>CM071848.1:26634143-27834143 GCA_036507275.1 Sicyos edulis
AATGAGCGTAAACATGCACCGCGTGCTATCGCAGCACTATGAGGGGTGCCGGTCCAGAGGCAAGCCGCCCATGTCCGATCACCACGCCTAACTAAATCTTTGGATCGGTGTCACCGACATAGGGGTGTGAGACACGGACACGTAAACTATGTCGGCCTAAACAACCGCACTGGGGCTAAGGAACGGGTCGTGGTAGGCTTACACCGTGAAGCCGCCCTTACCTTAACAGTGGCAATCAAGGGCTACGGCCGAACACGCCGAGGACGTGCCGATCGCCGGACGAGGCAATGCCAAGTCATCATCCCGACCGTTGGGGCATTTAATGATCCGCTACCCTCACCCAAGATTGCGGGGCCTACCGATCGGGTTAGCTAAACCCTAACGGGTCCAGGGACGAGAACTGCCTCGACGCCCCCGCCATGGATGCAAGGTGCTTTATGCATCGGGCCCGATGATGCTATCTACCCGCAACTCTAACTCGCTTTAACTATCGCAGACACAATTCCATAAAATCCAATACGTGCTCAATAAGAAAACAACGAGCCTCGGCATGATACTACGAAGCAAAGGAATGTCACGAGCATGCCGTAAAGGAACAACCTAGCATGGACTAACATGAGAAACAACACAGAAATTATGCCACGGAATTCGAGAATAGAGCACTTATCACCAAACATGTCAATAAACACAAACAAGCATACAATCAAAGCAATCACATAATATATCGCAGGGTCCACACAACTCCGGTAAGAAATTCTTACCGCCTAAGACCTCTAAACACAAGAAACCTAAGTCGCGATCGAACCCGAGCTAGCTAGCGAGAACCTAAGAAAAACAACAATAATTACAATCAAAAGGCCCAAATATAATAAAACAAACAGGGGCTCGGCTGGAGCAACTCACGGCACGGTGACACTCGAACGGCCGATCGCTGCCGCTAGGCAGCTGGCGCAAGCCGGGCGCACTGGGCCGCAGGAACGGCGCGCTGGGCGCGCTGGGCACGGCATGGCGAGCAGCGCGCGCGAACGGGCGCTGAGCGCGGCGGCGCGACACGGGCGACCTTGCTCGGCGAGCTGGCGCGTCGCGACGGCTGGGCGAGCGAGCTCGGCAGCCGATGGATCTGGGCGCGATGACGCGACGCGCGATGTGGGCGCGGGTGGCGACGACGAGCTCGGGCTGGCGATGGTGACGCTGTCTGCTCGGCAACGGGCGGCACTGGCGCGAGGGCACGGCCGGCACGCGGTGGCGACGAGGCTGCGATGGTCGCCGGCGGGCGGATTCTCGGCGACGGGCGCGATCCGCATTGTGCTGGGCGGCCTACGCTTCTACCGGGAGTGAGGCTAGGTGGGGGGAGAGAGAGAGAGAGAGAGAGAGAGAGAGAGAGAGAGAGAGAGAGAGAGAGAGAGAGAGAGAGAGAGAGAGAGAGAGAGAGAGAGAGAGAGAGAGAGAGAGAGAGAGAGAGAGAGAGAGAGAGAGAAAAGAGAGAGAAAGTGAATTTGGGGAAAAAAAAATAAAATAAAAGAAAATGAATTTGGAAAAGAAAAGGAAAATGGGAAATAAAAAGGAAAAATAAGGATTTTATCCAAAATCCATCCTTATCCACTTTTATCCTTAAAAATCCCATTTCTCGCTTCCTCCTTCGACCCTACCAAGCAACCTCTCCCAATAAATAAAACCCACTAAAATCCAACTCCCAAATCAACACCAAGTGCCCGGGCTCGAATCCCAAAGGAAGCACACAACCAACCAACACTTTGCCCAAAGACCCAAATCACAACCGAACTCCCAAACGATCAGCCCAAACATCTCGGGACTCGCAAGCAATAACAAACCAAATTTCCTCGACAAAGCGTGAAGCTACCTCAAGCTCAAAAACCACAAATCCTCGTGACGGAGAGCCGTAAGACTGTGGTCAAAAAAAAACTCTAATGGCCCAACCGAACCACTGAATCTGAACTGAAAGCACCTCGAGAACTGGAATAGAAAACTGGGCTGTTACAAAAAAGTTGTTTAAAATTGTATTGTATGTTTTATAAACACTGGCCAGGTTGTTTTACTTGTTGATTATGTTTAAATGAAAATTGTTGGTTATGTTTTAAGGGTTCCCCCTTCTCATATGTTTTGAAAGGTTTTTTTAAATATGAGCACTAAACCGCTTGTTATCATATTTAACTTGCATGTCGAGTGAGAACCCAAGTTTAGGACCATGTTTTGGGTCGGGTTCGTCACACAATTGCATGTTGTTTTAGGCATTCTTTTTGCCACTATTTCAGATCTGTTTTTTAAAATAAAACTACTGTTTTTTTAGTCTATTTGCTGCCCTAATTTGTTTAAATTGAGGGAATATGGTCGAGAATAAGCAAACAAGCGTTATTTCTCACTCAATGGAAATCACGGAACATAAGTTGAATGGCATAAATTACCTAGATTGGAGTCGGACGATTCAGAATCATTTGTTGAGCAATGAGATGGCGAATCACATCGATGAAGATCCACCCAAGGAAGATGTGGAGAGAAAAAGGTGGGATCGAATTGATGCACGATCAGATAATCCTGGATCACGAAACTCAATGAATGATGAGATCGTGGATTTGGTGGGTCATTGTACTACCGTGAAAGAACTTATGAAGTTTGCGCAATTTTTGTACTCTGAAAGGAACAAGATACGAGGACATACAAACTTATATAATGGTAGAAATGTAAATCCTCTTGTGTCAAAATTTGGTTATGATCGACGCCAGATACTAGTGGTGACAACCGGCGTCCCGAAGCTCAAGTGATCGAAGAGAAATGACTTGTTATTATTGCCATAAGTCGTCACATCAAGAGGGATTACGTAAAATTGCAATATCGTAATCAAGGGCTCCAAGAAGCCCTTATTGTGTCTAATGACAGAGCCCCACCTGATGAGTTTGCTAAACTCAAGGTTTCTTCTACTTCATTGCAACCATCGCTTTCAAAATGCCCACCTATTGCAACTCTAGTGAATCGTAACAATCATTGTCTTCTTCGCTGCCTACAAAGTGGGTCATTGACTCTAGGGCGATCGCTCATATGACAAAAACATAAATTTGTTTTCTACTTACCGCCGCCCGCATCTGCTTTCCTCCTCACTTACCTTGGCCGATGGATCATTGTCTCCCGTCAAGGGGTCAGATCAATCACACTCACCCCTACCTTGTCCTTGTCTTCTCGCCTTGTGTCTACCTACGTTTTCCAGATAACTCGATTTCTCGCGTGAGTCACCTATCTCGCGACTTACATTGTTTCGCTTCGCTTTTTCCCCGGTTATTGCTTGTTTCGTGATCATTTGACGAAAAAGATTATTGGTAGGGACATGAAGTCCGGGGGTCTCTATATCTTGGATCAAAGAACTAGTTCAAGCCGTGGCATGTGCGAGTACTACGCCCGTGTTTGAGGTTCATTGTCTGATGGGTCATCCTCTTTGTCTGCTTTTGAAGAAGTTGTTTCCGAATTCAATAAAGTGTCGTCTTTAAATTGTGAGTCATGTCAATTTGCAAAGTTTCACCATTTGAGTTCTTGTCCTAGGATTAATAAACGAGCTAACGCTCCATTTGAGTTAGTCCACTCTAATGTTTGGGGTCCGAGTCCTGTTGTGCCTAAAACAGGATTTCGCTATTTTGTTACATTTGTTGACGACTTTTCTCGTCTCACTCTGGTTTATCCAATGAAAAATCGTTCTGAGTTGTTTTCTCATTTTTGTGCCTTTAATGCTGAGATTCGCAATCAGTTTAATGTGTCCATCAAAGTTTTGCGCACTGATAATGGAGGCGAATATTTTTCGGGTATTCTCGGTTCCTATCTTCAAGAGAAGGGTATTATTCATCAATCATCTTGTGCGGACACTCCATCTCAAAATGGTGTGGCTGAACGCAAGAATAGGCATTTGCTTGCAACAGCTCGGGCCCTGTCTTTCCAAATGAATGTTCCAAAACATTTTTGGGTTAATGCTGTTTCTACTGCATGTTTTCTCATTAACCGAATGCCATCTTCTATTTTGGGTAACAAAATTTCGTTCCAAGTCTTGTGTCCTTCTAAAGAAATGTTTCATATCCCACCTAAGGTCTTCGGGTGTACGTCTTTTGTTCGTGATGTTCGTCCTCAACGAACCAAGTTTGATCCTAAGTCTTTGAAATGTATCTTCTTAGGGTATTCTCGTGTCCAGAAGGGTTATCGTTGTTATTGCCCTAGCACGAACCAATATGTTGTTTCCTCTGATGTTACCTTTTTTTAGGATACTCCGTTCAGTCCTGTATCTAGTCCTCCATCTGTAGAGGATGATATGTTGGTTTATGAGGTGGTTTCTTCGTCTGGTAGTTCAGACCCTCCTCCGTCGCTCTCTGTTCTGTCTCATCCACCTTTTACTCAAGTGTACACTCGGCGTCCACGACCCTCAGAGGCATGCCCCGTACCTGTGACTTCTTCGTCATCTGACTTGCAACCTAGTGATGATCTTGACTTGCCCATCGCCCTTCGTAAAGGTAAATGCTCTTGTACGTATCCTATTTCTTCATTTGTGTCGTATCATCAGATATCCCCACCCTCTTTTTCATTTCTTACTTCACTTGATTCTGTATCGATTCCTAAAACTACTAGTGAAGCCTTGTCCCACTCTAGGTGGCACCAGGCAATGGTGGAGGAGGTGGCTGCATTGGATGCGAATGGTACTTGGGAACTAGTAGCTCGTCCAGAAGGAAAACAGACGATTGGTTGTAAGTGGGTGTTTGCTGTCAAGATGAATTCTGATGGATCAGTTGCTCAGCTCAAAGCACGCTTGGTTGCTAAGGGGTATGCTGAGACATATGGGATTGATTATAGTGAGACCTTCTCTCCCATTGTCAAGATGTCGTCCATTCGCCTGTTCATTTCTCTAGCGGCAACAAATGATTGGTCGTTGTTTCAGCTGGATGTTAAAAATATTTTTTTGCATGGTGATCTCCTTGAGGAAGTCTATATGGAGCAATCACCTGAGTTTGTTGCTCAGGGGGAGAATGCCAAAGTCTGTCGTCTTCGTAAATCCTTGTATGGCTTGAAACAGAGCCCACGGGCATGGTTTGGTAAGTTCAGTCAAGCTCTTGAGAAGTTTGGATCGAAGAAGTGTTCTTCAGATCATTCTGTATTCTTTCGTCGATCTGTACGCGGGAATGTGTTGCTTGTGGTATATGTTGATGATATCGTAATTATCGGAAGTGATGATTCAGGAATGGTCTCACTAAAGGCCTTCCTTCATAGCCAGTTTAGTACTAAAGATCTCGGAACTCTAAAATATGTCTTGGGTATTGAAGTCATGAGAAGCAAGAAAGGAATCTTTTTGTCTCAGCGGAAGTATGTTCTTGATTTGTTAACTGAAACGGGGAAGTTAGGTGTGAAGCCATGTAGTACCCCGATGATACCGAATCAACAGCTTGTCAAGGAAGGTGAAGCATTTACCGATCCTGAGAGATACAGGAAGATGGTTGGGAAGTTAAACTATTTGATATCCACGAGACCGTATATCTCTTATTCTGTGAGTATCGTGAGTCAGTTTATGTCGTTTCCCACAGTTGATCATTGGAAAGCCGTGGAACAGATTCTAAGTTATCTCAAGTTTGCTCCTGAAAGGGGTGTTTTATACAAGAATCATGGGCACTCCAATATCGAATGTTTTTCGGATGCTGACTGGGCAGGTTCTAAAGAGGATAGGAGGTCAACCTTAGGTTATTCTGTGTTTATGGGAGGTAATCTAGTATCGTGGAAGAGTAAGAAACAGAATGTGGTGTCTCGTTCCAGTGTTGAGTCAGAGTATAGAGCTATGTCTCAAGTAACGTGTGAGATAGTATGGTTGGTTCAACTACTGAATGAAATCGGAGTGAAAACCGTGATACCTGCTAGACTATGGTGTGACAATCAAGCAGCAATCCACATTGCCTCTAATCCAGTGTTTCATGAGAGAACTAAGCATATTGAAGTGGATTGTCATTTTATTCGAGAAAAGATACAACAAGGTTTGATTTCGACAAGTGATGTGAAGATTGGAGAACAGTTGGGTGATATCTTCACCAAAGCATTGAATGGAGTCCGGATAAACTATTTGCAACAAATAAGTCGGGCATGATAGATATATTTGCTCCAGCTTGAGGGGGAGTGTTAGAGATTAGATGTATATTTGTATTTCTTGTATAGTTTATTGCTTTAATAGATCTAGGCCCATAAGGCTCGTCGGGCCCATTGTAATTGTAACGACCCAGGTTTTTCATCCCGGTCTTCCAGGTATGCCGTAGGGGTAATTTGGTAATTTGGTCGGGCCGTCAGGGCCGTTTGTGTCTTTTCCAGTTACTAAAATTATTGGATGGATTTATGTAGGTTTTTGGAAGGATTTGTGGTTTGGTTTGAGCAAGGTTTGATGCAAAAGTAAAAATAAAGGAAATTGTGCTGCAGCTGGGGTTTGAACACGGGTCTCCTGGAAAACTTGTGGGGATGTGTGCCAATTGAGCCATTAGGTGCTCTTGTTGCTCTTTCTGCGTCATATTATGGTTATCCTTGGACCTTGGAGTTTGGTGCATTTGGTTAAATGAAAAGAAATTAGGTTTTGTTATGTCTTCTTCTCCAAATGCTCCATGGCCGCCCAACCCTTCCTCTCCCAAGCCCTGCCGATTTTCATTCCCTTTGCACCCGTGGTTCGATCGTTTTTTCCGGTAAGTTTCTTCGTCTCTTCGTCTTCTCCGATTTGAGTTCTTGCTGGCCGAATGTAAATAGAAGAGTGTGGGTGTGTGTGTGTGTTTGTTTGCAGCCTGCCGAGAGGAGCCCCACCAAGCCCCCACCGTCGCGCAGCTCCCAAATACCCGGCCAGATCGCACCAAAGCAAGAAGCCCAGACGCCGAGTCGCCACCTCCATCGCCTCGCAGTGCCATCGAGCGACTGCCGCTCAAGAAATGAGCCAGACGCCCAGACAGCCTCTGCCGCAGCCAATGACGCCCGAGCACCCCTGCCGCAGCCCGTATCTCGCCAAAGATGCACTCTGCCGAGCCCCTCGCAGCAGCAGGACCGCACGCCCAACGCTGCTACCAAGGCTCGCGCGCCGTCGTTGCTCTCAGCTGCGCGCCAAGCCACAGGTCCGTCCGCGTCCCCGCTTTGTCGCGCGTCAGGCGCGGCGCGCTACCGCCGCCGTCATACAACGTGCGCGCCAGCTCTGCCGCCTATCTCGTACTGCCAGGCGCCAGCGCCCGGCCCTACCGCCCATCGCGCCCATCAGCGCCAAAGAAGACTTTCTCGCCATGCTTCGTCTGCCCGTCAGCGTGTCACCCGCGCCGCGTGAGTTGCTCCTTGAGCCAAGCCTTGTTTATTTTATTATGTTTAGGCCTATGGATTGTGATTATTATTGTGTTTGTTAGGTTCTCGTTAGCTAGCTCGGGATCGATCGCAGCTTAGGATTTTTGTGTGTAGTTGCCTCCCGCCAAGTAAGGATTTCTTACTCGAGTTGTGTGGACCTCGCGATGTTCTAAGTGATTGATGTTGTATGTTTGTTTGTGACTATCAAGATGTATAGTTTAGGTGCTCGCTCGATTTCTGATCGGCATGACTTCGTATGTTGTTCTTTCATGTTAGTCCATGCTAGGTTGTTCCGCTCGCATGCTCATATTCATTCTTGTTCCGTAGTACCATGCTAGGTCTGCGTATTCTTTTGAGCACGTATTGGATTGTTGCTTGATTGTTAAGGCAAAGTTAGAATTCGTAGGTAGCATCATCCGGCCCGATGCATAAAGTATCTTGCATCCATGGCGGGACGCCGAGACGATTCTCCGTCCCTAGACCCCGTTAGGGTTTAGCTAACCCGACCGGTAGGCCCCGCAATCTTGGGTGAGGTTGGCGGTATCGTTAAATGCCCCAACGGTCGGGATGATGACTTGGCATTGCCTCGTCCCGCAGCGGCACGCCCTCGGCGTGTTCGGCCGTAGCCCTTGATTGCCACCGATAGGGCAAGGACGGCTTCTCGGTGTAAGCCTACCACGACCGATTCCTTAGCCTCAAAGCGGTGGTTCAGCCGACATAGTTCACGTGTCCAGTCTCACACCCTATGTCGCTGACACCGATCCGGAGATTTAGTTAGGCGTGGTGGATCGACATGGGCAACTTGCCACTAGACCCGGCACTTCATAGTCTGCGGTAGCATGCGGTGCGCGCTTACGCTCATTACAGCGCCGACCGGAGAGCTCCTCGGGATCTTGAGCTAGTGCACCTTTCGTATCGACAGTAGACAGGCTGAAGCCGGGACTCGTTTCTCGTATAGGGCGTATTGTGTGGTGATTTATCTCCGGACTAAGACCCTGAGTTGGCATCCGAGGTCCAAGTGTGGACTTAAGCTATGTGCTCTATTCTGTGTTTATATTCATAGCTTGCATACACTCATCTAGATGACCATGTGCATCGTATTGTACCCCGGTTGGGGATTCTTACTGAGTAATTCGTTACTCACTTTTATTTTGTGGTTTTCCACAGGTAACCAAGGTGCGAGACAGGATGTAGTCGTATTGTACCTGCTGTCGTCTCTGACTTTTTATTTCTATGACTCTTGTCTTTTATTTTCCCCTGAATGCATGTAGTCGGGCACAGAACCCTAGGATGTTTTCTGAATGTTTTCGTGATTCTCGCTTTATTGAATTTGAGGATGTTTCAAATGTTTTAAGAAATCTCTCGATCAGAGTGTACGTTTTGGAAATGTATTTGCCTTGAAACAGTGCTTGGAGACAGGGATGTGTTTCAAAGAAACTATCTTTATTTCTTATTGAACCTTGATTGTTTTGTTTTAATTGGGAATCAAAATTATTTGCATATTGTCCTTTACTTTGAATGCATGCATTGGGGTAAAGGCCTATTTAGAGCCCTTTTTGGGTCGGGTCTTTACAGTTGGTATCAGAGCTTAGAGTCATAGACTTTGTAGACTGACCT
Source organism: Sicyos edulis (assembly GCA_036507275.1). Lineage (NCBI taxonomy): Eukaryota > Viridiplantae > Streptophyta > Magnoliopsida > Cucurbitales > Cucurbitaceae > Sicyos > Sicyos edulis. The sequence goes on from CM071848.1 coordinate 26,643,090, forward strand.
TTTGTTCTAGGTCGTCTTTCCCATGATCACCAAGATCTCGGCAAATACCATCAGTACGCCTAAGTTTTCTGCTTTTTAGAAAAGGGTTAAGAATTTACAATACCTTTCATCTAGTGTATGCCTTGTTTTGTGTTGTGGAGCGAGAGACGAGCGGTGTTCGACTCGCCGTTGGTTTGGGTTTAGAGCGCCTTCATGCCAACTTCCCGCAGCAGTGAGTCAGATGTTGTGGTTTGTTGAGATATCCAGATAGATTCGGATCACTGGGACATCGTTCCGGATGGAGGCAGAGGTTAGACTCCGTAGGCCACGTGTGGCCCAAATTGCTTAATTCCCCTAGTGAGAGGGTGGAGGTGTTTGCCCTGGAGTACCACTCCGTGAGAGGAGTTAGCTTTGGCTTTTGCTCATGTTGATGCTTGTGGAGCAGTCCCTAGTGTGGACTAGCCCGGGTAGTTCAGTGTTGATCTTGAACCTTAGCGATGGTTGATTGCCCAGTGAGTAGATGCAGAGTTGGTAGCCTTCGAGGTGGTTGGCCGAGACATCCTTGTTCTCCCGTAAGTGTTGTTGTTTTGCAAATTAGTAAGTCGGAACCCCGTGGTTAAGGGTGCAATGAGCAAAGTTCCCCATCGGACGTGCCTGTGTGGATGTTGTAAGGCTTTAGTTGAGGTTGTAAGGATACCGTGCTCGTAGTTGGGTTGTTGCTTAGGCAAGTTTGTTAAGTTGAACCTAAGCTTGGTTGGTGGAACCTCTTGTGGCTCTTGGTTGGAGTTCGATGGTACCCAACAAATGGTGGTTGTAGTGAAGCCGCGTAGTTCCCGATCGCAGCTTGCTAAGAGTGTTGCTCGGAATCCTTACCCCAGTGGAAGCTACATGGTGGTCGACGCTTTGAGTAGGAGGATGACACATTCAAGCGCTTCGGGTCTTTTTGGTTTCGAGGTTTGGAGCAGCCGGCGTGGTTGTGATGCCGGGGAAAAGGAGTTGTTTGTTCAGCAGGTTGGTTGTTAGATCGTTAGACGACAAGCAGTGTGTGTCGAGGTTGTCGAAGAACCCTAGTTGTGGAGAGCCTCACCAGAGCTCACCGGACCTGTGTAGTGAGTTTAGTTGGCAAGCCGAGTCGAGTAGTTTGTAGCCTCGGGTGAGTTGGGTTTGGCGCTTTTGGTAGGCTAGCAAGCGAGTTTTTTTGGAGTAGGGTCCGGATTTGGTTCCGGTGTGGTGGCAAGTTGGTGCTTGATGTTGGCCAAGGTGTGGTTTTCGAGTTGCCAAGGAGTTAGCCTTGTTCGTGGGTAAGTGGTTTGCCTGTAGGATGTCTCTCCTGCTCCCGCAGTTTGAGAGTTCCCTTATTTGGTGTTTGGGGGTGAGTCTTCTCTTGCCCGTGGTTGGCGGTCCATCTGTGGTGGACCCCTTGTTGTTGCCTCCGGAGAGTTGGATGTTGTGCTTAGCCGAGCAAGACAATGAAGCGGTTGTGAAGCTCTCCGTCCCTTCGGATGTTCGCTTGTAAGGATCTGCTTTCTCCTTGGAAGTTGTCGTTATTCCTTGGTCTTGGAATTAGTGGTAGTGGTGCTAGTAGGAGGAAAAGTTTGTTGGTCGCTTGGAAGCGCTTGTTTGTCCAAGTTAAGAGGACTCTTGAGTGGTGTTCTGAAGTTGCGGTAAGGGTTGTTCTCGCCTCCTATGAGTGTTTGGCCTAGTTGGTTAAGGTTTTGTGTGTTAGCATGGAAGTTGTTGCACCTTTGTAGTTGAAGAACTCATTTTGTATCGATTGTGGGTTGAGGTTGCACCATTGTGATTGGATTAGGGTCTTGACCTTTGAGGGATCCTTGTTTGGTTAGTGTGGCTTGTGCTCTGCACCATTTTTGGTAACTGGTTCATGGTAGTTGGTGTTAACCGAATAGTGGAGTTCCGCTTATGAAGTTTCGATGGAAAGGTGCAATAAGCCTAAGCTAGAGGGTTAAGCTCGTATGTGTTATCGTTTGGACTTATGAGATGTGTTTCATTTTTTTAGGCAAGCTTCGTTCCGCTGCTTGCATGGAGGTAAGTTTGGTGGAGGGAGCCCTCAGGGGCCCGGTTGTTAGCAGCCGACTTGTCCACCATTGATTTGAGTCAATCTAGAGTTGTGTGGATTGGCATAGCTATGCGCTTTGTAGTTGTTTGAGCTTCCGAGGCCGTAGCACTCAAGTTGTTGGATTGTAAGTTTTCCGTGTGGGAGCCGCGATTAGTTGAGGTTGTTGTGTGAGATTAGATTCTTGGAGGATTGGTTTCATGGTGAGAGCTCGCACTCGCTTCGTGTGTGAGATGCCATTTCTATGGAGTAGAGGCATGTCGGGCCAGTCGGGAGTTGTTGTCACCAGCAGTGTGGCAACGAAGGTTTGTTCTAGGCAAAGGCGTTGATGAACTGTGGTTCCGAGAGAGCGTTGTTAAGAGGCTTATGAGCCGAGTGCGCTTCAGAGAGTTTTGACCCTCGACCGATGGTCTTTTGGGAAGAGTGAGCCGCATCCTTCGTAACTTGTTGTGAGTTGGTGTTTCCGTGATTAGGCAATGGGGACTAGTGTGGTTTTATGAGGTTGCCTTGGGTTGCGCTTCTCGGCCAATCAATTCTTGTTGTTCCATTGAGGCATTGCAAGGTAAGTATTGCGTGATTCCAATGTTCTGGGAAAAGGTTGGTGGCCATCAATTTTGTTTTGGGTCATGAGTTGCTGATTTGACCGGAGGTGATGTGCGTGGAGTTTAGAGCTAGTGTTGTCAACTCAGAGCAGCAGAGAAAAGTTACGCCGATGTTCTGGCGTCGAGTTTTAGAGTTTGAGGTTGGACAAAGGCGTAGTTTTAAGGTTGTGCCGCTGTGAGTTGTGTTGAGGTTTGGTAAGCGGGAGAAGTGGAGTCTCCTGTTGTTGGACCATTTGAGATTCTCGAGAGGATTGGCAGAGTTGCTTACCGGTTAGCCCTACCTCCGTCACTATCAGCGGTGCATAGTGTTTTTCATGTATCGATGTTGAGGCGGTTTGTGCTCGACCGTCGCCGCACATTGTGGACTTTGAGCCTTTGCAGCTGAATGAGGATTTGAGCTTCGAGGAGAAGCCAGTGAGGATCCTTGCCTTTGAGACCAAGACGTTGCGTAATCGCGAGATTCGTTTGGTAAAGGTTCAGTGGAAGAGTCAGGGTTCTGAGGAAGCCACTTGGGAGCGGGAAGACGAGATGAGATTGCATTATCCTGAGCTGTTTCAGTCTTAAGGACTTTCGAGGACGAAAGTCATAAAAAGGAAGGAATATTGTAACGACCCAGGTTTTTCATCCCGGTCTTCTAGGTATGCCCTAGGGGTAATTTGGTAATTTGGTCGGGCCGTCAGGGCCGTTTGTGTCTTTTCCAGTTACTAAAATTATTGGATGGATTTATGTAGGTTTTTGGAAGGATTTGTGGTTTGGTTTGAGCAAGGTTTGATGCAAAAGTAAAAATAAAGGAAATTGTGCTACAGCTGGGGTTTAAACCCGGGTCTCCTGGAAAACTTGTGGGGATGTGTGCCAATTGAGCCATTAGGTGCTCTTGTTGCTCTTTCTGCGTCATATTATGGTTATCCTTGGACCTTGGAGTTTGGTGCATTTGGTTAAATGAAAAGAAATTAGGTTTTGTTATGTCTTCTTCTCCAAATGCTCCATGGCCGCCCAACCCTTCCTCTCCCATGCCCCAAGCTGATTTTCATTCCCTTTGCAGCCCCGTGGTTCGATCGTCTTTCTGGGCAAGTTTCTTCGTCTCTTCGTCTTCTCCGATTTGAGTTCTTGCTGGCCGAATGTAAATAGAAGAGTGTGGGTGTGTGTGTGTGTTTGTTTGCAGCCTGCCTAGAGGAGCCCCACCAAGAAATTTCACCGTCGCAGCTCCCACCGCCGAGATCGCACCAAAGAAGAAGCCCAGATCGCCGGAGTCGCCCGGCTCCATCGCCCTGCAGTGCCATCGAGCGGCTTGTCGCTCAAGCCATGAGCGAGACGCCCAGACAGCCCCTATCGCAGGCCAAAAAGAGACGCCAGACAGCCCTCAGAGTGCATGCAGCTCAGATCTCGCCAGCCAGATCGCCTGTCGAGCCCTCGCAGCAGCGAGACCGAATCGCACGTCAAAATGCTCGTCACCACCCGCGCGCCCGTTGCCGTCTCTCAGCGCCCACAGCGTCTTCTTCTCAAGGCCCAGCTTGTCGCGCCCATGCGCTGCACCAGGCCGGCCGTCGCAGCGCGCGCGCCACATCTGCCTCCATCTGCGCTGCTTATCGGCGCCAGGCGCCAATACTGTAAAGACCCAACCCGAAAATGGAACTAAATCTAGGTCTTTACTCAAAGATGCAAATTTAAAACATAAAAGGACCCAATCGGTCGGATTAAAAGCTTTTCAAACACATGAGCGGAAAACAATCAAAACAAAGTAAACATTCATTAGGCAAAAACGAACCATTCAAATTAAAACGAAGGATCGATCAAGATTTCCTTAAAAACATAAAATAGTTCAAATCATAGTTTTCCCTACTGATCTAAGTCCAACTACATGCTCAAATCCAAAAATAGTAAAAAATAAGACACGGCAGAGTGTCAAGCGGATCCATGATCTCCCACTCTCTCCGCTAGCCACCTCGGTGTCAGTCCCCAAGTTACACGTGGAAGAAACCACGATAAGGGTGAGTATAAACATACTCAAGAAGAACCCCGACCGGGTACGATACGATGCAATCTATCATCTAGCAAACCTAGTACACATGCCACAAATATCAACACGGATCTTAGCTCAATGAGCTCACAAGTCAAATCCGGAATCCTCGGAAGTCTCCTACTTCCTACTAATGATTGGCTCTCAAACCAATCCCGGACATCTCCAAGGGTCCTTCTCCCTTGGCCAATTGATCACTCAAAATCGATCCCAAGATGTCCGACACCCTCGAGGGTCTTTCTCCTCTCGACCCAATTGATTAACTCTAAAGTCAATCCCAATGGGTGTCCTCAAGGGTCTCTTACCCTCGCTATAAATCTGGACTATCGGAGAGTACCCAAGTCCGGCTCTAAACAAGAAGGAACCGTGTACTCACGAACATTAGCCCGGGGAGCTCTCCGAACCGGCACTAACGCGCGATGTCGCGCGCGACACCGCATGCTCTTCTCGCAACCGCGGCGTAATGCGGGGCCTAAGGGCAAACTACGCGCGGGCGTGTACGCATGCCTAAGACTCGGAAACGGTGTCACCGATCACGAGGTGCGAGGCCCTCGGCACTCATCTGTGCGCAAACAGTACCACCGACTGAAGCTAAGAACCGCCATGGTAGGCTTGCACCGCTAAGGTGGTTCCGCTCTAGCAGTTACAAACTAGGCTTATGCCAATGAGGTAGCTAATCCTCACCGGCTCACCGGGAAGCAAGGTACGTTATGCTTTGCTCTACTCCCGACCGGTGGGGACAAGGTACGTTACGTCCCGCTCTCACCTCTAGATGAAGACAAACCCTATCATACTAGCTTAGACTACCAAGTACGTGATTCCCGGCTAACATCCACAAAGACATCTCACATACATAGCCTAGCATGATACTACGAGCTTAAAGCAGAATCTCAAGCATGCTTTGGAAGAACAAACCTAGCATGGCACTAACATGTACAAAAAGGCAAAACATGCTAGCAAGAATTCAATCACTAGCTATCCTATCCGCTAACATGCTCATAAAGGTAAACAAGCATACAAGGCACAATTAAGAAAGCATAGCAGGGTCCACACAACCACGGTAGGGGAAGTCCTTACCGAAACAAGTGGAGAATAGCTATCACAACCAAAAGGCCCTCGAGCTTAATACGAACTCGAGCAACCTAGGCATAAATAAAGCATCCTAAGTAAATACATACAAAGCAGCCTAGAAGCTAAAAACACAAAGGGATTGGTTCGGGAATTACCACCGAGAAGACACGGGCCTCGCAGCAAGGAGGGTGGCTTGGGCGCCGCTTTAGGCGCGGGCGGCGCTGGCGCTGGCGCTGGCGCTGGGCGCGCGACACGTCGGCGGACGCGCAGGCAGCGCGCGGTGTGTGGCCGCAAGCGCGACGCGCGAGCGAGCGCAGCGGCTCGGCTTGGCTGGCGCGCGGCGAGGGGTCGCGCTGGAGTGGGCGCGCGGCGGGTCGCGGCTGAGCGGCGGCGGCGTCGCGGCGCGCGCGCGTCTGGCTGCGTTGCGGCATCTTGTGCGACCACGAGCGACGCCGGGGCGGGCTGGCGCTACGCGCGACGCCGCGCGTCGGCGGCGATGGGGTGCGACGGTGGGCCGCTGGCTTCTGCAGGCGCGTCCGGCCGGGCGGCAGGGGGGTCAAGGGTCTGTGGTCCGTGCGGCGCAGGGGCTGAGCGATGCAGGGGCTGTGCGGGCAGGGGTGGTGCGTGCGGCTAGGGCTGGGTGGCTCGGGGGTGGTTCGATGGTGAGGCTAGGGTTGCTCGGCTAGGGTTTTAGGAGAGAGAGAGAGAGAGAGAGAGAGAGAGAGAGAGAGAGAGAGAGAGAGAGAGAGAGAGAGAGAGAGAAAATGCGGCTAAGAGGGGAAAATTAGGGGTTTCTTGATTTTCCTTCTTTTCCTTATTTTTAAATAGGTTAGAGACCTAAATTCCTTTCCCAAGGCTTTTCTCTTGCAAGGTCCCGCTAAAGAAATTCTTTTCTCTTTTTCTTTTTAATTAAGACTCTGTTCTTAAAACTCCACATTCACCATTTAGGGCAAGGCTCAAATCCCAAAAGATTCAATTAATTTTTCCAATTAATTTTGTTATCAACCGGGAAGGAAAACGGGGCCGTTACAATACTCCCCCCTTAAAAGACTTTCGTCCCCGAAAGTCCTAAGACTGGAACAACTCCGGGTAATGAGTCCTCATCTCATCCTCTAGCTCCCACGCCGCTTCCTCTGCCTCCGATGCCTCCAAAGAACCTTTACTAAACTTATCTCTCGGTTGCGCAATACCTTGCGCTCATAAGCCAAAATTTGCACGGGCTTCTCCTCGAAGGATAAATCTTTACTCAACTCTAGGGGCTCATGCTCTAGCACATGCGAAGGATCTGCCACGTACTTTCTCAACATCGAAACGTGGAACACATTATGCACCGCTGACAAAGACGGGGGTAAAGCTAACCGATAGGCCATTTGCCCCGATCCGCTCAAGGATCTCAAAAGGCCCTACAAACACTGGGCTCACTTTGCCTCGCTTTCCAAACCTTAACACCCCACGCATAGGTGCTACTTTCGGAAAACATGTTGACCCACCTCAAACTCCAAATCTCTACGCCTCACATCGGCGTAACTTTTCTCGCCTACTTTGTCTTGTCAACATGCGAGCCCTTATCTTCTCGCAGACTGCGTCGTTCATCATCCAAGTAACTCGGTCCCCAGAACCCGCCTATCCCCAACCTCCTCCCGAAACACCGGGATCTGCAGCGCTTACCAAACAACGCCTCGAATGGGGCCATCTCGAATAGTCGCCGATAGCAGTTGTTGTAAGCGAACTCCATCAAGTATGTGCATCGTCCCAACCGCTCGGGAAGTCCAAGACACGTGCTCTCAACATGTCTTCCAGAACTCGATTCACCCTCTCGGTCGACCATCGGTTTGAGGGTGGAAGGCGATCTTGAATCGCACTCGCTTCCCAAACCCTTCCGAGCGCTCTCCGTGGCGAGATGTGAACCGAGAATCCCGATCCGATACTATCTTTGCGGGTACCCGTGTACCGCACAATCGCTCAAGGAACAATCTGTGCCCACTGCTCCACGGTATAACTAATCTTCCCGAATAAAGTGTGCACTCTTGGTCACCGGTCCACTACTACCCGATCTGAGTGAACCCTCTCGGTGTCCTCGGCAACCCGCAGATAAAATCCATCGAAATCTCATCCCACTTCCACTCGTGGAACACTTAACGGCCGCAATAAACCTGCGGGTTTTACGTCGGGGCCTTCACTTGTTGACAAGTGAGACACCGCTAACAAACTCCGCTATATCTCGCTTCATGCCCATCCACCGTAACGTCCGCTTGAGATCTCGTACATCTTGGTACCTCCCGGGTGCCAAGTGAAAGGGGAACTATGTGCCTCGGCGAGCAACTCGCTCGAACCTCTGCGCTATCCGGACGCACAATCGACCTCGGTACCTCAAGCCTTCGTCTGTGCCACAACAAAGTCGAAATCGCCATCACCCTTAACCCTCTCGAGCAATCTCCTCAACTTGGGATCACTCGGTGATCATCGATGATCCTCTCGCTTAAGCGACGGCCGAACCGATAGTTGGGCTACCTCAGCGGTAACCTCTCCCAACAAGATCGCACACACGGTTCGCTCAAACTCTTTCCGCAATTCAACTTGGGAGCTCAAAGAAAGTCTGCTGAATGTGACGTCTTCCTACTCAACCGCATCGGCCACCACATTGGCTTTTCCGGGATGATACAAAATCTCACATCGTAGTCCTTTACTAACTCGAGCCACCTCCTCTGCCTCATGTTCAACTCCTTCGAGTGAAGAAATATTTGAGGCTCTGGTGATCCGTGAACAATCAATCCTCTCACCATATAAGTAATGCCTCCAAATCTTTAGAGCAAAAACAATCTGCAGCCAACTCCATATCATGAGTTGGATAGTTCTTCTCATAAGGCTTCAATCACCGGAAGCATAAGCTATCACCTTCCCATGCTTGCATCAACACACACCTAAACCATACTTGGAAGCATCACTATAAACTACGAAACCTCCTGTTCCTTCCGAATCGCCAACACAGTCCGCCGTCAAAGTGAGCTTAAGCCGGGCAAAACTTTCCTCACATCTAGCATCCCAAATAAAGTCAACACCCTTCTTGGTCGACGGGTTAGGGGTCTGCCTTAGCGGAAAAGTCTTTCACGAAACGCCAGTAATAACTCGCGCTGCACCAAAAAGTCACGTATCTCGCCGACCGTCGTCGGTCCGCCCATGAGCTTATCGCTTCTATCTTTGCGGGGTCCACCGCTATACCATCTCGCCGACATGATATGACCAAGGAAGGCTACTCTTTCTAGCCAAAATTCACACTTAGAGAACTTTGCGAACAAGCGGGTTCTCACGCAATCTTCACAAAACTTGCCTCAAGTGCGAAGCATGGTCCTCCTTTGTCCTGGAATAAATCAAAATGTCGTCTATGAATACGATGACGACGTTATCCAAGAATGCCTTGAACACTCTGTCCCATCATGTCCATAAACGCCTGCGGGGCGTTCGTGAGTCCGAAAGACATGACCACGAACTCATAATGACCATACCTCGATCCGAACGCGGTCTTCGGATATCTCGCATCTCGAACTCACCGATGGTACCACGACCTCAAATCAATCTTAGAAAACACCGAGGCTCCCCGAAGCCGATCAAACAGATCATCTATACGCGCGGGGGATACTTATTCTTCACCGTGACTTTATTCATTCTCTATAGTCTATACACAAGCGCATGGATCCATCCTTCTTCTTAACAAACAGATGTGCTCCCCACGGGGACACACTCGGACGGATGAAACCTCGATCCAAAGATCTCTTGCAATCGCACTTTGAGTTCTCTCAACTCACCGGGCGCCATACGATACGGGGCTTTGGAAATGGGAAGAGTCCTGGCTCCAGCTCAATGGTGAAGTCCAACTCCCGCTTGGGGTAAACCCGCAGAACTCTTCAGGGGAAAACATCTCGCAAACTCTTGCACCACAGGACCATGTCAATAAATCAACGCATTACTACTATCTCGACAGCTTTGCCAAGAAGCCCCAAGCTCCTCGAGCCAACAATCTATGGGCTTTCGGCCGAGATCAATGGCGGGCAAGTTCCGCCGACACCGCGAAACTTGAAGCTCGGCCTCGAGGCGGCCTAAACACCACTTCCTTCCGGCGATACTATCAATGCATGGTTCTCTCGCCAACCAATCCATGCCAATGATCACATCGAAACCGCTCATAGACAAACTATGAGGGTAGCCTCTAAAATCTCATCGATATCTCAGATCCGCCATGCTTAACTCTCACCGCTAGCTAACATACTCACACCCGAAGGAGTGGCAACACACACCTCAAACCCTAGAGGTTCGAGCTCCACACAAGCTTGTCTAACGAATGCATCGAAAACAAAGGAATGGGTCGAACCCGAATCAAACAATACAAATGCATAGTGTTTGTAAGACAAGCAACGACCTGCAATCGCATCATCGAGACGCTCCGCCTCCCGGCGAGTAGTGGCAAACACCCGCCTGCCATTGGGCGGGTCCACACTTGCTAAATCCCGAGTGCGTGAATCTGGCCAAGTGCCCCTCCTTGCCACATCTCGTAGCAAGCACGGGCGATGCTCCACACGAGACCATAATGTGCCTTTCCGCACTTGTTGCAATGAGTCGGCTGCTCGTCCCGCCTCGCCGGGCGATCTCGGGCTCTACCGAGGTCGGCGCCGATCTCGACCATCGGATCGCCTGCCGGCGAGTCTGCCGACTGATTGAGCGGAAACCACTAGAAGTCCTGCACTTCCTCTTACGCCGAGTATCTGGGCAGCCGAATCGATCGAGCCGGGCGCAACAGATCTCGTGACCGCGGATACTTCGGTTATAAATCGTGGCCAACTCTATCGCTCGATCATAACTCTCGGGAGCGAGTGCTCGAACATCCCGAGCAACCTCCTTCCTCACTTCACAAATGAACTTCTTACTCTTGAGCTCCTCGGTGGCAATGAGCTCCGGTGCGAAATAGCTATACTCGTGAGAACTTCTTCTCATAGGCAAAGAATACTATCTCGATCCTGTTCAGATTCGAGAAGGCCTCTCGCCATCTCCCGCCGAGCCTCGTCATTAACATACATAGCTCTCAACTTCGTTCTAAAGAACTCCCAGTGGGTGGAGAAGACCCACTGGTCTAGCTCTATCTGTGGACTCCCACCACCACTCACCGTGTCGAGAGAACATGGGCCGCACATCTCGGCCTCTGTACATCTGGGCATCCCATAACTCTAAAGATGTACTCCATTCTTGCCAACCACCTGATCGCCACAAGTGGGTTCTCTCAAGCATCAAATTCTCTTGGCTTCCACTTGGTGAAATCTTTCAACCACTTGCCAAACTCAAGCAGCTCCTCTCGCACTATCAAGTGAGTCTCGATCGTCTCCGATGACCTCGCCCCTCCGGTTGAGCTACCGGAGCTACCGGCTCTTTGGAGCTGCTGGGGTGCTGCTCTTTGCATGAGCCGTGTCAATCGGGCTATCTCTGTGCCTCTAGACTCTCTCTCTCTCTGCCGCTAGCTGCGCCGAGTCTCGGCTCTCTGATCGGCCATTAGGCCCATCATCATGTCTCTCATAGCGTAAATATCTCCTCCTCGAGCCGCACCTTGAGGCATAGCGACCTCCGCCCCTTCTCTCGGCAAGTTAACCTCTGGTGCCACGGGCGCCTACGAGCTCGATATACCCGCCGCTGCTGGCTCAAAGATCTCTATTTGCGCCTCCGCACGGACTGCTCCACTACGTGTAACCGGCATCTCGGGCGATCTACACGGAAACCACAACGGGTTAGTCCACGCTGGACTTTCTCTGTCAACAAAGATGACACATGTGTACTGCATATAGTATCATAAACAAAACCCTTAGCTTATTGAACTTAGACAAACTCGCGGCCTTGGAGTCTTTGGAGATCATGGGAACACAACCTACAAACAGGTTAGTCTACGAAATCTATGACTCGTGCTCGATACCAACCAGAAAGACCCAACCCAAAATGGAACTAAATCTAGGTCTTTACTCAAAGATGCAAATTTAAAACATAAAAGGACCCAATCAGTGGCTCGGATTAAAAGCTTTTCAAACACATGAGCGGGAAAACAATCAAAACAAAGTAAACATTCATTAGGCAAAAACGAACCATTCAAATTAAAACAAAGGATCGATAAGTACTTTCCTTAAAAACATAAAATAGTTCAAATCATAGTTTTCCCTACGGATCTAAGTCCAACTACATGTCAAATCCAAAAACAAGAAAATAAGACACGACAGAGTGTCAAGCGGATCCATGATCTCCCAGCTCTCTCTTAGCCACCTCTGGTCTTTGTCCCAAGTTACCCGTGGAAGAAACCACGATAAGGGTGAGTATAAACATACTCGGTAAGAACCCCGACCGGGAGTGCGATACGATGCAATCTATCATCTAGCAGACCTAGTACACATGCCACAAATATCAACACGGATCTTAGCTCAATGAGCTCACAAGTCAAATCCGAATCCTCGGAAGTCTCCTACTTCCGCCTAATGATTGGCTCTCAAACCAATCCCGGACATTTCCAAGGGTCCTTCTCCCTTGGCCAATTGATCACTCAAAAACCGATCCCAAGATGTCCGACACCCTCGAGGGTCTTTCTCCTCGACCAATTGATTAACTCTAAAGTCAATCCCAATGGGTGTCCTCAAGGGTCTCTTACCCTCGCTATAACTGGACTATCGGGAGAGTACCCGAAGTTTGGCTCTAAACAAGAAGGAACTGGTGTACTCACGAACATTAGCCCGGGGAGCTCTCCGAACCGGCTACTAACGCGTGTCTTGCGAACACCGCATGCTCTTCGCGCAACCGCGTAAATGCGGGGCCTAAGGGCAAACTACGCGGGCCAGTACGCATGCCTAAGACTCGGAAACGGTGTCACCGATCACGAGTGCGAGGCCCTCGGCACTCATCTGTGCGGCTGTACCACCGACCACGAAGCTAAGAACCGGCCAAGGTAGGCTTGCACCGTTGGCAGGGTTCCGCTCTAGCAGGCTACAAACTAGGCTTATGCCAATGAGGTAGCTAATCCTCACTGGCTGCCGGGGGAAGCAAGGTACGTTATGCTTCGCTCTACTCCCGACCGGTGGGGACAAGGTACGTTACGTCCGCTCTCAGCCTCTAGATGAAGACAAACCCTATCATACTAGCTTAGACTACCAAGTACGTGATTCCTGGCTAACATCCACAAAGACATCTGTCATACATAGCCTAGCATGATACTACGAGCTTAAAGCAGGAATCTCAAGCATGCTGGAAGAACAAACCTAGCATGGCACTAACATGTACAAAAAGGCAAAACATGCTAGCAAGAATTCAATCACTAGCTATCCTATCCGCTAACATGCTCATAAAGGTAAACAAGCATACAAGGCACAATTAAGAAAGCATAGCAGGGTCCACACAACCACGGTAGGAAGTCCTTACCGAAACAAGTGGAGAATAGCTATCACAACCAAAAGGCCCTCGAGCTTAATACGAACTCGAGCAACCTAGGCATAAATAAAGCATCCTAAGTAAATACATACACAGCAGACGAAGCTTAGAAAACACAAAGGGATTGGTTCGGGAATTACCACCGAGAAGACACGGCCTCGGCAGCAAGGAGGGTGGCTTGGGCGCCGCTGGTGCGGCTGGGCGCCAAGCGCGCGCACGACACGTCGGGCGGACGCAGCAGGCGGCCAGCGCGCGGGTGCGTGGCTGCAAGGCGACGCGCGAGCGAAGCGGCTCATTGGCCGGCGCGCGCGCGAGGGGTCGCGCTGGAGTGGGCGCGCGGCGGGTCGTCGCGCTGGAGCGGCGGGCGCGCGGCGGGCGCGCGCGTCTGGGCTGCGTTGCGGCACTGTGCGACCACGAGCGACGTCGGGCGGTGCTGGGCGGCCACGGGCGACGTCAGGCGGCGATGGGGTGCGACGGTGGGGCTGCTGGCTGCTTGCGCAGCGTGCGCCGGGCGGGCGGTGGCGATGCGGTGGTCCGCAGTGCGTGCAGGGGCCGAGCGATCGGCGCCGCGCGGCGGGGGTGGTGCGTTCGGCTAGGGCTGGGTGGCTCGGGGGTGGTTCGATGGTGAGGCTAGGGTTGCTCGGCTAGGGTTTTAGGAGAGAGAGAGAGAGAGAGAGAGAGAGAGAGAAAATGCGGTTAAGAGGGGAAAATTAGGGGTTTCTTGATTTTCCTTCTTTTCCTTATTTTTAAATAGGTTAGGAGACCTAAATTCCTTTCCCAAGGCTTTTCTCTTGCGGGTCCCGGCTAAAGAAATTCTTTTCTCTTTTTCTTTTTAATTAAGACTCTGTTCTTAAAACTCCACATTCACCATTTAGGGCAAGGCTCAAATCCCAAAAGATTCAATTAATTTTTCCAATTAATTTTGTTATCAACCGGGAAGGAAAACGGGGCCGTTACAGCCCGACCCCTGCCGCCCATCAGCGCCCAGCAGCAGCCTCGCCATGCTGTCTACCCGTCCGCGTGTCAGCCGCGCCGCGTGAGTTGCTCTCGAGCCAAGCCTTGTTTATTTTATTATGTTTAGGCCTATGGATTGTGATTATTATTGTGTTTGTTAGGTTCTCGTTAGCTAGCTCGGGATCGATCGCAGCTTAGGATTTTTGTGTGTAGTTGCCTCCTGGCCAGGTAAGGATTTCTTACCGGAGTTGTGTGGACCCTGCGATGTTCTATGTGATTGATGTTGTATGTTTGTTTGTGACTATCAGCATGTATAGTTTAGGTGCTCTGTTCTGATTTCCTGACTGGCATGACTTCGTATGTTGTTCTTTCATGTTAGTCCATGCTAGGTTGTTCCGTTCTGGCATGCTCATATTCATTCTTGTTCCGTAGTACCATGCTAGGTCTGCTGTATTCTTTTGAGCACGTATTGGATTGTTGCTGATTGTTAAGGCAGGTTAGAATTCGTAGGTAGCATCATCCGGGCCGATGCATAAAGTATCTTGCATCCATGGCGGGGGACGTCGAGACGCTTCTCCTTCCCTAGACCCCGTTAGGGTTTAGCTAACCCGACCGGTGAGGCCCCGCAATCTTGGGTGAGGGTGGCGGTCGTTAAATGCCCCAACGGTCGGGATGATGACTTGGCATTGCCTCGCGTCCCGGCCGATCGGCACGTCCTCGCGTGTTCGGCCGTAGCCCTTGATTGCCACCGATAGGGCAAGGACGGCTTCTGGTGTAAGCCTACCACGACCGATTCCTTAGCCTCAAAGCGGTGGTTCAGGTGACATAGTTCACGTGTCCGTGTCTCACACCCTATGTTAGTGACACCGATCCAGAGATTTAGTTAGGCGTGGTGGATCGGACATGGGCGGCTTGCCACTAGACCCGCACCCCCATAGTCTGCAGAGCACGCGGCGCGCACTTACGTTCATTACAGCGCCGACCGGAGAGCTCCTCGGGATCTTGAGCTAGTGCATCTTTCGTGTCGACAGTGAGATGTGCCGAGGCCGGGACTCGTTTCTCGTATAGGGCGTATTGTGTGGTGATTTATCTCCTGACTAAGACCACGAGTTGGCATCCGAGGTCCAAGTGTGGACTTAAGCTATGTGCTCTATTCGTGTTTATATTCATAGCTTGCATACACTCATCTAGATGACCATGTGCATCGTGATTGTACCCCTGTTGGGGATTCTTACTGAGTAATTCGTTACTCACCCTTATTTTGTGGTTTTCCACAGTAACCAAGGTGCGAGACAGATGGTCAAGGAGGAGCTGTGATCATGGGAACTCATTGTCGTCTCGACTTTTTATTTCTATGACTCTTGTCTTTTATTTTCCCCTGAATGCATGTAGTCGGGCACACAGAGCCCTAGGATGTTTTCTCGAATATTTTCGTGATTCTGCGCTTATTGAATTTGAGGATGTTTCAAATGTTTTAAGAAATCTCTGATCAGAGTGTACGTTTTGGAAATGTATTTGCCTTGAAACAGGTGCTTGGAGACAGGGACAGGTTTCAGCAAACTATCTTTATTTCTGATTGAACCTTGATTGTTTTGTTTTAATTGGGAATCCAAAAATTATTTGCATATTGTCCTTTACTTTGAATGCATGCATTGGGGTAAAGGCCTATTTAGAGCCCTTTTTGGGTCGGGTCTTTACAGTAATTCCTATATAAAGGTATTGCCTTTCATTGAATAAAAAAGTGACTCTTTAGTCACAAGCTCGATTACAAAATCTATCTTGTTCTGATCGAAAGCCCCATGCTCAGATGCTCCCTGAAGCTGATCGAACAAGTCATCAATACGTGGCAACGGGTACTTGTTCTTTATTGTAAACTTGTTCAGTTCTCTGTAATCTATGCAGAGGTGCATCGAACCATCTTTCTTTTTCACAAATAACACTGGTGCTCCCCACGGGGACACACTGGGTCGAATAAAGGCCCTGATAACATCTCCTGCAACTAAACCTTCAGCTCTTTCATGTAACGGCCCAGTTTTCCATTCCGGTTTCCCAGGTACTCTCGATTCAGTATTGGGGCAATCGGTTGGGCCGTTAGCGCTTTATAACCTTTAAGGGTATTTTGGTCTTTCTGCTCCCCGGCCAGAGGTTGAGGATTTTCAGGATTTCAGGGTCATTCCAGCCTTCGTTGTGGCTTGTTGATGTTGATTGCAAAACCCAAGGAGTTTGGGTTAGTTGTTTAGAAGTTTGGTAGCATTTAGGTTAATGGGAAAATTAATTGAAAATTAAATGGTTCCATCGGGATTTGAACCCTTGCCCTAAATGGTGAATTTGGAGTTTTAGAAAAGAGTCTTAATTAAAAAGAAAAAAAAAAGGTTGCTTTAGCCGGGACCCGCAAGAGGAAGCCTTGGGAAGGGAATTTAGGTCTCCTAACCTATTTAAAAATAAGGAAAAGAAGGAAAATCAAGAAAACCCCTATTTTTTCCCCTCATAGCCGCATTCTTTCTTTCTCTCTCCCTCTCTCTCTCTCTCTCTCTCCTAAATCGAGCCAAGCACCCTAACCCAGCCGCACCACCCAGCCGAGCCACCCCACCCACATCGCACCACACCTGCCCGCACACACCCACCCTTGCGCCGCACTGAGACCACACCGCCCAGCCACCCCCCAGCGCCGCCGCCCCCACTCGCCCGCCGCCGCGCGCTCTGCGAACTGAAGCCCCACCGCCGCGACGCTCATCACCGCTCGACGCCGTCGGCGACGACGCCCGATCCCCGTCACTCTGCAGCGCGACACGCCCAGCAGTCCAGACGCTCGCCCGCGCGCCAACCCAGCGAGACCGCTCGCTCGCGCATCGCCTTCGCAGCCGACGCCAGCGCGCCCGCCGCCGCCCCAGACGCCGCCGTTGCGCGCGCGCCGCTCTCTGCGCGTCTGCTAGCCTTGCCGCGCGTCCGAGCCCAGCGCCCAGCCGCACCAGCAGCGCCCATACCTGCCCCTTGCTGGCGAGAACCCGTGTCCTCTCGGTTGGTAATTCTCGAGCCTTTTCCCTTTTTTATTTTTAAGCTGCTGGCTGATGTATATTTATTTAGGATGCTTTTAATATGCCTAGGTATCTCGAGTTCGTTTTAAAGTTCGAGGGTCTTGCTTGACTCGTGATAGCTTTTTCCACTTATTTCCAGGTAAGGATTCCTTACCGTGGTTGTGTGGACCCTGCGATACTTTCTTGATTGTGCCTTATATGCATGTTTACTTTTATAAACATGATTAGTGGATAGGACAGCTTGTGATTGCATTCCTGCTAGCATGTTTGCTTGTTTGTACATGTTAGTGCCATGCTAGGATTGTTCTTCCAGCATGCTTGAGATTCCTGCTTTAAGTTCGTAGTATCATGCTAGGTTATGTATGATTGATGATGATTATGTATGTTTAGCCAGGAATCGTTTACTCTATACTCTAGCTAGTGTGTTAGGGTTGTCATCATCTAGAGGCTGAGAGTGGACATAACGTACCTTGTCCCCACCGGTCGAGAATAGAGCGAAGCATAACTTACATTGCTTACCCCCGGCAGCCGATGTGGATTTAGCTACCACATCCGCATAAGCCTGCCTTGGCCGGTTCTTAGCTTCAGGTCGGTGGTACAGGCTGCACAGATGAGTGCCGAGGGCCTCGCACTACTGTGTTCAGTGACACCGTTTCCGAGTCTTAGGCATGCATACATGGCCAGCGTAGTTTGTACTTAGGCCCCCACATTTACGCCGGTTGCAGCAGCATGCGGTGTGTGCGCACACGCGTTAGTCGCCGGTTCGGAGAGCTCCACCGGGCTAATGTTCGTGAGTACACCAATTCCTTCCAGTTTAGAGCCAGACTTCGGGTACTCTCCCGATAGTCCAGATTTATAGCGAGGGTAAGAGGCCCTTGAGGACACCCATTGGGATTGACTTTAGAGTTTATCAATTGGTCGAGGGAGAAAGACCCTCGAGGGTGTCGGACATCCTTGGGATCGGTTTTTGAGTTGATCAATTGGCCGAGGGAGAAAGACCCTCGGAGATGTCCTGGGATTGGTTTTGAGAGCCAATCATTAGGCCGGAAGTAGGAGACTTCCGAGGATTCCAGATTTGCCTTGTGAGCTTGTTGAGCTAAGATTCGTGTTGATATTTGTGGCATGTGTACTTGGTTGCTAGATGATTAATTTCATCATATCGTACCCCGGTCGGGGATTCTTACTGAGTATGTTTGTACTCACCCTTATATCTGTGGATTTCCACCAGGTAACTGGGGACAGCACCGAGGCGGCTAGCGGAGGGAGCTGGGAGATCATGGATGCTGCTGACACTCTGTCGTGTCTTATTTTACTGCTTTATGATTTCAGCATGTAGTTGGACATTGGTCCATAGGGAAAACTTATGTTTTGAACTGCTTTTATGTTTTTAAGGAAAGTACTGATCAGTCACTGCTTTTATTTTTGAAAGGGTTTTGCTTAATGAATGTTACTTTATTTTTAATGTTTTCCGCCCTTATGTTTGAAAAGTTTTACAACTCGACCCTGGTCGGGTCCTTTTATGCTTTTCACTTGCATGCTGAGTAAAGACCTTGGTTTAGCACCGTTTTCAGGTCGGGTCTCTACAGTTGGTATCAGAGCACAGAGTCATAGATTCTGTAGACTAACCTGTTTGTAGGTTGTGTTCCCATGATCTCCAGCACTCCACGGCCGCCAGGTTTGTCTAAGTTCAATAAGCTAAGGGTTTTGTTTACGATACTATATGCAGTACACATGTGTTATCTTTGTTGGCAGAGAAAGTCCGAGCGTGGACTAACCCGTTGTGGTTTCCGTGTAGATCACCAGTATGCCGATTACACGCAGTGGAGCAGGTCCGTCTGGAACTGCAAATAGAGATGTTGCAGAGCCAGCAGCGAGAGTATATCAGGCTCGTAGGCCGCCCGTGGCACCAGAGGCTAACTTGCCCAGAGAAGGGGTGGAGGCTGCTATGCCTCAAGGTACAGCTCCAGGAGGAGATGTTTCT
The DNA here is from genome assembly GCA_036507275.1 of Sicyos edulis. Taxonomy (NCBI): domain Eukaryota; kingdom Viridiplantae; phylum Streptophyta; class Magnoliopsida; order Cucurbitales; family Cucurbitaceae; genus Sicyos; species Sicyos edulis. Next base: position 26,662,246 of record CM071848.1, read on the forward strand.
GCTATGAGAGACATGATGATGGGCCTAATGGCCGAGCAGAGGCGAGACTCGAGCGCAGCTAGCGCAGCAGAGAGAGAGGAGTCTAGGGCACAGATAGCCCAGGCTGACACAGCTCATGCGGCAGCACACTCCAGCAGCTCCAGTAGCCCAGTAGCTCCGGTAGCTCAACCGGAGGGGCAGGGTCATCGAGACCACTGATCGGACTCACTTGATAGTGCAGAGGGAGCTGCTGAGTTTGGCAAGTGGTTGAAAGATTTCACCTAGTGGAAGCCTAGGGAATTTGATGCTTCATAGAACCCACTTGTGGCAGTCAGGTGGTTGGCAAGAATGGAGTACATCTTTAGAGTTATGGGATGCCCAGATGTACAGAGGCCGAGATGTGCGGCCCATGTTCTCTCTGACACAGCTGAGTGGTGGTGGGAGTCCACAGATAGAGCTAGACCAGCTGGGTCTTCTCCGACACACAGGAGTTCTTTAGAACGAAGTTCAGAGCTAAGTATGTTAATGACGAGGCTCAGCAGGAGATGGCAGAGGCCTTCTCGAATCTGAAACAGGGATCAGATAGTATTGCTGCTTACGAAAAGAAGTTCTCTGAGTACAGCTACTTTGCCCCGGAGCTCATTGCCACTGAGGAGCTTAAGACTAAGAAGTTTATTTGTGGGCTGAGGAAGGAGGTTGCTCAGGATGTTCGAGCACTCGCCCACGAGAGTTATGACCGAGCAAAGGAGTTGGCCACGATTTATAATCCGGTATCCTCCAAAGCAGAGATTCTATTGCTCCAGCTTAGCTTGATTCAAAGATGCTCAGCAGATTCCGGCGAGAAGAGGAAGTGCAGGACTTCTAGTGGTTTCCGCTCACTGGTCAAGAGACTCGCCGTCGGGCCGATCTAGAGGTCGAGATCGGCGCCGACCACGAGAGAGCCTGTGATCGCCAAGCAGGCGGGGGGCAGCAACCAACTCATTGCAACAAGTGTGGAAAGGCACACTTTGGTTTGTGTGGAGCATCGCCCGTGCTTGCTACGAGATGTGGCAAGGAAGGGCACTTGGCCGATTCTGCACTCGGGATTTAGCAAGGCACGGGACCGCCCAACAAAGAGGGCGGGTGTTTGCCACTACTCGCCGGGAGCGGAGCGTGCATCGATGATGCAGATTCTGGTGTACGCTGCTTGTCTTACAAAGACTATGCATTTGTATTGTTTGATTCGGTTAGACCCATTCCTTTGTTTCGATGCATTCGTTAGACAAGCTTGTGTGGAACTCGAACCTCTAGGGTTTGAGTCAGTGTGTTGCCACTCCTTCTGTGTGAGTATGTTAGCTAGCGATGAGACTTAAGCATGGCCAGATACTGATATCCGATGAGATTTTAGAGGCTACCCTCATAGTGCTTTGTCTATGAGCGGTTTCGATGTGATCCTTGGCATGGATTGGTTGGCAGAGAACCATGCATTGATAGACTGCCGCCGGAAAGAAGTGATGCTTCCAAGTATGGTTTAGGCTGTGTGTTGATGCAAAGATGGGAAGGTGATAGCTTATGCTTCCCGTGCATTGAAGCCTTATGAGAAGAACTATCCAACTCATGATATGGAGTTGGTCATGCAGATTGTTTTTGCCCTAAAGATTTGGAGGCACTACTTATATGGTGAGAGGATTCAGTTGTTCACGGACCACCAGAGCCTCAAATATTTCTTCACTCAGAAGGAGTTGAACATGAGGCAGAGGAGGTGGCTCGAGTTAGTAAAGGACTACGACTGTGAAATCTTGTACCATCCTGGAAAAGCCAACGTTGTGGCCGATGCGCTGAGTAGGAAGACGTCGCACTCAGCAGCTTTGCTGAGCTCCCAAGTGGAATTGCGGAAAGAGTTTGAGCGTACCGGTATCGCGGTTTTGTTGGGAGAGGTTACCGCCAGGGTAGCCCAACTATCATCACCACCGTCGCTAAGCGCAGGATCATCGACAGCCAGCTGAGTGATCCCAAGTTAAAGAGATTGCTCGAGAGAGTTGAGGTTGATGGCGATTTCGACTTTGTCGTGGCACCAGACGGAGGCTTGAGATACAGAGGTCGGTTGTGCGTCCCGGACGACGCAGGGATTCGAGCCGAGTTGCTCGCCGAGGCACATAGTTCCCCATTCACTTGGCACCCAGGAGGTACCAAGATGTACCAGGATCTCAAGCAGACGTTTTGGTGGATGGGCATGAAGCGGGATATAGCTGAGTTTGTTAGCCGGTGTCTCCCCTGCCAGCAGGTGAGGGCTCCCAGACAGAAGCCTGCTGTTTATTGCCACCATTAAGCGTTCCACCAGTGGAAGTGGGACGAGATTTCGATGGATTATATCTCTGGGTTGCCGAGGACACCGAGAGGGTTTACGCAGATCTGGGTAGTAGTAGACCGGCTGACCAAGAGTGCACACTTTATTCCCGGGAGGATTAGTTATACCGTGGAACAGTGGGCACAGTTATTCCTGGAGCAGATTGTGCGGTACCATGGGGTACCCGCCAAGATAGTGTCAGATCGGGATTTTCGGTTCACCTCTCTCTTCTAGAGAGCGCTCCAGAAGGGTTTGGGAATCGAGTGCGGCTTCAAAGATCGCCTTCCACCCTCAAACCGATGGTCGGGATGAGAGGGTGAATCGATTCTAGAAGATATGTTGAGAGCTGCGTTTTGGACTTCCTGCAGCTTGGGACCAGATGCACTGATTTGATGGAGTTCGCTTACAACAACAACGCCTATCAGCGACTATTCGATGGCCCCATTCGAGGCGTTGTATGGTAAGCGTTGCAGATCCCCAGTGTTTTGGGAGGAGGTTGGTGATAGACAGGTTCTGGGACCCGAGTTACTTCAGATGACGAACGACGCAGTGCAGAAGATAAGGGCTCGCAAGTTGACAGCGCAAAGTAGGCAGAAAAGTTACGCCGATGTGAGGCGTAGAGATTTGGAGTTTGAGGTGGGTCAACATGTTTTCCTGAAGGTAGCACCTATGCGTGGGGTGTTAAGGTTTGGAAAGCGAGGCAAGTTGAGCCCCAGGTTTGTAGGGCCTTTTGAGATCCTTGAGCGGATCGGAGCAGTGGCCTATCGGTTAGCTTTACCCCCATCCTTAGCAAATGTGCATAATGTGTTCCACGTTTCGATCTTTGAGAAAGTACGTGGCGGCACTGTCGCGCGTGCTAGAGCATGAGCCCTTAGAGTTGAGTAAAGATTTATCCTTCGAGGAGAAGCCCGTGCGATTTTGGCTTATGGCGCAAGGTATTGCGCAACCGGAGATAATTCTAGTAAAGGTTCTTTGGAGGCATCAGAGGGCGAGGAAGCGACGGGAGCTAGAGGATGAGATGAGGACTCATTACCCTGAGTCGTTCCATCTTAGGACTATCGGGGACGAAAGTCTTTTAAGGAGGGAGTATTGTAAACGGCCCAGTTTTCCATTCCGGTTTCCCAGGTACTCTCGGTTCAGTATTGGGGCAATTGGTTGGGCCGTTAGAGCTTTATAACCTTTAAGGGTATTTTGGTCTTTCTGCTCCCCGGCCAGAGGTCGAGGATTTTCAGGATTTCAGGGTCATTCCGGCCTTCGTTGTGGCTTGTTGATGTTGATTGCAAAACCCAAGGAGTTTGGGTTAGTTGTTTAGAAGTTTGGTAGCATTTAGGTTAATGGGAAAATTAATTGAAAATTAAATGGTTCCATCGGGATTTGAACCCTTGCCCTAAATGGTGAATTTGGAGTTTTAGAAAAGAGTCTTAATTAAAAAGAAAAAAAAAAGGTTGCTTTAGCCGGGACCCGCAAGAGGAAGCCTTGGGAAGGGAATTTAGGTCTCCTAACCTATTTAAAAATAAGGAAAAGAAGGAAAATCAGGAAAACCCCTATTTTTTCCCCTCATAGCCGCATTCTCTCTCTCTCTCTCCTAAATCGAGCCAAGCACCCTAACCCAGCCGCACCACCCAGCCGAGCCACCCCACCCACATCGCACCACACCTGCCCGCACAACCACCCCTGCGCCGCACTAGACCACACCGCCCAGCCACCACCCGCCGCTCAGCCCCAAATTTCCCGCCGCCTACGCCGCAGACGCCTGCGAGCCGAAGCCCCACCGTCGCACGCCCATCACCGCCCGACGCCGTCCGCTGACGCCCGATCCGTCGCTGCAGCGTACCACACATAGCGATCGAGCCTTCGCCCGCGCGCCAACCCAGCCGAGCCGCTTCGCTGCCACAGATCGCCTTCGCAGCCGATCGCCCGCGCGCTGCCCCGCCGTCCAGACGCCGTGCTGCGTGCCCGCTCCTGCGCGTCCGCTCGCCTTGCCGCGCGCCCGAGCCCAGCACCCAGCGCCCAGCCGCACCAAAGAGTGCCTATACCGCTTTTTTGCTGCGAGAGCCCGTGTCCTCTCGGTTGGTAATTCTCGAGCCTTTTCCCTTTTTGATTTTTAAGTCTGCTGGCACTGTTTATTTATTTAGGATGCTTTTAATATGCCTAGGTTGCTCGAGTTCGTTTTAAAGTTCGAGGGTCTTGCTTGACTCGTGATAGCTTTTTCCACTTATTTCCAGGTAAGGATTCCTTACCGTGGTTGTGTGGACCCTGCGATGCTTTCTTGATTGTGCCTTATATGCATGTTTACTTTTATAAACATGATTAGTGGATAGGACAGCTTGTGATTGCATTCCTGCTAGCATGTTTGCTTGTTTGTACATGTTAGTGCCATGCTAGGATTGTTCTTCCAGCATGTTTGAGATTCCTGCTTTAAGTTCGTAGTATCATGCTAGGTTATGTATGATTGATGATGATTATGTATGTTTAGCCAGGAATCGTTTACTCTATACTCTAGCTAGTGTGTTAGGGTTGTCATCATCTAGAGGCTGAGAGCGGACATAACGTACCTTGTCCCCACCGGTCGGGAGTAGAGCGAAGCATAACGTACATTGCTTCCCCCCGGCAGCCGATGTGGATTTAGCTACCACATCGGCATAAGCCTGCCTTGGCTGGTTCTTAGCTTCAGGTCGGTGGTAAAGGCTGCATAGATGAGTGCCGAGGGCCTCGCACTACTGTGTTTAGTGACACCGTTTCTGAGTCTTAGGCATGCATACCTGGCCCGCGTAGTTTGTACTTAGGCCCCCACATTTACGCCGGTTGCAGCAGCATGCGGTGTGCGCGCACACGCGTTAGTCGCCGGTTCGGAGAGCTCCCCCGGGCTAATGTTCGTGAGTACACCAATTCCTTCCAGTTTAGAGCCAGACTTCGGGTACTCTTCCGATAGTCCAGATTTATAGCGAGGGTAAGAGGCCCTTGAGGACACCCATTGGGATTGACTTTAGAGTTAATCAATTGGTCGAGGGAGAAAGACCCTCGAGGGTGTCAGACATCCTTGGGATCGCTTTTTGAGCTGATCAATTGGCCGAGGGAGAAAGACCCTCGGAGATGTCCCAGGATTGGTTTTGAGAGCCAATCATTAGGCCGGAAGTAGGAGACTTCCGAGGATTCCTGATTTGCCTTGTGAGCTCGTTGAGCTAAGATCCGTGTTGATATTTGTGGCATGTGTACTAGGTTGCTAGATGATTGATTTCATCGTATCGTACCCCGGTCGGGGATTCTTACTAAGTATGTTTGTACTCACCCTTATATATGTGGATTTCCACCAGGTAACTTGGGACAGCACCGAGGCGGCTAGCGGAGGGAGCTGGGAGATCATGGATGCTGCTGACACTCTATCGTGTCTTATTTTACTGCTTTATGATTTCAGCATGTAGTTGGACATTGGTCCGTAGGGAAAACTTATGTTTTGAACTGCTTTTATGTTTTTAAGGAAAGTACTGATCAGTCACTGCTTTTATTTTTGAAAGGTTTTGCTTAATGAATGTTACTTTATTTTTAATGTTTTCCGCCCTTATGTTTGAAAAGTTTTACAACTCGACCCTGGTCGGGTCCTTTTATGCTTTTCACTTGCATGCTGAGTAAAGACCTAGGTTTAGCACCGTTTTTAGGTCGGGTCTCTACATTTCAACTCTGCTGGCTCCATCTTGTAGGGAGCTTTCGAGATAGGGAGAGTCCCCGGCTCGAGCTCAATAGTGAAATCAACCTCCCGCTGAGGTGGCAACCCAGACAACTCTTCTTGAAACACATCTGCAAACTCTTGTACTACCGGCACCTGATCAACTGATAACGAAGGACGGGCACCTCCAGACAAAATTGCTAAAAAGCCCTATGCTCCACGAGCTAACAATCGCTGGGCTTTCACTGCAGAAATCAACGGTGGACAGACTCCGCTCTGGACACCGTGGAACTTGAAACTCTATTTCTTGGGCGGCCTAAACACCACTTCCTTCTAGCGGCAGTCAATTAGTGCATGATGCTCTGCTAGCCAATCCATCCCTATGATCACATTGAACCCACTCATATGCATCACTATGAGGGTAGCTGCTAAAGACTCTCCGGACACTAGGATCCTACCATCTTTTACCTTGTCACTAGCCAACATACTAACTCCCGAAGGAGTGGCAACACATAATTCAAACCCTAAAGGTTCCAGCACTAAACAAGCTTGACTAGCAAACAATGCAGAGATAAAAGAATGGGTCGAGCCCGAATCAAACAGTACATAAGCATAGTGGTCAAGGACAATTAAAGTACCTGCAACATCTGCATTAGTGTTCTCAGCCTCCTGCCGAGTCGTGGCAAATACTCGGCCTTGCTGCTGAGTCGGTCTAGCTGCTGCCTCACCCTGAGGTCACGCTCTGGCCATGTGTCCTTCCTTGCCACAGCTGGAGCAAGCTGTTGGTGAAGTCCCACACATACCAAAGTGATTCTTGCCACAAGTCCGGCAGTAAGGAGGTTGTCTCACTATGCCCTGCTGGTAACCCTGATAGCTCTACGGAAAATGGCCTTGACGGAGCTGCTGACCCCTCTGATCAAATTTCCTCTTCTGCCTTGAACTGGCTGACTGAACTTGTGTCGCTGCAACAACCTTCTCACGGGAGTACTTCCTATTGTAAATCTTGGCCAGCGCCATTGTCCTGGTGTAGGTATCTGGAGCGAGTGCCCTGATGTCCTGGGCAACCCCCAACGTGAGCCCTCCGACGAACTTTTTAATCTTAAGTTCCTCGGTGGCAACTAGCTCTGGGGCAAAGTGACTGTGCTCAGAAAACTTCTGCTCATATTCCTCTATGGAATCATCTCCCTGCTTCAGGCTATTGAATGCCTCAACCATCTCTTGCTGGGCTTCCTCACTGATATACTGAACCTTGAATGCAGCCCTGAAGAACTCCCAAGTAGGGGGTGGGGTTCCTGCAGGTCTGCCTCGAAGTGTGGACTCCCAACACCACACTACTGTGTAAGCAAGGACATGCGCGGCACACCGCGGTCTCTAAGTATCGGGGCAATCTATAACCTGGAAAATATATTCCATCCTGGCCAACCATCTCGCTGCCTTCAGCGGACCGTCAATCGCATTGAACTCCTTAGGCTTTGCAATGGCCCAGTTTTCCATTCTGGTTTCCCAGGTGTTTTCGGTTCATGATTCGGATGTTCGGTTGGGCTGTTAGAGCTATTTTAACCCTTAAGGGCAATTTTGGTCATTCTACCCTCGAGATCAAGTTTTGTGGATAATCAGGATTCCAGGGCTGTTCCTGTCTTTAGCCGATGTTGATTGATTGTTGGTTGCAAGTTCCAAGAGTTTGTGTTGGCTGCTCGGAAGTATGTAGGTAGTTTGGTTAATTGTAAATTAAAGAATTAAAAGAGGGCATGTTGGGATACGAACCTGGGTGGATTTGAGAAGCTTTTGGCTCAAGTGTTTTGTTAAGTAGAAAAAATAAAAGTGCGCCTGCCAAGGCTCGAACCTTGGTCGTTTTGGAGTTGGGAGCTTGGTTTAAAAGAGTTTTAAAAAGAGAAAAATAAAAGGTGATGCTTGTGAGATTTGAACCTGTAACAACCCAGTTTCCTATTCCAGTTTTCGAGGTGCCTTTAGGTCAAGATTCGGTTGTTTGGTTGGGTTTTAGAGTTGTTTGGCCCCTTGGGGGTATTTTGGTCTTTTGGCTCTCCGGGTAGGATTTGTGGTTTTTAGGGCTTCGAGGTAGCTCCTGCCTTTGTCGAGGCTTGTTTGTTGGTGGCTGCGAGTCCCGTGGTGTTTGGGCTAGTCGGTTGGATGCTCGGTTGTGGTTTGGGCTTTGGCAAAGTGTTGGTTGGTTGTGTGCTTTCTTTGGGATTCGAGCCCGGGACCTTAGTGTTGCTTTTGGAGTTGGATTTAAGTGAGTTGGATTTATTGGAAAAGATTGCTTCGGTCGGGTCTCGAAGGAGGAAGCCGGGAAATGGGATTTTAGGGTTTTTAAATGGATAAGGATGGATTTTGGATAAAAATCCCATTTATTCCCTTTTTCCCATTTTTCTTTTATTTATTTTTTTTCCCAAATCTCTTTTCTCTCTCTCTCTCTCTCTCCCCGAACCCCCCAGCTAGCCCGAGCAGCCCCTTGGCTCGCCCAGCCCCAGCCCTAGCTGCCCAGCCAGCCCTCGCCAGCCCGCGTGCCCTCGCCCTGCCCAGGTCGTGCCATCTCCAGCCCCAGCTCGCCCGAGCGTCGTCTAGCCCTCGCGCGCCCTCGCCCAGCCCAGCGTCGCACAGCCCCTGCTCTTGTCACCAGAGCTCGCCCAGGCTGTCGCGTCGCCAGCCCGAGCTCGCCCAGCTCGTGTCCGTCCGCGCTCGAGTCGCCCAACCTCAAGCCGCATCGCCCTGTGCCGAGCCCAGCTCGAGTCGCACGCCCTGTGTCGCTCGCGTGCCTCCTGCGCGCCGTCTCACGCACAGACCAGCCAGCCCGAAGACCGAGCCAGCAAGGCCCTAGCGAGCCCCCTCATGGCCCAGCTACGCCCGCCCAGCCACCCCTTTGGTCGCCTAGCCCGTCTGCGATCGGCTCGTTCCGTGTCGTACGCGCCTCGTGAGTTGCTCCCGAGCCGAGCCCTGTTTATTTTATTATTATTTAGGCCTATTGTGTTATTATTGATGTGTTTGTTTGGCTCGATATAGGTTGCTCGGGTTCGATCGCAGTTATTTTTATTGTGTGTTGTTGCCTTCCGACCAGGTAAGGATTTCTTACCGGAGTTGTGTGGGCCCTGCGATATTTTCATGATTATGCCTTGCTTGTTTCTTTGTTATTATGAGCATGATAATAATAGAGCAGCTTTGATTGATTTCTGCTAGCATGTTTGCTTGATTTTACATGTTAGTGCCATGCTAGGTTTGTTCTGCCAGCATGGTTATGATTCCTGCTTAAGCTCGTAGTATCATGCTAGGTAGTGTGATTGATGTCGGTCATTGTTTGCTAGCCAGGAATCATTGCTTTTTTCTCTATACTCTTAGATAGAGTTGTAGGGTTTGTCATCATCCAGAGGCTGAGAGCGGACATAACGTATCTTGTCCCCACCGGTCGGGAGTAAAGCGAAGCATTGCTTCAGGGGTTGAGAGCGGACATAACGTACTTTGTCCCCAGTGGTCGGATATTGAGCAAAGCATAACATACCTTGCTTTTTCTCCCCCCTCCCGGCAGCCAATGAGACTTAGCTACCTCATTGGCGTATGCCTAGTTTGTAGCCTGCTAGAGCGGAACCCTGCCAACGGTGTAAGCCTGCCTTGGCCGATTCTTAGCTTCAGGTCGGTGGATCAGGCTGCACAGATGAGCGCCGAGGGCCTCGCGCTATTGTGATCAGTGACACCACTTCTGAGTCATAGGCATGTGCATCTGGCCCGCGTAGTTTTCCCTTAGGCCCCCGCATTTACGCCGGTTGCAGAGAGCATGCGGTGTGCGCGCACACGCGTTAGTTGCCGGTTCGGAGAGCTCCCCCGGGCTAATGTCGTGAGTACACCATTTTTTCGTTAGAGCCTGACTTCGGGTACTCTCCCGTAAGTCCAGTTTAGTGCAAGGGCAAGGAGGCCCTTGAGGACATTCTAGGGATCAGTGTATTCCCTCCGAGTGACAGATACCTCGGCGATGTCCTAGATTGGTCAGTGTATCAAATCCCAGTTAGGCCGGGAGAAAGAGACTTCCGATGACTCCAGATCTAGTTTTATGAGCTCGTTGAGCCATGATCTGTGTTGGTAGCTGTTTGCTTGCATGCTTTGGTACTAGATGACTGTTTATATCGTATTGTACCCCGGTTGGGGATTCTTACTGAGTAATTCGTTACTCACCCTTATTTATGTGGTTTTTCGACAGGTAACCATGGTGCGAGACAAGATGGCTGGAGGAGGAGCTGTGATCATGGAAACCCGTTGTCCAACTCTGAGTTTTATGTTTATGATTAAAATGTTCTCTGAATGCATGTAGTTGGGCACGGAGCCCTAGGGTGTTTTCTGAATGTATTTCCGGATTCTAGCATTGTTGTAAAGTTTGTATGTTTTAAATAAATCTCTGATCAGAGTATGTTTTGTAAATGTATTTGTCTTGGAACAGGTGCTTGGAAACAGGGACAGGTTTCAGGAAATTATGTTGATTTTAAATGGATGTTTTATGTTTTAGCTTTTACTTAGAATCCGAACACCATCTTGCAAATTTTATGTAGATTTGTAATGCATACATTGAGGTAACGGCCTAGTTAGAACCCTTTCGGGTTGGGTCGTTACAGGTTGGTATCAGACCTCAGAGTCATAGATTCTGTAGACTGGCCTTTGTTGTAGGTCATTTTCCATGATCATCGGCCTCAAACGATCATCAGTGCGCCTAAGTTCTTGTTTTAAAGAAAGGGGTAAGAATTTACAATACTTTTCATCTAGTGTATGCCTTGTGTAGTGTTGTGGAGCGAAGACAAGCAGGTTCTGACTCGTTGTTGGTTTGGGCTTAGAGAGCCATCATGCCAACTTTCCCGCAGTGCGAGCATGATTTAGCAGCTTGTTGAGGTATCCAGATAGATTCGGATGACCTGGGACGTCGTCCCCGAGGGAGGCATAGCTTAGACTCCCTTAGGCCATTTGTGGCCCAGTTGTTGCTTTTCCCCTAGTGAGAGGGTGGAGGTGCTTTGTGCAGATCGCCAGTATGTTGATCGCACCCAGAGGAGCAGGACGCTTGGCATGGCCGACCGAGGAGTTGGACTGATCGTGTTGATGTTGAGGCCGCGTCCAGGGTCGTTTAGACCCGTTGGCGAGAGGCCCCCCCGGCGGTTGAGTTGCCTAGTGGAGGGGGTAGAGGCTAGCACGCCTCAGAGTGAGACTCCTTGAGCAGAGTGTGCTCCAGCCATGAGAGATTTGATGGCAGGTCTTTAGATATCAGAGAGCAGAGGCCCAGGCACAGTTTGTAGCGCGTAGTGAGGAGTCCCGGGCACAGATAGCCCAGCTGGCAGAGTTTGTTTCAGCATTTCCCCCAGTAGCTCTTGTAGCCTCGGAGGTTCCTGGGAGGGCATGATCAGCAGGTTTATGCCGATGAGTTTGTTGGCGATGATGGAGTCGCCCAGTTTGGCAAGTGGATGCCTGTAGAGCTCGATGTTTTAGTAAGTCCTGCTGCTAGTAGTAAAGCATTTGGCCAGGTTTGAGATTAGCATCCGTGTGTGGGATGCCCTGCTGTTCAGAGGCCGAGATGTGCCGTTCCTGTGCTGTTTGGTGCAGCAGTTGGTGGTGGTAGTCCCTTGTGAGAGGTGGACTAGCAGAGTCTCCACCAGTCGCCCGATTGATTGGCAAGTTTCCGTGTTAGTTACTTGAGGCAGATGTAGAGACATTTTTTCCCTTGCAAGCCTGCTGTTGTTTAACAGCCCAGTTTCCTCAGATGTTTGGTAGAGTTGAGCACTCTTCCTTGGTGAGCTCCTAGAGTGGAGCTAGCTGCTGCATGTTGAGAGATCCGGCCAGAGCTTTGTTGAGCATCATGAGAAGATGCTAGTGTAGGCCGTGAGCCTTCGGTTTGATGAGATGCCTTAGGCATGGTTGTTTGAGTTGAGCCCTTGTATGCCTAGCCAGAGTTGTTGTCACTTGAGGTAGTGACCTTGCCGCCCCATCCAGAGTCTGATGTGGATTTGTTAGTAGTAGCACTTGAGGTGCATTGGTTGGTGTGCCACTTTGGCACTAAGTCCAGTTCAGCTTGAGTTTGGATTGGGCATAGCGGATGGTTCTATGCCTTACTGAACGGCCGATTTTCTATTCAGTTCTCGAGGTGCTTCCTGTTGATTCAGTGGTTCGGTTGGGCCGTTAGAGCTGCTTTTGACCCTTAGGGTATTTTGGTCTTTTGCTCCCGGCAGGGATTTGTGGATTTTCGGGGCTTGAGGCGCTCCACGCCTTTGTTGAGGCTTGTATGTTGGTGGTCTGCGAGTCCCGAGATGTTTGGGGTACTCGTTTGGGAGTTCGGTTGTGATTTGGGTTTTGGGCAAAGTGATCGTTGTTTGGGTGTTTCCTTTGGGATTCGAGCCCAGGCCCTTAGAGTGATTTGGGAGTTTGTTTTTGTGAGAGTTATTGTTTGGAAAAGGTTGCTTCAGCCGGGTCTCGAAGGAGGAAGCCGGGAATTGGGATTTAAGGACTTTAAGGCTTGTTTTAATTAGGAAAAAGGGAAGAAAAATCAAGAAAGTCCCTTTCCCCTTGTTTTGCAATCTCTCTCTCTCTCTCTCTCTCTCTCTCTCTCTCTCTCTCTCTCTCTCTCTCTCTCTCTCTCTCCCCTAGCCGACCTCACCAAGAAGACCCAACCCTAGCCACCCAGCCAAGCCCTAGCCGCACCACTCCACTGGCCGCATCGGACCGCTCGGCCCAAAGATAGCCACGCCACCCACGCCGCACGGATGCCCCCGCATCGCCCACCCAGGTGCGCCCGGATCGTTGCATCGTCCCACCTCTAGCCGCCCTCGCTCCAGGCCGCCCAAGTCACCCATGTCGCGCCGTGCCGAGCCACCCTAGCGCCCGATCGCGTCGCCCTCGCCCTAGTCGCGCCGAGCCCAGATCTGCATCGCCCAGGCCATCTTCGTGTCGCCTTGGTCGCGCCGAGTCCAGATCGCATCGCCCTCGCCTTGGTCGCGCCGAGCCCAGATCGGCATCGCCCAGGCCGTCTCCGTGCCGAGTCGCTCGCCCCTGTAGGTCGTCGTGCCTTCCCGAGCGCCCCCGAGCCCGTCGCGTCGCGTCGCCTCGCGCGCGCTCGTCGCCGCTGCTCTGTCAAGCCGCGCGTGTGTGTCGTCGCCCGAGCTGAGCTCGAGCTCGCGCCGTGCGCTTTACTTCGCCCCCAGTAGCGCCGTGCTGCGCCAGCGCCACGCCTGCCTGCGCGCGTGCTGCGCCAGCGCCACAGGCACCAGCCAGCCCCGCCTGCTGTTGTGTGTCTTGGTTGGCCCGAGCCTTGTGGCTTCTCGGATGGTATTTTCCCGAGTCTTTTCTTCGTTGGGCCCCGATTTTGTTGGCTGCTGTTTAGGGATTTGATTTGGGCTGCTTTATTTTATGTTTAGGTTGTTTGGGTTCGATTAGAGGCTCGAGGATCGCTTGGTTGAGTTATGATTATTTTCTGCTTGTCCCGTAAGGATTTCTTACCGTGGTTGTGTGGACCTCGCGATATGTCTCGATTGTGCCTTGTATGTTTGCTGATTGTTATGAGCATGATAGTGATAGGCGACTTTGTTTGATCTCTTGCTAGCATGTTTGTTGATTTTACATGTTAGTGCCATGCTAGGTTTGTTCTTCCAAAGATGCTTGTGATTCTGTTTAAGTTGTAGTATCATGCTAGGTAAACGTGATTGATGTCGGTCATTGCTTGCTAGCCAGAAATCATTGATTTACTCGGTATTCTTGGATAGAGTAGTAGGGTTTGTCATCATCCGGAGGCCGAGAGCGGACATAACGTACTTTGTCCCCACGGTCGGGGAGTAGAGCGAAGCATAACGTACATTGCTTCCCCGGCGTGCGATGTGGATGTAGCTACCACATCGGCATAAGCCTAGTTTGTAGCTGCTAGAGCGGAACCCCGCCAGCGGTGCAAGCCCGCCTTGGCGGTTCTTAGCTTCGTGTCGGTGGTACAGTCGCACAGATGAGTGCCGAGGGCCTCGCACTCACCGTGTTCGGTGACACCGTTTCCGAGTCTTAGGCATGCGTGCACTGCTCGCGTAGTTTGCCCTTAGGCCCCGCATTTACGCCCGGTTGCGAGAAGAGCATGCGGTGTCTTGCGCGCACACGCGTTAGTCGCCGGTTCGGAGAGCTCCCGGGCTAATGTTCGTGAGTACACCATTCCTTCCATTTAGAGCGGGCGCGGGTACTCTCCGATAGTCCAGTTGTTAGCGAGGGTAAGAGGCCCTTGAGGACACCCATTGGGATTGGCTTTTGAGCTAATCAATTGGTCGAGGAGAAAGACCCTCGAGGGTGTCGGACATCTTGGGATCGGTTTTTGAGTGATCATTTGGCCGAGGAGAAAGACCCTCGGAGATGTCCCGGATTGGTTATGAGAACCAATCATTAGGCCTAAGTAGGAGACTTCCGATGATTCCTAAGTAAGAGACTTAGATGTTTCCAGATCTTGTTTTATGAGCTCGTTGAGTTATGATCTGTGTTGTTAGTCGCTTGCTTGCATATTGAGGTGCTAGATGACTGATGTATCGTGTTGTACCCCGGTTGGGGATTCTTCTTGAGTATGTTTATACTCACCCTTATTTATCTTTCAGTAACTTGGGACAACACCGGGAGGGCTAGCGGAGGAGCCGATTGATCATGGGGAACCGCCAAGCACTCTGTCTTTTATTATTGCATTGTTTATTCAAAGATGTAGATGGGCAGAGTCCTAGGGGAACATTGTTTAAAAACGTTGCTTAAATTGTATTGTACATTTTATTAAACATCGCCGTGATGTTTTACTTTGTTGGATTGTTTAAACTTAAATTGTTGGTTATGTTTTAAGGGCTCCCCCTTCTCATATGTTTTGAAAGGTTTTTAAATGTAAGCTCTAAACCGCTTGTTATCATATTTAACTTGCATGCTGAGTAAGATCCCAGGTTTAGGACCATGTTTTGGGTCGGGTTCTTACACGTTCGGAGTTCAGCGCACTCCTTTAGCCTTGGATCCGTTTATGGCAGTTGCACCTGTTTAGGTCGTGCTAGAGGGCTAGTTCAGTGGTAGTCGATGGACTACAAGTGAAAGGATGCTCGAGAGGAGCCGGAGCCTCTTCCTAGTGTTTCTGGAGGTTGAGTAAGTCAGCAGGTTGGCGGTTGGTAAGTGTTGGTGCACGTGAGTCTCGCGCTAGTGTTAAGGCCAAGAGTGTAACGGCCCAGTTTTCTATTTCGGTTTCCCAGGTGTTTTCAGGACATTATGCGGATGTTCGGATGGGCCGTTAGAGCTATTTTAACCCTTAGTGGTATTTTGGTCTTTTTGCCCCCGATCAGGGTTTTGTGGATTTTCAGGATTCCGTGGTCACTCCCGCCTCTTGTCGAGAGCTTGATTGTTGTTGGTTGCAGGACCCAAGAAGTTCGGGCTAGTTGGTTGGAAGTTTGGAGGTGATTTGGTAATTAACAAAATTACTGTTAATTTAAGTGCTTCCATTGGGATTTGAACCCTTGCCCTAAATGGTTTTGGGAGTCTGCAGCAAAAAGAGTTTTATTTTTAAAGCAAAGTTTGCTTGGGCCGGGTTTTGAAAGAGGAAGCTTTGGGAAGGGATTTTAGACCCATTTAAATTAGGAAAAGGAAAGAAATCAAGAAAAATCCCTTTCCCCCTTGTTTTGCAAGACTCTCTCTCTCTCTCTCTCTCAAAACCCTAGCCGCACCATGCCCAGCCCTTGCCGCACCAACCCCAGCCGAGCCACCACACCCTAGCCGCACCCCCGCATCAGGCCGCTCAGCCCCTGCCCGATCGCGGCCACAGCCCGCGCTCAGCCCTACCAGACACTGCGACGCCAGATCGCCCAGCTCGCTCGCCCGCGATCACAGACTGCTTCAGCCCCAACCCCCACCAGCACAACCGGCGCCCCGAGATCGCTCGGCCATGGCTACCCGCACCACCCAGCCCAGTCCGCCCAGGATGCCCAGACGCGCCGCACGCTGCCGCTTAGCGTCTCCCGTGCGTCGACCCAGCCTCCCAGATGCGCCTCCTGTGAGTCGACCCAGCCGCCCAGATGTGCCTCCCGTGCGTCGTCCCAGCCGTCGCACGCCCGCAGCCCAGACGCGTCGCCCGGGCGCCGTCCTCGCAGACCCGACGTCTCGCCCTCGCGCCCGCTCAAGCGCGTCTGCTCGCCTTGCCGCGCGCCCGAGCTAGAGCCTGCCTCGTCAGCGCCCAGCGCCAACGCCCCTGCCGCACCAGCAGCGCCCATTCCTGCCCTTTTTGTTGCGGAGATCGCATGTCTTCTCGGTTGGTAATTCCCAAGCCTTTCCCCTTTTAGATTTTAAGCTGTTGGCTGCTGTTTATTTATTTAGGATGTTTTTATCATATGCCTAGGTTTCTCGGGTTCGCTTTAAGCTCGAGGGTCGTTATCTGGTTCGCGATAGTTATTTTCCACTTGTTTCCAAGTAAGGATTTCTTCCGTGGTTGTGTGGACCCTGCGATGCTTTCTTGATTGTGCCTTATATGCATGTTTACTTCTACGAACATGATTAGTGGATAGGACAGCTTGTGATTACATTCTTGCTAGCATGTTTTCTTGTTTGTACATGTTAGTGCCATGCTATTATTGTTCTTCCAGCATGCTTGAGATTCCTGCTTTAAGTTCGTAGTATCATGCTAGGTTATGTGTGATTGATGTTGATATGTATGTCTAGCCAGGAATCAGTTATTTTGTACTCCTAGCTAGTATAGTAGGGTTTGTCATCATCCGTGAGTGAAAGCGGACATAACGTACTTTGTCCCCACCGGTCGGTGTAGAGCGAAGCATAACGTACATTGCTTCCCCGGCGGCGATGTGGATTTAGCTACCACATCGGCATAAGCCTAGTTTGTAGCCGGCTAGAGCGGAACCACCGCCAGCGGTGCAAGCCCGCCTTGGCGGTTCTTAGCTTCGTGTCGGTGGTACAGTGCACAGATGAGTGCCGAGGGCCTCGCACTCTGTGTTCGGTGACACCGCTTTCCGAGTCTTTAGGCATGCGTGCACTGCCCGCGTAGTTTGTACTTAGGCCCCCACATTTATGCGGTCGCGGCGAAGATGCGGTGTTCGCGCACAGCACGCGTTAATCGCCGGTTCGGAGAGCTCCCCCGGGCTAATGTTCGTGAGTACACCGGTTCCTTCAAGTTTAGAGCGGACTTGGGTACTCTCCCGATAGTCCAGTTTGTTAGCGAGGGTTAGAGGCCCTTGAGGACACCCATTGGGATTGGCTTTTGAGTGATCATATGGTCGAGGAGAAAGACCCTCGAGGGTGTCGGACATCTTTGGGATCGGTTTTTGAGTGATCAATTGGCCGAGGAGAAAGACCCTCGGAGATGTCCCGGATTGGTTATGAGAGCCAATCATTAGGCCGGAAGTAGGAGACTTCTGAGGATTCCAGATTCTGCCTTGTAAGCTCGTTGAGCTATGATCTGTGTTGGTAACTGTTTGCATGTATACTAGGGTGCCAGATGATTGATGAAGTATTTAAATTGCATGTTGAGTGAGAACCTAGGTTTAGGACCGCATTTTGGGTCGGGTTCTTACAAAGAGTTTCCTTGTGGTTGGTAGTGCGGTCAACTACCTTCGAGTGCCTTAATCTGGGGAGAGTTGAGCATCGTAGATGCGAGTTCGGTCCAGTAGAGGGACCCTGAGTTGGATGCTCATGAGATGAGCTGGATGCCATGAGGCGAGTTGGATGCTTTTGAGGCGAGATGAGCTGATGCCTTGCGAGAGGATTTGGATGCCTTATGGGTAAGCACCCTTGGTAGAGGCTTGGTATAAAGTAAGTTCGGTGTGGCATGGTTATGCCTTGGTAAAGCAAGGTTGCCTCAGCTTTGAGCATCGTGTGGAGATGGAACTTTTGGTGTTCCATCGGTTGGAGTTCAGTTGGAAACTGAACAAGTGCGGTGGTAGCAAAGCCGCGCAGTTTCTGATCGCCTTGGCTAAGAGGGTTGTTTGGATCCTTTTCTTTGGGTAGAAGCCTTGTTGTGGCTGATGTTTGAGTAGGAGGACGACACATTCGGTAGCGTTTCGGGTCCTCTTGGTTCCCAAGAAGTTGGAGTGTTGGCCAGCATGGTTGAGATGCTGGAGTGAGTTGTGCCTATTCAGCCAGTTGGCTGTTAGCTCGTTTGTCGGCAGTGTGTGTCGAGGGTTGCCGAAGAACCCTAGGTTGTGGAGAGCCTCTCTAGAGCTCAGTCAGGCCCAGCTAGTGAGTTTCAGTTGGCTAGCTGGAGGCGTGTAGTTTGTAGCCTCGGTTGAGTTGCTGGCAGTCTTGGTAGACTAGCAAGCCAGTGGTTGTTTGAAGTAGAGTCCGGATTGGTTCCGGTGCGGTGGCAAGTTGATGCTTGGTGTTGACCAAGGTGTGGTTTGGAGCTTCTAGAGTTTAGTTTTGCTCGTGGGGCGAATGGTTCGTGCCCTGTTGGTGGCTTTCTTGTTTCCAGGATGTTGAGTTGCCTCGTTTGGCATTTGGAGGTTCAGTCTGAGATGGACCCCTGTTGTTGCCCCGTGAGATTTAGATGTTGTTGCTCTGGTGGAGCAAGACAGTGAGCGTATGTGGAGCTCTCTGTCCTTCGGTTGTCTGCTTGTAAGAGTCGTTTCCTCCTGAGAGATGTCAGATTTCTCCCGTAGCCATGAGTTGATGGTAGACGTGCTAGCTTGAAGGAAAAGTTTGTTGGTTGCTTGGAAGCATTTGTTTGTCCAATTAGGTAGACTCTTGGATGGTGTTCTAGAGGCTGCAGTAAGGGTTGTTTTGCCTCTTGTGAGTGTTGGGCCAAGGTTTGGTCCTCTTGTTGTTTCGAGAGCTAGTTCGATTCTAGCTAGAGGGCGTTGCCCTGAGGTCTTATTCCTAGTCAGGAAGTTTTGGGAGTTGACCCCTCCCTCGGCAGTTGAGTAAGTGTTGTTAGTTTCGGATTGGTGATTCGATTGGATGAGATTTCCCTTGGGTTTGAGCAAGTCTGCGAGCGTGTGTGAGTTCGCTGCCCTTCTAGAGTTTGCTTGCTGGGAAAGTCGTTTCCCATTTGGCAGGAGTCAGCTTAGCTCCTGAGTTGTGTAGATGATCAGAGTAGCGTAGTGGTCAGCCCAGCGAGAGGGTCCCTGCTTTGTGTTGTTAGCAAGCAAAGTTGTTTTTCCCCGCAAGGGCGGTGGCCACCAAGAAGAGTTGTTTCGGCAAGTTGTTGGTTCTTTGGGGATTGAAGATTTCCTTTTCCCTAGTCTCTATGGTGGTTGAGTTGCTCCTGGATGTCACCTCGAGTGTTAGCTTCGAGGTAGTCTTGCGGATTCGTGTGGCTCGGGATCCGTAAGCTTTGAGGTTGTCGTTATCCGCTTTCCTCGTGAGGTTTCGGAGTGGAGCTTACGTTGGAAGTGAGTTAGGCTTAGCTTAAAGGAGAAGTCCTTTGAGTAGCCAGTTGGATTTTTAGAGTTGAGTAGTAGCTTGGAGGCGAGCGTTGCTCGTTATAAGTTTGGGTTGAGTTCTGCTGAGCAAGCCCTTCTCGGGCTTTGCTCCTAGTTGTTGTGCATTCGCAGTTGGCGTAGCAGAGCCGTTTGAGTGAGTTGGCACAGAGGTGTCGTGGCTTTGGTTGGTAAAGTCGTTGAGCTGTTTTCCTCAAGGTGTTGTGCCGCAGAGAGCTGCGTGATGGTTTAGTCCTTACAGCCCGAGTTTTCCTTGAGAGGAATGTTGGTGCCCCTTGCCTCGTTAAGGTCAGAGGCAAGGTTTGAGGTTCGTTGGTCTCTGTGAAGTAAGAGTAGGCCGTTTGGTTTCGGAACACAGGGAGGTTCAGATTGTTTGGCCGATTTGTTGTTGGGTTGAGATTTTTGTTTGTTATCAGCTGTGAGCTCCTAGAGGAGTTTTGCCAGAGCGTGGTGTAGAGTTTTGGAGCTTGTGCCCAGTCTGCGAGTTTGTTGAGAGTAACACCGTAGAGAGGTGTTCAGTGTTGGATTAGAAGGCCTTTAGTTTGAGCCCTAGGTTTGTAGGGCCTTTTGAGATCCTTGAGCGGATCGGAGCAGTGGCCTTTCGGTTAGCTTTGCCCCGTTGGTGGCAGATTGGATGGCATTGTGGCTTTGAGCCTTTGAGAACCCAAGAGGGTTTGGTTCTCGAGGAACGGCTAGTGTTGTCTTGGCCGAGAAGTTCAGTTGGCTGGATCAGTGGAGTTTTCCTGAGTCAAGTTGTCTTAGGACTTTCGAGGACGAAAGTCTTAAAAGGAGGGAGTATTGTAATGTACCCGGCTTTCCTAATCCAGCTTTGAGGTGCCTTGGTCAAGATTCGGTTGTTTGGTTGGGTTTTAGAGCCGTTTGGCCCCTTGGGGGTATTTTGGTCTTTTGGCTCTCCGGGCAGGATTTGTGGTTTTCAGGGCTTCGAGGTAGCTCCTGCCTTTTTTGAGGCTTGTTTGTTGGTGGCTGCGAGTCCCGTGGTGTTTGGGCTAGTCGGTTGGATTCTCGGTTGTGGTTGGTTGGTTGTGTGCTTCCTTTGGGATTCGAGCCCGAGCCCTTAGTGTTGCTTTGGGAGTTGGATTTAAGTGAGATGGATTTATTGGAAAAGATTGCTTCGGTCGGGTCTCGAAGGAGGAAGCCGGGAAATGGGATTTTAAGGTTTTTAAATGGATAAGGATGAATTTTGGATAAAAATCCCATTTATTCCCTTTTTCCCATTTTTCTTTTATTTATTTTTTTTCCCAAATCTCTTTTTTTTCTCTCTCTCTCTCTCTCTCTCTCCCCCCGAGCCCCCCAACCAGCCCGAGCAAATATCTCGCCCTCGCCCAGCACTCGAGCAGACCCACCCACCCACCTCGCCCACCCCCACCCACGCGCCTCTCCTGCCTGTGTCGTGCCATCGCCAGCCCCACCTCGCCCGAGCGTGGCCCAGCCCCAACCCGCGCGCCCTCTCCCTGCCCAGGTCGTGCCATCGCCAGCCCCACCTCGCCCGAGCGTGGCCCAGCCCTCGCGCGCCCTTGCCCAGCCCAGCGTCGCACAACCCCTGCTCGTGTCACCCGAGCTCGCCCAGGCCGTCGCGTCGCCAGCTCGAGCTCGCCCAGCTCGTGTCCGTCCACGCTCGAGTCGCCCAACATCAAGCCGCGTCGCCCTGTGCCGAGCCCAGCTAGAGTTGTTCGTCCCAGCGCCAGATCGCGCGTCCCCGCGCTCATGTCGCGTGCCCTCGCATTGTAACTTGCAGAGCCGCGCCGCTTCGCCAGCGCCTAGCCAAGCTAGAGCCCGCGCCCGCGCCACATGTCGCTCGCGTGCGCCTACAAGACAACCCAATGCCCGGCTCGAGCAGCGCCAGCAGCGCCATGCGCGATCGCCCAACCCCCCTGCGGCCCTAGCGCGCCCAGCCAACCCCTTTGGCTGCCTAGCCCGTGCAGCCGGCTCGTTCGCGTGTCAGCCGCTCTTCGTGAGTTGCTCCCGAGCCGAGCCCCTGTTTATTTTATTATTATTTAGGCCTATTGTGTGATTATTGATGTGTTTGTTTGGCTCGATATAGGTTGCTCGGGTTCGATCGCAGTTATTTTTATTGTGTGTTGTTGCCTTCCAACCAGGTAAGGATTTCTTACCAGAGTTGTGTGGGCCCTGCGATATTTTCATGATTATGCCTTGCTTGTTTGCTGACTGTTATGAGCATGATAATAATAGAGTAGCTTTGATTGATTTCTGCTAGCATGTTTGCTTGATTTTACATGTTAGTGCCATGCTAGGTTTGTTCTGCCAGCATGGTTATGATTCCTGCTTAAGCTCGTAGTATCATGCTAGGTAGTGTGATTAATGTCGGTCATTGTTTGCTAGCCAGGAATCATTGCTTTTTGCTCTGTACTCTTAGATAGAGTTGTAGGGTTTGTCATCATCCAGAGGCTGAGAGCGGACATAACGTATCTTGTCCCCACCGGTCGGGAGTAAAGCGAAGCATTGCTTCAGGGGTTGAGAGCGGACATAACTTACTTTGTCCCCAGTGGTCGGATATTGAGCAAAGCATAACATACCTTGCTTTTTCTCCCCCCTCCCGGCAGCCAATGAGACTTAGCTACCTCATTGGCGTATGCCTAGTTTGTAGCCTGCTAGAGCGGAACCCTGCCAACGGTGTAAGCCTACCTTGGCCGGTTCTTAGCTTCAAGTCGGTGGATCAGGCTGCACAGATGAGCGCCGAGGGCCTTGCGCTACTGTGATCAGTGACACCACTTCCGAGTCATAGGCATGTGCACCTGGCCCGCGTAGTTTGCCCTTAGGCCCCCGCATTTACGCCGGTTGTAGAGAGCATGCGGTGTGCGCGCACACGCATTAGTTGCCGGTTCGGAGAGCTCCCCCGGGCTAATGTCGTGAGTACACCATTCTTCCGTTAGAGCCTGACTTCGGGTACTCTCCCGTAAGTCCAGTTTAGTGCAAGGGCAAGGAGGCCCTTGAGGACATTCCAGGGATCAGTGTATTCCCCCCGAGTGACAGATACCTCGGTGATGTCCTGGATTGGTCAGTGTATCCAATCCTAGTTAGGCCGGGAGAAAGAGACTTCCGATGACTCCAGATCTAGTTTTATGAGCTCGTTGAGCCATGATCTGTGTTGGTAGCTGTTTGCTTGCATGCTTTGGTACTAGATGACTGTTTATATCGTATTGTACCCCGGTTGGGGATTCTTACTGAGTAATTGGTTACTCACCCTTATTTCTGTGGTTTTTCCAGAGGTAACCATGGTGCGAGACAGGATGGCTGGAGGAGGAGCTGTGATCATGGAAACCCGTTGTTCAACTCTGAGTTTTATGTTTATGATTTAAATGTTCTCTGAATGCATGTAGTTGGGCACGGAGCCCTAGGGTGTTTTCTGAATGTATTTCCGGATTCTAGCATTGTTGTAAAGTTTGTATGTTTTAAATAAATCTCTGATCAGAGTATGTTTTGTAAATGTATTTTTCTTGGAACAGGTGCTTGGAAATAGGGACAGGTTTAAGGAAATTATGTTGATTTTAAATGGATGTTTTATGTTTTAGTTTTTACTTAGAATCCGAACACCATCTTGCAAATTTTATGTAGATTTGTAATGCATGCATTGAGGTAACGGCCTAGTTAGAACCCTTTCGGGTTGGGTCGTTACAGGCCTTGACCTGAAGGGGGGTTTTGGAGGCTTGGATTTAATGAGTTTATTTAAGGAGAAGAGGTTACTTCAGCTGGGACTTTAAGGGGGAAAGCCCAGGGAAGGAATCGCTTAACCTATTTAGAGAAGAAAATAGGGAAACGTATTTTTGGGATTCTTCATTCTCCCTTGCCACATGAATTCTCCAAGATTTCTCCTTCTTCTTGCCGTTTCTCCAAGAACCCGAGCCAAGAGTCGAGGGGTAAGATTACTTTCTTCTTCTCCTCCTTCCATAGCCAAAAAACCTTCTCTTTGTTGCTCGGCCAGGCCCTAACCATCAGAGATGCTTTATGGGTGTTTTCTTTCCAGCCGAGGTTTTCACCTTCGCACATTCTGCCCCAGGCGTTCGCCCCAGTAGCGAGCCAAGCCCGAGCCTCTTTGTACGTCCAGCAGCTGCTGCGTAGACCCGTTTGTTTGCCCCGGTGAAGCGCAGCCCCGTCTGTTCGCCCTTCGCTGCAGCCCGCACCAGCACCGTCTGCATCCGGTCGTCGATAGCTTGCGCCTATCGTCGCTGCAGTAAAGTTGCGTCGCCCAGCCTCAACACCAACTCGCCCTTATGCTACAGGACCAGCGAAGCCGAAGCAGCGATCTGCCATTCGTCCGCACCCACTGCTGGCAGCCCTTCTCGCAAGCAGCACCGAGACGCCCTTCTGCCGACACCTTACAGTCTGCCCATGCTCGAGCTACCACAGCAGCAAGCCGTAGTCTGCATCGTTTTGCCGATTGCGCCGCGCAGCAGCCCCATCCGTCTAGGCCTCTTCGCGCAGCAAGCTTTCTTCCTCCTACAGCAGCTTTGCTCGCAGCAGCGCCCCTTCGCCATGTACAGTCGCGTCGCCAGCCTGCGTAGCAGTGCCTCTTCGCCAGGTAAAACTTCGCCCCAGCGAAGCTCTAAGGCAATGGAGTTGTTTTCTCAAGTTGCCGTCTGATTCTCGGTTTGGGTAACCTCTGTTCCCTTTTCGTTCTTGGTTAAGTTAGATTCTTGCAGGTGTATTGATCATCTTAATATCGATGTTAGGTGTTGTGCCTTGCAGGTAGCCTGCAGCTCAAGGAGCTCTTAGTTTCTGTGATTGTTTTCTGCTTGTTTCCAGGTAAGGATTTCTTACTGGGGTTGTGTGGACTCTGCGAAATACTTTATTAGCACATTGATATTTTGTGAGTGTTTATGAGCATTCTAGTGGATAGGATCCTTGTTTCTGATTTGCTGGCATGTTTGCTATCTTGTTCATGTTAGCTCCATGCTAGGGATTTTCTTACTCCGGCATATCCATGTTTCTTGTTCATTTTATGTAGAGCCATGCTAGGATCGTGTTCTTATTGATTATTGCTTGGTCGATCTGTTAGCTTGCATTACCGTACTTAGGAAGCTGTTAGAAGATACTAGTTTAGGTCTCGCATGGGTAAGACCCCGATGGGCGCCAATGCGATGTCAGTGTGTGTAAGTCCCCGATAGGCATCACATTGTTGCGGTATGTGTAAGTCCTTTATAGGCATCATAGTGCAGCTAGGGAGTGTAAGACCTTGTAGGGCAGCTTGAGAACCTAGTAGGAGTAAATCCGTAGGAGCCTATTGTTGAGGCAGATAATGTGGATGGAGTCGTCCAGTACGGCAAGTGGCTCACGGACTTGGAAAGTGAAAGCCTGTAGAGCTTGATGTTTTAGAGAACCCGCTGGTAGCAACAACGTGGTTGGCCAGGATTGAGTTTATCATTCGAGTGTTGGGATGTCCTGATGTTCAAAGGCGGAGGCGTGTCGTTCTTGTGTTGTTTGATACAAAAGTTTGGTGGTGGAAGTCCTCTAAGAGAGGCGGACCAGCAGAATCTCCTCCAGCCACTTGGTCGATCGACAAGTTGCCGAGTTAGTAGCTTTTGAGGAGGGTGTAGAGACACCTTTGACCTCTTGCAAGCCTGCTGTCATTTTGCACCCAGTTCTATGGGTACCATGTAGCCAGGGTGCAGTGTGAAGTGCTCTTGTCAAGATTTGATCCGTCTGTGGCTTCCAGTTGGCCAGTAGAGAGAAGCACTCTTTTGTTAGCTTGATCCAAAAGTGGAGTTAGTTGCTGCCTTCCGAGGGTTGGTTTGAGTATTTGTGAGCATCGAGTGGGATGCAAGAGTGGGTCGTGGCTTGTTTGTTAGCCAAGATGCCAAAGATTAGATCGCTCGAGTGTTGAGATTCTTGCTTGGAGCGCCATTATTCCCGTCGCCTGGAGTGTGACCTTCCCTACCCTTAGTGGGACGTGGAGCTTGTATATAGATGTTTGTATGTTGTAAGGGTTGTAGTGCTTGTTGGCACCAAGCTTTGTAAGGTTTCCTAGGTTCAGGCCAGTTCACACCAGATGTGCAGGTGGTATTATGACCCACCCGGAGTTCAGCATCCCCACTAGTCGTTGTACCCGTTTACTGTTGTTGCACCTGTTTGGGTTGCATAAGAGATCTAGCTCGGTGGTAGTCAGATGACTACAAATGTGAGGTCGTTTGAGGGAAAGTAGAAGCTTTTTAGGGTCATCGAGAGTAGGGTACGAAGGATGCTGAGGGTTGTTAAGGGCTAGCGCGTCAGAGTTCTAGCGCTTGTGTGGTGGACTTATGAGCCAGTTGTTGATAGTGTGATTCGACTACCCTTGGGTTTCTCTAGTATGAGTAGAGTTAGCATCAATGATGCGAGATTGTTCTGGAAGTGGATCCATGAGTTTGTTAGTTTGTGCATAGCGTATTTAGTGGACACATTAGTAGGAGGTATGTTAGCTTGGGTGGTTATGATCTTGTGGAGTGGGTTGGCCAATGTGGCATTTCGTGGTGAGTTGACCCTGAGTGGGTTTGAACTCTAGTTGCTCATTTGCTAGTTATGGCTCTATTTGGATGAAAAAGTTGCTTTGTGTGAGAGTTCCTGTTCGATCTGGATCTTAAGGAATCAAGTTGGAGCTGTACACATCGGTGTACTTTTATGTAGCTCGTTAGGCGGTGTAAGTTTTTGTAACGGCCCAGTTTTCCATTCCGGTTATCCAGGTGCTCTCAGTGCAGTATTAGGGCAATCGGTTGGGCCGTTAGAGCATTTTAACCCTTAGGGGTATTTTGGTCTTTTTGCTCTCCGGTCAGGATTTGGGATTTGAACCTTTGCCTTAGTGATCTATAAGTGAGTTTTTATTATTGGAAAGATTTGCTTCAGCCGGATCTCGAAGAGGAAGCCAAAAATGAGATTTAAGGATTTTTTGGAAAAATTGGAAAATGGATAAATTGGATTTATTTGGATAAGTATGGAATTTAAATAAAAGAGAAAAAAGAAAAGAAAAAGGAAAAAAGGAAATTATTAAAATAAGGATTTTTTCCCTATTTTTCCCATGTGTTTACTTTTCCTTTTCTCTCTCTCTCTCTCTTCTCCCCACCCGACCATAGCCCTCACCCGAGCCCTTGCTCGCCCACCACCCGACCCACCGCACCGTGTCGAGCCACCTCGAGCCAAGACCGCCCCAAGCCGGACCTAGGCGGCCCGGCTCCGACCTCACCGTGCGAGCTCCGCGCGGCCCCCCGGCCGCGCCAGTGTGTCGTCCGAGCTTGCCCGCGTCGTCGTCGTCGTCGTAGAGCGTCGAGCCCCGGCTCGCGCGCGCCTCCTCCTAGCCGAGCCTCGCCGCGTGCCATCGCGCCCCAGAGCTCGTCGCGCGCCGCGCGCCCAGCCGCCCTCCTGTGTATCTGCTGCGCGCCCCACCGCCTGCCACTGTGTTGTCTTGGCCGAGCCTTGTGCTTCTCGGTTGGTAATTCCCAGTCTTTTCCCTCTTTGGACTCCGAGTTGTTGGTCTTGATTTGTAATTAAATTGGGTGTTTTATTGAAATGCTTAGGTTGTTCGAGATTTGATTAAAGCTCGAGGGTCATTAATCGTTGGTCGTGATAATTATTATTTTCTCGCTTGTTTCCGGTAAGGATCTCTTACCGTGGTTGTGTGGACCCCTGCGATGCTTTCTTGATTGTGCCTCGTATGCCTGCTTTACTTTTATGAGCATGTTAGTGGATAGGATAGCTTGTGATTGAATTCTTGCTAGCATGTTTGCTGTTGTACATGTTAGTGCCATGCTAGGTTTGTTCTTCCAAATGCTCGAGATTCTGCTTTAAGTTCTTAGTATCATGATAGGATATGTATGATTGATGTCTAATGTATATGTTAGCCAGAATCTCTCACTCTGTACTCTTAGCTAGTGTTGTAGGGTTTGTCTTCATCCGGAGGCCGAGAGTGGACACAACGTGACTTTGTCCCCACCCTGGTCGGGGTAGAGCGAGGCATAACGTATATTGCTTCCTCCCGACAGCCAATGAGAATTAGCTACCTCATTGGCCTAAGCCTAGTTTGTAGCTCGCTAGAGCGGAACCCCGCTAACGGTGTAAGCCTACCTTGGCCGGTTCTTAGCTTCGTGTCGGTGGATCAGCCGCACAGAGAGCGCCGAGGGCCTCGCGCCACTGCGTGATCGATGACACCGCTTCAAGTTTTAGGCATGCGTGCACGCCCGCGTAGTTCGCCCTTAGGCCCCGCATTTACGCCGGTTGCGAGAAGAGCATGCGGTGTGCGTGCACACGCGCGTTAGTAGCCGATGCAGGTGCTCCTCCGGGCTAATGTCGTGAGTACACCATTCCTTCCGCTTTAGAGCCGGACTTCGTACTCTCCGATAGTCCAGGTTTATTAGCAAGGGTAAGAGGCCCTTGAGGACATCCTTGGGATCGGTTTTTGAGTGATCAATTGGGTGAGGAGAAAGACCTCGTGAGATGTCCCGGATTGGTTATGAGAGCCAATCATTAGGCCGAAAGTAGGAGACTTCAAGACTCGATTTTGCCGTTTTAGCTCGTTGAGCAAGATCTGTGTTGATATCTCGTATGCACGTGTACTAGGTTGCCGGATGATTGATTGCATCGTATCGCACTCGGTTGGGGATTCTTCTCGAGTATTTTTATACTCACCCTTACTTTATCTTTCGTGTAACTCAGATAAAGACACCAAGGTGGCTAGCGGAGGTAGCCGGGAGATCATGGATGTTCTTGGCACTCTGTCGTGTCTTATTTTGTTTTAATTTGAATACAAAGATGTAAATGTATTTTGGTCTGTATGGAAAACTTATGGTTTGAACTGTTTTGATGATTTTAAGAAAAAATACGATCAAGATCTATTTACTAAATGAAGGTTTAGTTTGTTTAAATGTTTTTCCCACTATTATGTTTTCCTTTTGCATGCATTAAGTTAACGACCCATTTTAGAACCCCATCCGGTCCTGGTCATTCTGATTTGGTATCGAGCACGAGTCATAGATTTTGTAGACTAACTTTGTTTGTAGGTTGGGTTCCCATGATCTCCTGGCACTCCACGGCGCCAGTTTGTCTAAGTCCTTTAAGCTAAGGGTTATGTTTACGATACTTTATGCACGATACACATGCATTATCCTTGTTGGCGAGAGGGAGTCCGAGAATTGCTAACCCAGAGTGGTTTTCGTGTAGATCGCCAAAGATGCCGCATACACGCAGATGGAGCGAGTCCATCCGAATCGCAAATTCGAGATCTTTGTAGAGCCAGCAGCCGGGGTTTATCGGGCTCGTGGGTCGCCCGTGGCTCCGGATGCTAGCTTGCCCGGTGTAGGGGTGGAGGTCGCTATGCCTCAAGTTGTAGCTCGAGGGGAGATGTTTCGCTATGAGAGATATGATGATGGGTCTAATGGCCGAGCAGAGAGTCGAGACTCAGCGCGACCTAGCGGTATGAGAGAGAGGAGTCTAGGGCACGAGATAGCCCAATTGACCCGGCTTATACAAAGCGATCACCCCTAGTAGCTCCAAAGAGCCCCAAAGAGCTCCAGTAGCCCCATGAGCTCGGTAGCTCAACTCGTGGGTCGAAATCGTGAGACCAGGTGATTCACTTGATAGTGAAGAGGAGTCTGCTGAATTTGGCAAGTGGTTGAAAGATTTATCCAAGTGGAAGCCGAAGGAATTTGATGCTTCAGAGAACCCACTTGTGGCAGTCAGGTGGTTGGCAAGGATGGAGTACATCTTTAGAGTTATGGGATGCCCTGATGTGCAGAGGCCGAGATGTGCGGCACATGTTCTCACTGACACCGCTGAGTGGTGGTGGGAGTCCAAAAATAGAGCTAGACCAGATGGGTCTTCTCCAGCCACCTGGGAGTTCTTTAGAACGAAGTTCAGAGCTAAGTATGTCAATGACGAGGCTCAGCAGGAGATGGCAGAGGCCTTCTCGAATCAAAAGCAGGTTCGACAAAGATATTGCCTATATGAAAAGAAGTTCTCTGAGTATAGTTATTTCGCCCCAGAGCTCGTTGCAACTGAGGAGCTCAAGACTAAGAACTTCATTTGTGGGCTGAGGAAGGAGGTTGCTTAGGATGTGCGAGCACTCGCTCCTGAGAGTTATGACCGAGCAGTGGAGTTGGCCACGATCTATAATTCGAAGTATCCGCCAGTGCAGGATTATGTTGCTCCAGTTCAGTTAGTTCAGCCTGCTAAGCAGCATTCTGGTCATAAGAGGAAGTTTGGGTCTTCTAGTGGTTTCCGCTCAGGGGGCAGCAGACTCGCTTCTCCGGCGATTTAAAGGTCGGGATCGCGCCCGACCTCGTGGATAGAGCCCCGTGATCGCCCGGCAGGCGGGTCAAGCGGCCAGCTCAGTGCAACAAGTGCGGAAAGACTCATTTTGGTTTGTGTGGGGCATCGCCCAAGGCTTGCTACAGATGTGGCCAGGAAGGGCATATGGCCGTAGATCGATTTCGGGATGTAGCAAAGAAGAATGGACCGGTCCAGAAGCGGGCTGGTGTTTGCCACTACTCGCCAGAGGCGGAGCGTCTTGACAATGCAGATTCTGCAGTACGCTACTTGTCTTAGAGCATTATGCATTTGTGTTGTTTGATTCGGGTTCGACCCATTCTTTTATATCTTATGCATTTGTTAGACAAGCTTGTGTGGAACTCGAACCTTTAGGGTTTGAGTGTGTGTTGCCACTCCTCGGAGTAAGTTTGTTAGCTAGCGATGAGAGTTAAGAGTGGCCGGGTTCGGATATCCGATAAGACTCTAGATGCTACCCTCCTAGTTACGTCTATGAGCGGTTTTGATGTGATCCTTGGTATGGATTGGTTGGCGGAGAACCATGCTTTGATAGATCGCCACCGAAAAGAAGTTGTGTTCGGGCCACCTAAGAAGCCAAGTTTCAAGTTTCGCGGTGTTCAGTGGAATTTTCCCGCCATTGATCTCAGCGATGAAAGCCCGTAGATTGTTAGCTCGAGGAGCTTTGGGTTTCTTAGCAAAGCCGTCGGGAGATGTTAGTTCTGCGTTGTCTGTTGACATGGTCCCTATGGTGCAAGAATTTGTAGATGTTTTCCCCGAGGAGTTCTGGGTTTACCCAGAAGAGGAGTTAGACTTCACCATTGAGTGGAGCCGGGACTCTTCCTATTTCTAAAGCCCCGTGATCGTATGGCGCCAGCTGAGTTGAAAGAACTCAAAGTGCAGTTGCAAGAGTTGCTTTGGATCGAGGTTTCATTCGTCCGAGTGTGTCCCCGTGGGGAGCACTGTCTTGTTTGTTAAAAAGAAGGATGGATCCATGCGATTATGTATAGATTATAGAGAGCTTGAATAAAGTCACGGTGAAGAATAAGTATCCCTTGCCGCGTATTGATGATCTATTCGATCACCTTCAGGAGCCTCAGTATTTTCTAAGATTGATTTGAGGTCAGGGTACCATCAGCTGAGGATTCGGGATGCAGATATCCCTAAGACCGCGCGTTCAGATCGAGGTATGGTCATTATGAGTTCGTGGTTATGTCTTTTGGATTAACGAACGCCCCGCAGCTGCTTATGGACATGATGGACAGAGTGTTCAAGGCATTCTTGGATAACTTTGTCATCGTATTCATAGACGACATTTTGATTTATTCCAAGACAAAAGAGGACCATGCTTCGCATTTGAGGCAAGTTTTGGCAGCATTGCGAGAAAATCAGTTGTTCGCAAAGTTCTCTAAGTGTGAGTTCTGGCTAGAGAAAGTAGCTTTCCTTGGTCATATTGTTTCGGTAGATGGTATAGCGGTGGACCCCATAAAGATAGAGGCAGTCAGTTCATGGGCCAGACCACAATCAGTCACCGAGATTCGCAGCTTTCTAGGTCCGCGAGTTATTATCGGCGTTTCGTGAAAGACTTTTCCGTTAAGCAAAGACCTTAACCCATCCGACCAAGAAGGGTGTTGACTTTGTTTGGGATGCTAGATGTGAGGAAAGTTTTGCCCGGCTTAAGCCACGCTTGACATCAGCGCCCGGTGTTGTTGGTTCTGAGGAACAGGAGGTTTCGTAGTTTACATGATGCATCCAAGTATGGTTTAGGTCAGTGTGTGATGCAAAGATGGGAAGGTGATAGCTTATGCTTCCTGCAGCTTGAAGCCCTATGAGAAGAATTACCCAACTCATGATATGGAGTTGGTGCGATTGTTTTTGCCCTAAAGATTTGGAGGCACTACTTGTATGGTGAAAGGATTCAACTGCTCACGGACCACCGAGCCTTAAGTATTTCTTCACTCGTAAGGAGTTGAACATGAGGCGAGAGAAGATGGCTCGAGTTGGTAAAGGACTACGACCGTGAGATCTTGTATCATCCCTAAAGGCCAACGTTGTAGCCGATGCACCGAGCGGGAAGACGTCGCATTCGCGGCTTTCTTTGCCGAGCTCTCGTGTTGAATTGCGGAAGGAGTTTGAGCGAGCCGTATCGCAGCTTTGTTAGGAGAGGTTACAGCCAGGGTAGCCCAGCTATCAGTTCAACCGTCGCTTAAGCAGAGGATCATCGACAGTTAGCTAAGTGATCCCAAGTTAAAGAGATTGCTTGAGATAGTCGAGGCAGATGGTGATTTTGACTTTGTTGTAGCACCAGACGGAGGCTTGAGATACAGAGGTCGGTTGTGCGTTCCTGAGGTAACAGGGATTCGAGCCGAGTTGCTCGCGCCGCGCGCATAGTTCCCCTTTCACTTGGCACCCGGGAGGTACCAAGATGTATCGATCTCAAGCGAGACGTTTTGGTGGATGGGTATGAAGAGGACATAGCCGAGTTTGTTAGCCAGGTGTCTCACTTGTCGCCAAGTGAAGGCTCCCGCACGAAGCCCTCGAGTTTGTTGCGTACCGTTGAGTGTTCCACAATGGAAGTGGGACGAGATTTCGATGGATTATATCTCAGGGTTGCCGAGGAGACCGAGAGGGTGAATCAGATTCTGGAAGATATGTTGAGAGCATGTGTTTTGGACTTTCCAGGCAGTTGGGACCAGTACCTGTATTTGATGGAGTTTGCTTACAACAACAACAAATATCGATCGTCTATTCGGATGGCTCCTTTTGAAGCGTTGTATGGTAAGCGTTGTAGATCCCCAGTGTTTTGGGAGGAGGTTGGTGATAGACGTGTTCGGGACCCGAGTTACTTCAGATGACAAACGACGCATGCGAGAAGATCGGGGCTCGCATGTTAACAGCTCAAAGTAGGCAGAAAAGTTACGCCGATGTGAGGCGTAGAGATTTGGAGTTTGAGGTTGGTCAACATGTTTTTCTGAAAATAGCACCAATGCGTGGTGTGTTAAGGTTTGGAAAGAAAGGCAAATTGAGCCCAAGGTTTGTAGGGCCTTTTGAGATCCTTGAGCGGATCGGAGCGTGGGCCTATCGGTTAGCCTTGCCCCGTCTTTGGCGGTGCATGCATAATGTGTTCCATGTTTCGATCTTCGAGGCGATGCGTGGCGAATCCGTCGCATGTGTTAGAGCATGAGCCTTTAGAGTTAAGTGAAGATTTATCCTTCGAGGAGAAGCCCGTTCAGATTTTGGCTCGTGGCGCAAGGTTTTGCGCAACCGAGAGATAAGCTTAGTAAAGGTTCTTTGGAGGCATCGGAGGGCGGAGGGAAGCGACGTGGGAGTTAGAGGATGAGATGAGGACTCATTACCCTGAGTCGTTCGAGTCTTAGGACTTTCGAGGACGAAAGTCTTTAAAGGAGGGAGTATTGTAACGGCCCGATTTTCCATTCCTGTTATCCAGTGCTCTCGGTCAAGATTAGGGCAATCGGTTGGGCCGTTAGAGCATTTTAACCCTTAGGGGTATTTTGGTCTTTTGCTCTCCTATCGAGGATTTGGGATTTGAACCTTTGCCTTAGTGATCTATAAGTGAGTTTTTATTATTGGAAAGATTTGCTTCAAATGGATCTCGAAGAGGAAGCCAAAATGAGATTTAAGGATTTTTGGAAAAATTGGAAAATGGATAAATTGGATTTATTTGGATAAGTATGGGATTTAAATAAAGAGAAATAAGAAAAAAAAAAGGAAAAAAGGAAATTATTAAAATAAGGATTTTTTCCCATTTTTCCCATGTGTTTACTTTTCCTTTTCTCTCTCTCTCTCTCTCTCCCCACCCCACCCGACCATAGCCCTCACCCGAGCCCTTGCTCGCCCACCCACCCACCCACCGCACCGTGCGAGCCACCTCGAGCCAAAGACCGCCCCAAGCCGGACCTAGCTCACCCGGCTCCAAACCCTCACGTGCAGCGCCCGCGCGCGTCCGGCCGCCAGTGTGTCGTCGTCCGAGCTTGCCCACTGCGCGTCGTCGTGTCAGCTATGGCGTCGAGCCCCGGCTCGCGCGCGCCTCCCCTAGCGAGCCTCGCCGCGTGCCATCGCGCCCACAGCAGCTCGTCCGCGCGCGCGCGCCCCCAGCGCCCTCCCTGCCGTGTCTACGCGCCCAGCCAGCCGTCTGCGCGCCCAGCCAGCCATCTGTGCGCCCAGCCAGCCTGCCCAACTGTGTTGTCTTGGCCGAGCCTTGTGCTTCTCGGTTGGTAATTCCCAGTCTTTTCCCTCTTTGGACTCCGAGTTGTTGGCTGCGATTTGTAATTAAATTGGGTGTTTTATTGAAATGCTTAGGTTGTTCGAGATTCGATTAAAGCTCGAGGGTCATTAATCGTTGGTCGTGATAATTATTATTTTCGCTTGTTTCGGTGTAAGGATCTCTTACCGTGGTTGTGTGGACCTCTGCGATGCTTTCTTGATTGTGCCTCGTATGCTGTTTACTTTTATGAGCATGTTAGTGGATAGGATAGCTTGTGATTGAATTCTTGCTAGCATGTTTGCTGTTGTACATGTTAGTTCCATGCTAGGTTTGTTCTTCCAAAGATGCTCGAGATTCCTGCTTTAAGTTCTTAGTATCATGATAGGATATGTATGATTGATGTCTAATGTATATGTTAGCTGAGAATCTCTCACTCAGACTCTTAGCTAGTGTTGTAGGGTTTGTCTTCATCCAGGAGGCCGAGAGTGGACACAACGCATTTGTCCCCACCAGGTCGGGGTAGAGCGAGGCATAACGTATATTGCTTCCCCTCCCGGCAACCAATGAGAATTAGCTACCTCATCGGCCTAAGCCTAGTTTGTAGCTTTGCTAGAGCGGAACCACGCTAGCGGTGTAAGCCTACCTTGGCGGGTTCTTAGCTTCAGTCGGTGGATCAGTTGCACAGAGAGCGCCGAGGGCCTCGCGCCACCGTGATCGCGACACCGCTTCCAAGTTTTAGGCATGCGTGCTGCCCGCGTAGTTTGCCCTTAGGCCCCGCATTTACGCCGGTTGCGAAGAGCATGCGGTGTGCGTGCACACGCGTTAGTAGCCGATGCAGAGTGCTCCTCCGGCTAATGTCGTGAGTACACCATTCCTTCCAGCTTTAGAGCCGGACTTGGTACTCTCGATAGTCCAGTTTATTAGCAAGGGTAAGAGGCCCTTGAGGACATCCTTGGGATCGGTTTTTGAGTGATCAATTGGCTGAGGAGAAAGACCTCGAGAGATGTCCCGGATTGGTTATGAGAGCCAATCATTAGGCCTAAGTAGGAGACTTCAAGACTCGATTTTGCCTTTTTAGCTCGTTGAGCAAGATCTTTGTTGATATCTCGTATGCACGTGTACTAGGTTCTTTGGATGATTGATTGCATCGTGATCGCACTCCTGGTTGGATTCTCTTCTTTGAGTATTTTTATACTCACCCTTACTTTATCTTTCGGTAACTCAGATACAGCACCAAGGTGGCTAGCGGAGGTAGCCGAGATCATGGATGTTCTTTGGCACTCTGTCGTGTCTTATTTTGTTTTAATTTGAATACAAACATGTAAATGTATTTTGGTGCAGATGGAAAACTTATGGTTTGAACTGCTTTTGATGATTTTAAGAAAAAAATACTGATCAGTATCTATTTACTAAATGAAGGTTTAGTTTGTTTAAATGTTTTTCCCACTATTATGTTTTCCTTTTGCATGAATTAAGTTAACGACCCATTTTAGAACCCCATCCGGGTCCGGTCGTTACAGTTTTGGAAACCATGAGTGGTTCGCATTGAGAAACCAGTGCTCAGTCCTTGGGATGTTAGGGCTTCGGTTCTTATCGAGTGCCCTAACTTTGGTTGTGAGGATACTGAGCTCGTAGCCAGATTGTTGCATAAGCAAGTTTCGTTAGTTGGACCTTGACCTGGTTAGAGGAACTTCTTGTTGTTCGATGGTTGGAGTTCAGATGGTACTGAACAAAGAGCGGTTGTAGTGAAGCCACGCAGTTTCTGACCGTCTTTGCTAAGAGTGTTGTTCGGATCCTTACCCTGGGTAGAAGCTATGTTGTGGCTGATGCTTTGTGTAGGAGGATGACACATTCTGTAGCATTTCTGGTCTTCTTGGTTTTCAAGGAGTTGGAACTGGAAAACATAGTTAAGATGCTGGAGGAAGTTGTTGCCCGTGTAGTCTGTGGACTGTTAGACCGTTTGACGACAGTGTGTGTTGGAGGGTGGTCGGAGGAACCCTAAGTTTTGGAGAGCCTCACTAGAGCTCAGTCAGACTCAGGCAGTGTTTCTCGGTTGAGTTGCTGGAAGCTTGTAGTCAATTGACAAGCTGGAGTTGTTCTTAGTAACCTCTGCATTGGTTTTGAAATTGTTAGCAGGGTGGGGCATGGTGTTCACCAAGGTTTGGCTTCCATGTTGTTTCAAGAGCTAGCTTGGTTGGAGCAAGTGGGCTTTGCCTCTGAGGGCTTGTTCCTGTTCGGAAAGTTTCAGGAGTTCGCCCCTCCTCCGATGTTTGGGTAAGTACTGCTAATTCTGAGTTGGTGGTTCAGTCTTTTGGGAAAACCCTCTGTTGTTGCTTCTGAGAGAGTTGGTTGATGACACCTTTGTTTGAGCTAGACAGCGAGCGTGTGTGGAGTTCATTGTCCTTCGGGAGCCCACTTGCAAGGGGATCTTTTCCCTTAGGAGGAGTCAGCTTAGCTCCTGTGTTGTGGAGTTGATCAGAGTGGCGCAACGATCAGCCCAGCTAGATGATCCCTATGTTGTGTTGTTAGCAAGTGGCAAGTTGTTCGGAACAGCAAGGGCGGTGGTAGACAGTTCAAGAGTTTGAGTTGTTGGAAAATTGTTGGACCTTTAGAGTTTGAGAAACCCCTAGTTTCTGTGGTGGTTGAGTTGCACCGTGGTTGCCAGCCTCAAGTCTTGACCTTTGAGGTAGTCTTGCTGGTTTGTGTTGGTTTCGATCCGCCAGCCATTGTAGTTGTCACTATTCGTATTCCTTGCAACGTTTCAAGTGTGGAGTTTCTGGTTGAGAGAGGCGTTAGGCCTGAACTAAAAGGAGGAAGTCCTTTGGGTAGCTAGCTGGACTAGCGAGTTGCGTGTCGCCTTGGAGGAGAGCTCCTCCCTGTTGTATGCTTGGAAATGAGTTTTGGTAGAGCATGTTCTTCTCAGGTCATGCTCTTGTTGCTGCACGTTCTCAGTTGGTGTTTTAGCTGAGTTAGAGTCGAGGAGGTTGGCGTGGTTGTTTAGTGTCCTTGGTTGGATAGACCTTTGAGTTGGTCTCCCCACGTTATTGTGTTTGTACATAGCAGCATGGTGTTATCTTCCTTTTTACTCGAGTTTTCCATGAGAGAATTTTGGTTTTTCCTTGTCTGGCAAGGTTTCTCTTAGGCAGGTTACTGGTAGGGTTTGCGTGGGAATGATCGCGGTCGGCCGTTGAGGGGCCCAAGTTTGTTGGTTTTGCCAGGTGGAGCCTGTGCCTTGACCTTGTTATTTAGCGTGGCCGTGGCTGAAGTTTCAGCTGATGTCTGTGGTTTTTGGCTGTCCGGTGAACCCGGAGTGTGCCCCTTGACCTTGGCACGTTGATTTCTCGTTAAGATGGTGGCTTAGTTGTTTTCGACCCGTACCAGTTGGTGAAGTTTGCCTTTAGGATCAGCAGCCAGATGGTGGTTCAGATGGATTCCGTTGAGATTTGTTGGCAAACATTGGAGATCGCTGGTCTCTTGTGAAGAGAGGGTAGGCCGACTAGTTTCTAGAACTCGAGAGGTTCAGTTGTTTGGTCGACATTGTGTAGGGTTAAGGCTATTTGTTAACAGTTGTGAGTATTCAGGGATGTTATGTTGGTGGTCGGCGCAGTGTTTTAGAGCTTTTGATCAGTCCGCATGTTTATCGGAAGTAGTGCCTAGGTGAGGCATTTTGAGGTTGGTAAGCGGGGTTAGGTGAGCCCAAGGTTGTATGTAAACACCCAACCGAAAAACGGTACTAAACCTAGGTCTTTACACAGCATGCAAGTGAAAAGCATAAAAGGACCTGAGCCAGGGTCAGATTGCAAAACTTTTCAAACATAAGTGCGGAAAAACATTAAAAACAAAGTAAGCATACATTAGGCAAAACCATTCAAATTAAAAACAGTGACTGATCAGTACTTTCTTTAAAAACAATAAGATAGTTCAAACCATAAGTTTTTCCCTACGGATCTGTAAGAACCCGACCCAAAATACGGTCCTAAACCTAGGTTCTCACTCAGCATGCAAGTTAAATATTTCACCGAGCGGTTTAGTGCTCATATTTAAAACCTTTCAAAACATTTAGAACGGGGAATGCTTAAAACATAATCAACAATTTTGTTTAAGAAAAACCAACGAAGTAAAACAAGCCTGGCCAGTATATAAAAACATCCAAAACAGTTCAAACAACTTATAATAATGTTTCCCCTAGGACTCCTGTCCATCTACATGCTGAAAAAATATGCAAACAATAAAGACAGTCTGCCGGCTCCCCCATGATCAATCGGCTCCTCCGCTAGCCGTCCTTGTCTTTGTCCCAAGTTACACGTGGAAAACCACGAGAAATAGGGGTGAGTATAAACATACTCGGTAAGAATCCCCAACCGGGTACAATACGATACATCAATCATCCGCACCCTAGTATACATGCAAACAGATTACCAACACGCATCATAGCTCAACGAGCTTACAAGGCGAGATCTGGAATCCTCTAAGTCTCCTTCTTCCGGCCTAATGATTGGCTCTCATAACCAATCTCGGACATCTCCGAGGGTCTTTCTCCTCGGCCAATTGATCACTCAAAAACCGATCCCAAAGATGTCCGACACCCTCGAGGGTCTTTCTCCCTCGACCATATGATCACCTCAAAAGCCAATCCCAATGGGTGTCCTCAAGGGCCTCTTACCCTCGCTAATAAATGGACTATCGGAGAGTACCCAAGTCCGCTCTAAACTGGAAGGAACCGTGTACTCACGAACATTAGCCTGGGAGAATCCGAACCGGCGACTAACGCGTGTGCGCGCACACCGCATCTTCTTTGCCAGCCGCGTAAATGTGGGGGCCTAAGTACAAACTACGCGGGCGGTGCACGCATGCCTAAGACTCGAAACGGTGTCACCGAACACGAGTCGCGAGGCCCTCGGCACTCATGCTGTGCGGCTGTACCACCGACTGAAGCTAAGAACCGGCCAAGGCGGCTTGCACCGCTGGCGTGGTTCCGCTCTAGCAGGAGCTACAAACTAGGCTTATGCCGATGTGGTAGCTAAATCCACATCGGTGCGGGGGAAGCAATGTACGTTATGCTTCGCTCTACTCCCGACCGGTGGGGACAAGGTGCGTTATGTCCGCTCTCGACCTCTAGATGATGACACCTTTCTAACACACTAGCTAGAGTATAGAGTAAAACGATTCTGGCTAAACATACATAATCATCATCAATCATACATAACCTAGCATGATACTACGAACTTAAAGCAGAATCTCAAGCATGCTTTGGAAGAACAATCCTAGCATGGCACTAACATGTACAAACAGCAAACATGCTAGCAAGAATGCAATCACAAGTCGTCAGATCCACTAATCATGTTCATAGAAGTAAACATGCATATAAGGCACAATCAAGAAAGCATCGCAGGTCCACACAACCACGGTAAGGAATCCTTACCCGAAACGAGCGAGAAATAACCTTCACAATCAAATAATGACCCTCGAGCTTTAAAGCAAAACCGAGCAACCTAAGCATTTTAAAAGCATCCTAAATAAATATACAAGAAGACAGCAGCCTTAAAAATCTAAAAGGGATAGGTTCGGGAATTACCAACCGAGAAGGCACGGGTCTCGGCGTTAAAGGGGGCGATTTTAGCGCCTTGGTGCGGCTGGCTGGCGCTGGCCGGGCGCTTAACGGGCGCTTCTTGGCGGCCTTGCGCCAGCGGAGGACAGCGCTGGCGCTGGCTGCGCTGCGCGATCGCGACAGATAGCAGCGCAGCGCTACCGGGCAGGAGGACGCGACGAGCGCACGGACGCACACGCAGACGAGACGGTGTTGGGACGCGGCGCGCGGCGAAGCGGCAGCGTCGCGCGGCGCGTGCGCGGCGGCTTTGGTGCGGACGGGCGCACGCGGCGCGTCTGAAGCGACCCGATCTGGTCGGTCGCGCGCGCGCTGGCCGGGGGGCAGGCCGCTGCGCGCTGGTCTGCACTGGCCGTCGGTGGCGCGCCTGGCCGAGCAGTGCTGAGCGAGGTGAGCGTAGCGGGTAGGGCGGCTAGGGTTTCTTGGTGAGGGGCTCGGCAAGGAGAGAGAGAGAGAGAGAGAGAGAGAGAGAGAGAGAGAGAGAGAGAGAGAGAGAGAGATTTTTCCAAAACAAGGGGAATAGGATTTTCTTTTCGTTTTCCTAATTTAAATGAGTCTAAAATCCCTTCCCAAGGCTTTCTCTTGCGGGTCCCGGCTAAAGAAATTCTTTTCTTTTTAACTAAATCTTCTTTTTCTAAAAACTCCAATTTCACCATTAGGGCAAGGGTTCAAATCTCAACAAAGGCCGAAATGACCCTGAAGCCCTGAAAATCCTCAACCTCTGACCGGGGAGCAAAATACCAAAATACCCTTAAAGGTTAAAAAGCTCTAACGACCCATCCGAACATCCGCATAATGTCCCGAAAACTCCTGGGAAACCGAAATAGAAAACTGGGCCGTTACAATACTCCCTCCTTTTAAGACTTTCATCCTCGAAAGCCCTAAGACGAAAACAACTCTATGAAACTCCACTGATTCTTAACCAACCAAGCTCCTGATTAAGACAACAAAAATCTTTCTTTGAAACCGAACCCTCTTGGGTTCCCAAAGGCTCCAAGCCCAACAGACACCGAGTCTGCCACGAACTATCTCAACTAAAACTGAACTAACACTGAGCTTCGAAGAAAACATGCGATAACTAGTCGGTGAGCCACATCCTCTGATTCGCACCAACTCTCAAACGGTCTTACGACTCTAGGGCTCACTTATCCTTGCTAACCCAACTCGGAACGCCTCTCTCTGGCGCTACTCTCAAAGAAACTCGTGGACGGGTCACGAGCTCTAAAACTCTACGCCACGCTCGGCGTAACTACTCTGAATGCTCATAGTCATTATCAAACACCTCGACCCTTCACCATGCCGACCGAACAACCAACCTCCTCCGGTGATTCATAAACTAAACGGCCTACTCATACTTCGCAAGAGATCTGCGAACCCCACTGGTTGCCTACAATCCTTAACGAAATCCAATTCGAACCACCAACCGTGACTCGATCCCTAGGCAACCTTCTCCAACTAGCATGCGTCCACAACAATAAAGCAACCATCTTACGAAAATCGAAGCACCAAAGCCAAGGGGCACTTTTTCTCGTTCACCAAGCGGCTACCACCACTCACACTAGTCGAAACTTCACCGGCCACCCCCGAACGACAAGGTCCAGAATGGCTCCACTCACCAAACTAATAAACGGAGCCCCTCATCGGCCGACAACAAACATTCCAATGCAATCCGATCAGCCATCGGCCTAGGTGAACATCGCCAGACAGGAAAACAAACAACATTCCTCTCACGGAAACCTCAAGCAGCAAAGAATAAAACATCACGCGGCTACTAGCAACACAATAGCTGGAGGATAACAACTCAAAGGTTTTACCAACCAATGCCACGGCACCACTGTGCCAACCCACTCAATCGTGACTCAATTAAAACGCCAATCGCGAAGGCACATCAACTAGGGACGAAACCCAAGAAGGGCTTGCTCTGCGGAAACTCAACTCAAGTCTTACAACGAGCGAACCTCGTCTCCAAACTGCCACTCAACTCTTAAGTCCATCTGGCTGCTCTATGGACTTCCTCCTTTTAAGCTTAGACCCATCTCAACTTCCAAATAGGAACTTCACACACGAAACAAATACGAGGGATAAGGATAGCGTCGACCTCAAGTCGGCGGATCAAGAACAATACGAGTCAAGAAGACTACCTCAAAAGTTAAAACTCGAGACTGCATCCACTGTGCAGCTCAACCACCAAAGAACTAAGGGGGTCTACAAGCTCCAAAGATCCAACAACCATCCGCCAACAACTCAAGCCACAACTGGCCGGCTTTCACTCGCGGAACAAACAACTTTCCGCTTGCTAACAAACAGACGCAGGGACACTCTCGCTAGGCCGACCATTTGCGCTACTCGATCAACTACACAACTCGGAGCTAAGCTAACTCCTCCTCTACAGAACGATTTCCTAGCAAGCGGACTTCCAAAGGGCGAATTTCACACACGCTGCCTTGCTCAAACTCAACAAAGAATAACCACCAACTCTTCTCGGAAGAAACATCCAAGGGT
The DNA here is from genome assembly GCA_036507275.1 of Sicyos edulis. Classification (NCBI taxonomy): domain Eukaryota; kingdom Viridiplantae; phylum Streptophyta; class Magnoliopsida; order Cucurbitales; family Cucurbitaceae; genus Sicyos; species Sicyos edulis. The sequence goes on from CM071848.1 coordinate 26,704,210, forward strand.
TCCTCAATCGCTTGAACCACCAACTAAACACTAGCGGTACTTACTCAACCACCGAGGGGGAGGCCAACTCCCAAAACTACGACTAGGAACAAGTCCTCGAGCGACGCTTGACTTGGTCGAACCAAGCTAGCCCTAGAAAACGACAAAGGAATCAAACCTTGGCCAACGCCAAGCACCACCTTGCTAAGAATTCTAAAAACCAACGCGAGGTTCTAAGAACAACTCTAGCTTGTCAACCGTCTACAAGCATCCAAAGAACTCAACCGAGGAACACTTGCTGCTGGTCCGACCGAGCTCTGTGAGGCTCTCCACAACTTAGGGTTCCTCCGATCACCTCCAACTCATACATCGCCGACAAACGGTCTAATGGACATCCGCTACACGAGCACAACTCCTTCAAAGATCTCAACTATGCTAGCCAAAAGCTCTTCCTTGCCACACAGGCGAGCATGGGGCGTTGCTCCACAAAATCCGAATCGCCTTACCACACACGATGCAATGAGCTCGTTGATTTATCCAGAGCTCGACCTCACGGCCGCGCGCCGATCGCGATCCTAGATCGCCCTCGCTTACGAGTCTGCTAAACACCAGAGTGGGAACTATCGGAAGACCCAATCTTCCTTTTGCTCAAAGCATCAGCCACATCGTAGCATCTACCCAGGGTAAGGGTCCGAACGACACTCTCTTAGCCGTGACGGCCAGCAACTCCGCGATTTTGCTACCATCGCCCTGGATCAGTTCCAACTGAACTCCAACCATCGATCAACAAGAAATGCCTCTACCCAGGTCAAGGGCCAACTAGCATAACTTGCCTACGCAACAACCAAGCTACCGACACGGTAACCTCTCAACCCAAGTTAGGGCACTTGCCAAGAACTAAAGTCCTAACTCCTCAGAACTGAACACTGGTTTCACAACCCGAAACCCCTCGTGGTTCTTGAAAAATCCACCACGGAACGAGCTACACAAAAGTACACCGCGTATGTACAGCTCCAACTTGGTTCCTTAAGATCCAAACCAACAAGTACTCTCACACAAGGCAACTTTTGCCTCCCAAAAGAGCCACAACTAGCAAAGGAGCAACAAGAGTTCAAACCACTCAGGGTCAACTCACCACGAAAAGCTACATTGGTCAACTCACTCTTACAAGAGCATAACCACACCAAGTCGACATCCCTCATACCAATGTGCCCACTAAATGCTCCGCTCAACCATCCAACTCATGGCTCTAACATCGGATCAACCACGCATCCTCGAAGCCAACTCTACCCTTATTAGGGTAACTCCAAGGGTAGTCGAAACACACTACCGCCAAGCCGGCTCACAAGCTCACACACAAGCGCGAGAACTCGGGCGCGCTAGCCCTCACCAACCTACAAAGATCCTTTGTACCCAACTCTCGGTGACCCGCAAAAGCTCCTACTTTTCCCTCAAACGACCTCACACTTGTAGTTCCCCGACTACCACCGAGCTAGATCTCTTAAGCAATCCAAACAGATGCAACTTCGTAAAAATGGGTACAAGGGTAGTGGGGATGCTATACTCCGAGCGGGTATGGAACCACTTGCACCAAAAGTGCCAACGGCCCAAAACTAGGCCTCCTTCCAAAGCTTGGTTCCAACAGCACTACATCCTTTACAACACAAACATCCCTTTACGGGCTTTAAGCCCCTCTGAGGGTAGGGAAGGTCACACTCCGGTGACAGGCGATGGCGCTCAACACAAGAATCTCAATACTCTAGTAGACTAGTCTCTCGACATCACGTCTAATGCACAAGCCAAGGCCCACCTGCATCCCACTCGATGCTCAACGAATACTCAGGCCAACCCTCGGGTGGCGGCACCTAGCTCCACACCGGAACATGCTAACGTAAGGTGCTTCTCTCTAATAGCCACCGAAAACCACGGACGGATTAAGTCCCCGACAAGCAAACTCCACACTACCCCCGCCTACGAGGGTACTCAAGAACTGGCCGCAAAACGTCTCGCAGCTTGCGGGAGGACAAGATGTCTCTACATCTTCCTCAAAAGCTACTAACTTGGAAGCTTGCCAATCGACCGGTGGGTGGTGGAGACTCTGCTGTCCGCCTCTCACAGGGGACTTCCACCACCACACTTTGCCGCATCAAACAACACCGAGAATGGCGCGCCTCGACCTCTAAACATCCGGTCATCGGCCTCTGGGCGCCAGTCATCCCAACACTTGGATGATAAACTCGAACTGGGCAACCACCTTGCTTTAGCGCAGAGGTCTCAAAACATCCACTCTCTGAGGCTTCCACTTGCCAAACTCGGCGGCTCGATCAACGCCAACTAACTTATCAAAGATAACTCGCCGATCGAGCCCTCCCGGAACCTCCGGCTACTGGAGCTACAAGGAGGGGTGTCTCCTAAATAAACTCTACCACCGGGGCTATCTATGCCCAAGACTCCTCACTACGCGCTACAAAGCGCGCTGGTCTCCGCTCTCTGTTAGCTAAAAGACACGCCATCAACTCCTCATGGTCGGAGCACACTCTGCTCAAGGAGTCTCACTCGAGGCGTGCTAGCCTCAACCCCTACTCTTGGCAACTCATCCGCCAGGGCCAAAGGTGGCCTACGGGTCTAGACAACCCTAGACGTGGTCTCATGATCAACATGAACAGTCCACCTCCTCGGTTGGAAATACCAACGTCCCTGCTCCTCTAAGTGCAATCAACATACTAGCGATCTACACAGAGCATAAAAGCTAGCCCACGCTGGGGCTCTCACCGCCAAACAAGGGTAACACATGTATACTAGATGCGATGTTGTAAAATAAAACCCTTACCTTAATGAACTCGCACAAACTCCGACGGCGCGAGTGCCGATGATCATGGGGGCAACAACCTCGCAAAGCGGTTTAGTCTACGAATCTATGACTCGTGTGCTCGATACCAACCGTAAGAACCCACGACCCAAAATACGGTCCTAAACCTAGGTTCTCACTCAAAGATGCAAGTTAAATATTTCACCGAGCGGTTTAGTGCTCATATTTAAAACCTTTCAAAACATTTAGAACGGGAATGCTTAAAACATAATCAACAATTTTGTTTAAGAAAAACCAACGAAGTAAAACAAGCTCGCCGAAGATATAAAAACATTCAAAATAGTTCAAACAACTTATAATAATGTTTCCCTAGGACTCTGTCCATCTACATGCTTGAACAAATATGCAAACAATAAAGACAGAGTGCCGGCAGCTCCCATGATCAATCGCCTCCTCCGCTAGCCCCCCGGTCTTGTCCCAAGTTACTTGGTGGAAAACCACAGAAATAAGGGTGAGTATAAACATACTCGGTAAGAATCCCCAACCGGGTACAATACGATACATCAATCATCCGGCACCCTAGTATACATGCAAACGATTACCAACACAGATCATAGCTCAACGAGCTTACAAGCGCAGATCTGGAATCCTCGGAAGTCTCCTTCTTCCGCCTAATGATTGGCTCTCATAACCAATCCGGGACATCTCCGAGGGTCTTTCTCCCTCGGCCAATTGATCACTCAAAAACCGATCCCAAAGATGTCCGACACCCTCGAGGGTCTTTCTCCTCGACCATATGATCACTCAAAAGCCAATCCCAATGGGTGTCCTCAAGGGCCTCTTACCCTCGCTAATAAATCTATACTATCGGAGAGTACCCAAGTCCGCTCTAAAATCGAAGGAACCGTGTACTCACGAACATTAGCCCGGGGAGCTCTCCGAACCAGGGCGACTAACGCGTGTGTGGCGCGCACACCGCATCTTCGCAGCAACCGGCGTAAATGTGGGGGCCTAAGTACAAACTACGCGGGCGTGCACGCATGCCTAAGACTCGGAAATGGTGTCACCGAACACGATGAGCGAGGCCCTTGGCACTCATCCATGCGGCTGTACCACCGACTGGCGAGCTAAGAACCGCCAAGGCGGGCTTGCACCGCTAAGCGTGGTTCCGCTCTAGCAGTGCTACAAACTAGGCTTATGCCGATGTGGTAGCTAAATCCACATCGGTCGCCGGGGAAGCAATGTACGTTATGCTTCGCTCTACTCCCGACCGGTGGGGACAAGGTACGTTATGTCCGCTCTCACCTCTAGATGATGACAAACCCCAACACACACTAGCTAGAGTATAGAGTAAACGATTCTGGCTAAACATACATAATCATCATCAATCATACATAACCTAGCATGATACTACGAACTTAAAGCAGAATCTCAAGCATGCTTGGAAGAACAATCCTAGCATGGCACTAACATGTACAAACAGCAAACATGCTAGCAAGAATGCAATCACAAGTCGTCGATCCACTAATCATGTTCATAGAAGTAAACATGCATATAAGGCACAATCAAGAAAGCATCGCAGGGTCACACAACCACGGTAAGGAATCCTTACCGAAACGAGCATAAATAACCTTCACAATCAAATAATGACCCTCGAGCTTTAAAGCAAAACCGAGCAACCTAAGCATTTTAAAAGCATCCTAAATAAATATACAAAGAAATGACAGACCTTAAAAATCTAAAAGGGATAGGTTCGGAATTACCAACCGAGAAGGCACGGGTCTCGGCAAAAGCGATTTTAGGGCGCTTTTGGCCATTGGTGCAAGCAGGCGCTGGCTGGGCGCTAACGGCGCTGGCTGGCGCGCTGGGCGCTTGCAGGGGACAGCGCTGCTGCGCTGGCTGCGCGCGGATCGCGACAGGCTTCAGTGCGCTGCTGGCAAAGTGAGGAGGACGAGCGGCACGGCACGCAGACGCGACGGTCTTTGGCGCGCGACGCCACGGCAGGCGAAGCGCAGCAGGCGGCGGCGCGGTGGCGGCTCGGTGCGACGGCGGCGCGCAGCGCTGGGCGACGACCCGATGAAGTCGGTCGCGCTGCGCTGGCTCGGCCGGATTTGGCCGCTCTGTGCGCTGCTGGTCAGGGCAATGGTCGCTGCGTGCGCTGGCCGAGCAATGGCAGGCGAAAAGTGCGGGTAGGGCGGCTAGCTAGGGTTTCTGGTGAGGGGCTCTCGGCAAGAGAGAGAGAGAGAGAGAGAGAGAGAGAGAGAGAGAGAGAGAGAGAGAGAGATTTTTCCAAAACAAGGGAATAGGATTTTCTTTTCCTTTTCCTAATTTAAATGAGTCTAAAATCCCTTCCCAAGGCTTTCTCTTGCGGGTCCCTACTAAAAAGAAATTCTTTTCTTTTAACTAAATCTTCTTTTCTAAAAACTCCAATTTCACCATTAGGGCAAGGGTTCAAATCTCAACAAAGGCCGAAATGACCTCAAGCCCCAAAATCCTCAACCTCGGCCCGGGAGCAAAATACCAAAATACCCTTAAAGGTTAAAAAGCTCTAACGGCCCATCCGAACATCCGCATAATGTCCCGAAAACTCCTGGGAAACCGAAATAGAAAACTGGGCCATTACAGGATCATAGTCCAACTACATGCTAAATAAAAAAAAAACAATAAAATAAGACACGACAGAGTGTCAGCAGCATCCATGATCCCCCAGCTCCCTCCGCTAGCCGCCTCGGTGCTGTCCCAAGTTACCTATGGAAGAAACCACAATAAGGGTGAGTATAAACATACTCGTGAAGAACCCCGACCGGGTGCGATACGATGCAATCAATCATCTAGCAGCCTAGTACACATGCAAACAGTTTATCAACACGGATCTTAGCTCAACGAGCTCACAAGGCAAATCTGGAGTCCTCGGAAGTCTCCTACCTCCGACCTAATGATTGGTTCTCATAACTAATCCCGAGACAACTCTGAGGGTCTTTCTCCCTTGGCCAATTGATCAGCTCAAAAACTGATCCCAAAGATGTCCGACACCCTCGAGGGTCTCTCTCCCTCGACCAATTGATTAGCTCAAGAGCCAATCCCAATGGGTGTCCTCAAGGGCCTCTTACCCTCGCTATAAACCTGGACTATCGGGAGAGTACCCAAAGTCTGGCTCTAAACTGGAAGGCACTGGTGTACTCACGAACATTAGCCCAGGGGAGCTCTCCGAACCGGCGACTAACGCGTGTGCGCGCACACCACATGCTTCTGCAACCGGCGTAAATGTGGGGGCCTAAGTACAAACTACGCGGGCCAGGTACACATGCCTAAGACTCGGAAGCGGTGTCACTGAACACTGTAGTGCGAGGCCCTTGGCACTCATCTGTGCAGCCTGTACCACCGACCTGAAGCTAAGAACCGGCCAAGGCAGGCTTGCACCGTTGGCAGGGTTCCGCTCTAGCAGGCTACAAAATAGGCTTATGCCAATGAAGTAGCTAATCGTCATTGGCTGCCGGGGGAAAGCAATGTACGTTATGCTTCACTCTACCCCCGACCGGTGGGGACAAGGTACGTTATGTCCGCTCTCAGCCTCTGGATGATGACAAACCCTACTACACTAGCTAAGAGTTCAGAGTAAACGATTCCTGGCTAACATACACAATAATCATCAATCATACATAACCTAGCATGGAACTACGAACTTAAAGCAGGAATCTCAAGCATGCTGGAGGAACAATCCTAGCATGGCACTAACATGTACAAACAGGCAAACATGCTAGCAAGAATGCAATCACAAGCTGTCCTATCCACTAATCATGTTCATAGAAGTAAACATGCATATAAGGTACAATCAAGAAAGCATCGCAGGGTCTACACAACCACGGTAAGAAATCCTTACCTAGAAACAAGTGGAAATTAGCTATCACGAATCAAATAAGACCCTCGAGCTTTATAACGAACCCGAGCAACCTAGGCATAATAAAAGCATCCTAAATAAATATACAAAGACCGGCCAGCCTTAAAATCTAACAGGAAAAAGGCTCGAGAATTACCAACCGAGAGGACACGGCTCTCGCAGCAAGGGGCGAGTTTGGCGCTGGCTGGTGCGCGAGGACGCTGGCGCGCTGGCGCTGCTCGCAAGACGGCAAGGCAAGCAGACGCACTAGAGTGAGCGCACGGCAAGGAGAGCGGACGTACAAGAGCGGGCGCGCGGCACGGCGTCTGGACGGCGGGGCAGCCTGTGGGCGATCGGGCTGCAGAGATGACGCGCGAGAGAGCGGGCTCGCTGGGACGGCGTGAATGCGAGCGTCCGGTCTGCTGGGTGTGGCTCAGTGCGGTGCGGCGCTGCGCGGCAGTGGGCAACGCTGGGCCGCAGCGAGCGACGTAACGACCCAGTGGGCAGCGCTGGGCAGTGGGCAGTGCTAGAGCATGAGCCCTTAGAGTTGAGTAAAGATTTATCCTTCGAGGAGAAGCCCGTGTAGATTTTGGCTCGTGAACGCAAGGTTTTACGCAACCGAGAGATAAGCTTAGTGAAGGTTCTATGGAGACATCAGAGGGCAGAGGAAGCGACGTGGGAGCTAGAGGATGAGATGAGGACTCATTACCCGGAGCTGTTCCAGTCTTAGGACTTTCGGGGACGAAAGTCTTTTAAGGAGGGAGTATTGTAACGACCCAGTTTTCCACTCCGGTTTCCCAGGTACTCTCGGTTCAGTATTGGGGAAATTGGTTGGGCCGTTAGAGCTTTTTAACCCTTAGGGGTATTTTAGTCTTTTTGCTCCCCGTTCAGAGGTTGAGGATTTCCAAGACTTCAGGGTCATCTCGGCCTTCATTGAGACTTGATTGATGTTAGTTGCAAGACCCAAGGAGTTTGGGTTAGTTGTTTAGGAGTTCGGAGGCATTCCGGTTAATGGCAAAATTAATTGAAAATTAATTGAACCCATTGGGATTTGAACCACTTGCCCTAATGGTGAAATTGGAGTTTTTAGAGAAGGATTTTTAATTAAAAAGAAAAAGGGTTGCTTCAGCCGGGACCCGCAGGAGGAAGCCTTGGGAAGGGAATTTAGGTCTCCTAATCTATTTAAAATAGGAAAAAGAAGGAAAATAGGGAAGACCCTCTTTGCTTCCCTTGGTAGCCGCAAACTCTCTCTCTCTCTCTCTCTCTCTCTCTCCAAAAACCGAGCCACCCAGCCGCACCACACAGCCGAGCCACCCTCAGCCACACCGCACCACACCACCCCCAGACACCACCATCGCACACGCACTGCATCAAGACCGCCAGTCGCCTCGCACCGGCCGCTCAACCTCTTGCCTCGCACAACCGCCGCCGCGCTCGCTGATCGCCGACGTCGCTGCGCTGCCGCCAGCACGCAGATCAGCACCGAGCCACACCCAGCAGACCCGACGCTTCGCCTCGTAGCGTCCAAAGAAGCCCACTCGCTCTTCCGCTGTCTTCACCGGCGATCGATCGCGCCGCCGCGCCCGCGCCGTCGAGCGCGTACGCGCGCCGCTCTAGTGCTTCCGCTCGCTGCGCCAAGCGCCAGCGCGCGATCGTCCGCTTGCCTTGCCGTGCGCGCCGAGGCGCGCCAACAGTCCCTCGCTGCCTCCAAAGCAGCCCCAAACCTTCCCCTTGCTGCCGAGATCTCGTGTCCTCTCGGTTGGTAATTCTCGAGCCTTTTCCCTTTTAGATTTTTATGTCTTTGTCGGTCTTTGATATTTATTTAGGATGCTTTTATTATGCCTAGGTTGCTCGGGTTCGTTATAAAGCTCGAGGGTCTTATTTGATTCGTGATAGCTAATTTCCACTTGTTTCCAGGTTAGGATTTCTTACCGTGGTTGTGTGGACCCTGCGATGCTTTCTTGATTGTACCTTATATGCATGTTTATTTCTATGAACATGATTAGTGGATAGGACAGCTTGTGATTGCATTCTTGCTAGCATGTTTTCCTGTTTGTACATGTTAGTGCCATGCTAGGATTGTTCCTCCAGCATGCTTGAGATTCCTGCTTTAAGTTCGTAGTTCCATGCTAGGTTATGTATGATTGATGATTATTGTGTATGTTAGCCAGGAATCGTTTACTCTGAACTCTTAGCTAGTGTAGTAGGGTTTGTCATCATCCAGAGGCTGAGAGCGGACATAACGTACCTTGTCCCCACCGGTCGGGAGTAAAGTGAAGCATAACGTACATTGCTTTCCCCGCGACCAATGAGGATTAGCTACCTCATTGGCATAAGCCTAGTTTGTAGCTCCGCTAGAGCGGAACCCCGCCAACGGTGCAAGCCTCGCCTTGGCGGTTCTTAGCTTCGTGTCGGTGGTACAGTCGCACAGATGAGTGCCGAGGGCCTCGCACTACACTGCTCGATGACACCGCCTCGAGTCTTAGGCATGCGCACCGCCCGCGTAGTTTGTACTTAGGCCCCAAATTTACGCCGTTGCAAAGAGCATGCGTGTGCGTGCACACGCACGTTAGTCGCCGGTTTGAGAGCTCTCCTGGGCTAATGTTCGTGAGTACACGAGTGCCTTTCGATTTAGAGCCGACTTGGGTACTCTCCCGATAGTCCAGATTATAGCGAGGGTAAGAGGCCCTTGAGGACACCCATTGGGATTGGCTCTTGAGCTAATCAATTGGTCGAGGAGAGAGAACCTCGAGGTGTCTGGACATCTTTGGGATCGGTTTTTGAGCCGATCAATTGGCCGAGGAGAAAGACCCTGAGATGTCCCGTGATAGGTTATGAAAACCAATCATTAGGTCGGAGGTAGGAGACTTCCGAGGACTCCGATTTTCCTTGTGAGCTCGTTGAGCTAAGATCCGTGTTGATAACTGTTTGCATGTGTACTAGGCTGCTAGATGATTGATTGCATCGTATCGCACTCCCGGTCGGGGTTCTTACCGAGTATGTTTATACTCACCCTTATTGTGGTTTCTTCCACGAGTAACTTGGGACAAAGACCGAGGCGGCTAGCGGAGGGGAGCTGGGGATCATGGATGCCACTGACACTGGCCGTGTCTTCTTATTTTATTGTTTTTTTGGATTCAAATGTGTAGTTGGACTATGGTCCGTAGGGAAAAACTTATGGTTTGAACTATCTTATTGTTTTTAAAGAAAGGACTGATCTGTCACTGTTTTTAATTTGAATGGTTTTGCCTAATGTATGCTTACTTTGTTTTTAATGTTTTTCCGCACTTATGTTTGAAAAGTTTTGCAATCCGACCCTGGCTCGGGTCCTTTTATGCTTTTCACTTGCATGTTGTGTAAAGACCTAGGTTTAGTACCATTTTTCGGTTGGGTCTTTACAGTTGGTATCAGAGCGCAGAGTCATAGATTCTGTAGACTAACCTGTTTGTAGGTCGTGTTCCCATGATCTCCAGCACTCCACGGCTGCTAGGTTTGTCTAAGTTCAATAAGCTAAGGGTTTTGTTTACGATACTATATGTAGTACACATGTGTTATCTTTGTTGGAAGTGAAAGTCCGAGCGTGGACTAACCAGTTGTGGTTTCCGTGTAGATCGCCAGTATGCCAGTTACACGCAGTGGAGCAGGTCCGGCTGGAACTGCAAATAGAGATGTTGCAGAGCCAGCAGCCAGGGTATATCAGGCTCGTAGGCCGCACGTGGCACCAGATGCTAACTTGCCCAGGGAAGGGGTGGAGGCTGCTACGCCTCAAGGTATAGCTCCAGGAGGAGATATTTCTGCTATGAGAGATATGATGATGGGTCTAATGGCCGAGCAGAGAGCTGAGACTCAGGCGCAGCTAGTAGCGATGAGAGAGGAGTCTAGGGCACAGATAGCCCGGTTGACACACGGCTCATGCAAAGAGCACCCCCAAATGCTCCAAAGACCCTCCCAGGCTCTGGTAGCTCAACCAGAGGGTCAGGGTCTTTAGGACCAGTCAGATTCTCTTGATAGTGTAGAGGGAGCTGCTGAGTTTGGCAAGTGGTTGAAAGATTTCACCAAGTGGAAGCCAAAGGAATTTGATGCTTGAGAGACCCACTTGTGGCGATGCAGTGGTTGGCAAGGATGGAGTACATCTTGAGTTATGGGATGCCCGGATGTATAGAGGCCGAGATGTGTGGCCCATGTTCTCTCTCGACACACCGAGTGGTGGTGGGAGTCCACAGATAGAGCTAGACCACCGGGTCTTCTCCAACCACACTGGAGTTCTTTGGAACGAAGTTCAGAGCTAAGTATGTTAATGATGAGGCTCAAGAGAGATGCCGAGGCCTTCTCAAATCAAACATGGATCGAGATAGTATTGTTTGCCTTGAAAAGAAGTTCTCTAAGTATAGCAATTTTTCCCTGAGCTCATTGCAACTGAGGAGCTCAAGACTAAGAAGTTTATTAGTGGGCTGAGGAAGGAGGTTGCTCAGATGTCCGAGCGCCGCTCCTGAGAGTTATGACCGAGTAGTGGAGTTGGCCACAATTTATAACCCAAAGTATCCGCCACAGCAGAGATCTGTTGCACCACTCACAGTCAATTGACTGCTCAGCAGCAGATTCAGGCATAAGAGGAAGTTTGGTTCTTCTAGTGGTTCCCGCTCAGTGGTCGTGAGACTCGCCGTTAGGGCCGCCTAGAGGTCGGGATCGGCGCCACCACGGTGGTAGGGCCCAGCCCGCCAAAGGGCGGGGCGAGCGGCCCGCTCCTTGCAACAAGTGTGGGAAGGCACATTTTGGTTTGTGTGGAGCATCGCCCCGTGCTTGCTACAGATGTGGCAAGGAAGGGCATTTGGCCGATTCTCGCACTCGAGATTTAGCAAAGAAATGGACCGGCTCAGCAGCGGTCGGGTGTTTGCCACTACTCGCCAGAGGCGGAGCGTCTCGATGATGCAGATTCTGTATGCGCCGCTTGTCTTACAAAGATTATGCATTTGTATTGTTTGATTCGGGTTCGACCCATTCCTTTGTTTCTGATGCATTCGTTAGACAAGCTTGTGTGGAACTTGAACCTCTAGGGTTTGAGCTATGTGTCGCCACTCCCTCGGGTGTGAGTATGTTAGCTAGCAGTAGAGTTAAGCATGGCTAGATACATATATCTGATGAGAATTTAGAGGCTACCCTCATAGTTCTGTCTATGAGCGGTTTCGATGTGATCCTCGGTATGGATTGGTTGGCGAGAACCATGCGTTGATAGACCGCCAAAGAAAGAAGTGGTGTTTAGGCCGCCTGCTGCCGAAGCTTCAAGTTTCACACTGTCCCAAGGCGGAGTTTGCCCGCCTTTGATCTCAGCAGTGAAAGCCCAGTAGATTGTTAGCTCGAGGAGCTTGGGGCTTCTTGGCAAAGCCGTCAGGAGATAGTAGTACTGCGTTGACTGTTGACATGGTCCCTGTGGTGCAAGAGTTTGCAGATGTTTTCCCTGAAGAGTTGCTGGGTTTACCCCCGAAGAGGGAGCTAGATTTCACCATCGAGCTGGAGATGGGACTCTTCCTATTTCTAAAGCCCCGTATCGTATGGCGCCAGCTGAGTTGAAAGAACTCAAAGTGCAGTTGCAAGAGATGCTGGATCGAGGTTTCGTTCGACCGAGTGTGCCCCCGTGGGGAGCACCCGTCTTGTTTGTTAAGAAGAAGGATGGATCCATGCGCTTATGTATAGACTATAGAGAGCTGAATTCTAACGGCCCAGTTTTCTATTTCGGTTACCCAGGTGATTTCGGGTCATTATTCGGATGTTCGGATGGGCCGTTAGAGCTATTTTAACCCTTAGGGGCATTTCGGTATTTTGCTCCCCGGTCAAAGGTTGAGGATTTTCAGGGCTTCAGGGTCATTTCGGCCTTCGTTGAGACTTGATTAATGTTGGTTGCAAGACCCAAGGAGTTTGGGTTAGTTGATTAGAAGTTCGGAGACATTCCGGTTGATAGCAAAATTAATTGGAATTTAATTGGTCCCATTGAGATTTGAACCCTTGCCCTAATGGTGAAATTGGAGTTTTTAGAAAAAGAAGATTTAGTTAAAAAGAAAAGAATTTCTTTAGCCGAGACCCGCAAGAGAAAGCCTTGGGAAGGGATTTTAGACCCATTTAAATTAGGAAAAGGAAAAGAAATCCTATTCCCCTTGTTTTGGAAAAAATCTCTCTCTCTCTCTCTCTCTCCTAGCCGACCTCACCAAGAAACCCTAGCCGCTCTAGCCGCACCCCGCTCAAATTTCTACTCACCCCAGCACTGTGCAGCCAGCAGAGCCCACGCCCAGCGCGCGCCCGAGACGCTCAGATCGCCCATGCCAGCGCGCCCGAGCGCAGATCTGCCTCGCCTCGCCCGGCCAGACGCGTCGCGCGCGTGCTCCGCACCAGCCGCCCAGAGACGCGCGCGCGCTTCCTCGCTTGCTGCCGCCAGACGCGCCGCCGCGCGCGCCCCGCGAGACCCGGACGTCCCGCTTTGCCACAGCGCTTCGAGCAGCACACGCGCCAGCCTCTCCTCCGCCAGCGCCAGCGCCCTAACTACGCCGAATACTCCCGTCGCTAGCTGCTGCCGAGACGTGTGCCTTCTCGGTTGGTAAATTCCCGAGCCTCCACCCTTTGGACTTCCCGATTTTAGATGTTGTTTATTAATTAGGATATTTTATTACTTGCTTAGGTTGCTCGGGTTCGCTTAAAAGCTCGAGGGTCGTTATTTGATTCGGGATAGTTAACCTCCACTTATTTCCGTGTAAGGATTCTTACCCGGGGTTGTGTGGACCTCTGCGAATAGTTGATAGCACGATTCATCAGTAATTATATGAGTTTCTAGTGATAGGTTACATGTTTTCTTTTGATTCATGTTCGTGACATGTTTACATCCCGTTAGTTCCATGGTAGGCTTTCCTATCTTGATAGAACCGTCTTTGCCATTTGTATGCTTTGCTAGATCCAAGTTACTGGTTAGATGTGCGATGTATAGTATAGAGGACCGTCGAGGCAACTAGTTTGGGGTCCCGCCGCAAGACCCGATGGACATCCGGAGGTGTAAGGCCCTATGGGCATCCTAGGTGTGTAAGGCCCACCGGGCATCACCGATTCGAGGTGTAAGGCCCTATGGGCATCCTAGGTGTGTAAGGCCCACTGGGCATCACTGATTCTGGAGGTGTAAGGCCCTATGGGCATCCTAGGTGTGTAAGGCCCACTGGGCATCACTGATTCTGGAGGTGTAAGGCCCTATGGGCATCCTAGGTGTGTAAGGCCCACTGGGCATCACCGATCATCGGAAGGTGTAGGCCCGATGGGCATCCTAAGTGTGTAAGGCCCCACTGGGCATCACTGTGTCCTAGATTGTGTAAGGCCTGAAGGGCATCCAAATGTAGGACCTAGGAGAGGTTGTAGATAGAAGCCCTTGAGTAGACTCGCCTTTGAAGTAACTCATAGCCTACACCAACCGTGCCCGCTCTAAGTCTTTGTATGGTTGCCTGTCCGTGTGCTAAATGAGATGATTTCGTATTGTACCCCGATTGGGGATTCTTACCGAGTATGTTTATACTCACCCTTATTTTCTCGTGGTTTTCCACCGTAACTTGGGGACAGAGGTGGATGGCTAGGAAGAGGTCTGCTGGATGATCATGGATAGTCGACTCACGAGTTGCACGTTCTTTCATTGTGTTTATGATTTAGCATGTAGTGGGACTTGAGTCCCTAGGAAAAATACTCGAAAACTATTTGATGATTCTCGCATCGCTTTCCCTTGATTTGTTTTTAAGAAAGAACTGATCAGTTATCTACCTGTTTATTTTAAATGGAACTATATTTTCCTTGTTTTGAATGTGCTTACTTCAAAGATTTAAATTTCAAACTCTGAACAACGTTTTACATTCCTAATCATGCATGCTAAGTAAGGACTTTAGGATAGAGACCGTTTCTTTGGGTCGGGTCCTTACAGTTGGTATCAGAGCTCAGAGTTATAGGTTCTCAGAGACCCGACCTACGCTTGTAGGTTGTTTTCCATGATCATCAGCGCTCCGACAACCATCAGGTATGTCCATAAGTTTAAGGTTAATGGTTAAGAATTACAATACTGCATCTAGTATACATGTGTTACCCTTGTTGGGCAGTGAGAGCCCCAGCGTGGGCTAGTTTTTATGCCTTGTGTAGACCGCCAGTTGTTGATTACACATTGAGGAGCGCGAGGGACGTTTGGTATGTCCAAACGAGGAGTTGGACCGATCGTGTTGTTGTTGAGACCACGTCCGTGGTTGTCTAGACCCGTAGGCCGCTTTGGCCCCGCGATTGAGCACCAAGAGGAGGGGGTAGAGGCTAGTCTACCTCGTGAGCGAGACTCCTTGAGCAAAGTGTGCTCCCGCCATGAGAGAGTTGATGGCTGGTCTTTTAGCTATCGAGGGCGAGACCCAGCGCAGATTGTAGCGCGTAGTGAGGAGTCCCGGTGTAGATAGCCTAGTTGATGAGTTTATTTAGGAGACACCCCCTAGTAGCTCCGGTAGAACCCCTGAGGTTTCCTGAAGGGCTTAATCGGCGAGGTTCATGCCGATGAGTTAGTTGGAATTATTCGAGCCACCGAGTTTGGCAAGCGTAGCGAGGTGGTTGGCCAGTTGGAGTTATCATCCGAGTGTTGGGATGACTTGATGTTCAAAGGCCAAGGCGTGCGTTGCCTCTGTTGTTGATACAAAGCGGTTTGGTGGTGGAAGTCCCTTGAGAAAGGTGGACCAAAGCAGTCTCCACCACCGCCTTGGTCTATTGGCAAGTTGCCGTGTTAGTAGCTTTTGAGAAGGATGTAGAGACATCCTGTCCCCTTGCAAGCTCGCCTTTGCTTTACAACCAGCTTTTAGTACCCTCGTAGCTGTGGGGTAGTGTGGAGTTTTCTTGTCGTGGCTTAATCCGTTTGTGGATTTCAGCGGGCTAGTAGAGTGGAGCACTCTTTTGTTTGGATGTTCCAATTGTGGAACAAGTTGTTGCCACCCGAGGAGTTGGCTCGAGCTTTTATTGAGCATCGAGTGGGATGCGAGAGTAGGTCGTGGCATGTCCAGTAGGCGAGATGCCAGAGATTAGACTGCTCGAGTATTTGGACTCTTGTGCTGAGTGCCATTGCCCCGTCAATTGGAGTGTGACCTCCCTTTTCCTCAAAGGGGTATAAAGCTCGTTTAGGGCTGATTTGTGTTGTAAAGGATGTAGTGCCTGTTGGCACCAAGCTTTGAGAGGAGGCCTAGATTCAGGCCAGTTGGCACTTTTGTGCAGGAGGTTCCATGGTCGCCGATAGTATAGCATCCCCGCTAGTCTTGTACCCATTCCTGAGATTGCAACTATTTGGGCTGCATAAGAGATCTAGCTCGGTGGTAGCCAGAGAACTACAAGTTTGAGGTCGTTTGAGGGATAAGTAGAAGCCTTTCAGGGTCACCGAGAGTTAGGTACAAAGGATGTTGTTGGTTGTTAAGGGCTAGCGCGTCCGAGTTCTCGCGCCTGTGTTGTGGGCTTGTGAGCCAGTTGGATGGTAGTGTGATTCGACTACCCTGGAGTTACCCTAATACGAGTAGAGTTGGCATCGATGATGCGTGGTTAATCCAGTGTTAGAGCCATGAGTTGGATGGCTGATCGAAGCACGTTTAGTGGGCACATTGGCTTGAGATATGTTAGCTTGGTATGGATGTGCTCTAGTAAGAGTGAGTTGGCCAATGTGGCTTTTCGTGGTGAGTTGGCCCGAGAGGGTTTGAACTCTTGTTGCTCCTCTCGGTTAGTAGTGGCTCTGTTGGAGGCAAAAGTTGCCACTGTCAAAAAAGTCATTGTTGGCTTTGGATCTTAAGGAATCTGTTGGAGCCGTACACGCCGTGTACTTTTGTGTAACTTGTTCCGTGGTTTATGTTTGTGAAACCACGAGAGGTTCGTGTTGAGGAACCAAAGCTCGATCTTTGAGGTGTCAAGACTTTAGTTATTGGCAAGTGCCCTAGCTTTGGTTGTAAGGATGTCGTGCTCGTAGTCGGGTTGTTGTTTAAGCAAGTTTTGCTAGTTGGACCTTAGCTCGTTTAGAGTTCGATTGGAACCCGAACAAGAGCGGTGGTAGCAAAGCCGCGTAGTTTCGATCGTCATGGCTAAGAGAGTTGTTCGGATCCTTACCTTGGGCGTAAGGTTTGTTGTGGCTAATGTTGGAGTAGGAGGATGGCGCGTTCTCAGAGCGCTTTCCGGTCCTTTTGGTTTTCAAGCGCTTGGAGTTGCCCAAAGATAGTTGAGATGCCGAGAGGGTTGTGCCCGTAGCCGGTTGTCTGTTAGATCGTTTGACGACCGTGTGTGTCGGAGGATGATCGGAGGATCCCTAGGTTGTGGAGAGCCTCTCCAGAGCTCAGTCACCCAAGAAGTGTTCCTCGGGTGAGTTGCTTGCAGATTTGGTAGACTAGTAAGCTAGTGTTTGTTTGGAGTAGAGTCCGGATCGGTTCCGGTGAGGTGGCTAGTTGGTGTTTGGTGTTGACCAAGTTTTGGTTCTCTTGTTGTTTCAAGAGCTAGCTCGGTTCGAGCAAGAGGGCGTTGCCCTGAGGACCTGTTCCTGGTCAGGAAGTTTTGGGAGTTGACCCCTCCTTCGGTGGTTGAGTAAGTTCTGGCTTGTTCGGATTGGTGGTCCAATCGGTTGAGGTTTCCCCTTGGGTGTTGCTTCCAAGAGAGTTGGTTGTTGTTGCCCTTGGGTTTGAGCTAGTCAGCGAGCATGTGTGATGTTCGCTGCCCTTCAGAGGTTCGCTTGCTGGGAAATCGTTTCCCGTTGAGGAGTAGTCGGTGTGGCTCTTGAGTTGGTAAGTTGATCGAGTAGTGCGGTGGTTAGCCCAAATGAGAGGGTCCTCGCTTGTGTTGTTAGCAAGCAAAAAGTTGTTTGTCCCACAAGGGCGGAAGCCAGCCAGTTTAAGAGTTGAGTTTTTGCTGGAAAGCTGTTGGTTCCTTGGGGTTTGAAGAAAACCCTAGTTTCTTTGGAGGTTGAGTTGCGCCATGGATGCCAGCCTCGAGTATCATCTTTGGAGATAGCCTCGTCGGTTCGTTTCCCTTGCGATGTTCCGAGTGTGGAGTTTCTAGTCGCAAGATGAGTTAGGCCTAGGCTAAAAGGAGAAAGTCCTTTGAGTAGCCAGTTGGACTTAAGAGTTGAGTGGCAGCTTGGAGGCGAGCCTTGCTCGTTATAAGCTTGGGTTGAGTTTCTGCAGAGCAAGCCCTTCTTGGGCTTTGTTCCTAGTTGATGTGCGTTCGCAGTTGGCGTTATAGCTGAGCCACAGTTGAGTGGGTCGGCACAGAGATGTCGTGGAAATTGGTTGGAAACCTTAGAGTTGTTATCCTCCAGCTTTTGTGTTGCTAGTAGCCGCGTGTTGTTTTATTCCTTGCTTTCCGAGGTTCCCGTGAGAGGAATGTTGTTTGTTTCCCTATCCGCGATGTTCACCTAGGCCATGGCTGATCGGATTGCATTGGAAAGTTTGTTGTCGGCCGTTGAGGGGCTTCATTTTGTTAGTTTGGCCGAGTGGAGCCTGTGCCTGGACCTTGTCTTCTAAAGGTGGCCGTAGCTGAAGTTTCAGCTGGTGTGTTGGTGGAAGCCATTTGGTGAACAAGAAAAGTGCCCCTCGGCTTTGGTGCTTCGATTTCTCGTAAGATGGTTGCTTTAGTGTTGTGGACGCATGCTAGTTTGAGAAGGTTGCCTAGGGATCACCACCAGCTTGGTGGTTCGAATTGGATTTCGTTAAGGATTGTAGGCAACCAGTGGGGTTCGCAGTGTCTCTTGCGAAGTAAGAGTATACTGCTTTGTTTCAAACCCAGGAGGTTCAGTTGTTTGGTCAAGACATGGTGAAGGGTCGAGGTTGTTTGATAACAATATGAGCATTCGAGAGAAGTTACGCCGAGCGTGGCGTTGAGTTTTAGAGCTTGTGACCCGTCCACGAGTTTGCTAAGAGTAGCACCGCAGAGAGGCGCTCCGAGTTGGGTTAGCGAGGATAAGTGAGCCCTAGAGTCGTAAGACCGCTTGAGAATTGGTGCGAATCGGAGGATGTGGCTCACCGCTAGTTATCGCATGTTTTCTTCAAGCTCGGTGTTAGTTCGGTTTTAGGTTGAGATAGTTCGTGGCGCACTCGGTGTCTCATGGGCTTGAGCCTTTGGGAACCCAAAAGGGTTCTGTTTCAAAGAAAGATTTGTGTTATCTTCATCAGGAGCTTGGTTGGTTAAGAATCAGTGGAGTTTCATAGAGTTGTTTTCGTCTTAGGACTTTCGAGGACGATAGTCTTAAAAGGAGGGAGTATTGTAACGGCCCAGTTTTCTATTTCGGTTACCTGTGATTTCGGTCATTATTCGGATGTTCGGATGGGCCGTTAGAGCTATTTTAACCCTTAGGGGCATTTCGGTATTTTGCTCCCCGGTCAGAGGTTGAGGATTTTCAGGGCTTCAGGGTCATTTCGGCCTTCGTTGAGACTTGATTAATGTTGGTTGCAAGACCCAAGGAGTTTGGGTTAGTTGATTAGAAGTTCTGAGACATTCCGTTGATAGCAAAATTAATTGGAATTTAATTGGTCCCATTGAAATTTGAACCCTTGCTAATGGTGAAATTGGAGTTTTTAGAAAAGAAGATTTAGTTAAAAGAAAAGAATTTCTTTAGCCGGACCCGCAAGAGAAAGCCTTGGGAAGGGATTTTAAACCCATTTAAATTAGGAAAAGGAAAAGAAATCCTATTCCCTTGTTTTGGAAAAAATCTCTCTCTCTCTCTCTCTCTAGCCGACCTCACCAAGAAACCCTAGCCGCCCTAGCCGCACCCCCCCGCCAAATTTCTACTCACCAGCAGCGCACCAGCAGCCAACTGCTCACCCAGCGCACAGTGCGGCCAAGAAATTTCACGCCCAGCGCGCCCAGAGCGCCCCCAGATCGCCCATGTCGCGCGCGCCCAGATCGCTTCGCCTACGCCTCGCCAGCCCGAGCGTGCTGCTCGCCGTTCCGCACGCTTCAGACCCGCCGCGCCGCGCCCTCCGCTTGCCGCTACCAGACGCGCGCCGCGCGCTATCCTCGCGACCCGACGTCCCGCTTTCTTCCGCGCGCCCGAGCAGCGCCAGCGCCAGCCTCTCTCAGCGCGGCGCCCAGCCCAGCGCCCGGCGCCCCTAGCGCCAGCCGGCTAAGAATACTCACTGTTCTTGCTAGCTGCCGAGACGACGTGCCTTCTCGGTTGGTAAATTCCCGAGCCTCCACCCTTTGGACTTCCCGATTTTAGATGTCATTTATTAATTAGGATATTTTATTACTTGCTTAGGTTGCTCGGGTTCGCTTAAAAGCTCGAGGGTCGTTATTTGATTCGGGATAGTTAACCTCCACTTATTTCCGTAAGGATTCTTACCCGGGTTGTGTGGACCTCTGCGAATAGTTGATAGCACGCCGACATCAGTAATTATATGAGTTTCTAGTGATAGGTTACATGTTTTCTTTTGATTCATGTTCGTGACATGTTTACATCCCGTTAGTTCCATGGTAGGCTTTCCTATCTTGATAGAACCGTCTTGCCATTTGTATGTTTGCTAGATCCAAGTTACTGTTAGATGTGCGATGTATAGTATAGAGGACCGTCGAGGCAACTAGTTTGGGGTCCCGCCGCAAGACCCGATGGACATCCGGAGGTGTAAGGCCCTATGGGCATCCTAGGTGTGTAAGGCCCACCGGGCATCACCGATTCTCGAGGTGTAAGGCCCTGCGGGCATCCTAGGTGTGTAAGGCCCACTGGGCATCACTGATTCTGGAGGTGTAAGGCCCTATGGGCATCCTAGGTGTGTAAGGCCCACTGGGCATCACTGATTCTGGAGGTGTAAGGCCCTATGGGCATCCTAGGTGTGTAAGGCCCACTGGGCATCACTGATCCTCTGAAGGTGTAAGGCCCGATGGGCATCCTAAGTGTGTAAGGCCCCACTGGGCATCACTGTGTCCTAGGTTGTGTAAGGCCTGAAGGGCATCCAAATGTAGGACCTAGGAGAGGCTGTAGATAGAAGCCCTTGAGTAGACTCGCCTTTGAAGTAGCTCATAGCCTACACCAACCGTGCCCGCTCTAAGTCTTTGTATGGTTGCCTGTCCGTGTGCTAAATAAGATGATTTCGTATTGTACCCCGATTGGGGATTCTTACTGAGTATGTTTATACTCACCCTTATTTTCTGTGGTTTTCTACAAGGTAACTTGGGACAGAGGCTGGATGGCTAGGAGGAGGCTGCTGGATGATCATGGATAGTCGACTCACGAGTTGCACGCTCTTTCATTGTGTTTATGATTTAGCATGTAGTGGGACTTGAGTCCCTAGGAAAAATACTCGAAAACTATTTGATGATTCTCGCATCGCTTCCCTTGATTTGTTTTTAAGAAAGAACCGATCGCTTATCTACTGCTTTATTTTAAATGGAACTATATTTTCCTTGTTTTGAATGTGCTTACTTCAAAGATTTAAATTTCAAACTCTGAACAACGTTTTACATTCCTAATCATGCATGCTAAGTAAGGACTTTAGGATAGAGACCGCTTTCTTTGGGTCGGGTCCTTACAGTAAAGAAAGTCATCGTAACGCCCGTTTTCATCCCGGTCTTCGAGGTATGCCCGGGGTATTTTGGTAATTTGGTCGGGCCGTCGTGGCCGTTTATATCTCTTTCAGTTACTAAAATTATTGGATGGATTTATGAAGGTTTTGAGGCTTTGTGGTTTGGTTTGAGCATGGGTAGATGCAAAAGTAAAAATAAAGGATTTGTCTTTGCAAATGGTTTGAACCCCGGTCTCCCGGGAAGCTTGTAGAGATGTGTGCCAATTGAGCCATTAGGTGCTCTTGTTGCTCTTTCTGCATCACATCTTAGTTATCCCTTGGATCTTTGGTGTTTGGTGCATTTGGTTAAATGAAATAGAAATTAGGTTTGTTGTGTTTTCTTCTCCAAAAGAGTTGTGGCCGCCAAGCTTTCTCCCAAGCTCTCCTTGCCGATTCTTCATCCTTGCAGCTCCCTTGGATCGCTCATCATTATTCCGGTAAGTCTTCATCCTCTTCACCTTCTCGATTGGGTGTTCTTGTTGGCCCAAGGTAAGGAGAAGAGCTTGTGTGTGTGTGTGTTTGTAGCAGTCGCCCAAAGATGCCCAGATCTGCCAAAGAAGAAGCCCGAGCCGCCCGAGATCGCCCGCCAGCAGAAGCCCGAGATCGCCTGAGTCGCCCACTCCATCGCCCTGCGCAGTGCCATCAGCGAGCACTGTCGCTCCGCCAGCCGAGCGACGCGAGACCTTCCGCGTGCAGCGGCCACAGACGCGGCCAGATACCGCCGAGCAGCCTTCATCGCGACGCCAGATGACCTTTCGAGCGCAGCCTCAAAGACGCGACGCCAGCCAGATACGCGCGAGCAGCCTATCAAAGCCAGATGCGCGCCTGTCGAGCCCTGCAGAAGAAGAGATCGCGCGTCGAGACGCTGCTACCACGGCCGGCGCCGTCGCCGTCAGCCAGCGCCACGTGTCCGTCCGCTTCCAGCTTGTCCGCGCCCGCAGCGCTGCGCCCGGCCGGCCGTCGCATATAGCATGCACTGAACTGCCGCCTCGCGCCTCGCGCCGGCAGGCGGTCCTCGCGCCATCATCCCCTCTTCGCGCCGTCGGCGCCAGCAGCACCCGCCGTGCCGCTTACCTACCCGTCCGCGTGTCGGGCCGTGCCGTGTGAGTGCCCCGAGCCGAGCCTGCTTGTTTTATTATATTTTTAGGGCTATAATTGTGATTTCTATTGTGTTTGTTAGGTTCTCGTTAGCTAGCTCGGGATCGATCGCAGCGTAGGATTTTGTGTGTAGTTGCCTCCCGGCCAAGGTAAGGATTTCTTACCGAGTTGTGTGGGCCTCCGCGGTATATTTGTGATTGTTGTTTTGTATGCTGTGTATGATTACTAGCATGTTTAGCCCTAGGTGCTCGTTTCAATTCTGATCGCATGAACTCTTGTATTGTTTCTCATGTTAGCCCATGCTAGGTTGTTCCATTCTGGCATGTTCGATATCTGTCTTGCTTCGTAGTATCATGCTAGGTTCCTTGTATCTGTTGAGCACGTATTGGACTGCATTGATTGAATCGTTATTATTGTTAAGGTTTAGAATTCGTGTAGATAGCATCATCCGGCCGATGCATAAAGTATCTTGCATCTATGGCAAGGACGATTGAGACAGTTCTCGCCCTTGGACCCCGTGAGGGATTAGCTATCCCAACCGGTAGGCCCCGCAATCTTGGGTGAGGGTGGTAGTCTAAGCGATGCCCCAACGGTCGGGACGATGACTTGGCAACGCCTAGTCCCGGCGGCCACACGTCCTCGGCGTGTTCGGCGGTAGCCTTGATTGCCACTGTTAAGGTAAGGACGGCTTCTGGTGTAAGCCTACCATGACCCGCCCTTAGCCTCGGTGCGGTGGTGGTACAGCCGACATAGTTCACGTGTCCGTGTCTCACACCCCTATGTCGGTGACACCGATCCGGAGATTTAGTTAGGCGTGGTATCCGGATATGGGCGGCTTGCCACTAGACCCGCACCCCATAGTCCGTAGAAGCACGCGGTGCATCCTTACGCTCATTACAGCGCCGACCGAGAGCTCCTCGGGATCTTGAGCTAGTGCACCTTTCGTGACGGCGATGAGTCGGTGAGGCCGGGACTTGTTCCCGTATAGCGCGTATTGTGTGGTGTGGATTATTCCGGACTAAGACCCTGAGTTGGCATCCGAGGTCCAAGTGTGGACTTAAGCTATGTGCTCTATTCTGTGTTTATATTCATAGCTTGCATACACTCATCTAGATGACCATGTGCATCGTATTGTACCCCGGTTGGGGATTCTTACTGAGTAATTCGTTACTCACCCTTACTTATCTTTCAGTCAACCATGGCGCGAGGCAAGATGGTGAAGGAGGAGCTATGATCATGGGAACTTGTTTGTCGTCTCGACTTTTTATTTCTATGACTCTTGTCTTTCATTTTCCCCTGAATGCATGTAGCCGGGCACGGAGCCCTAGGATGTTTTCTGAATGATTTTGTGGATTCCCGCTTTATTGAATTTGAGAATGTTCCAAATATTTTAATAAATCTCTGATTAGAGTGTACGTTTTGGAAATGTATTTGCCTTGAAACAGGTTTCAGCAACTATATTGATTTCTGATTGAACCTTGATTGTTTGTTTTAAATGGGAATCTGAAAACTTATTTGCATATTGTCCTTTCCTTTGAATGCATGCATTGGGGTAAAGGCCTATTTAGAGCCCTTTTAGGTCGGGTCTTTACTGATTGGTATCGAGCTCGAGTCATAGACTTTGTAGACCGACCTTTTGTTGTAGGTCGTCTTTCCCATGATCACCAAAGATCTCAGACACCATCAGTGCGCCTAAGTTTTCTGCTTTAGAAAAGGGTTAAGAATTTACAATACCTTTCATCTAGTGTATGCCTTGTGTAGTGTTGTGGAGCGGAGACGAGGCGTTCTCGACTCGTTGTTGGTTTGGGCTTAGTGAGCCATCATGCCAACTTTCTCGCAGTGATCTGAGCGCGATTTGTTTGGCGACTTGTTGAGGTATCCAGATAGATTCGGATGCCCCGGAACATCGCTCGAGGAGGCGAGCTTAGACTCCCGCTGGCCATTTGTGGCCCGATTCTTTGCCTTTTCCCCTAGTGAGAGGGTGGTGGTGCTTCGTGTAGATCGCCAATATGTTGATCGCACCCGCAGGAGCAGGGCGCTTGGCATGTCCGACCGAGGAGTTGGACCGATCGTGTTGATGTTGAGGCCGCGTCCGTGGTTGTTAGGCCCGCATGCCGATTTGGCCCCGGCAGCTTGAGTTGCCTAGAGGAGGGGGTAGAGGCTAGCGGCGCCGCCAGAGTGAGACTCCTTGAGCAGAGTGTGCTCCAACCATGAGAGATTTGATGGCGTGTCTTTAGCTATCGAGAGCGAGACCCAGCGCAGCTTTGTAGCGCGTAGTGAGGAGTCCCGGCACAGAGATAGCCAAGCCGACAGAGTTTGTTTCAAGATTTTTCCCCAGTAGCTCTTGTAGCCCCGAGGTTCCCTCGGAGGGCATGATCAGCAGGTTTATTCAGATGAGTTTGTTGGCGTTCTTGGAGACGCCCGTGTTGGCAAATGGATGCCCAGAGCTCGATGTTTTAGTAAGTCCTATCGCTAGTAGTAAAGTAGTTGGCCGTGTTTGAGTTTAGCATCCGTGTGTGGGATGCCCCCTGTTGCTCAAAGGCCGAGGTGTGCCGCCTCTGTCTTTGCTTGGTTCATCGGATGGTGGTGGAAGTCCCTTGTGAGAGGTGGACTAGCGAGTCTCCACCAAAGGGGTCCGATTGTTTGGCAAGTTGCCGTGTTAGTGGCTTGAGGCGGATGACGGGTCATCTTTGCCCCTTGCGAGCTTTGTTGTTGTTTAACAGCCCACTTCCTCGAGATGTGGATTTGGTAGTAGTAGCACTTGAGGTGCATTGGTTGGTGTGCCACTTTGGCACTAAAGTCCGGTTCAGCTTGAGTTTGGCTTGGGCATAGCGGATGGTTCTATGCCGTTCGAGCTCAGCGTACTCCTTTAGCCTTGGATCTGCTTATGCGGCGCTTGCACCCGCTTAGGTCGTGCGGAGGGCTAGTTCGGTGGTAGTCGATGGACTACCAAATGAAAGGATGCTCGAGAGGAGCGGAGCCTCTTCCCGTGTTTCGGAGGTTGAGTAAGTCAAAGCAGGTTGCCGGTTGGTAAATGTTGGTGCGCGTGAGTCTCGCGCTAGTGTTAAGGCCAAGAGATTTTCTTTGTGGTTGGTAGTGCGGTCAACTACCTTCGAGTGCCTAAATCGAGGAGAGTTGAGCATTGTAGATGCGAGTTTGGTCCAACCGAGGGACCATGAGTTGGATGCTTATCGATGAGCTGGATGCCTATGAGGCGAGTTGGATGCTTTTGAGGCGAGATGAGCTGATGCCTTGCGAGAGGTTTTGGATGCCTCGGGGGTAAGCACCCTTGGTAGAGGCTTGGTATAAAGTAAGTTTGGTTTGGCATGATTATGCTTTGGTAGAGCAAGGTTGCCTCGACTTTTTCAGTATCGTGTGGAGATGGGACTTTTGGTGTTCCTTGGATTGTTTGTATCATTTGCGCCAGAGTTATCGTTGCTTTGTGGAAAAGCGCTTGTTAGTCTTGGATCTCTAAAGGAAGGTTGGGAGTTATGCACACAAGTGTGTTTTGTGTGGTTCGTTCCGTGGCGAGTTTCGCATCCATGTAGGGTTTGCTTTGGAGATCTCGTGCTCGGTTCCTTGAGAAGTTGGACTCCGTGGTTGTTGTAAGGCTTTGGTTGAGGTGGTAAGGATACCGTGCTCGTGGTATCAAGTTGTTGCTTAGGCAAGATTTGTTAAGTTGGGCCTAAGCTTGGTTGGCGGATCTTCTTGTTGATCGTTGGTTGGAGTTCAGTTGGAAACTGAACAAGAGCGGTGGTAGCTAAGCCGCGTGGTTTCTGATCGACATGGCTAAGAGAGTTGTTCGGATCCTTCCTTGGGTAGAAGTTATGTTGTGGCCGATGCTTTGAGTAGGAGGATGACGCATTCTGTAGCGTTTCGGGTCCTCTAGGTTCCCAAGGAGTCGAAGTTGGCCAAAGATGGTTGGGATGCCGAAATTGAGTTGTTTGTTCAGCGGTTGTCTGTTAGATCGTGCCTTGGCAGTGTGTGTGTCGAGGGTTGCCAAGAACCCTAGGTTGTGGAGAGCCTCTCTAGAGCTCAGGTCGAGCCCAGCTAGTGAGTTTCAGGTTGGCTAGCCGGAGGCGTAGTTTGTAGCCTCGGTGGAGTTGCTAGCAGATCTTGGTAGACTAGCAAGCTAGTGTTTATTTGGAGTAAAGTCCGGAGTGGTTTCGGTGTGGTGGCAAGTTGATGCTTGGTGTTGACCAAGTGTGGATTGAAGTTGCTAGAGTTTAGTTTTGCTCGTGGGGGGCGAGTGGTTTGTGCCATGTTGGTTGTTTTTCCTGTTTCGTGATGTTGAGTTGCCCCGCTTGGCATTTGGAGGTTCATCCGAGATGGACCCTTGTTGTGCCGCGTGAGATTAGATGTTGTTGCTCGGTGGAGCAAGACAGTGAGCGTATGTGGAGTCTCTCGTCCGTTGGTTGTCCGCTTGTAGGAGCCGCTTTCCTTCGGGAGTTGTCGTTTACTCCTTTGGTCTTGGAGTTGGTGGTGGAAGCGCTAGCTTGAAGGAAAATTTTGTTGGTCGCTTGGAAGTAGTCGTTTGTCCAGCTTAAGCGGATTCTTGGAGGGTGTTCTAGAGGCTCGCAGTAAAGGTTGTCCCGCCTCTTATGAGTGTTTGGCCTAGTTGGTTAAGATTTTGTGTGTTGGCATGGAAGATGTTGCACCTTTGTAGTTGAAGGCCCCTTTGTTTTGATTGTGGATGAGGTTGCACCTTTGTGGCATGGATTAGGTCCGACTTATTGAGGATCCTTGTCGGCTAGTGTAGCTTGCACTCTGCCACCATTGTTGGTATTCTTGTTCTTGGTAGTTGGTGTTGACCGGTAGTGGAGTTCCGTTAATGAAGTTTCGGTGGGAAGGTGCATTAAGCCTAAGCTTGAGGGTTAAGCTCATATGTGTTATCGTTTGGACTTGTGAGATGTGTTTCATATTTGAGGCGAGCTTCGTCCGTTGTTTGCATGGAGGTAAGTTTAGTGGATGGAGCCCTCTGGGCCCGGTTGTTTGCAGGTTGTCTTGCCCACTAGTGATTTGAGTCGAGCTAGAGATGAGTGGTTTGGCATAGCTATGCGATTGTAGTTGTTTGAGCTTCCTAGTTCGTAGCACTCAAGTTGTTGGATTGTAAGTTTCCGTGTGGGAGCTGTCAGCTAGTTGAGGTTGTTGTGTGAGTTTGGATTTTTGGAGTATTGACTTCAGTAGCTAGAGCTCGCACCTCGGTTGGTGTGCAGATGCCATTTCTATGGAGTAGAGGCATGTCAGTTTCAGGTTGGAGATGTTGCCATTAGGGTGTGGCAACAAAGATTTTTCTAGGTAGTGCGTGATGAACCGTGGTTCTGGAGAGCGTTGTTAAGAGGCTTATGAGCCGGGTGCAGTTTCTGTAGTGTTTTCACCCTCTGACCGATTGTCTTTTGGGAGGAGTGATCCGTAACCTTTGGAGCTTGTTGCGAGTTGGTGTTTCCGTGATTAGGCAAATGGAAGTCTAGAGTGGTTTTATGAGGTTGCCTTGGGTTGCGCTCTCGTGATCGATTCTTGTAGTTCCATTGAGGCCTTGCAAGGTAAGTATTGCGAGCTTCCAGTGTTCTGGGAAAAGGTTGGTGGCCATCAATTTTGTTTTGGGTCCCGAGTTCTTTGCATTTGACCGGTGAGGTGATGTGCGGGAGTTTAGAGCTAGTGTTGTTAGCTCGCAGCAGCAGAGCGTTAAAGTTACGCCGATGTTCGGCGTCGAGTTTTAGAGTTTGAGGTTCGGCAATGCGTAGTTTTAAATTGTGCCGTTGTGAGTTGTGTTGAGGTTTGGTAAGCGGGTGAAGTGGAGCCTCCTGTTGTTGGGCCATTTGAGATTCTCGAAAGGATTGGCTGAGTTGCATATTGGCTAGCTCTTTCTATCATTGTCAGCCGTGTGCAGTGTTCTCATGTATCGGTGTGAGGCAGTATGTGTCGGACCCATCGCTCATTGTGGACTTTGGGCCCCTGCACCTGAATGAGGGTTTGAGCTTCGAGAAGAAGTCAGTGGGGATCCTTGCATTCGAGACTAAGACATTGCGTGATCGCGAGATCCGTTTGGTAAAAGTTCAGTGGAGGAGTTAGAGTTCAGAGGAGGCCGCTTGTGAGCGGGAAGACGGGATGAGATTGCAGATCCCGTCTTTGTTTTGATCTTAAGGACTTTCGAGGACGAAAGTCATAAAAAGGAGGAATATTGTAACGGCCTGTGTTTTCATCCCGGTCTTCGAGGTATGCCCCGGGTATTTTGGTAATTTGGTCGGGCCGTCGGGGCGTTTATGTCTCTTTCCAGCTTGCTAAAATTATTGGATGGATTTATGAAGGTTTTGAGGCTTTGTGGTTTGGTTTGAGCATGGGTAGATGCAAAAGTAAAAATAAAGGATTTGTCTTTGCAAATGGGGTTTGAACCCGGGTCTCCGAAGCTTGTAGAGATGTGTGCCAATTGAGCCATTAGGTGCTCTTGTTGCTCTTTCTCAGATCACATCTTAGTTATCCCTTGGATCTTTGGTGTTTGGTGCATTTGGTTAAATGAAATAGAAATTAGGTTTGTTGTGTTTTCTTCTCCAAAAGAGTTGTGGCCGCCCAAGCTTTCTCCCAAGCTCTCCTTGCCGATTCTTCATCCTTGCAGCCTCCCTTGGATCGTTCATCATTATTCCGGGTAAGTCTTCATCCTCTTCACCTTCTCGATTGGGTGTTCTTGTTGGCCCAAGGTAAGGAGAGAAGAGCTTGTGTGTGTGTGTGTTTGTAGCAGTCGCCCAAAGATGCCCAGATCTGCCAAAGAAGAAGCCCCGAGCCGCCCAGACGCCCAAAGAAAAGCCCAGATCGCCGGAGTCGCCCAGCTCCATCGCGCCGCAGCGCCATCGAGCAGCTTTGTCGCTCAGCGGCCGAGCGAGACGCTCAGAGCAGCCTATCGCGGCCAGCCAATGACGCTCGAGCAGCCGGCCGCAGCAGCGGCCAGCCGACGCTCGAGATACTGCCGCGGCCTTGACGCCAGACGCCCAGACAGCCCAATCGAATCGCCAAAGATGCGCCTGCCGAGCCCTCGCAGAAGAAGCGCGTCGGCGCTGTCGTCGCTGCGTCAGCGCGCCGTCGTCGTCGCCGCAGCGCCGCGCGTGTCCGTCCGCTTCAGCTTGTCGCGCCGTCGCGCTGCGCGCCGGCCAAGGCCGTCATGCTACATGCAGACTGCTGCCTCGCCGCCCGTCGGCGCCCGATGTGCGGTCCTCGCGCCATCAGCCCTTCTGCGCTCGCTGCGTCGGCGCGCCAGAAGCCCCGCCCCGCCGCGCTACCCTACCCGCGCGTGTCGGTCGTGCCGTGTGAGTGCCCCGAGCCGAGCACTCGCTTGTTTTATTATATTTTTAGGGCTATAATTGTGATTTCTATTGTGTTTGTTAGGTTCTCGTTAGCTAGCTCGGGATCGATCGCAGCGTAGGATTTTGTGTGTAGTTGCCTCCCGGCCAAGGTAAGGATTTCTTCTACCGGAGTTGTGTGGCCCTGCGGTATATTTGTGATTGTTGTTTTGTATGCACGTGTATGATTACTAGCATGTTTAGCCCTAGGTGCTCGCTTACGAATTCTCGATCGCATGAACTCTTGTATTGTTTCTCATGTTAGCCCATGCTAGGTTGTTCCATTCTCGCATGTTCGATATCCGTCTTGCTTCGTAGTATCATGCTAGGTTCCTTGTATCATTGAGCACGTATTGGACCGCATTGATTGAATCGTTATTATTGTTAAGGTTTAGAATTCGGGTAGATAGCATCATCCGGGCCCGATGCATAAAGTATCTTGCATCTATGGCAAGGACGATTGAGACAGCTTCTCCGTCCTTGGACCCCGTGAGGGATTAGCTATCCCAACCGGTAGGCCCCCGCAATCTTGGGTGAGGGTGGTAGTCTAAGCGATGCCCCAACGGTCGGGACGATGACTTGGCAACGCCTAGTCCCCGGCGGCAAACAAGACGCCCTCGTGTTCGGCGGTGAGCCCTGATTGCCACTGTTAAGGTAAGGACGGCTTCTCGTGTAAGCCTACCATGACCCGTTCCTTAGCCTCAAAGCGGTGGTACAGTCGACATAGTTCACGTGTCCGTGTCTCACACCCCTATGTCGGTGACACCGATCCGAGAGATTTAGTTAGGCGTGGTATCCGGATATGGGCGCTTGCCACTAGACCCGGCACCCCCATAGTGCTGTAGAAGCACGCGGTGCATCCTTACGCTCATTACAACACGCCGGCCGGAGAGCTCCTCGGGATCTTGAGCTAGTGCACCTTTCGTGTCGGCGATGAGTCAGCCGAGGCCGGGACTTGTTCCCGTATAGCGCGTATTGTGTGGTGTGGATTATTCCGACTAAGACCCCGAGTTGGCATCCGAGGTCCAAGTGTGGACTTAAGCTATGTGCTCTATTCTGTTTTATATTCATAGCTTGCATACACTCATCTAGATGACCATGTGCATCGTATTGTACCCCTGTTGGGGATTCTTCTTGAGTAATTCGTTACTCACCCTTACTTATCTTTCAGTAACCATGGCGCGAGGCAAGATGGTGAAGGAGGAGCTATGATCATGGGAACTTGTTTGTCGCCTCTGACTTTTTATTTCTATGACTCTTGTCTTTCATTTTCCCCGAATGCATGTAGCGCAGACACGAGCCCTAGGATGTTTTCTCAAATGATTTTGTGGATTCCCGCTTTATTGAATTTGAGAATGTTCCAAATATTTTAATAAATCTCTGATTAGAGTGTACGTTTTGGAAATGTATTTGCCTTGAAACAGGTTTCAGCAACTATATTGATTTCTGATTGAACCTTGATTGTTTGTTTTAAATGGGAATCTGAAAACTTATTTGCATATTGTCCTTTCCTTTGAATGCATGCATTGGGGTAAAGGCCTATTTAGAGCCCTTTTGGGTCGGGTCTTTACAGTCACGGTGAAGAATAAGTATCCCCTGCCGCGTATAGATGATCTGTTTGATCAGCTTCAGGGAGCCTCAGTGTTTTCTAAGATTGATTTGAGGTTAGGGTACCATCAGCTGAGGATTCGGGATGCAGATATCCCGAAGACCGCATTCAGATCGAGGTATGGTCATTATGAGTTCGTGGTCATGTCTTTTGGACTTACGAACGCCCCTGCAGCATTTATGGACATGATGGACAGAGTGTTCAAGGCTGTAAGAACCCGACCCAAAATGCGATCCTAAACCTAGGTTCTCACTCAGCATGCAAGTTAAATACTTCATCAAGCGGTTTAGTGCTTCATATTTAAAACCTTTCAAAACATTTAAAAGCGGGGACACTTAAAACATAAACAACAACCTTCATTTAAGCAAACCAACAAAGTAAAACAAGCCTGGCCAATGTTTATGAAATCATACAATACAATTTAAACAATCATTAAAAACATCCCCTAGGACTCCCGTCCGTCTACATCTTGAACAAATTATGCAACCAATAAAAGACAGAGTGCCGGCGGCTCCCATGATCAATCGGCTCCTCCGCTAGCTGCCCGGCAGGATCCCAAGTTACCCGTGGAAAACCACGAGAATAAGGGTGAGTATAAACATACTCACTAAGAATCCCCAACCGGGTACAATACGATACATCAATCATCCGCACCCTAGTATACATACAAACAGCTTACCAACACGGATCATAGCTCAACGAGCTTACAAGGCGAGATCTGAATCCTCGTAAGTCTCCTACTTCCAAACCTAATGATTAGCTCTCATAACCAATCCCGACATCTCCGAGGTCTTTCTCCCTCGGCCAATTGATCACTCAAAAACCGATCCCAAAGATGTCCGACACCCTCGAGGGTCTTTCTCCCTCTCGACCATATGATCACCTCAAAAGCAAATCCCAATGGGTGTCCTCAAGGGCCTCTTACCTTCGCTAAACAAATCTGGACTATCGAGAGTACCCAAGTCCGGCTCTAAATCGGAAAGAACGGGTGTACTCACGAACATTAGCCCGGGAGCTCTCCGAACCGGCGACTAACGCTTGTCTTGCACACACGCATGCTTCTTTGCAACCGCGTAAATGTGGGGGCCTAAGTACAAACTACGCGGGCCAGTGTACGCATGCTTAAAGACTCGGAAACGGTGTCATCGAACACGAGTGCGAGGCCCTCGACACTCATCTGCGCAGCAGTGTACCACCGACACAAAGCTAAGAACCGCCAAGGCGTGCTTCCACCGCTGGCGGGGTTCCGCTCTAGCGGGCTACAAACTAGGCTTATGCGGATGTGGTAGCTAAATCCACATCAATTTGCCGGGGAAGCAATGTACGTTATGCTTCGCTCTACACCCGACCGGTGGGGACAAAGTACGTTATGTCCGCTCTCAGCCTCTGGATGATGACAAACCCTACTATACTAGCTAGGAGTACAAAATAACTGATTCCTGGCTAAACATACATATCAACATCAATCACACATAACCTAGCATGATACTACGAACTTAAAGCAGGAATCTCAAGCATGCTGGAAGAACAATCCTAGCATGGCACTAACATGTACAAACAGGCAAACATGCTAGCAAGAATGCAATCACAAGCTGTCCTATCCACTAATCATGTTCATACAAGTAAACATGCATATAAGGCACAATCAAGA
Organism: Sicyos edulis; assembly: GCA_036507275.1. Lineage (NCBI taxonomy): Eukaryota > Viridiplantae > Streptophyta > Magnoliopsida > Cucurbitales > Cucurbitaceae > Sicyos > Sicyos edulis. Next base: position 26,737,122 of record CM071848.1, read on the forward strand.
AAGCATCGCAGGGTCCACACAACCACGATAAGAAATCCTTACCTGGAAACAAGCAGAAAATAACTACCATAAGCCAACCAAACGACTCCCGAGCTTCTAAGTGAACCCGAGCAACCTAAGCATTTAATAAAAATATCCTAATTAAATAACAACAACCAATCAACTTAGGGTCCAAAAGAGTGGAGGCTCGGGAATTACCAACCGAGAAGGTACAAGGTCTCGGCCACAACAATTTTGGCAAAACAGGCTCTCGGCGGCAAGTGGGCGGCGGGACGTCTGCACCGGGCGAGCAAATCAAGGCGCTGGCTGGCACGCTGGCGCGCGGCAGGGACCGGCGGTGGCACGGCGATACTGGCGCCGGGCGCGCGGGGGACAGGGACGCGCGGCGCGGACGGCGCATGGTACGGCAGGGCGCGCTGCGCGCGCAGCAGACGAGACGCCGACGCCGGTACGCCGCAGCTGGCGCGACGGGCGACGGCGTGCGCGACGGCTCTTTGGCGTCGCGCGTCGAGCGACAAGTGCCACTGCCGCGACAGCGCGTCTGGCCGCTTTACCGGGCGCACAGCGATGGTCGGGCGATCGGGTGATGGTCGGGCGACAGGTGATGGCAGCGGGGGCGATCGGGCTGGGTGGTGGCTCGGGGCGGCTCGGTGCGGCTCGATTGGGTTTCTTGGTGATGTCAGCAAGGAGAGAGAGAGAGAAAGAGAGAGGGAGAGAGAGAGAGAGAGGTAAAACAAGGGGAATGAGATTTTCTTGATTTTCTTTCCTTTTCCTAATTTAAATAGGTCTTGGTGACCTAAATCTCTTCCCCGGGCTTCCTCCTTCGAGTCCCGACTGAAACAACCTTTTCTCCTTATTAAAACTCATTTAAACCAAGCTCCCAAATCACCATCAAGGGCAAGGGTTCAAATCCCAATGGAAACACTTAAATTAACAATAATTTTGTTAATTACCAAATCACCTCCAAACTTCCAACCAACTAGCCCGAACTTCTTGGGTCCTGCAACCAACAATAATCAAGCCTCGACAAGGGCAGGAGTGACCCTGGAATCCTGAAAATCCACAAAACCCGGACCAGGGGCAAAAAGACCTAAATACCCCTAAGGGTTAAAATAGCTCTAACGGCCCATCCGAACATCTGCATAATGTCCCGAAAACACCTGGGAAACCGAAATAGAAAACTGGGCCGTTACAATACTCCCTCCTTTTAAGACTTTCGTCCTCAAAAGTCCTAAGACGAAAACAACTCTAGGAAATCTCCACTGATCCTTAACCAACCAAACTCCCGGTCAAGACAACACTAAGTCTTCTTCGAAATCCAAACCCCCTTGGGTTCCCAAAGGCTCAAAGCCACAAGCCATCCAGTCTGCCACAACAAGACTGGGCATACACTGAACTCCGAAGAAATAGATGTGATAGTGCTAACGGTAATACACATCCTCAAACTCGCACTAGCTCTCAAACGGTCTTAAAATCTTAGGGGTCACTTAACCCTACTAGCCCAACTCGGAACGCCTCTCTACGGCGCTACTCTCCACAAACTCGTGGACGGGTCACAAGCTCTAAAACTCTACGCTACGCTCCGGCGTAACTTCTCTGAATGCTCATAGCTGTTATCAAACAAATTTCGACCCTTCACCATGTCGACCAAACAATCAACCTCCTGTGTTTGAAAACTAAACGGCCTACTCTTACTTCTAAGAGATCTGCGAGCCCCAATGGTTGCCTACAATCCTTAACGAAATCCAAATCGAACCACAACCGGTGGTGATCGCAAGGCAAACTCCTCCAACTAGCATGCGTCCACAACACTTAAGCAACCATCTTACGAGAAATCGAAGCACCAAAGCCAAGGGGCACTTTTCTGGTTCACCAAACGGCTACCACCAACACACCAGCTGAAACTTCAGCTACGGCCACCTTTAGAAGACAAGGTCCAGGCACAGGTTCCACTCGACCAAACTAACAAACTGGAGCCCCTCAACGGCAGACAACAAACTTTCCAATGCAATCCGATCAGCCACTAGCCTAAGAGAACATCGCGAGACAGAAAAAACAAACAACATTCCTCTTACGGAAATCTTGAGCGTGAAGGAATAAAACATTACGTGGCTACTAGCAACACAATAGCCGGAGGATAACAACTCTAAGGTTTCCAACCAATGCCACGACATCTCTGTGCCAACCCAATCGAATCGTGGCTCATTTATAACACCAATCGCGAACGCACATCAACTAGGAACAAAGCCCGAGAAGGCTTGCTCTGCAGAAACTCAACCCAAGCTTATAACGAGCAAGGCTCGCCTCCAAGCTGCCACTCAACTCTTAAGCCCATCTGGTTGCTCCAAGGACTTCCTCCTTATAGCTTAGACCTAACTCTTCTTCCAATCCAGAAACTCCACCCACGAAACATCGCGAGGAATAAGGATAGCGACGACCACAAGCTTGCGGATCCTGAACAACACGAGAACGGCAAGACTACCTCAAAAGTTAAAACTCGAGGCCGGCATCCACGGTGCAACTCAACTACCCAAGAACTAAGGGGTTCTACAAACTCCAAAGATCCAACAACTTTCCAGCAACAACTCAAGCCCTTGAACTGGCAGGCCTCCGCCCTTGCGGGAACAAACAACTTTCCGCTTGCTAACAAACAAACGCAGGGACACTCTCGCTAAGCTGACCGCTGCGCTACTCTGATCAACTACACAACTCAAGAGCTAAGCTGACTCCTCCTCAACAGGAACGATTTCCCGCAAGCGAACTTCCCGGCGGATGGCAACTTCACACACGCCACGCTGCCTTGCTCAAACCCAAGGGCAACAACAACTAACTCTCTCGGAAGCAACATCCGAGGATCCTCAATCGCTTGAACCCCCAACTTGGAACTAGCAGTGCCTACCCAATTGCAGAGGGAGGGGTCAACTCCCAAAACTTCCGGACTAGGAACAAGTCCTCAGGGCAACGCCAGCTTGCTCGAACCAAGCTAGCTCTAGAAACAACAGGGGAACCAAACCTTGGTCAACACCAAGCACCACCTTGCTAAGAATTTCGAAACCAACGTGGAGGTTACTAAGAACAACTCTAGCTTGTTAACCGACAACAAGCATCCAAAGAACTCAACCGAGAGGAACACCGCTGCACAGTCCGACCGAGCTCGTGAGGCTCTCCACAACTTAGGGTTCCTCCGATCGCCCTCCGACACACACTGTCGTCAAACGATCTAACTGACAACTGGCTACACGAGCACATCTCCCTACAACATCTCAACTATGCTGGCCAAAAGCTCTTCCTTGCCACATCTGTAGCAAGCACGGGCGATGCTCTACACAATCCGAAAAGCACCTTACCACACTTGATGCAATGAGCCGAGCCGCTGCTGCCCGCCTGCCGACGATCTCGAGCTCTAACTCGGGTCGATGCTAATCGCGACCCCTAGATCGCCTCATGACGAGTTCGCTATCCACTGAAAGGGAACAACCGGAAGACCCAAACTTCCTCTTGCTCAAAGCATCGCCCACATCGTAGCTTCTACCTAGGGTAAGGATCCGAACAACTCTCTTAGCCATGGCGGCTAGAAACTCCGCGATTTTACTACCATCGCCTCGGATCGGTTCAATCAACTCTAACCATCGATCAACAAGAAATGCCTCTACCCGGTCAAGGGCCAACTAGCATAACTTGCCTACGCAACAACCCGCTCACCAAGCACGGTAACCTCTCAACCCAAGTTAGGGCACTTGCCAAGAACTAAAGTCCTAACTCCTCGGAATCGAGCACCGGTTTCACAACCCGAAACCCCTCGTGGTTCTTGAAAAATACACCACGGAGCGAGCTACACAAAAGTACACCACCGCGTGTGCATTTCTAACTTTGTTCCTTAAGATCCAAACCAACAAGTATTCTCACACAAGGCAACTTTTGCCTCCCAATAGAGCCACATCTAGCAAAGGAGCAACAAGAGTTCAACCCACTCGGGGTCAACTCACCACAGAATGCCACATTGGTCGACTCACTCTTACAAGAGCATAGCCACACCAAGCTAACTTACGTCATACCAATGGTCCACTAAACGTGCTCCGATCAACCATCCAACTCATGGCTCTAACAGTGGATCAACCACGCATCATCGATGCAACCCTACTCAAATTAGGGTAACTCCAGGGTAGTCGAATCACACTACCATCCAACTGGCTCACAAGCCAACAACACAGGCGCGAGAACTCGGACGCGCTAGCCTTTAACAACCAACATCATCTTTTGTACCCAACTCTCGGTGACCCTGAAAGGCTCCTACTTATCCTTCGAACGGTCTCACACTCGTAGTTCTCTGACTACCACCGAGCTAGATCTATTATGCAGCCCAAACAAGTGCAGTCTCAGGAATGGATACAAGACTAGTGGGGATCTTTGAACTCCAAAGCGGGTCCTGGAACCACCTGCACGAAAAGTGCCAACTGGCCTGAATCTAGGCCTCCTCTCAAAGCTTGGTGCCAACAGGCACTACTTCCTTTACAACACAAACATCCCTTTACGGGCTTTAAGCCCCTCTGAGGGTAGAGAAGGTCACACTTGAGGTGACAGGGCAATGGCACTCAACACAAGAGTCTCAACACTCGAGTAGACTACTCTCTGACATCACGTCTAACAGACAAGCCAAGGCCCACTCCTGCATCCCACTCGATGCTCAACGAATACTCGAGGCCAACCCTCGGGTGGCGACACCTAGCTCCACACCGAACATGCTAACGTAAGGTGCTTCTCTCTAATAGCCACCAAAACCACGGACGGATTAAGTCCTGACAAGCAAACTCCACACTACCGCCTGGCTACGAGGGTACTAAAAGAACTGGCTGCAAAACGACTGTAGGCTTGTAAGAGAACAAGATGTCTCTACATCTTCCTCAAAAGCTACTAACTTGGCCACTTGCCAATCGACCAGGTGGCTGGTGGAGACTCTGGCGTCCGCCTCTCACAGGGACTTCCACCACCACACCGGCTTTGCATCAAACAACACTAGAACGGCGGGCCTCGACCTCTAAACATCCGGTCATCGGCCTCTGAACACCAGTCATCCCAAAGACTTGGATGATAAACTAGATCTGGCCAACCACCTTGCTTTGCTAGCGATGGGTCTAAAAAAACATCCAAATTTCTCTCTGAGCTTCCACTTGCCAAACTCGGCGACTTGATCAACGCCAACTAACTTATCAGCATAACCTGCTGATCGAGCCCTCCCGGGAACCTCCAGAGCTACTGGAGCTACAAGGAGGGGTGTCTCCTAAATAAACTCTACCAGCTGGGCTATCTGTGCCTAAGACTCCTCACTACGCGCTACAAAATCGCGCTGGGTCTCCGCTCTCTGTTAGCTAAAAGACTCGCCATCAACTCCCTCATGGTGGAGCACACTCTGCTCAAGGAGTCTCACTGCGAGGCGTGCTAGCCTCAACCCCTACTCTTGGCAACTCATCTCGCCAGGCCAAAGGTGGCCTACGGGTCTAGACAACCCTAGATGTGGTCTCATGATCAACATGAACAGTCCAACTCCTCGGTTGGAAATACCAAACGTCCCTGCTCCTCTAAGTGCAATCAACATACTAGCGATCTACACAAAGCATAAAAGCTAGCCCACGCTGGGGCTCTCACTGCCAAACAAGGGTAACACATGTATACTAGATGCGATGATTGTAAAATAAAACCCTTAGCTTAATGAACTCAGACAAACCTGACGGCCGCGGAGTGCTGATGATCATGGGGGCAACAACCTACAAGCAGGTTAGTCTACAGAATCTATGACTCTGTGCTCTGATACCAACTATAAGAACCCGACCCAAAATGAGATCCTAAACCTAGGTTCTCATTCAGCATGCAAGTTAAATACTTCATCAAGCGGTTTAGTGCTTCATATTTAAAACCTTTCAAAACATTTAAAGCGGGGACACTTAAAACATAAACAACAACCTTCATTTAAGCAAACCAACAAAGTAAAACAAGCCTGGCCAGTGTTTATGAAATCATACAATACAATTTAAACAACTGTTAAAAACATCCCCCTAAGACTCCTATCCGTCTACATGCTGAACAAATTATGCAACCAATAAAAGACAGAGTGCCGGCGGCTCCCATGATCAATCAGCTCCCTCCGCTAGCCGTCCCGGTGCTGTCCCAAGTTACCTGGTGGGAAACCACAGAAATAAGGGTGAGTATAAACATACTCAGTAAGAATCCCCAACCGGGGTACAATACGATACATCAATCATCTGGCACCCTAGTATACATGCAAACAGTTACCAACACAGATCATAGCTCAACGAGCTTACAAGGCAGAATCTGGAATCCTCAGAAGTCTCCTACTTCCGGCCTAATGATTGGCTCTCATAACAAATCCCGGGACATCTCTGAGGGTCTTTCTCCCTCGGCCAATTGATCAGCTCAAAAACCGATCCCAAAGATGTCTGACACCCTCGAGGGTCTTTCTCCCTCGACCATATGATCAGCTCAAAAGCCAATCCCAATGGGTTACCTCAAGGGCCTCTTACCCTCGCTAACAAATCTGGACTATCGGGAGAGTACCCGAAGTCTGGCTCTAAACTTGAAAGAACGGGTGTACTCACGAACATTAGCCCGGGGGAGCTCTCCGAACCACCGACTAACGCGTGTGCGCGCACACCGCATGCTACTGCAACCGGCGTAAATGTGGGGGCCTAAGTACAAAGTACGCGGGCCAGGTACGCATGCCTAAAGACTCGGAAACGGTGTCACCCACACGGTGGTCGAGGCCTTCGGCACTCATCCGTGCAGTGCCGTACCACCGACTGGTTAAGAACCGCCAAGGCGAAGCTTCCACCGCTGGCGTGGTTCCGCTCTAGCAGGCTACAAACTAGGCTTATGCCGATGTGGTAGCTAAATCCACATCGGCTGCCGGGGGGAAGCAATGTACGTTATGCTTCGCTATACACCCGACTGGTGGGGACAAAGTACGTTATGTCCGCTCTCAGCCTCTGGATAATGACAAACCCTACTATACTAGCTAGGAGTACAAAATAACTGATTCCTGGCTAAACATACATATCAACATCAATCATACATAACCTAGCATGATACTACGAACTTAAAGTAGGAATCTCAAGCATGCTGAAAGAACAATCCTAGCATGGCACTAACATGTACAAACAGGCAAACATGCTAGCAAGAATGCAATCACAAGCTGTCGTATCCACTAATCATGTTCATAGAAGTAAACATGCATATAAGGCACAATCAAGAAAGCATCGCAGGGTCCACACAACCACGGTAAGAAATCCTTAAATGGAAACAAGCAGAAAATAACTTCCATAAGCCAACCAAGCGACTCCCTTAGCTTCTAAGTGAACCCGAGCAACCTAAGCATTTAATAAAAATATCCTAATTAAATAACAACAGCCAATCAACTTAGGGTTCAAAAGAGGGGAGGCTCGGGAATTACCAACCGAGAAGGTACAAGGTCTCGGCCACAACAATTTTGGCAAAACAGGCTCTCGGCGGCAAGTGGGCGAGCGGGGCGTGCGGTACCGGGCGCGCGCATCGGCTGGCGCTTGCTGCTTTGCTGGCGGCGCGGCAGGGACCCGCGCCCGACACGACGACACGGCGCCGGGCGGGCGGGGACAGCGAGCGCGGACGCGCGGCGCGGCGGCGCGCGGGCGCGCAGCAGACGGAGACGCCCGATGCGGGCGCGCTGGCGCTGGGCGACGGGCTGTGCGACGCGCTGCTGGCCGTCTGGCGTCTAGGCGACGGGCTGCCGCCGCGACAGCGCGCTGGCCGCTCGGCCGGGCAACAGGGTGATGGTCGGGCGATCGGGCTGATGGTCGGGCGACAGAGCTAATGGCGGCAGGTAGCGCTTCTTTGGGGTCAGTGGCTCAGTGCTCGGGGCGGCTCGGTGCGGCTCGGTTGGGTTTCTTGGTGAGGTCGGCAAGGAGAGAGGGAGAGAAAGAGAGAGAGAGAGAGAGAGAGAGAGAGAGAGAGGTAAAACAAGGGGAATGAGATTTTCTTGATTTTCTTTCCTTTTCCTAATTTAAATAGGTCTTGGTGACCTAAATCTCTTCCCCAGGCTTACTCCTTCGAGTCCCGGCTGAAGCAACCTTTTCTCCTTATTAAAACTCATTTAAACCAAGCTCCCAAATCACCATCAAGGGCAAGGGTTCAAATCCCAATGGAAGCACTTAAATTAACAATAATTTTGTTAATTACCAAATCACCTCCAAACTTCCAACCAACTAGCCCGAACTTCTTGGGTCCTGCAACCAACAACAATCAAGCCTCGACAAGGGCAGGAGTGACCCTGAATCCTAAAAATCACAAAACCACGACCGGGGCAAAAGACCAAAATACCCCTAAGGGTTAAACTAGCTCTAACGGCCCATCCGAACATCCGCATAATGTCCCGAAAACACCTGGGAAACCGAAATAGAAAACTGGGCCGTTACAAAGGCATTCTTGGATAACTTTGTCATCGTATTCATAGACGACATTTTGATTTATTCCAAGTCAAAGGAGGACCATGCTTCGCATTTGAGGCAAGTTTTGGCAGCATTGCGAGAGAACCAGTTGTTCGCAAAGCTCTCTAAGTGTGAATTCTGGCTAGAGAGAGTAGCCTTCCTTGGGCATATTGTGTCGAAAGATGGCATAGCGGTGGACCCCGCAAAGATAGAGGCAGTCAGTTCATGGGCTAGACCGACGAATGTCGCCGAGATTCGCAGCTTTTCTCGGGATCGGCGAGTTATTACCTGCGTTTACGTGAAAGACTTTTCCGCTAAGGCAAAGCACCCTAACCCGTCGACCAAGAAGGGTGTTGACTTCGTTTGGGATGCTAGGTGTGAGGAGAGTTTTGCCCAACTTAAGCTCGGTTTGACGACAAAGACTGTTGTTGGCGGCTCGAGGAACAGGAGGTTTCGTAGTTTATAGTCATGCTTCCAAGTACGGTTTGGGCTGTGTGTTGATGCAGCATGGGAAGGTGATAGCTTATGCTTCCCATCAGTTAAAGCCTTATGAGAAGAATTACCCAACTCATGATATGGAGTTGGCTGCTGTTGTTTTTGCCCTAAAGATTTGGAGGCACTACTTGTACGGTGAGAAGATTCAGTTGTTCACAGAGCCTCAAGTATTTCTTCACTTAGAAGGAGTTGAACATGAGGCAGAGAAGGTGGCTCGAGTTGGTAAAGGACTATGATTGTGAGATCTTGTACCATCCTGGAAAAGCCAATGTTGTGGCTGATGCGCTAAGCAGGAAGACGTCGCATTCAGCAGCTTTGCTGAGCTCCCAGGTTGAATTGCGGAAGGAGTTTGAGCGAGCTGGTATCGCAGTTTTGTTGGGAGAGGTTACCGACAGGGTAGCCCAGTTATCAGTTCAGCCGTCGCTTAAGAAAAGGATCATCGACAGTCAAATGAGTGATCCCAAGTTAAAGAGATTGCTCGAGAGAGTTGAGGTTGATGGCGACTTCGACTTTGTTGTGGCACCAGACGGAGGCTTGAGATACAGAGGTCAGTTGTGCGTCCCGGATGACGCAGGGATTCGAGCCGAGTTGCTCTCCGAGGCCCATAGTTCCCCTTTCACTTGGCACCCAGGAGGTACCAAGATGTATCAGGATCTCAAGCAGATGTTTTGGTGGATGGGCATGAAGCGGGATATAGCGGAGTTTGTTAGCCGGTGTCTCACTTGTCAGCAAGTGAAGGCTCCTGACATGTGCTTGCGTTTATTGCAGCCATTAAGTGTTCCACAGTGGAAGTGGGACGAGATTTCGATGGATTATATCTCTGGGTTCCCGAGGACACCGAGAGGATTTACTCAGATCTGGGTAGTAGTGAACCGGCTGACTAAGTGTAAAGACCCAACCGAAAAACGGTACTAAACCTAGGTCTTTACACAACATGCAAGTGAAAAGCATAAAAGAACCCGAGCCAGGGTCGGATTGCAAAACTTTTCAAACATAAGTGCGGAAAAACATTAAAAACAAAGTAAGCATACATTAGGCAAAACCATTCAAATTAAAAACAGTGACTGATCAGTACTTTCTTTAAAAACAATAAGATAGTTCAAACCATAAGTTTTTCCCTACGGACCATAGTCCAACTACATGCTGAATCCAAAAAAAACAATAAAATAAGACACGACAGAGTGTCAGCAGCATCCATGATCCCCCAGCTCCCTCCGCTAGCCGCCTCGGTGCTGTCCCAAGTTACCTGTGGAAGAAACAACAATAAGGGTGAGTATAAACATACTCAGTAAGAACCCCCGACCGGGGTACGATACGATGCAATCAATCATCTAGCAGCCTAGTACACATGCAAACAGTTATCAACACGGATCTTAGCTCAACGAGCTCACAAGGCAAATCTGGAGTCCTCGGAAGTCTCCTACCTCCGACCTAATGATTGGTTCTCATAACCAATCACGGGATATCTCCGAGGGTCTTTCTCCCTCGGCCAATTGATCAGCTCAAAAACCGATCCCAAAGATGTCCGACACCCTTGAGGGTCTCTCTCCCTCGACCAATTGATTAGCTCAAGAGCCAATCCCAATGGGTGTCATCAAGGGTCTCTTATCCTCGCTATAAATCTGGACTATCGGGAGAGTACCCGAAGTCTGGCTCTAAACTGGAAGGCACTGGTGTACTCACGAACATTAGCCCGGGGGAGCTCTCTGAACCGACGACTAACGCGTGTGCGCGCACACAGCATGCTACTCCAACCGGCGTAAATGTGGGGCCTGAGTACAAACTACGCGGGCCAGGTACGCATGCCTAAGACTCAGAAGCGGTGTCACTGAACACAGTAGTGCGAGGCCCTCGGCACTCATCTGTGCAGCCTATACCACCGACCTGAAGCTAAGAACCGGCCAAGGCAGGCTTGCACCGTTGGCAGGGTTCCGCTCTAGCAGGCTACAAACTAGGCTTATGCCAATGAGGTAGCTAATCCTCATTGGTTGCCGGGGGGGAAGCAATGTACGTTATGCTTCACTCTACTCCCGACCGGTGGGGACAAGGTACGATATGTCCGCTCTCAGCCTCTAGATGATGACAAACCCTACTACACTATCTAAGAGTACAAAGTAAACGATTCCTGGCTAACATACACAATAATCATCAATCATACATAACCTAGCATGGAACTACGAACTTAAAGCAGGAACCTCAAGCATGCTGGAAGAACAATCCTAGCACGTCACTAACATGTACAAATAGGCAAACATGCTAGCAAGAATGCAATCACAAGCTGCCTATCCACTAAACATGTTCATAGAACTAAACATGCATATAAGGCACAATCAAGAAAGCATCGCAGGGTCCACACAACCACGGTAAGAAATCCTTACCTGGAAACAAGTGGAAAATAGCTATCACAAATCAAATAAGACCCTCGAGCTTTAAAACGAACCCGAGCAACCTAGGCATAATAAAAGCATCCTAAATAAATATACAGCAGCCAACAGCTAAAAATCTAAAAGGGAAATGGCTCGGGAATTACCAACCGAGAAGACACGGGCTCTCGGTAGCAAGGGGCAGATTTGGGCGCTGCTGGTGCGGCAGGAACGCTAGCGCTGGCTCGGGCGCGCGGCAAGGCGAGCGGACGCGCTAGAGCGGGCGCGCGGCACGGCGTCTGGACGATGGGGCAGCGTGTGGGCGATCGGGTTGTGGAGACGACGCGCGAGCGAGCGGGCTCGCTGGGACGGCGCGCAGGCGAGCGTGCGGTCTGCTGGTGTGGCTCGTTGCGGTGCGGCAGTGGGCGGCAGTGGGCGGCGCTGGGCAGCAGCGAGCGACGTCGGTGGTGCAGGGCGTGCGGCGGCTGAGTGAGGCAAGGGGGTTGAGCGGCCAGGTGCGGGCGACTTGGGCGGTGCGGTCTGGTGCGACGCAGTGGCTGGCTGTGCGCACTGGAGTGGTGCGGTGTGGCTGGGGGTGGCTCGGCTGTGTGGTGCGGCTGGGTGGCTCGGTTAGGGTGCTTGGCTTGATTTTAGGAGAGAGAGAGAGAGAGAGAGAGAGAGAGAGTGCGGCTACCAAGGGAAGCAAAGAGGGTTTTCTTTAATTTTCCTTCTTTTTTCTATTTTAAATAGGTTAGGAGACCTAAATTCCCTTCCCAAGGCTTCCTCCTGCGGGTCCCGGCTGAAGCAACCCTTTTTCTTTTTAATTAAAACTCCTTTTCTAAAAACTCCAACTTCACCATTAGGGCAAGGGTTCAAATCCCAATGGAACCAATTAATTTTCAATTAATTTTGCCATTAACCGGAAAGCCTCCGAACTTCTAAACAACTAACCCAAACTCCTTGGGTCTTGCAACTAACATCAATCAAGTTTCAATGAAGGCCGAGATGACCCTGAAGTCCTGGAAATCCTCAACCTCTGAACGGGGAGCAAAAGACCAAAATACCCCTAAGGGTTAAAAAGCTCTAACGGCCCAACCAATTGCCCCAATACTGAACCGAGAGTACCTGGGAAACCGGAATGGAAAATTGGGCCATTACAACATACTTAGTAAGAATCCCCAACCGGGGTACAATACGATACATCAGTCATCTAGTACCTCAACATGCAAGCAAACAGCTATCAACACAGATCATAGCTCAACGAGCTCATAAAACAAGATCTGGAGTCATCGGAAGTCTCTTACTTCCGGCCTAGGGATTGGATACACTGACCAATCCTGGACATCACCGAGAATCACACTCGGAGGGAATACACTGATCCCTAGAATGTCCTCAAGGGCCTCCTTGCCCTTGCACTAAACTGGACTTACGGGAGAGTACCCGAAGTCAGGCTCTAACGGAAAGAATGGTGTACTCACGACATTAGCCCGGGGGAGCTCTCCGAACTAGCAACTAACGCGTGTGGGCGCACACCTCATGCTCTGTAACAGCCCGGTTTTCAGCTAAATGTAAAATAAGGTTTCCTTTTATATTTTTAAGTTTGGGAGGAACTGTTGGAAGGACTTGAACCCTTGGCCTAAAAAGGGGTTGGGAAGCTTGGGTTTAAATAAGGAAAATAAACGCGCGTCACCGGCTCGAAGGGGAATCTTGGGAGGTCATAAGAGATTCCCAAGTCTATTTAAGTTAAGGAAGGGAATTATATTTAAAGAAAAAAGAAAAGAGAAAACAAGGAAAATAGAAAGAACCCCAAAACCCTAGACTCTCCTTCACTCTCGCCCAAGCCGCCCCACACCGCCGCCGTGTCTCACCCAAGCCGCCCCACACCGCTGCCGTGTCTCGCCTAAGCCGCCCCACACCGCCGCAGTGTCTCGCCACGCCGCCGCGCCTAACGCCTCTGCTGCCCGCCCCACGACATCGCACGCCCGCCGACCATCGCCGCACCGCACCGAGCCACCGCCACCCCGGATCGCGTCGAACAATACGCTCGCCCACCGCCGCAATAAACCCATCCTCCACTCCGCACCAGTGTTGCCCAGCAGCCCGGCCGTGTAGCCGCCTCCGCGCCCGCACGACACCACCCCAGCGCCGTCGCACCCGCGACGCCACTCGCACCGCACCGCCGCGTGCTCAAGCGTGCTGCGTGCCGCTTCGTCCACATCGCCAGCCAGCAGCGCTGCGCTCGCCCCTGCCGACGCAGCCCAGCGCCGCACCTGCGTCCTCGCTGCGCCACGCCACGCCCCAGCGCCCGATATCGCCCAGCGCCGGCGCCAGCGCCCCTGCTGCCTAGCAGCGCCTGTCCTTGCTGCTTGCTGCCGAGACGAGTGCCTTCTCGGTTGGTAAATTCCCGAGCCTCCACCCTTTGGACGTCTTGATTTTAGATGCTGTTTATTAATTAGGATATTTTATTGCTTGCTTAGGTTGCTCGAGTTCACTTAAAAGCTCGAGGGTCGTTATTCGATTCGGGATAATCAACCTCCACTTATTTCCGTGTAAGGATTCTTACCCGGGTTGTGTGGACCTCGCGAATAGTTGATAGCACACTCGATTCATCGTAATTATATGAATTTCTAGTGATAGGTTTCATGTTTTCTTTTGATTCATGTTCGTGACATGTTTACATCCCGTTAGTTCCATGCTAGGCATTCCTATCTTGATAGACCCATGCTGCCTATTGTATGCTGCTAGATCCAAGTTACGGTTAGATGTGTGATGTAAAGTTTAGAGGGCCGTAGAGGTAACTAGTTTGGGGTCCCGCTCGGGCAAGACCCGATGGACATCTGGAGGTGTAAGGCCCTATGGGCATCCTAGGTGTGTTAGGCCCACTGGGCATCACTGATTTTGGAGGTGTAAGGCCCTATGGGCATCCTAGGTGTGTAAGGCCCACTGGGCATCACTGATTCTGGAGGTGTAAGGCCCTATGGGCATCCTAGGTGTGTAAGGCCCACTGGGCATCACTGATACTGAAGGTGTAAGGCCCGATGGGCATCCTAAGTGTGTAAGGCCCCACTGGGCATCACTGTGTCATAAGTGTGTAAGGCCCCACTGGGCATCACTGAGTCCTAGAGTGTGTAAGGCCTCACTGGGCATCACTGAGTCCTAGATTGTGTAAGGCCCGAAGGGCATCCAAGCGTAGGACCTAGGAGTATCAAGTGATGGGAGCCCTTGAATAGGCTCGCCCTAGAAGTAGCTCATAGCCTAAGCCAGCCGTTCGTGCTCTAAGTCTTTGTATGGTTGCATGTCCGTGTGCTAAATGTGATGATTTCGTATTGTACCCCGATTGGGGATTCTTACTGAGTAACTTGTTGCTCACCCTTATTTTCTGTGGCTTTCCACCAGGTAACTTGGGACAGAGGCTGGATGGCTAGGAGGAAGCGGCTCGATGATCATGGATAGCTGACTCTGGGTCGCACGTTTCTTTAAATGTTTTCCTTAATGATTTAGCATGTAGTGGGACTTGGGTCCCTAGGAAAAAGTACTCAAACTATTTTATGTTCTCGCATCAGCTTTCCTTTGAATTGTTTTAAGAAAGTACTCGATCACCATTTACCTGCTTTAATTAATTGAAATCATGGTTTTGTTTTAAAAATGTTTATTGTAAAGTTTTAAACTTCCGACTCAATGATGTTTATATTCTTATTCATGCATGCTAAGTATGGACCTTAGGTTAGAGACCGCTTCTTGGGTGGGTCCTTATAGCTTGGTATTAGAGCCTGTAATTATAGGTTCTGTGACTCGACTCGCAGCTTGTAGGTTGTTTTCCATGATCATCAGCCTCACGCCACCATCGTGTATGTCCGTAAGTTTAAAGTTAAGGGTTAAGAATTACAATACCGGTTGCACCTTGCATGTACATGACTTGTTGTTGTAGAGCAGGGAAGACAGGTTCTGACCCATTGTTGGTTTGGCTGTAGATTTTCGGTATGCCAGTCACTCGTAGAGGGCAGGGAGGCTCGAGGCCGACCACCCAGGCATTCGTGACGATTCTCGACACCTGGGGACCTCGTCCCAAGCCGATCTTGAGGTTAGGCCACCATCGTGCCCTTCAACCGTGTTGCCCGAGAGGGTGTAGGGGCAAGCGAGTCTCGAGAGGCTGCACCGAGCCGCTTTTGTGGAATCTATGAGGGCTCTTATGGTTGGGTTGCTAGCCGACTGCAGGGCCGAGCAGAGAGCTGAAACGCAAGCTTGGTTAGCCGCACGCAGGGAGGAGTCCTGTTGAATCACAGCACAAAGAATCGACCGAGTTGGTTCAAAGAGGATCGCAGCGCCACCAAGACCGCCAGACTCGCAGAGCCAATTGTGAATGAGGCCGTTATGGCGGAAGGTGCTGAGGATCTAGGCAAGTGGCTGAAGGATTTTGTGAAATGGAAGCCGGAGAAGTTTAGTGCCCCTGGGGAACCATTGGTAGCTGCCACGTGGATTGCTGAGTTAGAATATACGTTTATGGTAATGGAGTGTCCTGAGGTGCAATGAGCTCGATGTGCAGACTCACGTATTAGCCAAGTACCTAAGTGGTGGTGGGATTCCACCTTAAGTGAGAGACCGGCCGGATCTCCACCTGCCACCTGGGAGTTCTTCAAGGCTAAGTTCAAGGCAAAATTTATCAGCGAAGAAGCCCAAGAGAAGATGATTGAGCTGTTTTCAAACCTTAAGCAGGGATCTGACTCGATCGAGGTGTACGAGAAGAAGTTCTCGTGAGTATGGATACTTCGCGCCACGCTTGATTTCTACCCCGGAATCAAGATCGTGAAGTTTATCGCGGGTTTGAGAGCAGGGGTGTCTCGGGATGTTAGGGCACAGTGCCCTAAAACTTTTGCCAAGGCAAGCGATACCGCAACGATTTATGATGGGAAGTATCCTCCGGAGCAGGTTGTTAGTACCGTAGTGTCTAAGGCCCCAGTGTACTCGGGCCAGAAGCGCAAGTTTGACTCAGGGAGCAATGTCTAGGGGGGCGGTCAGCGTCCCCAGGGTTCTTATCATGGCGAGAGACCAAGATCGAGATCAGAATCGTGATCACCGCCAACAGGGCGTAGGGAGGCCGCCACCGTATTGTAGATCCCGCGGGAAGCAAAGATTGGGGACCCCGTGGTGGTAACCCTAGGGCTTGTTTCAATTGTGGAAAGGAAGGGCATCGGGCCCGATCGCACACTCCGTGCAGGCGATGGTGTCACAACCAAATTTCAAGAAAGGGGAAGAGTATATGCTACGACTCGCCAGAGGCCGAGAGAGCCGACCCATGCAGCAAGCGTGTACGCTCCTAGTTCTTGATCACCTCGCCTTTGTGTTGTTTGATTCGGGTTCCACCCATTCGCTTGTTTCTCGCTGCTTTTGGCCGAGCTTGCTTGCATGAATTTAGAGCCTCTAGGTTTTGAGTTGTCTGTCGCTACTCCCTCGAGAACTAGTATGCTGGCTAGCCAGAAGGTAAGGGACGGTCGGGTACAGATATGTAACGGCCCCGTTTTCCTTCCCGGTTAATAACAAAATTAATTGGAAAATTAATTTAATCTTTTGGGATTTGAGCCTTGCCCTAAATGGTGAATGTGGAGTTTTAAGAAAAGAGTCTTAATTAAAAAGAAAAAGAGAAAAGAATTTCTTTGGCCGGGACCCGTAAGAGAAAAGCCTTGGGAAAGGAATTTAGGTCTCCTAATTTTTTCCCCTCTTAGCCGCATTCTCTCTCTCTCTCTCTCTCTCTCTCTCTCTCTCTCTCTCCTAAAACCCTAGCCGAGCAAAATTTCTAGCCACACCATCGAGCCACCCCGAGCCACCCAAATTTCTAGCCGCACGCACCACCCCTGCCACACCACCCCCGCCGCCGCACCGCCCGCACACCGCACGACCGCACTGCACCACGCCGCCCACCGCTTCGCCCCACCATCGCTGACTCGCGCCGACTGTGAAGCCCCACCGTCGCACCCCATCGCCGCCGACGCCGCGCGTGGCCGCCAAAGACCGCCCGACGTCGCTCGTGGTCGCACAAAGGCCGCAACGCAGCCTCAGACAAGGCCGCCCGCCGCGCTGCCCGCCGCTCCAGCGCGACCCACGCCAAGCGCCCACTCCAGCGCGACATGACCTCGCTACTAACCTGGCCGAGCCGCTCGCTCGCGCGCTTTGCAGCAGCCACACACCGCGCGCTGCCTGCGCGCGCGCCCGACGTGTCACAAACCCAAAGCCAGCGCCAGCCCAGCTCGCACCCGCACTCAAAGCGCCAAGCCACCCTCCTTGCTCACGCCGAGGCCCGTGTCTTCTCGGTGGTAATTCCCGAACCAATCCCTTTGTGTTTTCTAAGCTTCAGGTCACTGTATGTATTTACTTAGGATGCTTTATTTATGCCTAGGTTGCTCGAGTTCGTATTAAGCTCGAGGGTCTTTTTGGTTGTGATAGCTATTCTCCACTTGTTTCCGTGTAAGGACTTCCTACCGTGGTTGTGTGGACCTCTGCTATGCTTTCTTAATTGTGCCTTGTATGCTTGTTTACCTTTATGAGCATGTTAGCGGATAGGATAGCTAGTGATTGAATTCTTGCTAGCATGTTTTGCCTTTTGTTCATGTTAGTGCCATGCTAGGTTTGTTCTTCCAAAGATGCTTGAGATTCCCGCTTTAAGCTCGTAGTATCATGCTAGGCTATGTATGACAGATGTCTTTGTGGATGTTAGCCAGAATCACGTGCTTGGTAGTCTAAGCTAGTATGATAGGGTTTGTCTTCATCTAGAGGCCGAGAGCGGACATAACGTACCTTGTCCCCACCGGTCGGGAGTAGAGCGAAGCATAACGCACCTTGCTTCCCCGGCAGCCGGTGAGGATTAGCTACCTCATTGGCATAAGCCTAGTTTGTAGCTCGCTAGAGCGGAACCCCGCCAACGGTGCAAGCCTACCTTGGCCGTTCTTAGCTTCGTGTCGGTGGTACAGTGCCGCATGGATGAGTGCCGAGGGCCTCGCACTCACCGTGATCGCGACACCGCTTTCCGAGTCTTAGGCATGCGTACTGCCCGCGCGTGAGTTTGCCCTTAGGCCCCGCATTTACGCCGGTTGCGAGAAGAGCATGCGGTGTCGCGCGCACACACGCGTTAGTAGCCGGTTCGAGAGCTCCCTGCCAATGTTCGTGAGTACACCAGCCCTTCTTGTTTAGAGCCGGACTTCGGTACTCTCCGATAGTCCAGATTTATAGCGAGGGTAAGAGACCCTTGAGGACACCCATTGGGATTGACTTTTGAGTTAATCAATTGGTCGAGGAGAAAGACCCTCGAGGGTGTCTGGACATCTTGGGATCGGTTTTTGAGCTGATCAATTGGCCAAGGGAGAAAGACCCTTGGAGATGTCCCGGGATTGGTTTGAGAGCCAATCATTAGGCCGGAAGTAGGAGACTTCCGTGGATTCCGGATTTGCCTTGTGAGCTCATTGAGCTAAGATCCGTGTTGATATTTGTGGCATGTGTACTAGGCTGCTAGATGATAGATTGCATCGTATCGCACTCCCGGTCGGGGGTTCTTACCGAGTATGTTTATACTCACCCTTATCGTGGTTTCTTCCACGGGTAACTTGGGACAAAGACCGAGGTGGCTAGCGGAGAGAGATGGGAGATCATGGATGCCGCCGACACTATGTCGTGTCTTATTTTACTGCTTTTGGATTTCAAAGATGTAGTTGGACTTAGATCCGTAGGGAAAACTATGATTTGAACTATTTTATGTTTTTAAGGAAAGTACTGATCAGTCACTGTTTTAATTTGAATGGTTCGTTTTTGCCTAATGAATGTTTACTTTGTTTTGATTGTTTTCCCGCTCATGTGTTTGAAAAGCTTTTAATCCGACCACGATCGGGTCCTTTTATGTTTTAAATTTGCATGCTTTGAGTAAAGACCTAGATTTAGTTCCATTTTCGGGTTGGGTCTTTACAGCTGGTATCGAGCACGAGTCATAGATTCTGTAGAGACTAACCTGCTTGTAGGTTGTGTTCCCATGATCTCCAAAGACTCCAAGGCCGCCAGTTTGTCTAAGTTCAATAAGCTAAGGGTTTTGTTTATGATACTATATGCGGACACATGTGTTATCTTTGTTGACAGAGAAAGTCCGAGCGTGGACTAACCTGTTGTGGTTTCCGTGTAGATCGCCAAGATGCCTAAGGTTACACGTAGTGGAGCAGTCCGTCTGAATCGCAAATAGAGATGCTTTGCAGAGCCAGCAGCCTGTATATATCGTGCTCGTAGGCGCCCGTGGCACCAGAGGTTAACTTGCCCAGAGAAGGGGCGAGGCTGCTATGCCTCAAGGTGCAGCTCCAGGAGGAGATATTTCGCTATGAGAGACATGATGATGGGCCTAATGGCCGAGCAGAGAATCGAGACTCAGCGCAGCTAGCAGCAATGAGAGAGAGGAGTCTAGGGCACGAGATAGCCCGGGCTGACCACACTCATGCAAAGAGCACCCCCAAAGAGCTCCAAAGTAGTTCTGTGAGCTCCGGTAGCTCAACCGGAGGGGCAGGTCATCGTGACCATCGGACTCACTTGATAGTGCAGAGGAGTCTGCTGAGTTTGGCAAGTGGTTGAAAGATTTCACCAAGTGGAAGCCAAGAGAATTTGATGCTTCAGAGAACCCACTTGTGGCGAATGTGGTTGGCAAGAATGGAGTACATCTTTAGAGTTATGGGATGCCCAGATGTACAGAGGCCGAGATGTGCGGCCCATGTTCTCTCCGACACACCAGAGTGGTGGTGGGAGTCCACAGATAGAGCTAGACCACCGGGTCTTCTCCACCACACAGGAGTTCTTTAGAACGAAGTTCGTGAGCTAAGTATGTTAATGACGAGGCTCAAGCAGAGATGGCAGAGGCCTTCTCAAATCAAACAGGATCGAGATAGTATTGCCGCCTATGAGAAGAAGTTCTCTCGAGTATAGCTATTTCGCACCGAGCTCATTGCCACCGAGGAGCTCAAGACTAAGAAGTTCATTTGTGGGTGAGGAAGGAGGTTGCTCGGATGTTCGAGCACTCGCCTCCCGAGAGTTATGATCGAGCGCGGAGTTGGCCACGATTTATAACCCGAAGTATCCGCCAAAGGCAGATCCTGCTGCGCCACTTCGGTCGATTGAGCTCGCCAAAGCAAGACTCGGCGGCAAGAGGAAGTCTGGGACTTCTAGTGGTTTCCGCTCAATCGTCGCCAGACTTCGCCCGGCGAGGGGCCAGTCCAGTTGGTCGAGATCGATCGCCGACCTCGGTAGAGAGCCCAGATCGCCAAAGCGGGCGGACGGCAAACAACTCATTGCAACAAGTGCGGAAAGGCACATTATGGTCTCAGTGTGGAGCATCGCCCGTGCTTGCTGCGGATGTGGCAAGGAGGGGCACTTGGCCGATTCTCGCACTCGGGATTTAGCAAAGAATGACCGCCCCAACAAAGCAGGCGGTGTTTGCCACTACTCGCGCCAGAGGCGGAGCGTGCGATGATGCGCTTGCAGGTACGCCGCTTGTCTTACAAAGACTATGCATTTGTATTGTTTGATTCGGGTTCGACCCATTCCTTTGTTTCTCGATGCATTCGTTAGACAAGCTTGTGTGGAGCTCGAACCTCTAGGGTTTGAGTGTGTGTTGCCACTCCTTCCGGGTGTGAGTATGTTAGCTAGCAAGAGAGTTAAGCATGGCCGATACGAGATATCCGATGAGATTTTAGAGGCTACCCTCATAGTGCTTTGTCTATGGAGCGCTTTCGATGTGATCATTGGCATGGATTGGTTGGCGAGAGAACCATGCATTGATAGACCGCCACGGAAAGAAGTGGTGTTTAGGCCGCCTCGAGGCCGAGCTTCAAGTTTCGCGGTGTCCAGTGGAGGAACTTGCCCGCTTTGATCTCCGCAGCCAAAGCCCATAGATTGTTGGCTCGAGGAGCTTGGGGCTTCTTGGCAAAGCCGCCAGAGATAGTAGTATCTGCGTTGATCGCTGACATGGTCCCCGTGGTGCAAGAGTTTGCGATGTTTTCCTGAAGAGTTGCTTCTGCTTTACCCAAGCGGGAGTTGGACTTCACCATTGAGCCGGAGCCGTGGACTCTTCCCATTTCCAAAGCCCCGTGATCGTATGGCGCCACCGAGTTGAGAGAACTCAAAGTGCGATTGCAAGAGATGCTTTGGATCGAGGTTTCATCCGTCCGAGTGTGTCCCCGTGGGGAGCACTCCGCCCTGCTTTGTTAAGAAGAAGGATGGATCCATGCGCTTGTGTATAGACTATAGAGAATCAATAAAGTCACGGTGAAGAATAAGTATCCCTCGCCGCGTATAGATGATCTGCTTTGATCGCCTTCAGGAGCCTCGGTGTTTTCTAAGATTGATTTGAGGTCGTGGTACCATCACCGAGGATTCGAGATGCGTATATCCCAAGACCGCGTTCGGATCGAGGTATGGTCATTATGAGTTCGTGGTCATGTCTTTCGGACTCACGAACGCCCCGCAGCGCTTATGGACATGATGGACAGAGTGTTCAAGGCATTCTTGGATAACTTCGTTATCGTATTCATAGACGACATTTTGATTTATTCCAGACAAAGGAGGACCATGCTTCGCATTTGAGGCAAGTTTTGACAAAGATTGCGTGAGAACCAGCTGTTCGCAAAGTTCTCTAAGTGTGAATTTTGGCTAGAGAGAGTAGCCTTCCTTGGACATATCGTGTCAAAGAGATGGTATAGCGGTGGACCCCGCAAAGATAGAGGCGATTAGCTCATGGGCCAGACTGACGACGGTCGGCCAGAGATACGCAGCCTTTTGGGTCCGGCGAGTTATTACCGGCGCTTTCGTGAAAGACTTTTCCGCTAAGGCGGCACCCCTAACCCGTCTCGACCAAGAAGGGTGTTGACTTTATTTGGGATGCTAGATGTGAGGAAAGTTTTGCCCACTTTAAGCTCACTTTGACGACAAAGACTGTGTTGGCGCTCCTAAGGAACAGGAGGTTTCGTGAGTTTATAGTGATGCTTCCAAGTATGGTTTAGGTCTGTGTGTTGATGCAAAGATGGGAAGGTGATAGCTTATGCTTCCAGCAGCTTGAAGCCTTATGAGAAGAACTATCCAACTCATGATATGGAGTTGGTCTGCAGCTTGTTTTTGCTCTAAAGATTTGGAGGCATTACTTATATGGTGAGAGGATTCATTGTTCACGGATCACCGAGCCTCAAATATTTCTTCACTCGTAAGGAGTTGAACATGAGGCAGAGGAGGTGGCTCGAGTTAGTAAAGGACTACGATCGTGAGATTTTGTATCATCCCTAAAAGCCAATGTTGTGGCCGATGCACTTGAGTAGGAAGACGTCGCATTCAAAGCAGCCTTTGGCGAGCTCCCAAGTTGAATTGCGGAAAGAGTTTGAGCGAACCCAGTATTGCGGCCTTGTTGGGAGAGGTTACCGCCGGGTGGTAGCCCAACTATCGGGCCACCGTCGCTAGCGAGAGGATCATCGACAATCACCGAGTGATCCCAAGTTGAGGAGATTGCTCGAGAGGGTTAAGGCTGATGGCGATTTCGACTTTGTTGTGGCACCGCACGAAGGCTTGAGGTACGGAGGTCGATTGTGCGTCCCGATGACGCAGAGGTTCGAGCAGAGTTGCTCGCCGAGGCACATAGTTCCCATTCACTTGGCACCCGTGAGGTACCAAGATGTACCAGATCTCAAGCGACACGCTCGTGGATGGGCATGAAGCGAGATATAGCGGAGTTTGTTAGCGGTGTCTCACTTGTCAACAAGTGAAGGCCCCTGCATGTAAACCTCGCAGTTTATTGCGCCCCTTAAGTGTTCCACAAAGGAAGTGGGATGAGATTTCGATGGATTTTATCTGCGGGTTGCCGAGGACACCGAGAGGGTTCACTCGAGATCCGGGTAGTAGTGGACCGGCCGACCAAGAGTGCACACTTTATTCCCGGGAAGATTAGTTATACCGCGGAACAAAGGTGGCACGCTTGTTCCTTGAGCGATTGTGCGGTACCACGGGGTACCCGCAAAGATAGTATCGATCGGGATTCTCGGTTCACATCTCGCTTCGAGAGCGCCCGTATGGTCCGGGAACCGAGTGCGCCAAGACTCCCTTCCACCTCAAACCGATGGTCGATCGAGAGGGGGTGAATCGGATTCTGAAGACATGTTGAGAGCCTGCGTGTCTTGGACTTCCCAGCGCTTGGGACCAAAGACTGTGATTTCTTGATGGAGTTCGCTTACAACAACAAAATATCGCGACTATTCGGATGGCCCCATTCGAGGCATTGTATGGTAAGCGCCGCAGATCCCCAGTGTTCGGGAGGAGGTTGGGGATAGGCGGTTCCGGGACCCGAGTTACTTGGATGACGAACGACGACGCAGCGCGTAAGATAAGGGCTCGCATGTTGACAAAGACAAAGTAGGCGAGAAAAGTTACGCCGATGTGAGGCGTAGAGACTTGAGTTTGAGGTGGGTCAACATGTTTTCCCGAAAGTAGCACCTATGCGTGGGGTGTTAAGGTTTGGAAAGTGAGGCAAGCCGAGCCCGAGTTTGTAGGGGCCTTTTGAGATCCTTGAGCGGATCGGAGCAAAGGCCTATCGGTTAGCTTTACCCCGTCTTTTGTCGGTGGTGCATAATGTGTTCCACGTTTCGATGTTGAGAAAGTACGTGGCGATCCTTCGCATGTGCTAGAGCATGAGCCCCTAGAGTTGAGTAAAGATTTATCCTTCGAGGAGAAGCCCGTGCAAATTTTATCGTGATGAGCGCAAGGTATTGCGCAACCGAGAGATAAGTTTAGTAAAGGTTCTTTGGAGGCATCGGAGGCGGAGGAAGCGACGTGGGAGCTAGAGGATGAGATGAGGACTCATTACCCGAGTTGTTCCAGTCTTAGGACATTCGGGGACGAAAGTCTTTTAAGGGGGAGTATTGTAACGGCCCCGCTTTCCTTCCCTAATAACAAAATTAATTGGAAAATTAATTTAATCTTTTGGGATTTGAGCCTTGCCTAAATGGTGAATGTGGAGTTTTAAGAAAAGAGTCTTAATTAAAAGAAAAAGAGAAAAGAATTTCTTTGGCCGGACCCGTAAGAGAAAAGCCTTGGGAAAGGAATTTAGGTCTCCTAATTTTTTCCCCTCTTAGCCGCATTCTCTCTCTCTCTCTCTCTCTCTCTCTCTCTCTCTAAAACCCTAGCCGAGCACCCTAGCCACACCATCGAGCCACCCCGAGCCACCCACCCCTAGCCGCACGCACCACCCCGCCAGACCACCCCTGCCGCCACAGACCCCGCCGCCTGCGACACTGCACGACCGCACTGCACACGCCGCCACCGCCCGCCCTACCCGCCGCTTCGCCCGCCATCGTGACGCTGCCGACTGAAGCCCCACCGCCGCACCATCGCCGCCGACGCCGCTTCGTGGCCGCCAGACCGCTCGGCGTCGCTCGTGGTCGCCGCAGGCCGCAACGCAGCCTTGACGCTGCGCCGCGCGCCGCCGCCCGCCGCTCAGCGCGACCCTGCCACCCGCGCCCACTCCAGCCAACGACCCTCGCTGCGCGCCAACCAACCCATGCGCTTGCTTCGCTCGCGCGCCTTGTGCGCAGACACCACGCGCCTGCCAAGGTCTCCGCCCGACGTGTGTTACATGCGCCCAGCGCTGAGCGCCCAGCGCCAGCGCCAGCCGCCCAGCCCGCACTGGCGGCGCCCAAGCCACCCTCCTTGTCGCGAGGCCCGTGTCTTCTCGGTGGTAATTCCCGAACCAATCCCTTTGTGTTTTCTAAGCTTCGTCAGCTGTATGTATTTACTTAGGATGCTTTATTTATGCCTAGGTTGCTCGAGTTCAGTATTAAGCTCGAGGGTCTTTTTGGTTGTGATAGCTATTCTCCACTTGTTTTTCCGGTGTAAGACTTCCTACCGTGGTTGTGTGGACCTGCTATGCTTTCTTAATTGTGCCTTGTATGCTTGTTTACCTTTATGAGCATGTTAGCGGATAGGATAGCTAGTGATTGAATTCTTGCTAGCATGTTTTGCCTTTTTGTTCATGTTAGTGCCATGCTAGGTTTGTTCTTCCAAAGATGCTTGAGATTCCCTTTAAGCTCGTAGTATCATGCTAGGCTATGTATGATGAGATGTCTTTGTGGATGTTAGCCAGAATCACGTGCTTGGTAGTCTAAGCTAGTATGATAGGGTTTGTCTTCATCTAGAGGCCGAGAGCGGACATAACGTACCTTGTCCCCACCGGTCGGGAGTAGAGCGAAGCATAACGTACCTTGCTTCCCGGCAGCCAAAGAGGATTAGCTACCTCATTGGCATAAGCCTAGTTTGTAGCTCTGCTAGAGCGGAACCCCGCCAACGGTGCAAGCCTACCTTGGCCGGCTTCTTAGCTTCAGTCGGTGGTACAGTTTTGCCTGAGATGAGTGCCGAGGGCCTCGCACCACTCGTGATCGCGACACCGCTTTCGAGTCTTAGGCATGCGTACCGCCCGCGTAGTTTCCCTTAGGCCCCGCATTTACGCCGGTTGCGAGAAGAGCATGCGGTGTCAAGACACGCTGCAGCGTTAGTAGCCGGCCGGAGAGCTCCCTGCTAATGTTCGTGAGTACACCAGTTCCTTCTTGTTTAGAGCCGACTTCGGGTACTCTCCTCGATAGTCCGTTTTATAGCGAGGGTAAGAGACCCTTGAGGACACCCATTGGGATTGACTTTTGAGTTAATCAATTGGTCGAGGGAGAAAGACCCTCGAGGGTGTCTCTGACATCTTGGGATCGGTTTTTGAGTGATCAATTGGCCAAGGGAGAAAGACCCTTGGAGATGTCCAGGATTGGTTTGAGAGCCAATCATTAGGCCTAAGTAGGAGACTTCCGTGGATTCCGGATTTGCCTTGTGAGCTCATTGAGCTAAGATCCGTGTTGATATTTGTGGCATGTGTAGTAGGTCGCTAGATGATAGATTGCATCGTATCGCACTCCCGGTCGGGGTTCTTACTGAGTATGTTTATACTCACCCTTATCGTGGTTTCTTCCACGTGTAACTTGGGGACAAAGACACCGAGGTGGCTAGCGGAGAGATCCGGGAGATCATGGATGCCTTGACACTATGTCGTGTCTTATTTTACTTGCTTTTGGATTTCAAAGATGTAGTTGGACTTAGATCCGTAGGGAAAACTATGATTTGAACTATTTTATGTTTTTAAGGAAAGTAATCTTGATCGATCCAACGCTTTAATTTGAATGGTTCGTTTTGCCTAATGAATGTTTACTTTGTTTTGATTGTTTTCCCGCTCATGTGTTTGAAAAGCTTTTAATCCGACCGATCGGGTCCTTTTATGTTTTAAATTTGCATCTTTGAGTAAAGACCTAGATTTAGTTCCATTTTCGGGTTGGGTCTTTACAAGATATCCCACCAGACCCTGCAGGTTACCCTCATTGTGTTAGCTATGAGCGGTTTTGATGTGATCCTCGGCATGGATTGGTTAGCTGATAACCACGCTATGATTGATTGTCGTTGTAAGGAGGTGGTGTTCGGGCCGCCGTAGGCCTACCTTTAAATTTCGGGGCACCCAGAGTGGGGTGTGTCCGCCGGTGATTTCGGCGAGCTTAAAGCTCACCGCTTGTTAGCTCGAGGAGCTTGGGGTTTCTTAGCTAAGTTGATCGGGAGAACCGTGACCCACTATCTCATCGAGCAGTGCCCATAGTGCAAGAGTTTGCGCACGTTTTTCCAGAGGAGTTGCCTGGCCTGCCGCCGAAGAGGGAGGTGGACTTCTCAATAGAGCTTGAGCCGGGGACTCGCCCTATCTCGAAAGCTCCTTATCGCATGGCGCTAGCAGAGCTGAAAGAGTTAAAAGAACAGCTGCGTGAGATGCTTGACAGAGGATTTATTAGGCCGAGTGTGTTCTCGTGGGGAGCACCCGTGCTGTTTGTTAAGAAAAAGGATGGCTCGATGCGTCTATGCATCGATTACAGGAACCGAACAAGGTAACCATTAAGAACAAGTACCACGCCTCGTATCGATGACTGTTTGACCACTCCGTGGAGCTTGTGTGTTTTCAAAGATTGACTTGAGGTCGGGCTACCACCGCTTGAGGATTCGGGATGCGATATTCCCAAGACAAATGCGTTCGAGTCAAGGTATGGGCATTATGAGTTCGTAGTCATGTCGTTCGGACTGACAAACGCCCCAGCTGCATTCATGGACATGATGGACAGAGTGTTCAAGGCGTTCTTGGACCGCTTTGTCATCGTGTTCATAGATGACATTCTTGTGTACTCTAAGTCTAAGGAGGACCATGCCTCGCACCTAAGGTAGATTTTGGCAGCCTTGCGCGAGAACAAGCTCTACGCGAAGTTCTCAAAGTGTGACTTTTGGCTCGAGGATGTAGCATTTCTGGGACACGTTGTGTCTAAGGAGGGAGTGGCTGTGGACCCTTCGAAGGTAGAGGCCGTTAGTTCGTGGGCCAGACCGACGACTGTGACGGAGATTCGTAGCTTCCTGGGTCTGGCCGGATATTACCGACGCTTCGTTCAAAATTTTTCCGCTATAGCCGCCCCGCTTACTCGATTGACGAGGAAGGGTGTTGATTTCGTTTGGGATAGGAAGTGCGATGAGAGTTTTGCTAAGCTAAAGAGCAGTTTGACGTCTGCCCCGGTGTTGGCGGTCCCGGAGGGTACTGGGGGTTTCGTGGTGTACAGTGATGCTAGCAAGTTTGGTTTGGGATGCGTTCTGATGCAACACGGTAAGGTGATAGCATACGCTTCGTGCGCTTGAAACCGCACAAGCTGCATTACCCGACTCATGATATGGAGTTGGCGTGGCCGCCTTTGCACTTAAGATTTGGAGGCACTACTTGTATGGGGAGAAGATTCAGATTTTCTCGGATCACCAAAGCCTCAAGTATTTCTTCACTCGTAAGGACCTCGAACATGAGGCGAGAGGAGGTGGTTGGAGCTCGTGAAGGATTACGACTGCGTGAGATCTTGTATCACCTGAAAAAGCCAATGTTGTGGCCGATGCACTAAGTAGGAAGGCCTCGATCCGCAACATTGGCAAACCCCAAGAGTATCATCGGGAAGGATCTCGAGAGGGCGGAGATAGCAGTGTTGTTAGGGGATGTTACCGCTGTAGCTAGCTCGATTGACCATCCAAATTTTCGATAAGGCAAAGGATTATCGACACCAAATGAAAGATCCTAAGTTAAAAGTTTGTATGAGAGGGTTCAGCCGATGGTGACTTCGACTTTGTGATACTTGCGGATGGGGTCCGAGATATAAAGGTCGGCTGTGTGTTCCAAATGTGATGCCGCCGTGTTCGCACAGAGTTATTGACCGAGGCTCACACCTCGCCTTTTCTTGGCACCTGGGGGTAACAAGATGTACCAAGATCTTAAATGACTTTTTGGTGGATGGGGATGAAGAGGAGATTGCCCGATTCTAGTAGTCGGTGTCTCACACACAACAGTGAAGGCGCCCAGCAGCAAGCTTGAGAGGTTTGTTGCAACCGCTCTGGGTGCCACAAAGGAAGTGGGAGGAGATCACCATGGATTTTATCTCGGGTTTGCCTGTGACTCCTAGAGGATATGCACAGATTTGGGTGGTCGTTGATAGGTTGACTAAGAGTGCCCATTTCATTCCGGGCGAGATAAACTACACCGTGGAGCGATGGGCAACTGCTCCTTGAGCGAGATAGTGAGGTACCACGGAGTGCCGCTTAAAATTATCTCCGATCGGGATTCCCGTTTTACATCACGGTTTTGGAAGGCCCTTGAGCGTGTTTGGGCACAGAGTGCGGCTACAAAGATGACCTTCCACCCACGCACCGATGGCGGATCGAGCGGGTAAATCGGATCTTAGAGGATATGTTGCGAGCTGCGTATTGGATTTCCCCAGCTGCTTGGGACCAAGATTTGTACTTGATGGAGTTTGCCTACAACAACGATTTTGATCGACCATTCGGATGGCACCGTTTGAGGCGTTGTATGGTAAGCGCCGCAGATCCCGACCTTACGGGAAGAGGTTGGTGACCGGCAGTGTTAGGCCCGAGTTGCTTCACCACCAATGAGGTCATCCCGTAAAATCGAGCTCGTATCTTCCGACCGCCCAAAGCAGCGGAAAGAGCTACGCCGATGTTAGGCGTAGGGAGCCGGAGTTTGAGGTTGGCGAAGATGTTTTCCTCAAGGTAGCTCCGTCGCGAGGGGTCCCGAGGTTCGGTAAAAAGGGGAACCGAGCCCTGTGTTTGTTGGACCTTCGAGGTCCTTGAGAGGATTGGGGTTGTGGCCTATCGGTTAGCATTGCCGCCGCCCTTGGTCAGGCAGCGGTGCATAGTGTGTTCCACGCTTCGATGCTCCGCCAAAGATGTGGCGAGATCCTTCGCACGTCATAGATTTTGAGCCTTTACAGCTTGAACCATGACTGAGCTTTGAGGAGAAACCCATAAGGATCCCTCGGCATTTGAGAAAAAGGTTTTGAGGAACCGAGCCATTGACCTAGTGAAAGTGCAGTGGCGGAATCGGGGAGTTGAGGAAGCTACTTGGGAGTTGGAAGGGAGATGAGGAGGAGTTACCCAGTTGTTGTTTTAGGAGCAGCCGACTTCCGGGACTAAGTCTTCTAAGGAGGGAGTATTGTAACACCGGTTTTCACTAAATGTAAAATAAGGTTTCCTTTTATATTTTTAAGTTTGGGAGGAATCTGTTGGAAGGACTCGAACCCTTGGCCTAAAAGGGGTTGGGAAGCTTGGGTTTAAATAAGGAAAATAAACGCGTCACCGGGGCTCGAAGGGGAATCTTGGGAGGTCATAAGAGATTCCCAAGTCTATTTAAGTTAAGGAAGGGAATTATATTTAAAGAAAAAAAAAAGAGAAAACAAGGAAAAAGAAAGAACCCCAAAACCCTAGACTCTCCTTCACTCGCCTGCCGCGCCCACACCGCCGCCGTGTCGCCACGCGCGCCTAACGCCCCGCCTGCTTGCTTCCGCCCCACGACATCGCACGCCCTGCTGACCACTGCCGCACCGCACCGAGCCACCGCCAGCCCAGATCGCGTCGAACAGCCGGCTCGCCCACCGCCGCAACAGCCCATCCTCCACTCCGCACCAGTCGCCCAACCAGACCGGCCGTGTAGCACCTCTCCGCGCCCAGACGACACCACCCAGCGCCGCGCCGCACCAAGACGCCTCGCACCGCACCGCCCGCGTCTGCGTGCCGTGCAGCCTTCGTCCACATCCGCCCGGCCAGCGCTGCGCTGCGCTGCGCCCCACTGCCGCCGCGACGCAGCCAGCGCCGGCGCGCTGCGTTCCCTGCTACGCCCACGCCCAAAGAATACGCCGATATCGCCAGCGCGCCCTGCGCCTAGCGGCGCTGTCTTTCTTTGCTTGCTTGTCGCCGAGACGAGTGCCTTCTCGGTTGGTAAATTCCCGAGCCTCCACCCTTTGGACGTCTTGATTTTAGATGCTGTTTATTAATTAGGATATTTTATTGCTTGCTTAGGTTGCTCGAGTTCACTTAAAAGCTCGAGGGTCGTCATTCGATTCGGGATAATCAACCTCCACTTATTTCCAGGTAAGGATTCTTACCCGGGGTTGTGTGGACCCTGCGAATAGTTGATAGCACACTGATTACTGTAATTATATGAATTTCTAGTGATAGGTTTCATGTTTTCTTTTGATTCATGTTCGTGACATGTTTACATCCCGTTAGTTCCATGCTAGGCATTCCTATCTTGATAGACCCATGCTGCCTATTGTATGCTGCTAGATCCAAGTTACGGTTAGATGTGTGATGTAAAGTTTAGAGGGCCGTAGAGGTAACTAGTTTGGGGTCCCGCTCGGGCAAGACCCGATGGACATCTGGAGGTGTAAGGCCCTATGGGCATCCTAGGTGTGTAAGGCCCACTGGGCATCACTGATTTTGGAGGTGTAAGGCCCTATGGGCATCCTAGGTGTGTAAGGCCCACTGGGCATCACTGATTCTGGAGGTGTAAGGCCCTATGGGCATCCTAGGTGTGTAAGGCCCACCGGGCATCACCGATCATCGAAGGTGTAAGGCTCGATGGGCATCCTAAGTGTGTAAGGCCCCACTGGGCATCACTGTGTCATAAGTGTGTAAGGCCCCACTGGGCATCACTGAGTCCTAGAGTGTGTAAGGCCTCACTGGGCATCACTGAGTCCTAGATTGTGTAAGGCCCGAAGGGCATCCAAGCGTAGGACCTAGGAGTGACTGTTGATGGGAGCCCTTGAATAGGCTCGCCCTAGAAGTAGCTCATAGCCTAAGCCAGCCGTTCGTGCTCTAAGTCTTTGTATGGTTGCATGTCCGTGTGCTAAATGTGATGATTTCGTATTGTACCCCGATTGGGGATTCTTACTGAGTAACTTGTTGCTCACCCTTATTTTCTGTGGCTTTCCACCGTAACTTGGGACAGAGGCCGGATGGCTAGGAGGAAGCGGCTCGATGATCATGGATAGTGACTGGTCGCACGCTTTCTTTAAATGTTTTCCTTAATGATTTAGCATGTAGTGGGACTTGGGTCCCTAGGAAAAAGTACTCAAACTATTTTATGTTCTCGTACCGCTTTCCTTTGAATTGTTTTAAGAAAGTACTGATCAGTCATTTACCTGTTTTACTTAATTGAAATCATGGTTTTGTTTTAAAAATGTTTATTGTAAAGTTTTAAACTTCCGACTCTGAATGATGTTTATATTCTTATTCATGCATGCTAAGTATGGACCTTAGGTTAGAGACCGTTTCTTGGGTCGGGTCCTTACATGCTCTCTGCAACCGGCGTAAATGCGGGGGCCTAAGGGCAAACTACGCGGGCCAGGTACGCATGCCTATGACTCGAAAGCGGTGTCACTGATCACAGTAGCGCGAGGCCCTCGACGCTCATCTGTGCCGCATGATCCACCGACCTGAAGTTAAGAACCGGCCAGGGCAGGCTTACACCGATGGCAGGGTTCCACTCTAGCAGGCTACAAACTAGGCTTATGCCGAAGTGGGTAGCTAAGTGCACAACCGGCGGGTCGGGGGGGGGGGGGTAGCAAGATACGTTATGTTGCGCACACTTTACTTCCGACCTGAGCTAAATCCACCTTGGCGACTGGGGGGGAAGCAAGATACGTTATGCTGCGCACACTTTACTCCCGATCATTGGAGACAAAGTACGTTATGTCCGCTAAGCCTCTGGATGATGACAAACCCTACAACTCTATCTAAGAGTACAGAGCAAAATCAATGATTCCTGGCTAGCAAGCAATGACCGACATAAATCACATTACCTAGCATGATACTACAACTTAAGCAGGAATCATAAGCATGCTGGCAGAACAAACCTAGCATGGCACTAACATGTAAAATCAGGCAAACATGCTAGCAAGAGGTCAATCAAAGCTGCCCTATCAATATCATGTTCATAACAGCAAACAAGCATACAAGGCACAATCATGATATATCGTAGGGTCCACACAACCACGGTAAGAAATCCTTACCTGGAACAAGCAGCAAACAATAATAAATCACAATAAATCAGTGAACGACCCTCGAGCCTCTAATCGATCCCGAACAGCCTGAACATCAAACAAAGCACCCCAATTAATACAATAAAACAGCCCAATAAATACAATAACCAGCAGCCAACAAATCCAGGCCCAACGAAGAAAAGACTCGGGAAATACCATCCGAGAAGCCACAAGGCTCGGGCCAAGCCAACACACATCAGGCAGGCTGCTAGGCGCTGGCGCTGGGGCGCAGGTGCAGGCACAGGGGCGCTGGGAGCGGAGGCTACGCGCGGGCGAGGCAAAGGCGCGCGGGCGCAAGCGACACGACGCGCTACAGGGACGCGCGCGGAGGCGACGCAACGCGACGGCTTAGGGACGCTCGGGATGGCACGGCGAGCTACAGGGCGCACGGACCAGGGCGAGGGTGAGCTGGGCGACACGGTCGGGCGGCCTGGGAGCTGGGCGACGCGATCGACCTGGGCGAGCTGGGGCTGGGCGCCTGTAAAGACCCGACCCGAATGGGGCTCTAAATGGGCCCTTACCTCAATGCATGCATACAAATCAACACTAGAATTTGCAATAGGGTTGTTTCGGATTCTAAGTAAAAACCAAAAACCGGCAAGAGTTCATTTAAAAAGTCAATACAAAATTCTTGAAACCTGTCCCTATTTCCAAGCACCTGTTCCAAGACAAATACATTTCCAAAACTTACTCTGATCAGAGATTTATTAAAAACATACAACTTTACAACATTTACAACAATGCTAGAATCCGGAAATACATTCATAAAACAACCTAGGGCTCCGTGCCCAACTACATGCATTCAGAGGACATTTTAAACATAAATACAAGACTCGAGTTGAACAACGGGTTTTCCATAATCACGCCTCCTCCTCCACCATCCCGCCTCGCGCCATGGTTTCTGAAAGATAAGTAAGGGTGAGTAACGAATTACTCAGTAAGAATCCCCAACCGGGTACAATACGGTATAATCAATCATCTAGTACCAAAGCATGCAAGCAAACAAACTACCAACACAGATCATAGCTCAACGAGCTTACAAAGAAAGATCTGGAGTCATCGGAAGTCTCCTACTTCCGCCTAATGATTGGTTATCCTAACCAATCCGGGACATCTCTCGAGGGTATTTCTCTCTCAACCGGTGATCACCTCAAAAACGATCCCAAGGATGTCCTCAAGGGCCTCTTACCCTTGCTAATAGATCCGGACTATCGGGAGAGTACCCAAGTCCGGCTCTAAACCGGAAGGAATGGTGTACTCACGAACATTAGCCCGGGAGCTCTCCGAACCAAGAACTAACGCTGCGTGTCGCGCGCACACCGCATGCTCTTCTCGCAACCGGCGTAAATGCGGGGCCTAAGGGCAAACTACGCGGGCAGTGCGCATGCCTAAGACTTCGGAGCGGTGTCACCGATCACGATGGTCACGAGGCCCTCGGCACTCATCCATGCGCACTGGTCCACCGACACGAAGCTAAGAACCGCCAAGGCGGCTTACACCGCTGGCGGGGTTCCGCTCTAGCAGTCGCAAACTAGGCATACGCCAATGAGGTAGCTAAGTCTCATTGGTCGCCGGAGGGGGAGAAAAAGCAAGGTATGTTATGCTTTGCTCAATATCCGACCACCGGGGACAAAGTACGTTATGTCCGCTCAACCCTGAAGCAATGCTTCGCTTTGCTCCCGACCGGTGGGGACAAGATACGTTATGTCCGCTCTCAGCCTCTGGATGATGACAAACCCTACAACTCTATCTAAGAGTACAGAGCAAAAAGCAATGATTCCTGGCTAGCAAGCAAAGACCGACATCAATCACACTACCTAGCATGATACTACGAGCTTAAGCAGGAATCATAAGCATGCCGGCAGAACAAACCTAGCATGGCACTAACATGTAATATCAAGCAAACATGCTAGCAAGAAAACAATCAAAGCTGCTCTATTATTATCATGCTCATAACAGTCAGCAAACAAGCAAGGCAAAATCATGACAATATCGCAGGGCCCACACAACTCCGGTAAGAAATCTTTACCTGGTCGGAAGGCAACAACACACAAAAAAATTAACTGCTATCGAACCCGAGCAACCTATAACGAGCCAAGCAAACACATCAATAATCATAAAATAGCCCTAAATATAATAAAGTAAACAGGGCTCGGCTCGGAAGCAACTCACGAGGCGCGGCTGACACGCGAACGAGCCGGCCGCCGCGGGCTAGCGGCCGTGGGGGCGGCTGGCGTGGCGCGCTGGGCGCAGCGGCTGGCGCTAGCTGCTGCTGCTGACGACACGCGGCGACCACAGAACCTGCACGCTGGCGCGGCGCTTGCTTGCTCGGCTGGCGCGCTGCACGCGCGCGTGGCTCAAAGACGAGGGACGGCGCAGACGGCGCGCGGCGACACGACGCGGGGGCACGCGATCTGGCTCTGAGACGCGCGACTCGAGCTCGGACGACACGGCGACGCGACGCGCCAGCATCGCGGCGCTGGCTCGGCACGATCTTGCACTGGGCGACACGGACTAGGGCAGGGCGCGCGAGGCTCGGGCTGGCGAGGGCGAGGGGCGCGCGCGCGCGACTGGGCCGGGCGACTGGCAAGGGCGCGCCGCGACGTGCTAGCTCGAAAGTGGCTAGCTCGGGCTGGGCGCTGGGTCGCTTTGAAATTTCGGGCTAGCTCGGGCCGTTTGCTGCTGGGCTCGGGCTGGTTGAGCTTGGGCGAGCCAAGGGCTGGGCTAGGGGCTAGGTCGGGGAGAGAGAGAGAGAGAGAGAAAAAAAATTGATTTTGGGGAAAAATAAAAGAAAAAAGGGAAATAAAAAGGAAAAATGGGAAAAAAGGGAAAAATGGGATTTTAATTCCATTTTCCATCCTTATCCACTTAACAACCTCAAAAATCCCATTTCCCGGCTTCCTCCTTCGAGACCCGACCGAAGCAATCTTTTCCAATCAATCAAACTCACTTAAATCCAACTCCCAAAGCAACACTAAGGGCCCGGGCTCGAATCCCAAAGGAAACACACAACCAACCAACACTTTGCCAAAGCCCAAACCACAACCGAGCATCCAACCGACTAGCCCAAACACCACGGGACTCGCAGCCACCAAAAAACAAGCCTCGACAAAGGCAGGAGCTACCTCGAAGCCCTGAAAACCACAAATCCTGCCCGGACAACCAAAAGACCAAAATACCCCCAAGGGGCCAAACGGCTCTAAAACCCAACCAAACAACTGAATCTTGACCCGAAGGCACCTCAAAATCGGAATAGAAAATCAATGCATTCAGCTTTGAGCACCTTGTCTTGCGGCCGGGGGCGGGCTGGGAGGGCAAGATGGGCAAGCTGGACTGGCTCGGGCAGGGAGGTGAGGGCCAAGGGGGGGGACTCGGGTTGGAGGAGAGAGAAAGGGAAAAATGGGGGAAAAAATGGGATTTTTCTTTTTTTTTTTTTCTTTTCTTTTTCTCTTAAATTAATTTTCCATCCTTATCCAAATAAATCCAATTTTCCAATTTTCCAATTTCTAAAAATCCTTAAAATCCTTAAATCCCATTTCCCGGCTTCCTCCTTCGAGACCCGACTGAAGCAACCTTTCCAAACAATAAATCTCACTTAAATCAACCTCCCAAATCAACACTGAGGGCCCGGCTCGAATCCTGAAGGAAACACCCAAACAACCATCACTTTGCCCAAAACCCAAATCACAACCGAACTCCCAAACGAATAGCCCAAACACCTCGGGACTCGCAGCCACCAACAAACAAGCCTCAACAAAGGCAGGAGCACCCTCGAAGCCCTGCAAATCCACAATTCCTGCCCGGGGAGCAAAAAGACCAAAATACCCCTAAGGGTCAAAACAGCTCTAACGGCCCAACCGAACCACTGAATCTGAACCGGAAGCTCCTTGAGAACCGGGATAGAAAACTTGGCCGTTACACTTGTATCTTGTTGAATGTTATGAGCATGATAGGGATAGGGCAGCTATGATTGATCTCTTGCTAGCATGTTTGCCTGATTGTACATGTTAGTGCCATGCTAGGATTGTTCTTCCAGCATGCTTATGATTCCTGTTTTAAGTTCGTAGTATCATGCTAGGTAATTGTCATTGACGTTGATTATTGTTTGCTAGCCAGGAATCATTTTTCTCTGTACTCTTAGCTAGTGTTGTAGGGTTTGTCATCATCCAGAGGCTGAGAGCAGACATAACGTACTTTGTCCTCACCGGTCGGGAGTAGAGCGAGCGAAGCATAACGTACATTGCTTCCCCCCCCGGCCGCCGATGTGGATTTAGCTACCACATCGGCATAAGCCTAGTTTGTAGCCTGCTAGAGTGGAACCCTGCCAACGGTGTAAGCCTGCCTTGGCCGGTTCTTAGCTTCAGGTCGGTGGTACATGCTGCACAGATTAGTGTCGAGGGCCTCGCACTACTGTGATCAGTGACACTGCTTCCGAGTCTTAGGCATGCATACCTGGCCCGTGTAGTTTGTTCTTAGGCCCCCACATTTACGCCGGTTGCAGCAGCATGCGTTGTGCGCGCACACGAGTTAGTTGCCGGTTCGGAGAGCTCCCCCAGGCTAATGTCGTGAGTACACCATTCCTTCCAGTTTAGAGCCAGACTTTGGGTACTCTCCCGTTAGTCCAGATTTGTTAGCAAGGGTAAAGAATCCCTTGAGGACATCCTTGGGATCAGTTTTTGAGCTGATCAACCGGCCGAGGGAGAAAGACCCTCGGAGATGTCCCGGGATTAGTTAGGATAACCAATCATTAGGCCGGAAGTAGGAGACTTTCGAAGATTCCAGATCTTGCCTTGTAAGCTCGTTGAGCTATGATCTGTGTTGGTAGCTGTTTGCATGTGTGCTAGGGTGCTAGATGATTGATTGTATCGTATTGTACCCCGGTTGGGGATTCTTACTGAGTAATTCGTTACTCACCCTTATTTTTTGTTGTTTTCCAGAGGTAATCATGGTGCGAGACAGGATGGCTGGAGAAGGAGCTTTGATCATGGAAACCCGTTGTTCAACTCTGAGTCTTGTGTTTATGTTTATGTTTTAAATGTCCTCTGAATGCATGTAGTTCGGCACAGAGCCCTAGGGTGTTTTGTGAATGTATTTCCGGATTCTAGCACTGTTGTAACTATTGGAAAGCTTTTATTGTTTTAAATAAATCTCTGATCAGAGTGAGTTTTGTAAATGTATTTGTCTTGGAACAGGTGCTTGGAAACAGGGACAGGTTTCAGGAAATTGTGTTGACTTTTAAATGGATGTTTTATGTTTTAGTTTTTATTTAGAATCTGAAACACCATTTTGCATTTTGACTGTAGTTTTGAATGCATGCATTGAGGTAAAGGCCTATTTTAGAACCCCATTCGGGTCGGGTCGTTACAGTGGCTTTGAGCTTTTGGGAACCCAAGAGGGTTTTGAGTTTCAAGGGAGAACTGGTGTAGTTTTAACCAGGAGTTCAGTGGGTTAAGGGTCAGTGGAGTTTTCCTTGAGCTATTTCAGTCTTGGGACTTTCAAGGACGAAAGTCTTAAAAGGAGGTAGTATTGTAACAGCCCAGTTTTCCATGTTAGTTTCCGAGGTGTTTTCGGTTCATGATTCAGATGTTCGATTGGGCCATTAGAGCTATTTTAACCCTTATGGGCAATTTTGGTCATTCTGCGCTCGGGACTGGGTTTTGTGGATAATCAGGATTTCAGGGCTGTTCCTGTCTTTAGCCGATGTTGATTGATTGTTGGTTGCAAGTTCCAAGAGTTTGTGTTGGCTGCTCGGAAGTTTGTAGGTAGTTTGGTTAATTATAAATTAAAAGAGCGCCTATTGGGATTCGAACCCGGGTGAATTTGCGAAGCTTTTGTCTCAAGTGTTTTGTTAAGTCGAAAAAATAAAAGTACGCCTGCCAAAGCTCGAACCTTGGTCGTTTTGGAGTTAGGAGCTTGGTTTAAAAGAGTTTTAAAAAGAGAAAAATAAAAGGTGATGCTTGTGAGATTTGAACCCTTGACCTGAAGGGGGGTTTTGGAGGCTTGGATTTAATGAGATTATTTAAGGAGAAAAGGTTGCTTCAGCTGGGACTCGAAGGGGGAAAGCCCAGGGAAGGAATCGCTTAACCTATTTAGAAAAGAAAAAGGGAAACGTATTTTTGGGATTCTTCATTCTCCCTTGCCGCATGAATTCTCCAAGATTTCTCCTCCTTCTTGTCGTTTCTCCAACAACCCGAGCCAAGAGTCGAGGGGTAAGATTTCTTTCTTCTTCTTCTCTTTCCCTAGCCGAAAAACCTTCTCTTTGTTGCTCCGCCAAGCCTTAACCGTTGGAGATGCTTTGTGGGTGTTTCTTTCCAGCCGAGGCCTTCACCTTGGCACATTCTACCCTAGGCGTTCGCCCCACCAGCACCAGCGTTGCAGCAGCGAGCCAAGCCCGAGCCTCTTCAGACGTCCAGCAGCTGCTGGGCAGCCACATCTGTT
Source organism: Sicyos edulis (assembly GCA_036507275.1). Classification (NCBI taxonomy): domain Eukaryota; kingdom Viridiplantae; phylum Streptophyta; class Magnoliopsida; order Cucurbitales; family Cucurbitaceae; genus Sicyos; species Sicyos edulis. Next base: position 26,776,368 of record CM071848.1, read on the forward strand.
CACCCCAGCGAAACGCAGCAAAGGCAGCCGATCGCCCTTGCACGCAGCGCCCTTCCCCTCAGCCAGCGCCAGCACTTTCTGCGTCCTATCGTCGATTGCTCGGGCCCATCGTCGCTGCAGTGAAGCCGCCTCACCCAGCCTCAGCATAACTCGCCCTCATGCTACCTCACCAGTGAAGTCGAAGCAGCGATCTGCCCGTTCGTTCGTGCCCACTACCTACAGCCCTTCCTGCCAATAGCATCGAGATGCCCTTCTGCCGACACCTTGCTGTCCGCCCGCGCGCGAGCTACTGCAGGAGTGAGCTGTAGCCTGCATCGCTTAGCCGATTGTGCCACGCAGCAGTCCCGTCCGTCTAGGCCTCTTTGCGCAGCAAGCTTTCTTCCTCCCGCATCCGCTTCGCTCGCAACATCCCCCCTTCGCAATGTACAGCCGCATTGCCAGCCGGCGCAGCAGTGCCTCTTCGCCAGACAAAGCTTCGCCCCAGCAAAGCACCGAGGCAATGGAGTTTTTTTCTCCGATTGCCATCTGATTCTTGGTTTGGGTAACCTCTGTTCCTCTTTCATTCTTGGTTAAGTTAGATGCTTGCAGGTGTATTGATGGTCTTAATATCGATGTTAGGTGTTGTGTCTTGTGGGTAGCCTGTAGCTCGAGCAGCTCTTAGTTTGTGTGATTGTTTTCTGCTTGTTTCCAGGTAAGGATTTCTTACCAGGGTTGTGTGGACCCTGCCAAATACTTTAATAGCACATTGATATTTTGTGAGTGTTTATGAGCATTCTAGTGGATAGGATCCGTGTTTCTGATTTGCTGGCATGTTTGCTGTCTTGTTCATGTTAGCTCCATGCTAGGGATTTTCTTACTCTAGCATATCCATGTTTCCTGTTCATTTTCTGTAGAGCCATGCTAGGGTCGTGTTGTTATTGATTATTGCTTGGTCGATCTGTTAGCTTGCATTACCATACTTAGGAAGCTATTAGGAGATACTAGTTTAGGTCTCTCATGGGTAAGACCCAGATGGGCACCAATGCGATGTCAGTGTGCATAAGTCCCCGATGGGCATCACACAGTTGCGGTATGTGTAAGTCCCCGATGGGCATCATAGTGTAGCTAGAGAGTGTAAGACCCTGTAGGGCAGCTTGAGAACCTAGTAGGAGTAAGTCCCCGATGGGCATCCTTGTGCTTAAGCAAGTATAAGTCCCTGATGAGCTTCCGTGTATTGAGTAGGTGTAAGACCCCGATGGGCATCCTCGAGCTTAAGCTGGTGTAAGTACCCGATGGGCAACCTTGAGTGCTATTTGAGTAGGACCTTGTAGGGCGTCATCGCGCTTTAAAGTGAGTAAGACACATATGGGCATCACCAGGTGTAAGTGTAAAGACCCGACCCAAAAGGGGCTCTAAATGGCCTTTACCCCAATGCATGTATTGAAAATAGAAGACATTATGAAAAACACATTTCGGATTCCAAGTGAAAACAGAAACATTCAACAACCAAAACATACATTTCTAAAAGCATACTCGATCGTAGATTTATTTAAACCATTAAAACAATCCACAAGTACAAATATGCTTTGGAATCCATAAAACGTAAGAAAACATCCCGGGGCTCTGTGCCCCGTCTACATGCATTCAGGGAAATAACAAAAGTCAAGAGTCATGATAAAATAAAATAGTCGAGATGATGACAGGATTCCATGATCACAGCTCCTCCTTGACCATCCTGTCTCCCGCTTTGATTACCCGTGGAAAACCACGTAATAAGGGTGAGTAACGAATTACCCAAGAAGAATACCCAACCGGGTACAATACGATATACATGATCATCTAGAAGAATGTATGCAAGCTATGAGTACAAACACAGAGCGGAGCACATAGCTAAGTCCACACTTGGACCTCGGATGCCAACTCGTGGTCTTAGTCCGAAATACCACAACACACTAAACGCTATCACGGAACAAGTCCCGGCCTCGGCTTCATCTCTCGAGATACGAAAAGGTGCACTCGCTCAAGATCTCGAGGAGCTCTCGATCGGCGCTGTAATGAGCGTAAGCGCGCACCGCATGCTACCGCAAACTCGGGGTGCCGGTCTAGTGGCAAGCCGCCTGTGTTTCGATCCACCATGCCTAACTAAATCTCCGGATCGGTGTCACCGACATAGGGTGTGAGACACGACACGTGAACTATGTCACTGCTGTACCACCGCACTGAGGCTAAGGAACCGGCCGTGGTAGGCTTACACCGAGAAGCGTCCTTGCCCTAACAGTGGCAATCAAGGGCTACGGCCGAACACGCCGAGGACGTGCCGATCGCCGGGACGAGGCAATGCCAAGTCATCATCCCGACCGTTGGGGCATTTAACGATCCGCCACCCTCACCCAAGATTGCGGGCCGGTCGTTAGGGTTAGCTAAACCCTAACGGGATCGAGGGCGAGTACCATCTCATACGTCCCCCCTCGGGGATGCAAGTTACGTTATGCATCCGCCCCGATGATGCTACCTACACTACGAACTCTAAACCATATCAATAATAACAATTCAATCAATGCGGTCCAATACGTGCTCAACAGATACAAGGAACCTAGCATGATACTACGAAGCAAGAACAGATATCGAACATGCCGAGAATGGAACAACCTAGCATGGGCTAACATGAGAAACAATACAAGAGTTCATGCCACCAGAATTGAACAGAGCACCTAGGCTAAACATGCTAATAATCATACACAGCATACAAAACAACAATCACAAATATACCGCAGGCCCACACAACTCCGGTAAGAAATCCTTACCTTGGTCGGGAGGCTTCTACACACAAATCCTAAGTCATGAACAATCCCGAGCTAGCGAGCGGGAACCTAGCAAACTAATAATAATCAGCATCTACAATGTCTAAACAACAAAAGAACAACAAGCTCGGCTCGGGAACTCCTCACGCGCGCACGCGACACGAGCTTGGAGCTGCTGCAAGCCGCACGGCAGGTCTGGCGCGCCGGCCGCTTACCGCACGGCAAGGTTGGGCGCCGCGCGCGCTGCACGCACACACGGGCGCGTGGACGCTGCTACTGCCGAAGCCCACGCACGCACGCCTGGACGCGCAGCGCGCGCGCGAAGCGCGTCTGAGCGCGCGGCGCGAGCCGCCGGGCGGCGGCGCTAGCGCCGGCGGCGTCGACGAGCGCGACGCGACGCGGGCTGGCGCGCGGCGCGCGAACAGCTTCGGCGAAAGCGCGCGGGCGCTGGCGTCTCGCGTCTCTTTGGCTGGCGCGATCGCACGATCTCGCGAGCGATGGCGTCGCGGGAGGGTCGCTTCAACAGATCGGGCGATCCGGTGCGACGGCAGGGCCGCCAACGGATCTGGGCGACCGGTGAGCGATGGCGTCGCGGGGTTCTGCGGACGGTGGATCTGGCGGCCGCTCTTCGTCCGCCCGGCGTCGGCGGGGCTGCTTCAACAGATCTGGGCAAGGGGCTGGCCGGTACCGGCCGCGACGATGGTCGCTTCTCTCGGTACCGGGCCGCAATCAACACAAACACACACAACACTCTACATCTTACCTTCGGCCAAGATCAAAAACCAAATGAGGAGATGAAGAGGATGAAGACTTACCCGGAATGATGATGATCGAACCCAAGGAGATGCAAGGGAAAGAAGAATCGGCAAAGGCTATGGAGAGGGAGAGCTTGTGCGACCAAGAGGAGATTTGGAGAAGAAGATGGAATAAACCTAATTCTATTTCATTTAACCAAATGCACCAAAACTCCAAAATCCAAGGTTAACTAAGATGTGATGCAGAAAGAACAACAAGAGCACCTAATGGCTCAATTGGCACACATCTCTACAAGCTTCCCAGAGACCCGGTTCAAACCCCAGTGCAAAGACAATTTCCTTTATTTTTATTTTTGCATCAAACCTTGCTCAAACCAAACCACAAACCCCTCCAAAAACCTACATAAAACCATCCAATAATTTTAGTAACTGGAAAAGACACAAACGACCCTGACGGCCCGACCAAATTACCAAATTACCCCTAAGGCATACCTGGAAGACCGGGAAGAAAAACCTGGGTCGTTACAGTAAGACCCCGATGGGCATCCTGTAGGTGTAAGACCCAGATGGGCATCCTTGTGTTGAGTTGGTGTAAGACCCCGATGGGCATCCACGTGTTCTAGCTGGTGTAAGTCCCCGATGGGCATCCAAGTGTAAACCGAATGTAGGTTGTAGTTGTAAATCCCGAAGGGCAGCTCGGTGAGTCCTTGAATAGGCAAGTTCTAAAACTGATGGTTAGCTTGAACCATGCTGTTTTCTCTGTGCTCGTGATTGGTTGCATGTATCTGTGTGCTAGATGGTTGGTTTTTCGTATTGTACCCCGGTTGGGGATTCTTACTGACCGACTCGTTGCTCACCCTTAGATTTTTGTGGTTTTCCACCAGGTAACTTGGGACCGAGACTGGATGGCTAGGGGGATGCTGCTAGATGATCATGGACAGAGTACTCTGAGTCTTGTTGCGTCTGTTCTTTATACTTTTGCATATAGACAGGGCACGAAGCCCTTAGGTGGACTTTGCTGTATTTCTGAACATTAAACTATCTGCTTCGGTTTCTTTCTGTTAAATTTTTTTTGGATGTTTTCATTTGCAAATAAACAAAACTCTGGCCAGGGTTGGATTTGGTAAAACTTTTGACAAGTGCTTGGAAACAGGGACAGGTCCAAATAAATGAAATTTCATTGAATAATTTATTGTTTTAATGTTTTCTATAATTCCGCATTCATGATTTCGAGTTTTCATACATGCATAAGAGGTTTAGGACCCTATTCGGGTCGGGTCTTTACAGGCTTCCACTTAAAAAAAATTTTGAGCCAGTGGCCATTCTTGACGGCTCCATTTCCTACAGCAGCCTCAACAACTACAGGCCCCTGGCCTCCCTGAGGGTTCACTACGGCTATAGGTGCAACTGGCGGTACCTATCGGAGCAACTCAACAAACTCAGCCGTCTGGGCTCGGGACTCCTCCCTCTGCACTACAAGCTGTGCTGAAAACTGTGCCTACGACTCGGCCCTTTGCTCATGTAACAGCCCAATATTTCCTTCCAGTTCTCCAAGTTTATTCAGTTGTTCCTCCAATGAGTTGGTTCGGCTGTTAGGGCCTTTTTTTTGCTTCCACGGGCATTTTGGTCATTTTGTCCTCCAGAGGTATTTTAGTCATTTTGCCTTCTCGAGATAGTGTTGCAGTAAGACAGAGCTTCTAGAATGTTTATGAGTTGGTGGACTTAAGTTTATTCTTCGGTTTCAAGTTTCAGGTCAAGAAGTCCATTTATGGTAAGTTTGGAGCCCTCCCGGTTAAAAGAAGAAAAATGAAAATAAAAGTGTTGGAGCTAGGATTCGAACCATGGTGACTTGGGAGTTGAGTTTGAGCCATTTGTAGAGAAATTAAAATGAGTTTTAAAAAGTGCTCTTGGTGGGATTTTAAGGTGGGATTTTTGGAGGCTTTTATTAATTAAAAATATGGAAAATCAAATAGGGTTTCATTATTTTCCCCTTCCCTCTCCTCTTGGTCGACCACCTCACTCTCTATTTACCCTTCATTGGCCGAGCACACCCTCCTCCATAGCTCTCTCTTGCTAAGCTCTCAAGATCTCCATTGTTGTCCTTCTCCTCCATCTTGCTCCAAGGTAAATCTTTGCAAATGCTTTTCTCTTCTCTTCTCTTCTTGCCAAGGCCGAGTCAAGCTTCTCTAAGGGGAGTTTGTGTTCTTTTCTTCTCTTCTTCTTGTAGATCCGAGAATCACCTTGTTTGGTTCGAGATCTACTTGTTGCTTGCATCCAAAAGCTCTATTCTTCTCTTGATTGTTGAGATCCGAGAGCACCATTCCTCCAATCTCCATTGCCGAGAGTCCAAGTGAAGTTTCATGGTGTTCATGTTGTGTTTTGGTTGATGGTTGGTGTAGATCTAACTTTGTGCTTCTTCCTAGTGCAAATCCAAGCCCTAGCCAAGATCTCCTTTGTTGTGCACCTCCTTTGGCCAAAACACCTAGTCCATTTGGGGATCATTGCCGAATCTTCATTGGGTGAGTTGGTAAGTGTGAGATTTTGGTTGCTTATGTGTTGATTTGGCCGAGAGCCCCAATGGGGGGTGTGTGGCCGAGAGCTTCATGTTAGTTGGGAGTGTGTTTGCTTGCTCCATGGACATGGGATCTAACATTATTTGTTGTGTGGTTTGCCCTAGCCAAGACACCTTGTTGCAAGTTGTAGCCGAGAGCTTCTAGGGTTCCATTTTGGGTGCTTGGCCGAGAGCACTAGGGCAAGTAGCGGTAATCTCTTGGTTCCTTTGCTTCTAGATTTAGTGCTTAGTTAAGTGTATAGCTAGTTAGATTGAATTTGTATGTTTATGCTTTTAGGTTGTGAGACACTGCAACGCAAGGATCACTTTTCTGTTTATATTTCTGCTTGTTTCAGGTGAGACACTGCAACGCAAGTAGGGGTAATCTCTTGGTTCCCTTGCTTCTAGATATACCAGGGTTGTTCAGTTGTTAGGGATGTATATTATGTGACATTAGATAGTTAGCTAGACTTGTCTTCCAGAGGCTGAAAGTGGACATAACGTATCTTGTCCCCACATGTCGGGATCAGTGAGAGGCATAACGTACTTTGTCTCCGCCCCCGGCAGCCAGTGCAGATTAGCTCTCGCATCGGTACAAGCCTAGTTTGTAACCTGCTAGAGCGGAACCCATCACGGGTGCAAGCCTGCCCGGAGACAGTTCTTAGCTTCAGGTTGGTGGTACAGGCTGCTACAGCTGATTGTCGAGGGCTCTACACTACTGTAGATCAGTGACACCATTCTTATTCTTGTTTAGAGCCAGACCTCGGGTACACTCCAGTTGTCTTAGGGTTTAGCCTGGCCGGGGGTAAGAGGCCCCCGAGGACACCTATTCGGGATCAGCCTTTGAGTTGGTTAATTGGCCAAGGGAGAAAGACCCTCGAGGGTGTCTGACATCTATTTGGGATCAGCTTTTGAGTTGATCATTTGGCCGAGGGAGAAAGACCCTCGAGGTTGTCTTTGGGATTGGTTAGGAGAACCAATCTTTAGGCAGGAAGTAGGAAACTTCCGAGGTTCCCGAACTTGACTTGATTAGCTTGTTGAGCAAAGTTTCTATGCTGGTAACTGATTGCATGTATACTAGGATGCTAGATGATGGATGTATCATATTGTACCCCGGTTGCGGATTCTTGCTAAGTATGTTTATACTCACCCTTACTTATCTTTTAGGTAACTTGGGACAACACCGGGATGGCTAGTGGAGGGAGCTGCCGGCGAACTCTGTGTTTTTATCATTTGTAGTCTTTTATTATGTAGTAGCATGCTGGGAACTTGTTTACTGTTGAGACTTGTTAAACCGTTTTTGTAAAGACCCGACCCAAAAAGGGGCTCTAGATAGGCCTTTACCCCAATGCATGTATTCAAAGTAAAAGACAAAATGCAAATAAAGTTTTCGGATTCCCATTAAAAACAAAACATTCAAGATTCATTCGAACGATAAAGTCTCATCAAACTGTCCCTGTCTCCAAGGACTGTTTCACGATAAATACATTTCCAACGATTTTACTCGATCGAGATTTTATTAAAAACATTTAAAACATCCTCAAATTAAACAAAGCTGGAATCCACAATTCATTCAGAAAACATCCTAGGCTCGTGCGTCTGCCACATGCATTCAGGGAAAAATAACGATAAGAGTCATAACATAAGAAACGTCGGAGATGACAAGCAGGATTCCATGATCACAGCTCCTCCTTCACCATCCTGTCTCGCGCCTTGGTTACTGTGGAAAACCACAAAATAAGGGTGAGTAACGAATTACTCAAGAAGAATCCCCAACCGGGTACAATACGATATACATGATCATCTAGAAGAATGTATGCAAGCTATGAATATAAACACAGAGCGGAGCACATAGCTAAGTCCACACTTGGACCTCGGATGCCAACTCGTGGTCTTAGTCCGAAATACCACAACACACTATACGCCCTATACGGAAACAAGTCCCGGCCTCGGCTGTCATCACATCGATCACGAAAAGGTGCACTCGCTCAAGATCTGAGGAGCTCTCCGGTGGCGGCAGTAATGAGCGTAAGCGCGCACCGCATGCTACCGCAAACTCGGGGTGCCGGGTCTAGTGGCAAGCCGCCTGTGTCCGATCCACCATGCCTAACTAAATCTCTGGATCGGTGTCACCGACATAGGGTGTGAGACTGACACGTGAACTATGTCACCTGTACCACCGCACTTTGAGGCCAAGGAATCGGGTCGTGGTAGGCTTACACCGAGCGGTCCTTGCCCTAACAGTGGCAATCAAGGGCTACTGGCCAACACGCCGAGGACGTGCCGATCGCCGAGGACGAGGCAATGCCAAGTCATCATCCCGACCACCGGGGCATTTAACGATCCGCCACCTCACCCAAGATTGCGGGGCGGCCGTTAGGGTTAGCTAAACCCTAACGGGATCGGGACTGAGTACCATCTCGTGACGTCCTCGGGGGGATGCAAGTTACGTTATGCATCCGGCCGGATGATGCTACCTACCCGAACTCTAAACCATAGCAATAATAACAATTCATTCAATGCGGTCCAATACGTGCTCAATGAGATACAAGGAACCTAGCATGATACTACGAAGCAAGAACAGATATCGAACATGCGAATGGAACAACCTAGCATGGGCTAACATGAGAAACAATACAAGAGTTCATGCCATCAGAATTGAGCGAGCACCTAGGGCTAAACATGCTAATAATCATACACAGCATACAAAACAACAATCACAAATATACCGCAGGGCCCACACAACTCCTGGTAAGAAATCCTTACCTTGGTCGGAGGCTTCTACACACAAATCCTAAGTCATGGAACAATCCCGAGCTAGCGAGCGGGAACCTAGCAAACCAATAATAATCAACTTCTAAAACGTCTAAAAAACAATAGAACGAAGAAGCTCGGCTCGAGGCACTCACGCGGCACGGCGACACGAACTTGGAGTCTTGCCGGTAGCACGGCAGGTGCAGGCTGGCGCCGGCCGCGCGGATGGGCGCTGGCGCGGCTATGCTACCGCGAGCAAGGCACGGCACGGACGCGCGCAGGACGCGCGCAGCAGCGCGGGCGCGTCTCTGGGCGTCGCGGGCGATCAGCTCGGAGCGGCGCGCGCGCGCGAGCGATCAGCTCAGAGCGAAGCGCGCGGCGCGCGGCGAGGGCCTCTGGCGTCGGCGATCGGCGAGGGACGACCGACGATCCGGCGCGTCGATGGCTGCGACCGCGAGCGACCTTAGGCGATCTGGGGGCATTCTTTGTCTTGCGACGGGAGGAGGGTTGGCGACTTCGGGCGATCGGGGCTGCTGCTGGCGCGATCTGGCGTGCGAGTTGGCCGGCTGGACGTGCGACGATGGATGCTGGCTAGGGCTTCTCTCAGCTGGCTGCAATCAACACAAACACACACAACACTCTTCTATTCACTTGGCCAAATAGCACACCAAACGGATGAGAAGGAGAAGAGGAAGATCGATACCTACCCGGAATGATGATGATCGATCCAAGGGAGCTGCAAGGATGAAGAACTCGGCAAGGCAATGGAGAGAATAGCTTGGGCGGCCACACACTTTGGAGAAGAAGATGGAACAAACCTAATTTCTATTTCATTTAACCAAATGCACCAAAACTCCAAAAATCCAAGGCTAACCATAAAATGATGCAGGAAGAGCAACAAGAGCATCTAATGGCTCAATTGGCACACATCCCCACAAGCTTTCCAGGAGACCCGGGTTCAAACCCCAGCTGCAGCACAATTTCCTTTATTTTTACTTTTGCATCAAACCTTGCTCAAACCAAACCACAAATCCTTCCAAAAACCTACATAAATCCATCCAATAATTTTAGTAACTGGAAAAGACACAAACGGGCCTGACGGCCCGACCAAATTACCAAATTACCCCTAGGGCATACACGAAGATCGGGATGAAAAACACAGGTCGTTCTGATTTTTGTCCGAATCTTGCCAGGATTGTTTTAAGGATCTTTATGAAATGATTGTTTCTATTATGAAGTCTAAATGAGTTTTATCTTTTAATTGTTTTCGTAATGTCTTAAAAGTTTTAAATTGTAAGCATGCTAGTAAAAACTGGGTTTAGGACCATTTTTTGGTCGGGTTCTTACAGCTCAGCCATCATAAACATCATCTCTCGCATCATTGATGCCAGCTTTGCTCTAGGAGCTCCAATATAGGGTTGTGAGGTCTCTCTCCCATCTTGGGGCATATCGGCAACTGAGGCCACAGGCGGCCTACGGGTCTGGTTCAGTCCTGATGCTGCCTCATCTGTTGTTATCTAAATGCCAACACCTCGCTTGGTTGCACCAGACGATCCTGCTCCACGTTGGGTAATCGACATATTGGCGATCTATACCCAAAACACAAGTTAGTCCCCACTCGGACCAACCCTGCCAACAACAAAACAGAACTAGTATGCTAAATGCAAGTAATGTACCTTAACCCTTAACTAAGCTTAAACACATACCTGGCGGCTGTTGGAGTGCTGATGATCATGGGACACAACGACCTAACCCAGTAGGTCAGTCTACATAATCAAAGACTCTAAGCTCTGATGCCAACTCTAAGAACCCGACCCTAAATAGTCTCAATGATCCTTACTACATGTTGTAACTCATGTATTTAAAACAATAACTTAGACTTAAAAGCTTGAAGAAACATGCACTTATAAATTGATTCAGTGATCTCAGAAAACAACAGTTAAAACATAATTCTTAAAAACATCATTTAGCCTCTTGCAAGAGTTTACAAAAGCATAACAAAATCCAATGTAATTAAATCATTCATTAAACAAGTGCAATGCTAGACAGAAGATGCAACAGACTCGTCCCCATGATCGACCAACTTCTCCTCTAGCCACCTTGATGCTGTGCCAATTACCTGGTGGAAGGAAACCACAGAAAGGGTGAGTACAATTGCACTCAGTAAGAATTCCCCCAACCGGGGTACATTATGCAAGATAAATAATTTAGCATCCTAGCATACAAGCAAACCAAAATAAACTCACCGGTAGTCTCAACAACAAGGGTCAAAGTAGTGATTTGCGGTGGTCAAGCACACTCTTTGGGCTGACTAAGCGGAGAGGGCAATCTAAGTGTCCTCGGTCTCTGAATGTCTATCTCTAAGACAACTTGGTTAGCACTCAACTGGGCTAACTAGGGACAGCATGCCACTAGGCTTGTCCTACTACACTAGGCAACTCACAACTGGGCTTAACCCTATCACTAACCGAGCCATCACGCCACTCGACTGTCACTCGGGGCACAACAAGCCAGCACGCAACTCGACTGTCACTCGTGGGTCATCCAAGCCAGCACGCAACTCGACTGTCACTTGGGAAAACGAGCCAGCACGCAACTCGACTATCACTTGTGAGTAGAACTGAGCCAGCATGCAACTCGACTGTCACTCGGGCTCCCTATCAAGCACTTACTACAATAACTACTTAGGCTAACAGTGTCTGACAAACAACAAGGCTAAAGACAATAGAGCATGAGCAGACAATCGAGTCTCTTATTAAACAAAGGAGTACTACAACTAATCTCAAGTTCTACATGCCAAGCCCTAGTAACAGAACATGCAAAGGAACAGTAACCAAGAAACAGGGCAAGTAAACGGGCATACAAAGCATACAATTTAGACATACAGAATAGATCAGCATACACACAACCTGCATAACCTAATCCACGACAATTTTATAATAACATGAAGAACACACAGCTAGAAGTCTACCAAAACATGTGCAGGGTCCACACAACCTCGGCAAGGAACCCTTACCTGAATAGTTTAAAAAGTAGGCAAACGAGGAGTGATCCCAGGCTACAAGAACGCACGAATTCACCTAACATTAGCATGGTGCAACATAAAAGTAATCCTAAGTAAACAATCCAACGAATGACAACAAACAGCCTCGAGAAGAGTGCCTTACCCAAAACCGAAGACACAAGCTTGGCAGCTAGGCTCGGTGATCAAGGCAGCATGACTCGGCAGGTGTGGGCGGTGAAGCTCGGCAGACGTGCAGTAGGCCTTGGTGAGGACACGGGCGAGGGGATGCGGCAGGGACGGTAGCACAGCGACAACGGCGTGTGCAAGGGTTGCGTTGTTGCTGCTGTGCGGGCAAGGCGAGAAGTGCTTGCGGTAGCACTCGGTAGGGTAGTGAGCTTCGTTGGGGCAAAATAGATCGGTCGTGCGGACGCGTGAGCAAGGACGTGTGCGAAAGTGGCTAGGCAAATGACAGGCTTCGCTGTGGCGAAGCGTCGCGGCGATGGGCGAACAGCTCTAGTGTGTTGTAGCCAGCGAGGGCAGATCGACAGCAATGGCGATGGTGCGAGTAGCGCAGGTGGGGACGCGACACTGCTGAATGACGATCGCGCGCAAGGGGCTACTGTTGGTAGCGTTGCAGCTGTCTGCTTGGGACTGGTTAGCTCGGCGACGTCGGCTGTGCGGCTGGCGATGGTGACCTGTTCGATGATGGAGGTGAGGACTTGCAATGGAGAGGATGGAGAGATTGGGAAAAGAGTGTCTCGGCCAAAAGAGGTGTTGGGGAAGAAGAAAGTCGGCTAGGGCTTAGGGGGAGTAAAATTATACTTTTCCTTTTATTTTTTCCCAATTCAAAATACTCCAAAATCCTCCAAGTGCCAAATGTCCTTGGAGGTTCCCCCGTCGAGTCCTGGCAAGCTCACTTTTAAAATCCAATTTTCTATTTAATTCTGAACAGCCTCCAAACAACTCCCGATACCGAAACCCTGGGCCGTTACAATTAAACACCTAAACACATGGACAAACAACAACACAAGCCCCCGAGAGTTAGGCTTACCCAACCCGAGAAGGTGCAAGGCTCGACTGCCAGGGCAACAACAAGGCTTGACACGGGCGAGCGACAATGGCAAGGCCGCTGTAGAGCTGTGCGGTCGGCTGCAGGTTGTGGACGTGTGCGGCAGGCTTCGTTGGGGCAAAGCTCAAGTGGGCGAGCAGGCCGTGTGGCTGCGGAACGTGGCGCTTGCGTGCCATCAGCAAGGCTGGACAGCAGCGAGCTGGCTTGGCGATGCCGTGTGCGGCAAAGGCGAGGGATGAGGGATCGCGATGGACGCGCGACTATGGCTGATACGCTAGGGACGGAGTCGAGGCTAGGCGTGAAGCTTAGTGATGCTGCTCTCGACGATGGGAGAAAACGAGGAAGAAGAAGAAAGCTTGGGGAGGGATCGACTAGGGCTAAAAAAGAAGGGGGATTTTTCTTTTTATTTTCTTAATTAAAACCATTTAGAAGCCTTACCAAAAACACTTGTCAAATAGGTTCCCCTTTTGAGTCTTGGCAAGCTCGCATTTTAATTCTATTTTTCTGTTTAAACCCAAACGACCTCCAAACAGCTCTCGGTCCTGAAACCTGAAACCAGAACATAACTAAAAACTCAACACAAGTCTGGAAAGTATAGAGAAACCCTGAACAATTACCAAAATGCCCATGGGGCCAAATGACCAAACTATCCCTAGGGGTCAACCAGCCCTAACAGCACAACCAAACGATGAAAAAGTAACCGAACGCACCTGGAGAATTGGAATGAAAACCTGGGCCATTACAATACTCCCTTATTTTAAGACTTTCGTCCCCGAAAGTCCTAAGACTAAAAGAACTCCGGGAAACTCCACTGAACTTTAACCAACTGAACTCCTGGTAAAGACTGCACCGGTTTCACCTCGAAACTCAACAACTTCTTCGGTTTTAAAGACTCAAGGCCACCACGTCAACAAGTCAGCCACAACTACCTCAACTAAAATGAGATATACACAGAGCTCTGAAGGGAGAGACGCGGCGGTGCTAACAGGCAAGCCACTGCCCCGGCTCTCTCCAACTCTCAAACGATCCAACAACCATGGGGCTCTCCTATCCCAGCAACCAAAACTCAGAAAGCCTCACCACGGTGCTACTTTCGACAATACGCCGGGCATCGGCGTAACTTCTCTAATCACTAACAGCTATTAGCAAACGGCCTCAACCCTCCACCACGTCGATAAACAACTAAACCTCTAAGGTTCCAGAAACCAGTCGAACTCCAATTCTTGCCCACAACACTCAACGAGACCATCCAAACCACCAACTGGTGATCGCTCCTGAAGGCAACTTCACCAACTGGTACGGGTCCAAAACAACTAAGCCGTACTAAAAGAGAAATAAAATTACAAAGGCCAAGGGGTGCACTATTAGCTCACCGGATGGCTAAAACACAAACTGAGCACTCATCTCAGGGTGCCCACCACCCCTAGATGGATTTCCAATGATCTCCCTGTAAAGTCTCTAAAACAAACTAGATGGCTTCAACTTCTCAGCAGGCTCTTGCACGGCTCCTTTGCATGCTAACCACACACACTAGCTGAAACTTCAGCCACGACCACTCTGAACAACAAGGTCAGGGCACAGGCCCAACACGGCCAAACCAGCAACTTGGGGAAAACAAACTCCAAGGTCTAACCATCCAAGGCACTGAACAACTGTGCCAAACTACTCAACTCTGGCTCAACTATGACACCAACGGAGAACGTGCTTTCACTAGAAACAAGACCCCAGAAGAGCTTGATCTACTGAACCCAAATCCAAATATACAACGGAGCAAAGCTCGCCTCAAAGGTGACACGTAACTCACAAGTCCGACAAGTTACTCCAAGGACTTCTTCCTTTTAACTTAGGCTTAAAACATCTTCCAACCAAAAAAAACTCCACGCATGGAACATCTCAACAGGGACTACACAGTCCCAAGGAACACCAATGACAACAACGACAGTGGCTGATGAATCACAAGCACAGGAACCAGCAAGGCAACCTCAAAAGTCAAGACTCGAGGCTAGCAACCATGGTGCAACTTGACCACCACGGAAGCTAGGGGTTTCTCAAAATCTAAAGATCCAACAACTTTCCAGTAACAATGCAAAACTCTTGAACTGAACTGGCCACTGCCCTCGCGTGGTCGAGCGACTTGCAACTTGCTAGCAATACAACACATGAAACCCTTAACTAGGCTGGTCGCTGCCCTCAAGCGACCCAACAACTTCACAACTTGCTAGCACCACTCCCACCGGCTCCACAACACATGAGCTAACTTGACTTCTCCTAAGCAGAAACTTTTCTGACGAGCAAACTTCCGAAGGATAGCGAACTCCACACACGCTCACTATCTGGCTCACACAAAAGTAACAACAACCAACTCTCTCGGGAGTAACTGTAATGGCCCAAGTTTTCATTCTGGATCTCCAGGTATATTCGGTTATTTATTCGGTCATTTGGTTGGGCCGTTAGAGCTTTTTGAGCTCCTATGGGCATTTTGGTCATTTGGCCTCCAGGGCATTCTGGTAATTTTTCAGGGTTCCGGGTTGTTTCTCAGAGATGTGTTGAGTTGTGGTTTGTGTTCTGGTTTCAGGTTTCAGGACCGAGAGGTGTTTGGAGGTCATTCGGGATTTAAATAGAAAATAGGATTAAAAGTGAGCTTGTCAAGACTCGAAGGGGGAACCTCTTGTGACATTTGGAGGATTTTTAAGGGATTAATTAAGTGGAAAATAAGAGAAAAATTCTTCCTTCCCTCATTTGCCCTAGCCGACCCTTGTCTTCCCTTTCTCCCTCTTTGGTCGATCATCACCTCTCAACCCTCCATCTTCTCCATTGCAAGCATCAAGCAACCGAGAAGCTTCACCATAACCGAACCAGCCCTCCCAGCCGCAAGCAGCCAACCATCGCCGAGCCCATCACCATCGCTGAAGCTTCACGCCGCAAGCAGTCTGTCACCGAGAGTAGCCAGTCGCCGAGAGCCCCAACCTCACGTCGCAACACCCAGCCGCTGATCCTTCTATGGCACCACCGAGCAGATCGACCAGCCCACTTGCCCGCTCCACCGCCCGCACAGCTCGCCTTCCCACAGCCCCGCATCACCTTTGCTCACCCATGCGAAGCACAGTCGAGCCCACCGCTCGACGCATCGCCTCCCATGTTCGCTCGCTATAGCATACCCGAGCCGCTCGCCCACATGAGGCTCGCAGGCCCCTACCGCTCGCACCTTGTCTTATCTTTGTCGTAGCATCGCATGCCCATGCCTGCCTAGACACGCCGCACCTGCCCTCCTACTGCTGCACACCTACCGAGCCTTGCCGCACACGCTGCCTGTTGTAGCACACCCTTACCGAGGCTGCCCAGCTGCCGAGTGGTGTGCTCTCCGTTTTGGGTAAGCCTAATCTCGAGGTTGTTTTGATGTTTTTTTTTTTGCTAATGGTTACCTAGGTTTGATATGTGTTGTGTGGCTTTACTTTTAGGGTATTGTTGTTCTTCCTGCAGCCCGAGAGACCGTCTCGTTTGTTGGCTACTTCCACTGATCAGGTAAGGGTTCCTTGCCGGGGTTGTGTGGACCCTGCGCAAGGTTTCGATAGTCTCGTAGTTGTATGTTCTGTGTGACGGCCCAGGTTTTCATCCCGGTCTTCCAAGTATGCCCTAAGGGTATTTTGGTAATTTGGTCGGGCCGTCAGGGCCGTTTATGCCTTTTCCAGTTGTTAAAAATTATGGGATGGACTTAAGTAGGATTTTGATACTTTGTGGATGTGTTTGGGCATGGTGAGATGCAAAAGAAAAATTAGGAATTTAAAATGGTGTTGTTAGGTCTCAAACCTGAGTATTCGGGAAGCTTGTTGGGTTGCATGCCAGTTGAGCTATTGGGAGCTCTTGTTACTCTTTCTGCGGCATATCTTGGTTAGCCTTGAGTCCTTGGGGTTTTGGTGCATTTGATTAAAAGAAAAGGAATTAGGTTTTTTGAGTTTTTCTCCAAAAGCTTCTTTGCCGCCCATGCTTTTCTCTCCCAAGCTCCAAGCCGAGTTCCATCTCCCTAGCAGCCCGTCGTTCGATCATCATCCCGGGTAAGGTTCCTCGATTTCTTCTTCTTCTTCTTCTTCTGATTGGGTTCTTGCTGGCCGAGAGAGAAAAAGAGGTGAGTGGTGTTTTTGTTGCAGCTAGCCGAGAGGAGCACCACCGGTAGCAGACCGCGGAAACCCCGCCCGACAACCTGTCGCACGCCGCACGCCCGCCTTGATGCCGAGCCAGACGGCGTCGCAGCCAACAGCAGATTTGCCCAAACGCCTCGCCCCTGTCGCAGCCCGTCGCACGCACCAACCGAGCAGCCCTGGCGCCCGCTTCTCACGTCTGCGCCATCGCTTTTGCACGCCATCGCCCAGCCGAGCCCGCCCGCGCGCCCACTTCTCACTGTCGGCATCTGCACGCCGCACTTCAACGCCCGTCCGTGCGCGCGCCGCGCCCAGCGCCATGCCATCTCGTCTCGCATGCATGACCAGCGCCAGTGGCTGTGCCATCGCTTTATCCAATAGCGTAGCCTGCCGCACCAAAGACGCCAAGCCTTCTTCGGCTCCGTGTCGCCGTCTTGCGTCGCGAGTGCTCCTCCCGAGCTGAGCCCTGTTTGTTTCATTATGTTTAGGCCTATGGTTTGTGATTATTGTTGTGCTTGTTAGGTTCTCATTAGCTAGCTCAGGATCGATCGCAGCTTAGGAATTCTTGTGTGTAGTTGCCTCCCGACCAAGGTAAGGATTTCTTACTGGAATTGTGTGGGCCCTGCCATATTATATGTGATTGTTGTTTGTATGCTTGTTGTGTTTATCAGCATGTTTAGTGATAGGTGCTCTGTTCTGAATTTCCGACTGGCATGATTTCTTGTGTTGTTTCTCATGTTAGTCCATGCTAGGTTGTTCCGTTCTGGCATGCTCGTTATATGTTCTTGCTTCGTAGTATCATGGTAGGTTCGTTGTATCTGTTGAGCACGTATTGGATTGTTTGTTGTATCTGTTATAGATTGAGATATGGTAGGTAGCATCATCCGGGCCAGGATGCATAACGTAACTTGCATCCACGGCAGGGACGTACGAGGCAAGATTCGCTCCCCCACGATCCCCGTTAGGGTTTAGCTAACCATAACAAAGAGCCCGCAATCTTGGGTGATGGTGGCGGTCGTTAAATGCCCCAACGGTCGGGATGATGACATGGCATTGCCTTGTCCCCAGCCCGATCGGCACGCGTCTCGGCGTGTTCAGCCGTAGCCCTTGATTGCCACCTGTTAGGGCAAGGTCGGCTTCCTGGTGTAAGCCTACCACGATCGGTTCCTTAGCCTCAGGTGCGGTGGTACAGGCTAACATAGTTCACGTGTCCAGGTCTCACACCCCTATGTCAGTGACACAGATCCAGAGATTTAGTTAGCCATGGTGACTGGACTTGGGCAGCTTGCCACTAGACCCGACACCCCCCATGGTTTGCAGTAGCATGCGGTGCACACACACGCTCATTACAGCGCCGATCGTAGAGCTCCTCCGGATCTTGAGTTTAGTGCACCTTTCGTATCGACAGTAGACAGGCTGAGGCCGAGACTTGTTTCTCGTATAGGATCGTATTATGAGGTGGATTATTCTGGAGTAAGACCCTGAGATGGCATCCGAAGTTTATATGTGGATTTAAGCTATGTGCTCTATTCTGTGTTTATATTCATAGCTTGCATACCTTATGCTAGATGACCATGTATATCGTATTGTACCCTGGTTGGGGATTCTTACTGAGTAATTCGTTACTCACTCTTATTTTGTGGTTTTCCACAGGTAACCAAGGTGCGAGACAGGATGGCTGAAGGAGGAGCTGTGATCATGGAAACCAGCTGTCCAACTCTGAATTTTATCTATGATTCTTTATGTCTTATCTTTCATCTGAATGCATGTAGTTGGGCACGGAGCCCTAAGTTGTTTTCTGACTGCTTTTCCGGATTCTAGCACTATTGTAATTGTTGGATGTTTTTAATGTTTTAAATAAATCTCTGATCAGAGTATGTTTTGGAAATGTATTTGTCTTGGAATAGGTGCTTGGAAACAAGGACAGGTTTCAGGAATTTATGTTGACTCTTAAATGGATGTTATATGTTTTTTTGTTTTTTACTTGGAATCCAAAAAACCAATCTTGCACATTGATTTTAGCTTTGAATGCATGCATTGAGGTAAAGACCTATTTTAGGACACCATTCGGGTCGGGTCTTTACATTCTGCATGATTTATAAACTGTTAGTGGAATAGGTTGTGCAGGTTGACAGTATGTTTGATCTGTTCTATATGCCTGACCTGTATGTTCTGTAAGCCTGTTTATTTGCCTTGTTTCCAAGCACCTGTTCCATTTAAAATCAACATAATTTCCTGAAACCTGTCCCTGTTTCCAAGCACCTGTTCCAAGACAAATACATTTACAAAGCTTACTCTGATCAGAGATTTATTTAAAACATACAAACTTTACAACAATGCTAGAATCCAGAAATACATTCAGAAAACACCCTAGGGCTCCGTGCCCAACTACATGCATTCAGAGAACATTTAAATCATAAACATAAAACTCAGAGTTGAACAACGGGTTTCCATGATCACAGCTCCTCCTCCAGCCATCCTGTCTCGCACCATGGCTACCTGTGGAAAAACCACATAATAAGGGTGAGTAACGAATTACTCAATAAGAATCCCCAACCGGGGTACAATACGATATAATCAGTCATCTAGTACCAAAGCATGCAAGCAAACAGCTACCAACACAGATCATAGCTCAACGAGCTCATAAAACAAGATCTGGAGTCATCGGAAGTCTCTTTCTTCTGGCCTAATGGATTGGATACACTGACCAATCCAGGACATCACCGAGGTATCTGTCACTCGCGGGGAATACACTGATCCCTAGAATGTCCTCAACGGCCTCCTTGCCCTTGCCACTAATCTGGACTTACGGGAGAGTACCCGAAGTCAGGCTCTAACGGAAAGAATGGTGTACTCACGACATTAGCCCGGGGGAGCTCTCAGAACCGGCAACTAACGCGTGTGCGCGCACACCGCATGGTCTCTGCAACCGGCGTAAATGTGGGGGCCTAAGGGCAAACTACGCGGTCCAGGTGAACATGCCTATGACTCGGAAGCGGTGTCACTGATCACAGTAGCGCGAGGCCCTCGGCGCTCATCTGTGCAGCCTGATCCACCGACCTGAAGCTAAGAACCGGCCAAGGCAGGCTTACACCGTTCGCAGGGATCCGCTCTAGCAGGCTACAAACTAGGCATAGGCCAATGAGGTTGCTAAGTCTCATTGGCTGCCGGGAGGGGGGAGAAAAAACAAGGTATGTTATGCTTTGCTCAATATCCGACCACTGGGGACAAAGTACTTTATGTCCGCTCTCAACCCCTGAAGCAATGCTTCGCTTTACTCCCGACCGGTGGGGACAAGATACGTTATGTTCGCTCTCAGCCTCTGGATGATGACAAACCCTACAACTCTATCTAAGAGTACAGAGTAAAAGCAATGATTCCTGGCTAGCAAACAAAGACCGACATCAATCACACTACCTAGCATGATACTACGAGTTTAAGCAGGAACCATAAGCATGCTGGCAGAACAAACCTAGCATGGCACTAACATGTAAATCAGGCAAACATGCTAGCAAGAAATCAATCAAAGCTGCTCTATTATTATCATGCTCATAACAGTCAGCAAACAAGCAAGGCATATCATGAAAATATCGTAGGGCCTACACAACTCTGGTAAGAAATCCTTACCTGGTCGGAAGGCAACAACACACAATAAAAATAACTGCGATCGAACCCGAGCAACCTATAGCGAGCCAAATAAACCCATCAATAATCATAAAATAGCCCTAAATACAATAAAATAAATAGGGCTCGGCTCGAGAGCAACTCACGAGGCGCGGCTGACACGTGTGAACGGCCGGCGCAGGCGAGGCGACCAATGGGGCCGGGCCGGGGCGCTTTGGGGCGCGAGGGGCTCATTGGGGCGCTGCATGGCATGGCATTTGGGGCGTAGCGAGACAGGCTCGCTATAGGTTGTGCTGCCGGCTCGTTGGCGTGTTAGCTGCGCCTCTTGAGTTGCTCCCGAGCTGAGCCATGTTTATTTTATTGTATTTAAGCCTATTTTTATGATTATTGATGTGTTTGTTTGGCTCGTTATTGGTTGCTCGGGTTCGATCGCAGCTTAGTTTTATTGTGTGTTGTTGCCTTCCGACCAGGTAAGGATTTCTTACCGGAGTTGTGTGGGCCCTGCGATATTTTCATGATATGCCTTGTATGTTTGCTGACTGTTATGAGCATGTTAGAGATAGAGCAGTTTGATTGATGTCTTGCTAGCATGTTTGCCTGATTTTACATGTTAGTGTCATGCTAGGTTTGTTCTGCCAGCATGCTTATGATTCCTGCTTAAGCTCGTAGTATCATGCTAGGTAAATGTGATTGATGTCGGTCATTGTTTACTAGCCAGGAATCATTTATTTGCTCTGTACTCTTAGATAGAGTTGTAGGGTTTGTCATCATCTAGAGGCTGAGCGGACATAACGTACTTTGGCCCCACTAATCTGGAGTAAAGTGTGCGCAGCATAACGTATCTTGCTTCCCCCCCCCCGATCGCCAATGTGGATTTAGCTCTGGTCAAGAGTAAAGTGTGTGTAGCATAACGTATCTTGCTTCCCCCCCCCCCTGACCCGCCGATGTGGATTTAGCTACCCAAATGGGCATAAGCCTAGTTTGTAGCCTGCTAGAGCGGAACCCTGCCAACGGTGTAAGCCTACCTTGGTCGGTTCTTAGCTTCAGGTCGGTGGTTTAGGCTGCACAGAAGAGCACCGAGGGCCTCACGCTACTGTGATCAGTGACGCCGCTTCCGAGTCATAGACACACGCGTTAGTTGCTGGTTCGGAGAGCTCCCCCGGGCTAATGTTGTGAGTACACCATTCCTTCCGTTAGAGCCAGACTTCGGGTACTCTCCCATAAGTCCAGATTAGCAAGGGCAAGGAGGCCCTTGAGGACATCTTTGGGTTCAGTTTTTGAGCTGAACAATCCCCCGAGTGAATGATACTTCGGTGATGTCCCATGATTGGTTACGAGAACCAATCATTAGGCCGGAAGTAGGAGACTTCCAATGATTCCAGATCTTGCCTTGTAAGCTCGTTGAGCTATGATCTGTGTTGGTAGTTGTTTGCTTGCATGCTTTGGTACTAGATGACTGATTATATCGTATTGTACCCCGGTTGGGGATTCTTACTGAGTAATTCGTTACTCACCCTTATTTTTGTGGTTTTTCCACAGGTAACCATGGTGCGAGACAGGATGGCTGGAGGAGGAGCTGTGATCATGGAAAACCCGTTGTTCAACTCTGAGTCTTATGTTTATGTTATGATTTAAATGTCCTCTGAATGAATGTAGTTGGGCACGGAGCCCTAGGGTGTTTTCTGAATGTATTTCTGGATTCTAGCATTGTTGTAAAGCTTGTATGTTTTAAATAAATCTCTGATCAGAGTAAGTTTTGTAAATGTATTTGTCTTGAAACAGGTGCTTGGAAACAGGGACAGGTTTCAGGAAATTATGTTGACTTTTAGATGGATGTTTTATGTTTTAGTTTTACTTAGAATCCGAACACCATCTTGCAAATTTTCTGTAGATTTGTATGCATGCATTGAGGTAACGGCCTATTTTAGAACCGCTTTCGGGTCGGGTCGTTACAGTAATGTACCCCGTTTGGGGAATTCTTACTGAGTGCAATTGTACTCACCCTTTTTGTGATTTTCTTTTACCACGTAACTTGGCACAGCATCGAGGTGGCTAGAGGAGGAGCTGATTGATCATGTGGATGAGTCTGTTGCATCTCCCTTTCTGCATTGCACTTTATTTCAGAAAGTCTTTTATTCTATTGGGTTTTAGATTCTTTTGTATACTCTGGCCAGATGCTAAAGGATTTTAACTATTATGCTTTTTAACTGTTTGGTTTCTAGAATTCTGAAATCATTTATGAAGTGCTTGTTTCTTAAAACGTTTTATGTCTATGTTTTGGATTCAAATCATGGCTCTTGGAATTTAGTAAGGATCACTTAGACTATTTAGGGTCGGGTTCTTACAGTTGGTATCAGAGCTTAGAGTCATTGATTCAGTAGACTGGCATACCGACTTAGGTCGTTGTGTCCCATAATCATCACCACTCCAACAGCCGCCAGGTATGTGTTTAAGCTTATTTAAGGGTTAAGTTTACATGTAAAGACCCGACCCAAAAGGGGCTCTAAATGGGCCTTTACCCCAATGCATGTAGTGAAAATAAAAGATATTAAGAAAAATACATTTCGGATCCCAAGTAAAAACAGAAACATTCAACAACCAAAACATACATTTCTAAAAGCATACTCGATCGGAGATTTATTTAAACCATTAAAACAATCCACAAGTATAAATATCTTTGGAATCCATAAAACGTAAGAAAACATCCTGGGCTCTGTGCGTCTACATGCATTCGGGGAAATAACAAAAGTCAAGAGTCATGATAAATAAAATAGAATAATCGAGAGATGACAAAGCAGATTCCATGATCACGGCTCCTCCATCGACCATCCTGTCTCCCGCTTTGATTACACCGTGTGGAAAACCACGGAATAAGGGTGAGTAACGAATTACCAAAGAAGAATCCCCAACCGGGGTACAATACGATATACATGATCATCTAGAAGAATGTATGCAAGCTATGAGTACAAACACAGAGCGGAGCACATAGCTAAGTCCACACTTGGACCTCGGATGCCATCTCGGGGGTCTTAGTCCGGAAATACCACAACACACTAAACGCGCTATACGGGAACAAGTCCCGGCCAAGCCTCGCTCTTTCGCCGATCACGAAAGGTGCACTGCTCAAGATCCCGAGGAGCTCTCGATCGGGCGCTGTAATGAGCGTAAGCGCGCGCACCGCATGCTCTTGCAAACTCGGGGTGCCGGGTCTAGTGGCAAGCCGCCCGTGTTCGATCCACCATGCCTAACTAAATCTCGGATCGGTGTCACCGACATAGGGTGTGAGACACGACACGTGAACTATGTCGGCTGTACCACCGCACTGAGGCTAAGGAACCGGTCGTGGTAGGCTTACACCGAAGCGGTCCTTGCCCTAACAGTGGCAATCAAGGGCTACGGCCGAACACGCCGAGGACGCGTGCCGATCGCCGGGGGCGAGGCAATGCCAAGTCATCATCCCGCCGTTGGGGCATTTAACGATCTGCCACCCTCACCCAAGATTGCGGGGCCTCACGGTTGGGATAGCTAATCCCTCACGGGTCCAAGGACGGAGAAGCTGTCTCGAACGTCCTTGCCATAGATGCAAGATACTTTATGCATCGGGCCCTGATGATTCTATCTACCTCAATTCTAAACCTTAACAATAATAACGATTCAATCAATGCGGTCCAATACGTGCTCATCGGATACAAAGAACCTAGCATGATACTACGAAGCAAGAACAGATATCGAACATGCTAGAATAGAACAACCTAGCATGGGCTAACATGAGAAACAATACAAGAGTTCATGCCATCGAGAATTGAGCAATAACACCTAGAGATAAACATGCTAGTAATCATACACAGCATACAAAACAACAATCACAAATATACCGCGAGGTCCACACAACCCCTTAAGAAATCCTTACCTTGGTCGGAAGACTTCTACACACAAATCCTAAGGCTGCGGAACAATCCCGAGCTAGCGGCGGGAACCTAGCAAACCAACAATAATCGGCATCTAAAATATCTAAACAACAATAGAACGACAAGCTCGGCTCGGGGAACTCACGCGCGCGACGACACGAGCTTGGGGTCAGCTGGCGAGCCGGCACGGCAAGGACACGCGCCGTTGCGCGCGCTGCACACGCACGGACGCACGGCGAGCGCGGCGCGAGCGCGGCGGGCGAGCGCGCGCGGCGCCGCGTGCGATGCGCGATCACGCGAGCAGCGGCTTCAGCGAGGACGCGCGGCGAACGTCTCGGCGGCGCGCGCGGCGCGGCCAGCGTCACGATCGCGAACACGGCGAGCAAATCGGCGGGAGGAGCGCGCGCGGCGAAAGTTCGGGCGAAGGCGCGCGGCGAGCGATTCGGCAAGCGGACACGGCGAGGGCGCGCGATGGGCGACGCGGGCGCGGCTGGACGCGCGGGCGTTGGCGAGGACCTCCTGGCGTGCGAGCGATCGGGCGATCTGCGCTATTGCGAAGCAACAAGGCCGCTGGGACAGATCTCACGGGCGTCGCGAGCGATCGGTGGACGTCGCGACAGCGAGGCGATCTGTCTTCTTTGGCGAACGACAAGGCTTCTTTGCTTTCGGCTACACTCGGTGGGCCGCAATCAACACAACACACACACACACCTCTTTTCACTTGGCCAAACGCACACCAAACGGATGAGAAGAAGAAGAAGAAGACCAATACCTACCCGGAATGATGATGATCGAACCCAAGGAGATGCAAGGATGAAGAATCGGCAAGGCTATGGAGATGGAGAGCTTGGGCGGCCAAGAGGTGTTTTGGAGAAGAAGATGGAATAACCTAATTCTATTTCATTTAACCAAATGCACCAAAACTCCAAAATCCAAGGTTAACTAAGATGTGATGCAGAAAGAGCAACAAGAGCACCTAATGGCTCAATTGGCACACCTCTCTACAAGCTTCCCAGAGAGACCGGGTTCAAACCCCATTTGCAAAGACAAATTCCTTTATTTTTACTTTTGCAACGAACCTTGCTCAAACCAAACCACAAACCCCTCCAAAAACCTACAAAAACCATCCAATAATTTTAGTAACTGGAAAAGACACAAACGACCCTGACGGCCCGACCAAATTACCAAATTACCCCTAGGGCATACCTGGAAGACCGGGAAGAAAAACCTGGGTCGTTACATTACATTACTTGCATCTAGCATACTAGCCATGTTTTGTTGATGGCAGTGTGGTCCGAGCTGGGACTAACTTAGTGTTTTGGGTACAGATCGCCAATATGCAGATTACCTGACGTGGAGTAGGATCGTTTAGTGCAGCCAACTGAGGTGTTGGCATTGAGATAACGACTGATGAGGCAGCGTCAGGACTGAATCAGACTCGTAGGCTGCCTGTGGCCCTAGTTGCGGATATGCCCTGAGCTGAGGGAGAGACCTCACAGCCCTAGACTGCAGCTCCTAGAGCAGAGCTGGCATCGATGATGAGATAGATGATGTTCATGATGGCTGAGCAGAGGGCCGAGTCGCAGGCATAGTTTTCAGCACAGCTTGTAGAGCAGCTTGCTGTGCAGGGGGAGGAGTCTCGATCCCAGACGACGCAGTTAGTTGAGTTGTTCCCACATGCTCCACCTGTTGCACCTGCATCCCTAGTGAACCCTCAGCGAGGCCAGAGGCCTGTAGTTGTTGAGGTTGTTGTAGGTAATGGAGCCGCCGAGAATGGCCACTGGCTCAAAGATTTTTGCAAGTAGAAGCCTAAGAAGTTCAATGCTACTGAGGGTTTGCTGAAGGCAGCGAGATTGCTTTCTAGGATGGAATACATCTTCTAGGTAATGGATTGCCCAGACACTCAAAGACCGAGGTGTGCCGCGCGTGTTCTTGCTGACACAGCAGTGTGGTGGTGGAAGTCCACTCTTCGAGGTAGACCTGTAGGATCCCCACCCCCTACTTGGGAATTCTTCAGGGCTGCATTCAAGGTTTAGTATATCAGTGAGGAAGCCCAGCAAGAGATGGTTGAGGCATTCAATAGCCTGAAGCAGGGAGTTGACTCCATAGAGGAATATGAGAGGAAGTTTTCTGAGCACAGTCACTTTGTCCCAAAGCTAGTTTCCACTGAGGAACTTAAGATTAAAAAGTTCGTTGGAGGGTTCAGGTTGGAGGTTGCCCAGGACATCAAGGCACTCGGTGTAGATATCTACACCAGGACAGTGGCGCTGGCCAAGATTTACAATAGGAAGTACTCCCGTGAGAAGGTTGCTGCAGTCGTCAGGGCCGTTTTCCGCAGAGAGATCAGGGTCGCCAAGAGGGCATAGTGAGACAGCCGCCTTATTGCCGGACTTGTGGCAAGAATCACTTTGGTATGTGTGGGACTTCATCTAGAGCTTGCTTCAGATGTGGCAAGGAAGGGCACATGGCCAGAGCGTGTCCTCAAGGTGAGACAGCAGCTAGACCGGCTCAGCAGTAGGGCCTAGTATTTGCCACGATTCGGTAGGAGGGCGAGAAGACTGATGCAGCTGTTGCAGGTACTGTACTTGTCCTAGATCATTATGCTTATGTACTGTTTGATTAGGGCTCGACCCATTCTTTTATGTCTGCATTGTTTGCTAGTCAAGCTTGTTTAGTGTTGGAACCTTTAGGGTACAAATTGTGTGTTGCCACTTCTTCGGGAGCTAGTATGTTGGCTAGTGACAAGGTTAGAGATGGTAGGATCCTAGTGTTTGGAGAGTCTTTAGCAGCTACCCTCATAGTGTTGCCTATGAGTGGGTTCGATGTAATCCTAGGGATGGATTGGTTAGCGGAGCATCATGCACTAATTGACTGCCGCCAGAAGGAAGTGGTGTTCAGGCCGCCTAAGAAACAGAGTTTCAAGTTTCGCGGTGTTTGGAGCAGAGTCTGTCCGCCGTTGATTTCTGCAGTGAAAGCTCAGCGATTGTTAGCTCGAGGAGCTTGGGGCAACTTGGCAAAGTTGTTTGGAGGAGACCGTCCTTCGATGTTAGTTGATCAGGTGCCGGTGGTTCAGGTGTATGTAGATGTGTTTCCCGAGGAGTTGCTTGGGTTGCCACCTCAGCGGGAGGTTGACTTCACTATTGATCTCGAGCCGGGGACTCTCTCTATCTCCAAAGATCCTTACCAGATGGCGCCAGCTGAGTTGAAAGAGATGAAGGTTCAGTTGCAGGAGATGTTAGAAAGAGGTTTTATCCGACCCAGTGTGTCCCTGTGGGGAGCGCTAGTGCTATTTATGAAAAAGAAAGACGGTTCGATGCGCCTCTGCATAGATTACAGGGAACTGAACAAGGTTACAGTGAAGAACAAGTACCCGTTGCCACGTATTAATGACTTGTTCGATCAGCTCTAGGGAGCATCCATGTTCTCGAAGATAGATTTGAGGTCTCGCTACCATCAACTGAGGATCAGGGATGCAGACATTCCCAAGACAGCTTTCAGGTCGAGGTATAGCCACTACGAGTTTGTGGTAATGTCTTTCGGGCTAACCAATGCACCAACAGCTTTCATTGATATGATGGACAGAGTGTTCAAGGCATTATTGGACAGCTTTGTTATCATATTCATCAATGATATTTTGATATACTCTAAGACCATAGAGGACCATGCTACACACCTGAGGCAAGTTATGACAGCTCTGAGGGAGAACCAGTTGTATGCCAAGTTCTCCAAGTGCGACTTTTGGTTAGAACAGGTTGCTTTTCTTGGACATGTTGTATCTAGAGATGGCATAGCAGTGGACCCTGCCAAGATTGATGCAGTGAGTTCTTGGGCTAGATCGACCACGGTCGTAGAGATACGCAGTTTTCTGAGACTGGCAGGCTACTATCGTAGGTTCGTTAAGGACTTTTCCGCCAAAGCAGCGCCCTTAACCAGGCTTACTAAAAAGGGAGTTGATTTTGTTTGGGATGATAAGTGTGAAGAGAGCTTTGCTGTTCTGAAGCATAGTTTGACTACAGCTCCGGTGTTGTTAGTTCTAGAGGGAACCGGTGGTTTCGTGGTATACAGTGATGCTTCTAAGTTTGGGTTGGGTTTTGTTCTGATGCAGCATGAAAACGTTATTGCCTATGCTTCGAGACAGTTGAAACCTTATGAGAAGAACTACCCGACACAAGAGATGGAGTTAGCAGCACTGGTGTTTGCTTTAAACATCTGGAGGCATTACCTGTATGGAGAGAGGATTCAGATGTTTACGGACCACCAGAGCCTCAAATACTTCTTCACTAAGAAGGAGTTGAACATGAGGCAGAGGAGATGGCTGGAGTTAGTGAAGGACTATGATTGCGAGATCTTGTATCATTCGGGCAAGGCCAACGTTGTGGCTGATGCGTTGAGTAGGAAAACTTCACATTCTACAACCTTACTAAGTTCACAGATTCTGTTGCGGAAAGAGTTGGAGCGAGCTGGTATAGTAATGTTATTGGGAGAGGTTACCGCAAGGGTAGCCCAGTTGTCTGTACCACCTTCCATCAGGCAAAGGATTATTGTTAGCCAGCTGAGTAATCTCGAGTTGAGCCGATTGATTGCCAGAGTGTAGGCCGAAAGAGATTTTGATTTTGATGTGGCACCAGATGGTGGTTTGAGGTATAGAGGACGCCTTTGCGTGCCGGCAGACGCTGGATTGCGAGCTAAGTTGCTAACTGAGGCTCACAGTTCCCCGTTCACTTGGCACCCAGGGGGCACCAAGATCTATCAGGACCTTAAGTAGACTTTCTGGTCAAACAACATGAAAAGAGATATTGCAGAGTTCGTTAGCTGGTGTCTCACTTGTCAGCAAGTGAAGGCTCCCAAATAGAAACCCGCAGGGTTGTTGCAGCCACTGAGTGTGACTCAGTGGAAGTGGGAAGAGATTTCCATGGATTATATCTCTGGTTTGTAGAGGACGCCGAGAGGATTTACTCAGATTTGGGTTATAGTAGACCGTTTGGCCAAGAGTGCGCACTTCATCCCCGGTAAGATCACTTATATCGTAAAGCAGTGGGCACAATTGTTTTTAGAGTAGATTGTTCGGTACCATGGGGTACCCGTTAAGATTATGTCTGACAGAGAATCCCGTTTCACTTCTCGTTTCTAGAGGGCGCTCCAGAAGGGTTTGGGTGCTGAGTGCAACTTCAGCACAACGTTTCACCCTCAGACCAATGGGCAGACTGAGAGGGTGAACCAAATTTTGAAGGATATGCTGAGAGTCTGTGTTCTTGACTTTCCAGGAAGCTGGGACCAGTATTTGTATTTGGTGGAGTTCGCTTACCACAATAGCTATCAGGAGACAATTCAGATGCCACCGTTCTAGGATTTGTATGGTGCGCTGTAGGTCTCTAGTGTTCTAGGAGGAGGTTGGTGACAGACAGGTTCTGGGTCCCGAGTTACTTTAGTTGACTAATGATGTAGTGCAGAAGATTCGAGCTCGTATGTTGACTACCTAGAGTAGACAAAAGAGCTACACCAATGTTAGGCGTAGGGACTTAGAGTTTGGCGTGGGACAACATGTTTTCCTGAAGGTGACATCGATGCATGGAGTACAGAGGTTTGGAAAGCAGGGCAAGCTGAGTCCCAAGTTTGTGGGGCCTTTTAATATTTTTGAGGGGATCGGTCCAGTGGCATACCGGTTAGCGTTGCCTCCATTGTTGGCTTCTGTGCATAGCGTATTCAACGTATCGATGCTACGACAGTATGTTGCGGACCCGTCCCACATTATCGATTACGAGCCGTTGGAACTGAACCAAGACTTAAACTTCGAGGAGAGGCCTATTCAAATTTTAGACTGGTAACGCAAGGTTTTGTGTAACTGGGAGATCAACCTAGTCAAGGTTCTGTGGAGAAATCAGAGGGAAGATGAAGCAACCTGGTAACTTGAGGATGAGATGAGGACGCATTACTCGAAGTTATTTTAGTCTTAGGACTTTCGGGGACGAAAGTCTTAAAAGGATGGAATATTGTAATAGCCCAGGTTTTCATTCCAGATCTCCAGGTATGTTTGGTTATTTATTCGGTCGTTTGGTTTGGCCGTTAGAGCTTTCTGTGCTCCCGAGGCATTTTGGTCATTTGGCCTCCGAGGGCATTCTGGAAATTTTTCAGGGTTCTGGGTTGTTTCTGAGAGATGTGTGGAGTTGAGGTTTGTGTTATGGTTTCAGGTTTCAGGACCGGGAGATGTTTGGAGGTCATTCGGGATTTAAACAGAAAATAGGATTAAAAGTGAGCTTGCTAGGACTCGAACGGGGAACCTCTTGTGACATTTGGAGGATTTTTAAGGGACTAATTAAGTGGAAAATAAGAGAAAAATCCTTCCTTCCCTCATTTGCCCTAGCCGACCCTTGTCTTCTCTCTCTCCCTCCTTGGTCGATCATCACCTCTAAGCCCTCCATCTTCTCCATCACAAGCATCAAGCAACCGAGCACCTTTACTATCACAGAACCAGCCCTCCCAGCTGCAAGCAGTCCGCCGCCGAGAACAGTCTGTCGCGACAGCCTCAACCTCAAGTCGCAACACCCAGCAGTTGATCTGCCCGTGGCACCACCGAGCAGATATACCAGCCCACTTACCTGCTTCACCGCCCGCACAGCTCGCTTGCCACAGCCACGCATCGCCTTCACTCACCCACGAAGCACAGCCGAGCCCTCCTAGCGTCTCCGATCTACTTCACCCACAGCAAAACCCGCTGCTCGACACAGTGCCTCGCACATTTGCTCCCTACAGCACGCCCGAGCCACTCGCGCACGCGAATCCCGCACGCCCCTTTCGCTTGCATCTTGTCGTGTCCTTGCCGCAACACAGCACGCCCACGCCTGCCGAGACACGCCGCACCTCCCACCTGCTACTGCACGCTACCGAGGCTTGCTGTACACCTGCCGAACCTTGCCGCACACGCTGCCTGTTGCCGCACACGCTGCCTGTTGCCGCACACGCTGCCTGTTGCCGCACACCCTTGCCGAGGCTGCCTAGCTGCTGAGTGGTGTGCTCTCGATTTTGGGTAAGCCTAATCCCGAGGCTGTTTTGATGTTTGTTTGTTTGTTAATTGTTACCTAGGTTTGATGTGCATTTTGTGGCTTTACTGTTAGGTTATTGGTGTTCTTCCTGCAGCCCGAGAGACCGTCTCGTTGGTCGGCTACTTCCATTGATCAGGTAAAGGTTCCTTGCTGGGGTTGTGTGGACCCTACGCACTGTTTCGATAGTTTCCTAGTTGTATGTTCTGCATGATTTATAAACTGTTAGTGGATTAGGTTGTACAGGTTGACTGTATGTTTGATCTGTTCTGTATGCCTGACCTGTATGTTTTGTAAGCCTGTTTATTTGCCCTGTTTCCTGGTTATTGGATTATGCATGTTTTGTTGCTAGGACTTGGCATGTAGATTCTGAGATTGATTGTAGCACTCCCTTAAGTAATAAGTGTCTTGTTTTTCTGCACATGAACTGTTGAATATAGCTTGTTGGTTGCTAGACACTATTGGCACTAAGCTGCCTATCGTAGTAGAGCTTGCTAGAGATCCCACAAGTGATAGTCTAGTGGAGTGCTGGCTCGTTTTCCCAAGTGACAGTCGAGTTGCGTGCTTGCTTGGCTGACCCACGAGTGACAGTCGAGTTGCGTGCTGGCTCGGTTAGTGATAGGGTTAAGCCGAGTTGTGTGCTGCCTGGTGTAGCTAGGATAAGCCCAGTAGCGCGTTGTCCCTAGTTAGCCCAGTTGAGTGCTAACCTAGTTGTCTTAGAGATAGACATTCAGAAACCGAGGACACTTAGGTTGCCCTCCTATTTACTCAGCCCAGTGGTGTGCTGACCCTACTCATCACTTGTTGACCCTTGTTGTTGAGACTGCCAGTATGTTTTATTGTGGTGTGCTTGTATGCTAGGATGCTAAATGATTTATCTTGCATAATGTACCCCGGTTGGTTAATTTTTACTGAGTGCAATTGTACTCACCCTTTCTGTGGTTTTCTTCCACCAGGTAACTTGGCACAGCATCGAGGTTGCTAGAGGAGGAGCTGATTGATGATGGGGACGAGTCTGTTGCATCTCCCTTTCTGCATTGCACTTTATTTCAGAAAGTCTTTTATTCTGTTGGGGTTTAGATTATTTTGTATACTCTGGCCAGAGGCTAAAGGATTTTAAGGATTATGCTTTTTAACTGTTTGGTTTCTTGAATTTTGAAATAATTTATGAAGTGCTTGTTTCTTAAAATGTTTTATGTCTATGTTTTGGATTCAAATCATGGGTCTTGGCATTTAGTAAGGATCACAGAGGGTCGGGTTCTTACAGTAATAACAGAGGGATTTCACAACAGATTTGTAAAGACCCGACCCGAATGGGGTTCTAAAATAGGTCTTTACCTCAATGCATGCAAATGGAAATACATAAAATGACCCAACCAGGGGTCGGATTGAAATACTATTCAAACATAAGAGTGGAAAACATTAAAACAAACTAAACATTCATTTACAAAACAGTGACTGATCAGTACTTTTCTTAAAACATAAAAATAGTACAAAACATAAGTTTTCCCTACAGACCAAAATCCATGTACATGCTGAATTCAAAACAAAACAAAATAAGACGCGACAGAGTGTCAACAGCATCCATGATCTCCCAGCTACCTCCGCTAGCCGCCTCGTTGCCGTTCCAAGTTACCTGTGGAAAAACCACAAAATAAGGGTGAGTAACGAATTACTCAGTAAGAATCCCCAACCGGGGTACGATACGATGCAATCAATCATCTAGAAACCTAGTACACATGCAAACAGTTATCAACAAGGATTTTAGCTCAACGAGCTTAAAGGAAAATCCGGAGTCCTCGGAAGTCTCCTACTTCCGGCCTAATGATTGGTTATCCTAACCAATCCCGGGACATCACTGAGGTCTCTTTCACTCGGGGCATTGATCAGCTCAAAAATTGATCCCAAGGATGTCCTCAACGGCCTCTTGCCCTTGCTGCAATCTGGACTTACGGGAGAGTACCCTAAGTCTGGCTCTAAACTGGAAGGAATGGTGTACTCACGAACACTAGCCCGGGGGAGCTCTCCGAATCGGCAACTAACGCGTGTGCGCGCACACTGCATGCTGCTGCAACCGGCGTAAATGTGGGGGCCTAAGGACAAACTAAGCGGGCCAGGTATGCATGTCTAAGACTCGGAAGCGGTGTCACTGATCACAGTAGTGTGAGGCCCTCGGCACTCATCTGTGCAGCCTGAACCACCGACCTGAAGCTAAGAACCGGCCAAGGTAGGCTTACACCGTTGGCAGGGTTCCGCTCTAGCAGGCTACAAACTAGGCTTATGCCGATGTGGGTAGCTAAATCCACATCGGCGGTCGGGGGGGGGGGGGGGGAAGCAATGTACGTTATGTTGCGCGCACTTTACTCCCGACCAGTGGGGACAACGTACGTTATGTCCACTCTCAGCCTCTGGATGATGACAAACCCTACTTTACTAACTAAGAGTACGGAGTGAAAGATTCCTGGCTAACATACATAATAGACATCAATCATACATATCCTAGCATGGTACTACGAACTTAAAGCAGGAATCTCGAGCATGCTAGAAGAACAAACCTAGCATGGTACTAACATGTACAAACAGCCAAATATGCTAGCAAGAATTCAATCACAAGCTGTCCTATCCACTAACATGCTCATAAAAGTAACAGGCATACAAGTCACAATCAAGAAAACATTGCAGGGTCCACACAACCACGGTAAGGAATCCTTACCTGGAAACAAGCAGAGAATAATAACTATCACGACCGACAAACAACCCTTGAGCCTCAATCGAATCCCGAACAACCTAAGCATTTCAATAAAATACCCAAATCTTGACTGGGGAGCAAAAAGACCAAAATACCCCTAACGGTTAAAATGCTCTAACTGCCCAACCGATTGCCCTAATACTGAACCGAGAGTACCAGGAAAACCGGAATGGAAATCTGGGCCGTTACAAGATTGAACCACCAACTCAGAACTAGTAGAACTTACCCAAACGTAGAAGGAGGGGTCAACTCCCGAAACTCCCCGAACAGAAACAAGTCCTCAGGGAAACGTCCCCTTGCTACAACCAAGCTAGCTCTTGGAACAACACGAAAACCACACCTTAGTCAACACCAAGCACCATCTTGTTAAATAACTCTGAAACCAATGCGGAGGTTACTAAGAACAACTCTAGCTTGTTAACCAACTACAATCTTCCAGCAACTCAACCGAGGTCCACTGCCTGGGTCTTTCCACAACTTAGGGTTCCTACAACAACCCTCAGACACACTCTATCGTCAAACGGTCTAATAGTCAACTGACTACACGGGCAATAACTCCCTCTAGTATATCGACTATGCTAGCCAGCTCCAACACCTCGAAAACAAAGATGACCAGAAACGCTACAAAATGTGTCATCCTCCTACTCAAAGCATCAACCACATCATAGCTTCTACCCAGGTGAGGATCCGAACAACACTCTTAGCAACGACGGTCAGAAACTATGCGCCTTCGCTACAACCGCTCTTGTTCAGTACCATCTGAACTCCAACTACCAAACAACAAGAGGTTTCTCTAACCAGGTCGAGGTCCAACTAACGAAACTTGCCTAAAGCAACAAACGGGCTACGAGCACAGTATCCTTACAACCTGTCTTAGGGCACTTTGACGTCGAACGGAAGCCCTAACACCTCAAGGACTCAGTACTAGCTCCACCACACGAACCACACGTGGTTCCCAAGACATGCACCACGGAACAAGCTACACAAAGCACACCGGTGTGTACAGCTTCCTCTTGTTTCCTTATGTAACGGCCCAGATGTCTGTTCCGGGTTTCCAGGTATGTTCGGTTCAGTATTCGGTTGTTCGGTTGGGCCATTAGGGCTTTTTAACCCTGAAGGGCATTTTGGTCATTTTGCTCTTAGGGCTGGCCTTGTGAGATCTTAGGGTTTCGAGGCCGTTTCTGACTTTTTCTAAGGTTTGGTTGGTTGATGGTTGTAGTTTCCCAAGAATTTTGAAGTTGTTAGGGTTTCTGGAGGCTTTCCAGTTATTTGTAAAATAAAGATCTAAAGGTGTTTCTTGGAGGTTTTGAACCCCTGACCTCAAGGGAGGTTTGGAGGCTTGGATTTAATTAAGTATTTAGATGCGTCAGTTGGGACCCGAAGGGGGAAAGCCCTGGGAAGGGGCTTTGTCGCCAAACCTAAGTTAATTAAAAAAAGAAAAGAAAAATGAAATACCACACGCAGAAACTTCCTCCCTTTTGTCGATTCTTGCTTCTTCTTCCCTACCTCCTTGCTGTTTCTCCAAGCTCAAGATCAATACCAAGTGTAATGGCCTAAATTTCCATGTTGGTTACCCAGGTGTTTTTGGTTCATGATTCGGTTGTTCGATTGGGCCGTTAGAGCTATTTACTCCTTGAGGGCATTTTCAGGGATATTCCTGTCCTTTTCCAAGGCTTGATGGTTTTTTGGTTGCAAGTCCAGGAAGTTGTGTTGGTTGTTCGGAAGCTTAGAGGTAGTTTGGTTAAGTGCAAATTAAAGAATTAAAAGTGCGCTTGCCAAGGCTCGAACCTTGGTCGTTTTGGAGTTGGGAGCTTGGTTTAAAGGAGTTTTAAAAATAGAAAATAAAAGGTGATGGTTGTGAGATTCGAACCCTTGACCTAAAGGGGTTTGGAGGCTTGGATTAAATGAGTTTAATTAAAGAGAAAGGTTTGTTTCAGCTGGGACTCGAAGAGGGAAAGCCCAGGGAAGGAATCGCTTAACCTATTTAAGAAAGAAAAGAGAGAAATCATTTTTTTTAACCCCCTCTCTTTGCCGCACGAGTTCCCTCACCCTCCCCATCATCTTCTTGCCAAATTCTCCAAGATTTCTCCTCTTTGTCGTTTCTACAAGAACCCTAGCTGAGAACCGGGAGCCGAGCCAAGCATCGAGTGTGCCGTGTGTGAGTTTCTGCCCAGGCGTTCTCCCTAGCAGCACCAGTGTCGTGGCAGCGGAGCCAACAGAGCCTTGTTCCTGCCCGCGCACGGCCAGCAGCAGCCCCGTCCGTTTGCCACAACGAAGCGCAGCGAAGGTAGCTCTTCGTCAGCCCGTGCAGCTGCATCACCCAGCCAGCCTGCTAACCGATTGCGCTCGCACGCATTCCGTAGGCCATAGCCAGTCTCCTCGCGCCCATCATAGCTGCTCGCACGCCGTCTCGCTTTTGCGTTCGCCCCTAGTACAGGATCGCCCATCTGGCCGGGGATTGCTGCAGCCGCACGCTTAGAGCGTCGTAGCAGCGATCCACAACCAGCGTATGGCCTAGTCGCGCCAAGTCTTGTCGCTGCGCAGCCCCATCAGTTCTCCCCAACGAATGCACCATAGCGCTGAGACGCCCCTGCACGCCTTCCCGAGGACAGCCATCGCCACCAGCATGGGCGCCCGCGAGCAACAGCGCCATTGCCGAGCTTCACGCCAACAGCTTCTCAGCCTCCGTTTTCATCTCCGCTTGTGCCGTGCAGCATGCCCTTCACTAGGCAAGGCTTCTCCCCAGCGAACCCCCGAGTCGCGGAGTTGTCTTCTCCGATTGTTGTCCGGTTCTTGTTTTGGGTAACCTCTATTTACCTTGCATTCTTGGTTAAGTTAAATGCTTGCAGGAGTATTGATCATTGTAATGTTGATGCTAGGTGTTGTGCTTTGTTGATAGCTTGTCGCTCGAGGGTCGTTTGTTTGTTTGTTGTGATTGTTTACTACGCATTCCAGGTAAGGATTTCTTACCGGGGTTGTGTGGGCCCAGCGAA
This sequence comes from Sicyos edulis, assembly GCA_036507275.1. Lineage (NCBI taxonomy): Eukaryota > Viridiplantae > Streptophyta > Magnoliopsida > Cucurbitales > Cucurbitaceae > Sicyos > Sicyos edulis. Next base: position 26,813,728 of record CM071848.1, read on the forward strand.
AAACTTTAATAGAACAAGTATATTATGCAAGTATGTATGAACATTCTAGTGGATAGGATCTTTGTTTCTGATTTTTCGGCATGTCTGTTGACTTATTCATGTTTCGTGTTTATGTTCTGTAGAGCCATGCTAGGGATTTTCTTACTCTCGCATATCCATGTTTCCTATTTATGTTCTTTAGAGCCATGCCAGGATTGTGCTGTCATTGATTTCTGTCTGGTCAGACTGTTATCTAGCCTTACTGTTCCTAAGAGACTGTTAGGAGCTATTAGTGCAGGTCTCGCATGGGTAAGACCCCGAAGGTCACCAATGCGTTGTCAGTGTGTATAAGTCCCCGATAGGCATCACACTGTTGCGGTATGTGTAAGTCCGATGTGCATCATAGTGCAGCTAGGGAGTGTAAGACCCGGTTGGGCAGCTTGTGAACCTATGAGGAGTAAGTCCCCGATGGGCATCCTTGAGCTTAAGCTGGTATTGAGTGGGTGTAAGACCCCGATGGGCATCCTGCAAGTGTAAGACCCCGATGGGCATCCTTGTGCTGAGTTGGTGTTAGACCCTGATGGGCATCCACATGTTCTAGCTGGTGTAAGACCCCGATGGGCATCCAAGTGTAAACCGAATGCAGGTTGTAGTTGTAAGTCCCGAAGGGCAGCTCGGTAAGTCCTTGAATAGGCAAGTTCTGGAATGACGGTTAGCTTGAACCAAGTTGTTTTCTTTGTGCTCGTGATTGGTTGCATGTATTTGTGTGCTAGATGATTTGTTTTCGTATTGTACCCCAGTTGGGGATTCTTACTCAACGACTCGTTGGTCACCCTTACTTTTCTATGGTTTTCCGCCAGGTAACTTGGGACCGAGACTAGATGGCTAGGAGGAAGTTGCTGGATGATCATGGATAGAGTACTCTGAGTCTTGTTTCATCTTCTCTTAATTCTTTTGCATGTAGACAGGGCACGGAGCCCCTAGGTGGACTTTGTTGTATTTCTGGATATTAAACTATTTGCTTCATTTTTGTTGAAATTGTTCTGGATGTTTTTACTTGCAAATAAAAGAAACTCTGGCCAGGGTTGGATTTGATCAATCTTTTGACAGTTGCTTGGAAGTAGGGACAGGTCCAAATAACTGAATTTCCCTGAACGTTTTATGTTTTAAAGTTTTTTATAATTCCGCATTCATGTTTTCGGGTTTATTTACATGCATAAGAGGTTTAAGACCTAGGTTTAGGACCTTAATCGGGTCGGGTCTTTACACTAAGAGCCATGTAAGTTTCCTTCTTCTTCTTCTTTTCTTCATAGCCGAACCTTTTCCCATGGTGTTTGGCAGAACCCTAACCGTGGAGGTGGTTTTCTCCTTGCAGCAAAGACCACCATTGTTGTTCTTGGGGGTGCCACAACTTCTTGATCTTCTTGGGAGAGTGCCGATCATCACTTTGGTCCTTCTCCTTGGGTAGCCGCAAGCCCTAGCTAAAGAGGCTTGGCCGAGAGTTGTTTTGCAAGCTTTTGTTGGAGTTGTGTAGCCGATTCTCATCAAACTATCATCCCTTGCAACTGAATCTTCTTAGGTGAGTTTTCCCCTCCTTGGCCGATAGTCTAAGGTGGCTGGTTGGTTGTTTTCTAAGCGTTTCTTTGTTGTTTTGCAAGCTTCGATCGAAGCCGAGAGAGTTCCCGCATCAAACCCTAGCAACCATGAGCAGAAGCCAAGCCGAGCACACTTTCGAGGTGAGTTCCTCCTCCTAACATAGAGCCTGGTTGGTGTGGTTGCGGGTGTGTTGTTTGTTTTCCAACCATCTAACAGGTGTATTGTTCTTGTTGAGGTGAAGCCGAGCAGGTTCTCGGAAGTTATTGTGAGAAGGCCGAGTTTAAGCCCTAGCCGAGAGCTCCCTTGGACATTCCCAAGGAGCTTGGCCGAAAGCTTGTGAGGCTTGTTAGGTAGCTTCCCGGCTCCTGTTTTCTCTTGGTTTAGTTTAGTGATAACTAGTTAGATTATTAATATATTTTGGTATGTTGCTAGGTTGTGTGTCTCTGCAGCTCAAGGAGCATTGCATTTTATTTTCTACTTGTTTCCAGGTAAGGATTTCTTATCGGGGTTGTGTGGGCCCTGTGAAACACTTTAATAGCACATGTATATTATGCAAGTATGTATGAGCATTCTAGTGGATAGGATCGTTGTTTCTTATTTTCCGGCATGTCTGTTGACTTATTCATGTTTCATGTTGATGTTCTGTAGAGCCAAGCTAGGGATTTTCTTACTCTGGCATATCCATGTTTCCTGTTTATGTTCTGTAGAGCCATCCAGATTTGAGTTGTCATTGATTTCTGTCTGGTCGCACTGTTAGCTAGTATTAGTGTAACGGCCCAGTTTTCTATTCCGGTTCTCGAGGTGCTTTCGGTTCAGATTCAGCCGTTCGGTTGGGCCGTTAGAGCTGTTTTGACCCTTAGGGGTATTTTGGTCTTTTGGCTCTCCGTGCAGGATTTGTGGTTTTTCAGGCTTCGAGGTAGCTCCTGCCTTTGTCGAGGCTGGTTTGTTATTGCTTGCGAGTCCCGAGATGTTTGGGCTAGTCGTTTGGGAGTTTGATTGTGATTTGGGTTTTTGGGCAAGGTGTTGGTTGGTTGTGTGCTCCCTTGGGATTCGAGCCCGGGCCCTTGGTGTTGATTTGGGAGTTGGATTTTAGTGAGTTTTATTTATTGGGAGAGGTTGCTTCCGCCGGGTCTCGAAGGAGGAAGCCGGGAAATGGGATTTTTAAGGATAAAAATGGATAAGGATGGATTTTGGATAAAATCCTTATTTTTCCTTTTATTTCCCATTTTCCTTTTATTTTCCAAATTCATTTTCTTTTCTTTTATTTTTTTCCCCAAATTCACTTTCTCTCTCCTTCTCTCCTTCTCTCTCTCTCTCTCTCTCTCTCTCTCTCTCTCTCTCTCTCTCTCCCCAGCACGACCAGGCGGCAAATGCCAGCCCAAAGTGTAGTCGGCCTTGTCGCCGTCGCACCACCGCCCAGCACGCCGTCGTCGTCGTCGCGCCAGATCTGCAAAGCCAGACGCTCGTCGCACGCCCAGCACGCCGTTGTCGTCGTCGCGCCAGATCTGCCGAGCGAGCGGACGCCGCCGCGCGCCAGCTTCAGCGCGCGCGACCCGCCGGCGCACGAGCCGCTTCAGCGCAAAGAAGAGCTCGCGCGCCGTGTCCGCGCGCCCTCGCCGTGTCCGCGCCGCACGCTCAGCACCCGTGCGCCCCAGCCGTGCCCCAGCGCGTGTCCGCACGCGAAGTCGGGCCCAGCGCCCTCGCCCCAGCGTCGAGCAAGCGCCCCAGCGCCCAGCCCTGCGCCCAGCCCCAGCCCAATGGTATCTCGCCCGCCCGTCTGCCGCTGCTCGTTCGTGTGTCCGTCGTGCCTCGTGAGTTGCTCCCGAGCTGAGCTCTGTTTGTTTTATTATATTTGGGCCTTTTGATTGTAATTATTGTTGTTTTGTTAGGTTCTCGCTAGCTAGCTCGGGTTCGATCGCAGCTTAGGTTTCTTGTGTTTAGAGGTCTTAGGCGGTAAGGATTTCTTACCGGAGTTGTGTGGACCCTGCGATATATTATGTGATTGCTGATTGTATGCTTGTTTGTGTTTATTGACATGTTTGGTGATAAGTGCTCTATTCTGAATTCCTGACTGGCATGATTTCCTGTGTTGTTTCTCATGTTAGTCCATGCTAGGTTGTTCCTTTACGCATGCTCGTATCATCCTTGCTTCGTAGTATCATGCTAGGTTCGTTGTATTCTTATTGAGCACGTATTGGATGATATTGCTTGTTTGCTTGATTGCTAAGGCGGGTTAGAGTTGCGGTAGATAGCATCATCCTGGCCGGGTGCATAACGTACCTTGCACCCAGACGAGGGCGTATGAGATGGAGCTCATACGATCCCGTTAGGGAATAGCTAACCCTAAACGGTGGCCCCAATCTTGGGTGAGGGTGGCGGTCGTTAAATGCCCCAACGGTCGGGATGATGATTTGGCATTGCCTCGTCCCGGCGATCGGCACGTCCTCGGCGTGTTCGGTCGTAGCCCTTGATTGCCACCTGTTAAGGTAAGGACGGCTTCCTGGTGTAAGCCTACCACGACCCGTTCCTTAGCCCCAAGTGCGCTGGTTCAGGCTGACCTAGTTTACGTGTCCAGGACTCACACCCCTATGTCGGTGACACCGATCCAAAGAATTAGTTAGGCGTGGTGACTGGACATGGGCAGCTTGCCTCTAGACCCGGCACCCCCCATAGTCTGCAGTAGCACGCGGTGCATGTTTACGCTCATTACTGGCGCCCGGCCGGAGAGCTCCTCGGGATCTTGAGCTAGTGTACCTTTCGCGACAGTAGACAGCCGAGGCCGGGACTTGTTTCTCGTATAGGCGACTTGTGTATTGTGTGGATGTGGTGATTGATTTCGGACTAAGACCACGAGTTGGCATCCGAGGCCCAAGTGTGGGCTAAGCTATGTGCTCTATTATGTGTTTATATTCATAGCTTGCATATCTTTCTCGCTAGATGACCATGTATATCGTATTGTACCCGGTTGGGATTCTTCTTGAGTAATTCGTTACTCACCCTTATTATGTTGTTTTCCACAGTAACCATGGTGCGAGACAGGATGGTGGAGGAGGAGCTGTGATCATGGAAACCCGTTGTTCAACTCTGAGTCTTATGTTTATGTTTATGATTTAAGTGTCCTCTGAATGCATGTAGTTGGGCACGAGCCCTAGGGTGTTTTCTCTCAATGTATTTCCTGATTCTAGCATTGTTGTAACTATTGCAAAGCTTGTATGTTTTAAATAAATCTCTGATCGTAGTATGTTTTGGAAATGTATTTGTCTTGGAACAGTCCTTGGAAACAAAGTGGATGTGTTTCAGAATTTATGTTGATTTTTAAATGGATGTTTTCATGTTTTAGTTTTACTTAGAATCCAAACACCATCTTGCAAATTTTCTGTAGATTTGTATGCATGCATTGAGGTATTGGCCTATTTAGAACCCCATTCGGGTCGGGTCTTTACAATTAGTGTGCCTAGGAGACTGTTAGGAGCTGTTAGTGCAGGTCTTGCATGGGTAAGACCCCAAAAGGCACCAATGCGTTGTCAGTGTGTGTAAGTCCCCGATGAGCATCGCACTGTTGCAGTATGTGTAAGTCCCCGATGGGCATCATAGTGCATCTAGGGAGTGTAAGACCCTGTCGAGCAGCTTGTGAACCTAGTAGGAGTAAGTTCCCGATGGGCATCCTTGTGCTTAGGCAGGTATAAGACCCTGATGGGCTTCCGTGTATTGAGTAGGTGTAAGACCCCGATGGGCATCCTCTAGCTTAAGCTGGGGTAAGTCCCCGATAGGCATCCTTGAGTGCTGCTTGAGTAAGACCATGTTGGGCGTCATCGCGCTTAAAAGTGAGTAAGTCCCTGATGGCCTCACCAGGTATAAGACCCCGATGGGCATTGTAACGGCCCAGGTTTTCATCCCGGTGTTCCAGGTATGCCCTAGGGGTATTTTGGTAAATTGGAGAAATAAATTGGTAAATTGATGCTTTGTGGATGTGTTTGGGGCATGGTGAGATGCAAAAGTAAAATGGAGAAATAAAGTTGCAGCAGCCGGGGATCGAGCCAGAGTGGCCTTGTGTGCTAGAGAAGAGCCTTGCCTAGTGAGCCACCAGGTGTTATTGATGCTCATCCTGCGGTATGTCTTGGTTAGCTATGGGTTTTTGAGATTTTGGTGTTTGTAAAGACCCGACCCAAAAGGGGCTCTAAATGGGCCTTTACCCCAATGCATGTATTCAAAATAAAAGACATTATGAAAGAGTAAGTTTCGGATCCCAAGTAAAAACAGAAACATTCAACAATCAAAACATACATTTCTAAAAGCATACTCTGATCAGAGATTTATTTAAACCATTTAAACATTCCACAAGTACAAATATGCTGGAATCCATAAAACGTGAGAAAACATCCTAGGGCTCCGTGCCCGTCTACATGCATTCAGGGGAATAACAAAAGTCAAGAGTCATGATATAATAAAATGGTCAGAGATGACAGCAGGATTCCATGATCACAACTCCTCCTTCAGCCATCCTGTCTCGCGCCTTGGTTACCTGTGGAAAACCACATAATAAGGGTGAGTAACGAATTACTCAGTAAGAATCCCCAACCGGGGTACAATACGATATATATGATCATCTAGAAGAATGTATGCAAGCTATGAATATAAGCACAGGGCGGAGCACATAGCTAAGTACACACTTGGACCTCGGATGCCAACTCAGGGTCTTAGTCCGGAAATACCACAACACACTATACTCTCTATCACGGGAACAAGCCCCGGCCTCGGCTGTCTCTCGACGATACGAAAGGTGCACTGCTCAAGATCCCGAGGAGCTCTCCGCTTGGCGCCAGAATGAGGGTAAGCGCGCACCGCATGCTACTGCAAACTCTGGGGGGTGCCGGGTCTAGTGGCAAGCTGCCCAGGTTCAGTCACCATGCCTAACTAAATCTCTGGATCGGTGTCACTGTGTAACGGCCCAGGTTTTCATCCCCGTCTTCCAAGTATGCCCTCGGGGTATTTTGGTAATTTGGTCGGGCCGTCAGGGCCGTTTACGTCTTTTCCAGTTGCTAAAATTATTGGATGGATTTATGAAGGTTTTTGAGGCTTTGTGGTTTGGTTTGAGCATGGGTAGATGCAAAAGTAAAAATAAAGGAATTTGTATTGCAGCTGGGATTCGAACCCGGGTCTCCGGAAAAGCCTGTGAGGATGCGTGCCAGTTGAGCTATGGAGAGCTCTTGTTATTCTTTCCGCGTCATATCTTAGTTACCCTTGGATCTTTGTAGTTTTGTGATTTTGGTTAAATGAAAAGAAATTAGGTTTATTCCATCTTCTTCTCCAAATCACCTCTTGGCCGCACAAGTTTTCCCCTCCCAAGCCCCAAGCCGATTTTCATCCCCTTTGCAGCCCCGTGGTTCGATCGTCTTTCCGGGTAAGTTTCTTCGTCTCTTCGTCTTCTCCGAATTGAGTTCTTGCTGGCCTAATGTAAATAGAAGAGTGTGGTTGTGTGTGTATGTTTGTTTGCAGCCTGCCGAGAGGAGCCCTAGCCAGCAGCCCCACCGTCGCAGCTCCCCAGCCGGCCAGATCGCACCAGCAGCAAGCCCAGATCGCCCGGAGTCGCCCAGCTCCATCGCCCCTGCAGTGCCATCGAGCGCTTTGTCGCTCGCCAGCCGAGCGAGCCGCTCGAGCAGCCTATCGCGGCCAATGACGCCCGACAGCCCCGCCGCAGCTCAGATCTCGCCAGCCAGAGATGCGCCTGCCGAGCCCTGCGCAGCGGCGAGAATCGCCGCGTCGAGCCGCTCGTCGGCCATACTGCGCGCTATCGCGTGTCCGTCCGCTTCCAGCTTGTCGCGCGCCGTGCGCTGCGCCCGGCCGGCCGTACATAGCGCGCGCGTGCGCCCAGCTCTGCCGCCCATCTGCGCTGCTCGGCGCCCAGCGCCCGACCCTACTGCCGCCTATCAGCGCCATCGGCGCCAATCAGCCAGCGCCTCGCCATCTTTGTCGCTCGTCCGCGTGTCAGCCGCGCCGCGTGAGTTGCTCCCGAGCCAAGTCTTGTTTATTTTATTATGTTTAGGCCTATGGATTGTGATTATTATTGTGTTTGTTAGGTTCTCGTTAGCTAGCTCGGGATCGATCGCAGCTTAGGATTTTTGTGTGTAGTTGCCTCCCGGCCAGGTAAGGATCTCTTACCGGAGTTGTGTGGACCCTGCGATGTTCTATGTGATTGTTGTTTGTATGTTTGTTTGTGATTATCAGCATGTATAGTTTAGGTGCTCTGTATACGAATTCTGACTAGCATGACTTCGTATGTTGTTCTCTCATGTTAGCCCATGCTAGGTTGTTCCGTTCTAGCATGCTCATATCTGTTCTTGCTTCGTAGTACCATGCTAGGTTCGTTGTATCTGTTGAGCACGTTTTGGATTGTATTGGATTGTATGTTATTGATATGATAGGTTAAAGTGTAGGTAGGTAGCATCATCCGGGCCTGATGCATAAAGTATCTTGCATCCATGGCAGGGACGTCGAGACAGTTCTCGTCCACTGGACCCGTTAGGGTTTAGCTAACCCGACCGGTAGGCCCCCGCAATCTTGGGTGAGGGTGGCGGATCGTTAAATGCCCCAACGGTCGGGATGATGACTTGGCATTGCCTCGTCCCCGAAAGTCGGCACGTCCTCGCCGTGTTCGGCCGTAGCCCTTGATTGCCACTGTTAGGGCAAGGACCGCTTCTGGTGTAAGCCTACCACGACCGGTTCCTTAGCCTCAAAGTGCGGTGGTTCAGCCGACATAGTTCACGTGTCCGTGTCTCACACCCCTATGTCGGTGACACCGATCCGGAGATTTAGTTAGGCGTGGTGGATCGGACATGGGCGACTTGCCACTAGACCCGGCACCCCCATAGTCTGCGCAGTAGCACACGGTGCATGCTTACGCTCATTACAACGCCGACCGGAGAGCTCCTCGGGATCTTGAGCTAGTGCACCTTTCGTGATCGACGATGAGATAGCCGAGGCCGAGACTTGGTTCTCGTATAGGGCGTATTGTGTGGTGTGGATTATTCCGACTAAGACCACGAGTTGGCATCCGAGGTCCAAGTGTGGACTTAAGCTATGTGCTCTATTCTGTGTTTATATTCATAGCTTGCATACACTCATCTAGATGACCATGTGCATCGTATTGTACCCCTGGTTGGGGATTCTTCTTGAGTAATTCGTTACTCACCCTTACTTATCTTCGGGTAACCATGGCGCGAGCGGGATGGTGAAGGAGGAGCTATGATCATGGGAACTTGCATGTCGTCTCGACTTTTTATTTCGATGACTCTTGTCTTTCATTTTCCCCGAATGCATGTAGGCCAGACACGAGCCCTAGGATGTTTTCTCTCAATGATTTTGTGGATTCCCGCTTTATTGAATTTGAGGATGTTTCAAATGTTTTAATAAATCTCTGATCGAGTGTACGTTCGAAATGTATTTGCCTTGAAACAGTGCTTGGAGACGAGGGACGAGTTTCAAAGAAACTATATTGATTTCTGATTGAACCTTGATTGTTTTGTTTTAATTGGGAATCAAAACTTATTTGCATATTATCCTTTCCTTTGAATGCATGCATTGGGGTAAAGGCCTATTTAGAGCCCCTTTTGGGTCGGGTCTTTCTGATTGGTATCGAGAGCTCGAGTCATAGACTTTGTAGACCGACCTTTTGTTGTAGGTCGTCTTTCCCATGATCACCACCAGACTCAAGCGGTCATCAGTGCGCGCCTAAGTTTTCTGTTTTAGAAAAGGGTTAAGAATTTACAATACCTTTCATCTAGTGTATGCCTTGTTTTGTGTTGTGGAGCGAGACGAGCGGTTACGACTTGCCGTTGGTTTGGGTTTAGAACGCCATCATGCCAACTTCCCGCAGTGTAAGGAGTATGTTTGCGGCTTGTCGTCGGTATCCAGATAGATTCGAGATACCGCTAGGACATCGTTCGAGATGGAGTCAGAGGTTAGACTCCCGTAGGCCACGTGTGGCCTAGCTGTTAATTCCCCTAGTGAGAGGGTGGAGGTGTTTTTCCCTGGAGTACCACACCAGGAGAGGAGTTAGCTTTGGCTTTTGCTTATGATGATGTTTGTAGAGCAGGTCCTAGTGTGGACTAGTCTGGGTAGTTCAGGTGTGTAACTTGAACCTTAGCAGATTGTTTGATTGCCCAGAGAGTAGCTGCAGAGTTAGTGGCCTTCGTGGAGGAGGTAGAGACATCTTTGTTCTCTTATAAGTGTTGTTGTTTGCAGCCAGTAAAGTCGGAACCCTATAGTTAAGGGTGCAATGAGAGCGGTGTTCCCATCGACTTGATCATTTGGTGGTTCCTCGATTGTTTAGTAGAGTTGAGCACTCTTCTTTTGGAGAGCCCTAGAGTAGGGCTAGTCTGCTGCATGTTGAGAGAGCCGGCTAGAGTTTTGTTGAGCATCATGTAGAGATGCAAGAGTGGGCCGTGAGTCTTCGGTTTGATGAAATGCCTTAGGCATGGTTGTTTGAGTTGAGCTCGTATGCCTCGTCATAGTTTTTGTCACTTGAGGTTGTGACCTTGCTGGCCCCATTTGTAGTAAGGTGTGGATTTGGTATAGTGGCACTTGAGGTGCAATGGTTGGTGTGCCGCTTTGGCTCTAAGTCCGTTCGGACTGAGTGTGGCATGGGTATAAGCGGATGGTTCTATGACCCGTCCGAGAGTTCAAGACACTTCTTTAGCCATTGGATCCATTTATGGAAAATGCACTTGTTTAGGTCGTGCAAGAGGGCTAGTTCAGTGGTAGTCAAAGGACCACAAGTGAAAGGATGTTCGAGAGGAGCTGGAGCCTCTTCCCAGTGTTACTGGGGGTCGAGTAAGTCAAAGAGGTTGGCGGTGGTAAGTGTTAGTGCGTGTGAGTCTCACGCTAGTGCTAAGGCCAAGAGATCTTTGTGGTTGGTAGTGCGGTCCACTACCTTCGGTGCCTAAACTCGAGTTGAGTGAGCATTGTAGATGCGAGTTCGGTCCAAAGAGGGAACCATGAGTTGGATGCCCGTGAGATGAGTTGGATGCTCTCGAGATGAGTTGGATGCTTATGAGATGAGTTGGATGCCTATGAGATGAGTAGGACGCCTTATGTGTAAGCGCACTTGGTAGAGTCTTGGTATAAAGTAAGTTCGGTTTGGCATCGTTATGTTTTAGCAGAGCAAGGTTGCCACCGCTTGAGTATCGTGTGGAGATGGAACTTTTGGTGTTCCTTTGGTTGATTGTATCTCTGCGCGGAAGTTAGTGTTGCCTTTTGGAAAGCACCATTAGTCTTGGATCTCTGAAGGAAGGTTGAGAGTTGTGCACACAAGTGTGTTCGTGTAGTTCATTCTGGTGGCGAGAGTTCCAGAACCATGTAGGGATTGCATTGGAGAACTGGTGCTCAGTTCCTGGAGAAGTTGGACTCCAGGTGGATGTTGTAAGGCTTTAGTTGAGGTTGTAAGGATACCGTGCTCGTAGTTGGGTTGTTGCCTAGGCAAGTTTGTTAAGTTGAACCTAAGCTTGGTTGGTGGAACCTCTTGTGTTCTTGGTTGGTGTTCAGATGGTGCTGAACGAATGGTGGATGTAGTGAAGCCGCGTAGTTCCTGACCGTAGTTGCTAAGGGTGTTGCTCGGAATCCTTACCCTAGGTGGAAGCTACATTGTGGCCGATGCTTTGAGTAGGAGGATGACACATTCAAGCGTTTACGGTCTTTTTGGTTTCGAGGTTTGGAGCGGGCGGCGTGGTTGTGATCTTTGGGAAAAGGAGTTGTTTGTTCTGGTAGTTGGTTGTTAGACCGTTAGACGACAAGCAGTGTGTCGAGGGTTGCCGAAGAACCCTAGTTGTGGAGAGCCTCACCAGAGCTCGGTCGGACACCCAGTAGTGAGTTTAGTTGGCAAGCCGCAGTCGGGTAGTTTGTAGCCTCGGGTGAGTTCTTTGGCGCTTTTGGTAGGCTAACAGCCGAGTTTGTTTGGAGTAGAGTCCGGATTTGGTTCCGGTGTGGTGGCAAGTTGGTGCTTGATGTTGGCCAAGGTGTGGTTTTCGAGTTGCCAAGGAGTTAGCCTTGTTCGTGGGTAAGTGGTTTGCCACAGTAGGATGTCTCTCCTGCTCCCGAGTTTGAGAGTGCCCTTATTTGTTGTTTGGGGTGAGTCTTCTCTTGCCGTGGTTGGCGATCCAGATCACCAGGTGGACCCCTTGTTGTTGCCTCTGGGAGAGTTGGATGTTGTGCCTAGGTGAGCAAGGCAATGAGCGGTTGTGAAGCTCTCTGTCCTTCGATGTCCGCTTGTAAGGACCTGTTTCTCCTTGGGAGTTGTTAGGTTATTCCTTGGTCTTGGAATTGGTGGTAGTGGTGCTAGTAGGAGGAAAAGTTTGTTGGTTTGCTTGGAAGCGCTTGTTTGTCTAGTTAAGCGGACTCGTGAGTGGTGTACTTTGGAAGTTGCGATGAGTTGTTCTCGCCTCCTATGAGTGTTTGGCCTAGTTGGTTAAGGTTTTGAGTGTTGGCTTGGAAGTCTGTTGCACCTTTGTAGTTGAAGGCCCCTTTGTTTGATTATGGATGAGGTTGCACCTTTGTGGGCGGGATTAGGTCCGGACTTATTGAGGATCCTTGCAGCTAGTGTAGCTTGCACTCTGCCAGCCATTGTTGGTATTCTTGTTCTTGGTAGTTGGTGTTGACCAGGTAGTGGAGTTCCGTTTATTAAGTTTCGGTGGGAAGGTGCATTAAGCCTAAGCTTGAGGGTTAAGCCTGTATGTGTTATCGTTTGGACTTGTGAGATGTGTTTCATAATTGAGGCGAGCTTTGTTCCGTTGTTTGCATGGAGGTAAGTTTAGTGGATGGAGCCCTCTGGGGCCTGGTTGTTTGCAAGTTGTCTTGCCCAGCTAGTGATTTGAGTCGAGCTAGAGATGAGTGGATTGGCATAGCTATGCAGTTGTAGTTGTTTGAGCTTCCTAGTTCGTAGCACTCAAGTTGTTGGATTGTAAGTTTCCATGTGGGAGCTGTCAGCTAGTTGAGGTTGTTGTGTGAGTTCGGATTTTTGGAGTATTGACTTGATGAGCTAGAGCTCGCACCTCGGTTGGTGTCACGAGATGCCATTTCTATGGAGTAGAGGCATGTCAGTTTCAGGTTGGAGAGGTTGCCATTAGGGTGTGGCAACAAAGGTTTGTTCTAGGCAGTGCGTGGGCAAACCGTGGTTCGAGAGAGTGTTCTTAGAGGCTTATGAGTGAGTGCGCTTTTACGTAGTGTTTTCACCCTTTTGTCCGATGGTCTTTTGGGAGGAGTGAGCCGGATCCTTCGGAGCTTGTTGCGAGTTGGTGTTTCCGTGATTAGGCGGCGGGAGACCAGGTGTGGTTTTAGGAGGTTGCCTTGGGTTGCGCCTCTCGTGATCGATTCTTGTGGTTCCATTGAGGCATTGTATGGTAAGTGTTGCGGTCTCTCTAGTCTTTGTGAGAAAAGGTTGGTGGCCGTCGGTGTTGTTTTGGGTCTGTGTTGCTGCAGATTGACCGAGGTGTTGTGCGGGGAGGTTGAGCTCGTTTGTGGTTGCTTCAGAGCGAGCATGAAAGTTTCGCCGATGTTCGGCGTCCGAGTTTTAGAGTTTGAGGTTGGACAGTGCGTGCTTTTAAGGTTGTGCCGTTGTGAGTTGTGTTGAGGTTTGGTAAGCGGGAGAAGTGGAGTCTCCTGTTGTTGGACCATTTGAGATTCTCGAGAGGATTGACAGAGTTGCATATTGGTTAGCTTTTTCTGTCATTGTCACCGTAGTGTCTGCGTGTTCTCATGTATCGATTGAGGCGGTATGTGTCCGGACCCATTGCTCATTGTGGACTTTGAGCCTTTGCAGCTGATTGAGGTTTGAGCTTCAAGGGGAAGCCTGTGAGTATTCTGGTCTTTGAGACGAAGACGTTGCATAATCGTGAGATCCGTTTGGTAAAAGTTCAGTGGAGGTGTTAGAGTTCGAGAGGAGGCCGCTTGTGAGAGGGAAGACGGGATGAGATTGCAGTATCCTGTGTTGTTTCAGTCTTAAGGACTTTCGAGGACGAAAGTCATAAAAAGGAGGGAATATTGTAACGGCCCAGGTTTTCATCCCAGTCTTCCAAGTATGCCCTCGGGGTATTTTGGTAATTTGGTCGGGCCGTCGGGGGCCGTTTAAATCTTTCGAGTTGCTAAAATTATTGGATGGATTTATGAAGGTTTTGAGGCTTTGTGGTTTGGTTTGAGCATGGGTAGATGCAAAAGTAAAAATAAAGGAATTTGTGTTGCACTGGGATTCGAACCCGGTCTCGGAAAAGCTGTGAGGATGCGTGCGGTTGAGCTATGGAGAGCTCTTGTTATTCTTTCCGCGTCATATCTTAGTTACCCTTGGATCTTTGGAGTTTTGTGATTTTGGTTAAATGAAAAGAAATTAGGTTTATTCCATCTTCTTCTCCAAATCACCTCTTGGCGCACAAGTTTTCCCCTCCCAAGCCCCAAGCCGATTTTCATCCCCTTTGCGGCCCGTGGTTCGATCGTCTTTCCGGGTAAGTTTCTTCGTCTCTTCGTCTTCTCCGAATTGAGTTCTTGCTGGCCTAATGTAAATAGAAGAGTGTGGTTGTGTGTGTATGTTTGTTTGCGGCTGCCGAGAGGAGCCCTAGCCAGCAGCCCCCCACCGTCGCGGCTCCCCCGTACCGGATCGCACCAAGCAGCAAGCCCCAGATCGCCCGAGTCGCCCGGCTCCATCGCCCTGCGATGCCATCGAGCGGCTTTGTCGCTCAGCCGGCCGAGCGACGCTTTCGAGCAGCCCTGCCGCGCGGCCAAAGAGACGCCCGAGACAGCCCCTATCGCGGCCCTCGATCTCGCCAGCCAGATCGCCTGCCGAGCCTGCGGCGGCGAGAATCGCACGCCCGAGCGCTCGTCGCCCGCCGCGCGCCCGATCGTCGCGCGCGCGCGCCGCGCGTGTCCGTCCGCTTCAAGCTTGTCGCGCCCGTGCGCTGCGCCAGCGGCCGCCGTCCGTGCAGCGCGCGCGCGCTTAGCTCTGCCGCCCATCTGCGCTGTCGGCGCCAGCGCCCGAACCCTGCCGCCCATCGCGCCCATCCAGCGCCAGCCAGCGGCCTCGCCATCTTTCTGCGCTCGTCCGCGTGTCGCGCGCGCCGCGTGAGTTGCTCCAGAGCCAAGCCTTGTTTATTTTATTATGTTTAGGCCTATGGATTGTGATTATTATTGTGTTTGTTAGGTTCTCGTTAGCTAGCTCGGGATCGATCGCGGCTTAGGATTTTTGTGCGTAGTTGCCTCCCGGCGGTAAGGATCTCTTCTGGAGTTGTGTGGACCTGCGATGTTCTATGTGATTGTTGTTTGTATGTTTGTTTGTGATTATCAAAGCATGTATAGTTTAGGTGCTCTGTTACGAATTCTGACTAGCATGACTTCGTATGTTGTTCTCTCATGTTAGCCCATGCTAGGTTGTTCCGTTCTAGCATGCTCATATCTGTTCTTGCTTCGTAGTACCATGCTAGGTTCGTTGTATCTGCTGAGCACGTTTTGGATTGTATTGGATTGTATGTTATTGATATGATAGGTTAAAGTGTAGGTAGGTAGCATCATCAGGGCTCGATGCATAAAGTATCTTGCATCCATGGCGGGGACGTCGAGACAGTTCTCCGTCCACGACCCCGTTAGGGTTTAGCTAACCCGACCGGTAGGCCCCGCAATCTTGGGTGAGGGTGGCGGTCATTAAATGCCCCAACGGTCGGGATGATGACTTGGCATTGCCTCGTCCCGACGCGATCGGCGCGTCCTCGGCGTGTTCGGCCGTAGCCCTTGATTGCCACTGTTAGGGCAAGGACCGCTTCTGGTGTAAGCCTACCACGGCCGGTTCCTTAGCCTCAGTGCGGTCTTTCAGTGACATAGTTCACGTGTCCGTGTCTCACACCCCTATGTCGGTGACACCGATCCGAGAGATTTAGTTAGGCGTGGTGGTGGACATGGGCAGGCGACTTGCCACTGGACCCGCACCCCCATAGTCTGCGAGTAGCACACGGTGCATGCTTACGCTCATTACAACACCCGGCCGGGAGAGCTCCTCGGGATCTTGAGCTAGTGCACCTTTCGTGACGACGATGAGACGGTGAGGCCGAGACTTGGTTCTCGTATAGGGCGTATTGTGTGGTGTGGATTATTCCGGACTAAGACCACCGAGTTGGCATCCGAGGTCCAAGTGTGGACTTAAGCTATGTGCTCTATTCTCGTGTTTATATTCATAGCTTGCATACACTCATCTAGATGACCATGTGCATCGTGTTGTACCCGGTTGGGGATTCTTCTTGAGTAATTCGTTACTCACCCTTACTTATCTTTCGGGTAACCATGGCGCGAGGCGGGATGGTGAAGGAGGAGCTATGATCATGGGAACTTGTTTGCGTCTCGACTTTTTATTTCGATGACTCTTGTCTTTCATTTTCCCACGAATGCATGTAGCGGACACGAGCCCTAGGATGTTTTCTGAATGATTTTGTGGATTCCCTTTATTGAATTTGAGGATGTTTCAAATGTTTTAATAAATCTCTGATCGAGTGTACGTTACGGAAATGTATTTGCCTTGAAACAGTGCTTGGAGACAGGGGACGAGTTTCAACAAACTATATTGATTTGATTGAACCTTGATTGTTTTGTTTTAATTGGGAATCAAAAACTTATTTGCATATTATCCTTTCCTTTGAATGCATGCATTGGGGTAAAGGCCTATTTAGAGCCCCTTTTGGGTCGGGTCTTTACACACCGACATAGGGTGTGAGACACGGACACGTGAACTATGTCGGCTGTACCACCGCACTTGAGGCTAAGGAACCGGCCGTGGTAGGCTTACACCGAGAAGCGGTCCTTGCCCTAACAGTGGCAATCAAGGGCTACTGGCCGAACACGCCGAGGACGTGCCGATCGCCGGGGACGAGGCAATGCCAAGTCATCATCCCGACCGTTGGGGCATTTAACAGTCTGCCACCCTCACCCAAGATTGCAGGGCCAGCCGTTAGGGTTAGCTAAACCCTAACGAGATCAAGGACGGAGTACCATCTCGTACGTCCCTGTCGGGGATGCAAGTTACGTTATGCATCCGGCCGATGATGCTACCTACGAACTCTAAACCATAGCAATAATAATAGATTCATTCAATGCGGTCCAATACGTGCTCAATGAGATACAAGGAACCTAGCATGATACTACTAAGCAAGAACAGATATCGAACATGCCAGAATGGAACAACCTAGCATGGGCTAACATGAGAAACAATACAAGAGTTCATGCCAGTCATGAATTTAGAACAGAGCACCTAGGGCTAAACATGCTAATAATCATACACAGGCATACAAAACAACAATCACAAATATACCGCAGGCCCACACAACTCGGTAAGAAATCCTTACCTTGGTCGGAGGCTTCTACACACAAATCCTAAGTCATGGAACAATCCCGAGCTAGCGGCGGGAACCTAACAAACCAATAATAGTCAATACCTAAAAAGTCTAAAAACAATAGAAACGACAAGCTCGGCTCGGGGAACTCACGCGCACGGCGACACGAGCTTGGAGCTTGGAGCCGCAACAAGCCGCACGGCAGCAGCGCGGCGCTGGCCGCGCAGCCGCTTGGCGGGCTGGCGCTGGCTGCGCGCGGCACGGCACGCGCACGCACGGCACGGATGCAGGCAGGACGCGCGCGCGCGTGGGTGAGCGTCTGGGCGTGCGAGCGGCGGCTTCAGCGGCAGCGGCGCTGCGCGGCGCGGCGGGCGCGGCGACACGCGACGCGGTAGCGCTTGCGCGCGCGCTGGCGTCTGGCGTCTGCTTCTTGCCGACGAGATCTCGCACGACGACGCAGCGATGGCGTCGCGGGAGGGCTGCGACGGTGGATCTGCGCGACTGGCGAAAGCGATAAGCGTCGCGAGCGATCTGGCGCGAAAGCTCGCTTGTCCGGCTTTGGCGTCTGGCGGGGGCTGCTTCAACAGATCTGGCGAGGCGGGCGGGCCGACGGCGGCGACGATGGTCTTTGGGTGGCTTCTCTCGGTGGTGCAAACCACACAACACACACAACACTCTACTTCTTACCTTCGGCCAGCATCAATAACCAAATGAGGAGATGAAGAGGATGAAGACTTACCCGGAATGATGATGATCGAACCCAAGGAGATGCAAGGGAAAGAAGAATCGGCAAAGGCTATGGAGAGGAAAGCTTGTGCGGCCAAGAGGTGATTTGGAGAAGAAGATGGAATAAACCTAATTTCTATTTCATTTAACCAAATGCACCAAAACTCCAAAATCCAAGGCTAACCATAAGATGATGCAGGAAGAGCAACAAGAGCACCTAATGGCTCAATTGGCACACATCCCCACAAGCTTCCCAGGAGACCCGGGTTCAAACCCCAGCTGCAGCACAATTTCCTTTATTTTTACTTTTGCATCAAACCTTGCTCAAACCACACCACAAATCCTTCCAAAAACCTACATAAATCCATCCAATAATTTTAGTAACTGGAAAAGACACGAACGGCCCTGACGGCCCGACCAAATTACCAAATTACCCCTAGGGCATACCTGGAAGACCGGGATGAAAAAGCTGGGTCGTTACAATATTCCCTCCTTTTTATGACTTTCGTCCCCGAAAGTCCTTAAAACAAACTTGACTTCGAGATAATGCAATCTCATCTCGTCTTCCCGCTCCCAAGTGGCTTCCTCGAACCCCGATTCTTCCACTTTGAACCTTTACCAAATGAATCTCGCGATTACGCAACGTCTTGGTCTCAAAGGCAAGGATCCTCACCGCTTCTCCTCGAAGTTCAAATCCTCATTCACCGCAAAGGCTCAAAGTCCACAATGTGCGACGGGTCCGGCACATACTGCCTCAACATCGATACATGAAAAACACTATGCACCGCTGATAGTGACGGAGGTAGGGCTAACCGTATACAACTCTGCCAATCCTCTCTAGGATCTCAAATGGACCAACAAAACGGGGACTCAACTTCCCACGCTTACAAACCTCAAAACACCTCGCATCGAGCAACCTTAAGGAACACATGTCGACCAACCTCAAACTCCAAATCCCGATGTCGAACATCGGCGTAACTCTTCTGCGCTGCTCGCTCAGAAATACAACATACGGGCTCTAATCTTACGCTTGCTTTGCACCATTGGTCAATCTGCGAGAACTTTCGGGACCCAAAACTCGTCTATCACCAACCTCTTCCCATAACACGGGGACCGACAACGCTTACCATACAATGCCTCGAATGGAGCCATCTCAATCGTCGATCGTAATCGTTGTTATAGGCAAACTCCATCAAAATCTGAATCTCGTCCCAATCGCTCGGGAAATCCAACACACAAGCCCTCAACATATCCTCAAGAATCGATTCACTCTCTCACCGACCATCCGTCTCGAGGGTGAAAGGTCATCTTTGAAATCGCACTTTGTGCCCAAACCCTTCTGGGCGCTCTCGAAACGAGAAGTGAACCGCGAGTCACGATCGGACACAATCCTCACCGCACACCATGATATCGGATGATCTGTTCCAAACAATCAAGCTGCCCCTTTGTTCCACGGTATAAGTGTCTCTACCGGGAATGAAGTGTGCGCTCTTGATCAAACGGTCGACTATCACCCAAATCGAGAGAACTTCCTCGAGTCCTTGGCAAACCAGATAAAGTCCATGGAGATCTCTTCCCATTTCCATCGGGCACACTTAGTGGTCGCAACAAACCACTGGCCTCTCTGCTGGGTGCCTTCACTTGGCGACAAGTGAGACACCTACCGACAAACTCTGCCACATCTCTCTTCATTCCCATCCACCGAAAGGTCTGCTTAAGGTCTGATACATCTTGGTACCCCGGGTGCCAAGCAAATGGGAATCAGGGCCTCTCGAGAGCAACTCTGCTCGCAATCCTGCAATGTCCGGAACACACAACCGGCCTCTATAAGTCAACCCACCATGCGGGTGAATATAAAAAGTCAAAGTCTCCGTCAAGACTAACTCATCAACCAATCTCTTAAGTGCGGGGTCACCCAACTGGCTGTCTATAATCCATTTGCCTAATCGACGGTTGAGCAGTCAATCGAGCTACCACGGCGGTAACCTCACCCAACAATATCGCAACCCTCGGCCGCTCGAACTCTCTCCGCAAACCGGGCTGAACTCAACAACGCCGCAGAGTGCGACGTCTTTCCACTCAAAGCATCACCACTACATTGGCTTTACCGGATGGTACAAAATCTCGCATGATCATAATCCTTTACCAACTCCAACCATTTCCTCTGCCTCATATTCAACTCCTTTTGAGTAAACAGATACTTGAGGCTCGGTGATCGGTAAACATCTCGAATATGCTCACCATACAGTAATGCCTCCAAATCTTGATCACAAACACCACTGCCGCCAACTCCATATCGTGAGTCGGTAGTTACGCTCTCACTGGTTTGGTGACGGGAAGCATAGGCGATGACCTTCCGTCTTTGCATCAACACACAACCTAATCCAAACTTGGAAGCATCATTGTAAACTATGAAACCACTGTCCCCTCCGGATCGCCAACACGTCTCTTGAAGTCAAATCTGCGCTTGAGCACAGCAAAGCTCTCATCACACTCTTTGTCCCAAACAAACTCGACACCCTTCCTCGTCGACGAGTGAGGGGCGAGGCTATGGCGAAAAAGTCCTTAACGAACCGACGGTAGTAACTCCGCAAACCCGAAAAGCTGCGAATCTCGGCAAACAGCCCGAAGTCGGCTTGGCCCATGAACTCACGGCCTCAATCTTCGCGGGGTCCACGGCTATACCATCTCTCGAAACCACGTGGCCTAGGAAGGCCACCGCTCTAACCAGAATCACATTTGGAAAACTTCGCATAAAGCTGGTTTTCCCTCAAAGCCGCCAATACTCGACTCAAATGCTCTGCATGGTCTTCTTTAGACCTCGAATAAATCAAAATATCGTCAATGAACACGATGACGGCGAGGCTGTCCAAAAATGATTTGAACACCCTATCCATCATGTCCATGAACGCAAACTGGGCATTGGTCAATCCAAACGACATGACCACAAACTCATAGTGACCATACCTAGACACGAAAGTCGTCTTAGGAATGTCGGCATCCCCGATCCGCATGGCGATGGTAACCGGATCTCGAGATCTATCTTGGAGAACACGGAAGCTCCTGGTGATTGAACAAATCGTCAATACGGGGCAACGGATACTTATTCTTCATCGTCACCTTATTAAGCTCGCGATAATCAATACATAAGCGCATAGAACCATCCTTCTTCTTCACAAATAGAATCGGTGCTCCCCCACGGGACACACTCGGACGGATGAACCCTCGATCTAACATCTCCCGCAGAATCGAATCTTGATTCCTTTAACTCACGGGGCGCCATGCGATACGGAGCCTTCGAGATAGGAGGGTCCTGGCCTCGAGCTCAATAGTGAAGTCAACCTCTCTCTTGAGGGCAACCCCAAACTCCTCGAAACACATCCGCGAACTCCCGCACGACCGGCACACGATTAACGATCGGGGGGGCGACTCTCCACGATAACTTGGCGGTAGCCCCAAGCTCCATGAGCTAGCAAACGACGAGCTTTCACGGTGACACCATCGGCGGGCAAACTCCACCTCGGACTCCACGAAACTTAAAGTCGGGCCGACTGGCGGCGGCTGAACACTACTTCTTTTCGGTGGCGGTCAATCAACGCGCGTGGTTGGCGACTAACCACTCCATACCAAGAATCACATCAAAACCGCTCATAGGCGGAACTATGAGCGTAGCCACAAGCAACTCTCCGGATATCTCGATCCGGCCATCCCTAATCTTATCTCTAGCCAACATATTAACTCCCGAAGGAGTTGCAATAGATAACTCGAAACCTAGAGGCTCTAGCCTTAACTTAGCATGTTCAGCAAACAACGCAGATACAAATGAATGCGTAGAACTAGAATCAAACAAGACAAATGCGCAGTGATCTAAAACAAGAAGTGTACACCCACAGCGTCATCCGCGCTTCTCGGCCTCTGACGGTCGTAGCAAACACTCGACCTGCTTCAACTGCTGCATGGCCGAGCCGCCATAGTGGCCCGATCACAAAAAGCGGGCCATGTGCCCCTCTCTACCACAACGGAAGCACAATCTAGGTCCGGTCGACAAGCTCCAGCGTGGACTTTCCCACAAGTAGCACAAGCGGGAACTCGCTCGGGTCCTCCTCTGCCATCGGCCGGAAGCGGATGGAGCTCTCCGCGATCTCTGCTTGAAGCGAATCGCCTTTGGCGGCGCGCCGCCTCTCCCGAAAATCAAACTTCCTCTTACGCCCCACAGTTTCTGGGACAGACGGCCAGAGCAGGAGCGGCAACAACCCGCTCAAAGAAGATACTTCCCATTATAGATCGTGGCTAATCGGGACAGCCCTAGCATAAGTGTTAGGGGCACGAGCCCCGACATCCCCGAGAAACACCTGCCTCAATCCGGATATGAACTTCCGAATCTTGACTCTGGGGTGGCTATCAACCGAGGAGCAAAATATCCATACTCAGAGAACTTCCTTTCATATTCCTCAATGGAATCGAAACCTGCCGGGTTCCGGAAGAGCTCCACCATCTTCTCTTGAGCCTCATCATTGATGAACTTTACCTTGAACTCACCTTGAAGAACTCCCAAGTAGCGGGTGGAGACCCGGTGGTCTCTCGCTCAAGGTGGACTCCCACCACCATCTCATTGTGCCTCCTAGCACATGAGCCGCACACCTCGGCCTCTGAATATCGGGGCACACCATGATCGGAAGGTGTACTCCAAATGGGCAATCCACTGGCCGCCGCTAACGCATCACCGGTGGCATCAAACTTCTCGGGCTTCCACTTCACAAAATCCTTCACCACCTACCCAACTCCTCGGCACCCTCTCTGCCAAATCGCCTCTGGGGCTACTTGCTCTGTGGAGCCGGAGGTGCCTCTCTGTGCTCTCTTGAACCAATCGAGTCAATTTGCTCAATCTGGGCTCGGGACTCTTCCCGCTGCGCTTTGCCAATAAGGCATGGGTCTCTCGCCCTCTGGTCACTCAACATGCTGACCATAAAAGCCCTCATAGACTCGGCAAAAATCGCTCCAGAGCGATCTCACGCGCGCTCGAGCGCCTCAACGCCCGCTCTAGGCGTAACAGGAGGAGCCTGGCGGTGGAATGCCATCGGTCTCGGCTTGGGGCGATGTCCCTACGATGATCGATCCGATCCACGATACCTCGACCGCTCTCGAACCTCCTCTCCCAGCGGGTGGTAGCATCTTGGCGATCTACATCCAAACCAACAATGAATCAAAACACACTGCATTCACCCACTCCACAACACCAAACAAGGCATACACTAGATGAAAGGTATTGTAAATTCTTAACCCTTTTTCTTTCTAAAACAATAAACCTAGGCGTACTGATGATCACCAGTCTTTGGTGATCATGGCGGGACGACCTACAACAAAAGGTCGAGTCTACGAGAATCTATGACTCGGGCTCGATACCAATCAGAAAGACCACCCAAAAGGGGCTCTAAATGGGCCTTTACCCCAATGCATGTATTCAAAATAAAAGACATTATGAAAGAGTAAGTTTCGGATCCCAAGTAAAAATGAAAACATTCAACAATCAAAACATACATTTCAAAAAGCATACTCTGATCGAGATTTATTTAAACCATTTAAACATTCCACAAGTACAAATATCTTTGGAATCCATAAAACGTGAGAAAACATCCTAGGGCTCCGTGCCCGTCTACATGCATTCAGGGGAATAACAAAAGTCAAGAGTCATGATATAATAAAATGGTCGAGAGATGACAGTGATTCCATGATCACAGCTCCTCCTTCACCATCCTGCTCGCGCTTGGTTACTTGTGGAAAACCACGAATAAGGGTGAGTAACGAATTACTCAAGAGAATCCCCAACCGGGGTACAATACGATATACATGATCATCTAGAAGAATGTATGCAAGCTATGAATATAAGCACAGGGCGGAGCACATAGCTAAGTCCACACTTGGACCTCGGATGCCAACTCAGGGTCTTAGTCCGGAATACCACAACACACTATACTCTCTATACGGGAACAAGCCCGGGCCACGGCTTCACTCGACGATCACGAAAGGTGCACTCGCTCAAGATCCCGAGGAGCTCTCGATCGCCGTTGTAATGAGCGTAAGCGCGCACCGCATGCTACCGCAAACTCGGGGTGCCGGGTCTAGTGGCAAGTCGCCCGTGTTCGATCCACCATGCCTAACTAAATCTGGATCGGTGTCACAGCGACATAGGGTGTGAGACTGACACGTGAACTATGTCACTGTACCACCGCACCGAGGCTAAGGCCGTCCGTGGTGGTAGGCTTACACCGAAGCGGTCCTTGCCCTAACAGTGGCAATCAAGGGCTACGGCCGAACACGCCGAGGACGTGCCGATCGCCGGGACGCGAGGCAATGCCAAGTCATCATCCCGACCGTTGGGGCATTTAACGATCGCCACCCTCACCCAAGATTGCGGGGCCACCCGTTAGGGTTAGCTAAACCCTAACGGGATCGAGGACGAGTACCATCTCGTGCGTCCCTCGTCGGGGATGCAAGTTACGTTATGCATCCGGCCCGGATGATGCTACCTACCTGAACTCTAAACCATAGCAATAATAACAGTTCATTCAATGCAGTCCAATACGTGCTCAACAGATACAAGGAACCTAGCATGATACTACAAAGCAAGAACAGATATCGAACATGCCATAATGGAACAACCTAGCATGGGCTAACATGAGAAACAATACAAGAGTTCATGCCAGTCAGGAATTCAGAATAGAGCACCTAGGGCTAAACATGCTAATAATCATACACAGGCATACAAAACAACAATCAAAAATATACCGCAAGGCCCACACAACTCCGGTAAGAAATCCTTACCTTGGTCGGGAGGCTTCTACACACAAATCCTAAGCTGCGGAACAATCCCGAGCTAGCGAGCGGGAACCTAACAAACCAATAATAGTCAATACCTAAAAAGTCTAAAAACAATAGAACAGCAAGCTCGGCTCGGGGAACTCACGCGGCACGGCGACACGAGCTTGGAGCTGCTGGCAAGCTGGCACGGCAGGGCTGGTCGCTGGCTGCGCTACCGCACGGCAGGCTGGCGCGCTGCTGCTACTGTCGCGCACGCCACGCCACGGATGCACGGCAGGGACGCGCGCGCGCGGGTGAGCGTCTGTGCGTGCGGGCGAGTAGCTCGACGAAGGCGCGCAGCGCCGGGCGCGGCGACGAGCGACGACGCGACGCGGGCCGGGCGCGCGGCGGCGAGCATCTCGGGCGGCGCGCGGGCGTTAGCGTCGGCGCGTCTGCTGCTGCGCGATCGCATGACGACGAGCGATGGCTTGCGGGAGGGGCGGCGGTGGATCTCGCCCGACTTTGGCGAGTGATGGCGTCGCGGCGATCTAGCGAGCGATGGAGCGTCGCAGCGATCGGCGAAGGCTTCTTTGTCCGACTTTGGCGTGCGGCAAGGGCTGCTTCAACAGATCTGGGCGAGGGGCTGGCAGGCTGGATGGCGACGATGGCTGCTGGCTGGCTTCTCTCGGCTGGCTGCAAACCACACAACACACACAACACTCTACTTCTTACCTTCGGCCAAAGATCAATAACCAAATGAGGAGATGAAGAGGATGAAGACTTACCCGAATGATGATGATCGAACCCAAGGAGATGCAAGGGAAAGAAGAATCGGCAAAGGCTATGGAGAGGAAAGCTTGTGCGGCCAAGAGGTGATTTGGAGAAGAAGATGGAATAAACCTAATTTCTATTTCATTTAACCAAATGCACCAAAACTCCAAAATCCAAGGCTAACCATAAGATGATGCAGGAAGAGCAACAAGAGCACCTAATGGCTCAATTGGCACACATCCCCACAAGCTTCCCAGGAGACCCGGGTTCAAACCCCAACTGTAGCACAATTTCCTTTATTTTTACTTTTGCATCAAACCTTGCTCAAACCACACCACAAATCCTTCCAAAAACCTACATAAATCCATCCAATAATTTTAGTAACTGGAAAAGACACGAACGGCCCTGACGGCCCGACCAAATTACCAAATTACCCCTAGGGCATACCTGGAAGACCGGGATGAAAAACCTGGGTCGTTACAGTGTTTTTGGCAAAATGAAGAGAAATAGGTTTTTTTTCACATTTGTTCTCCAATCCCCTTGCCGCCCAACCCTTTCCCTCAAGCCCCATTGCCTTGATTTTCTTCCCCGAGCCAAGGTTCTGCGCGCGTCGGCGTCGTCCACCCGAGCAAAGAAATTTCCCTTGTGCCGCACTCACCCTGCCATCGCGCCAAAGAAATTTCACCATCGCCCTACTCTATCGCCCGGTAAGCGGCCCAGACCCCTGCACTGCGGCGGTGCGTCGCGGCCGCATCCTCGTGCTAGCAAGCGGCGCCGATCCACCACGCCCGTCTTTGCGTCGCGTTGCCCGTCCGCGCGCCCAGTCTACGCACCCTTGCCGCGTCGCGTCGCCCGTCCGCGTGCCCGGTCTACGCGCCCGTGCAGCGTCGCGTTCCCCTTCCGCACGCCCGCGTCTGCGCCATTGCATCTGCTTGTCTGCGCCAGAGCGCGCGGCGACCCATCAGCGCCAGTGCGGCCACGACCACGACTTGCGTTCGTCCGTCGCACGTCGGCCGTGCCGTGAGTTGCTCCCGAGCTGAGCCATGTTTATTTTATTATATTTAGGCCTATGGATTGTGATAAGTATTGTGCTTGTTAGGTTCTCATTAGCTAGCTCGGGATCGATCGCAGCTTAGGATTCTTGTGTGTAGTTGCCTTCCGACCAGGTAAGGATTTCTTACCGAAGTTGTGTGGGCCCTGCGATATTATATGTGATTGTTATTTGTATGCTTGTTTGTGTTTATCAACATGTTTAGTGATAGGTGCTCTGTTCTGAATTCCCGACTGGCATGATTTCTTATGTTGTTTCTCATGTTAGTCCATGATAGGTTGTTCTGTTCTGGTATGCTCATTATCTGTTCTTGCTTCGTAGTATCATGCTAAGTTCGTTGTATCTATTGAGCATGTATTGGATTGTTTGCTGTTGATGTTATAGTTTAGAGTTCAGATACGTAGCATCATCCAGGCCAGGATTCATAAAGTACCTTGCATCCACGGCAGGGACGTACGAGGCGATAGATTCGTCCCGATCCCCGTTAGGGTTTAGCTAACCCTACCGGCAGGCCCTGCAATCTTGGGTGAGGGTGGCAGACTGTTAAATGCCCCAACGGTCGGGATGATGACATGGCATTGCCTTGTCCCCGGCAGTCGGAACTTCCTCAGCGTGTTTGACAATAGCCCTTGATTGCCTCCTGATAGGGCAAGACGGCTTCCTGGTGTAAGCCTACCACGACCGGTTCCTTAGCCTCAGGTGCGGTGGTTCAGGCTGACATATTCACGTGTCCAGGTCTCACACCCCTATGTTAGTGACACCGATCCAGAGATTTAGTTAGGCATGGTGATCGACTGGGCAAACTTGCCACTAGACCCGGCACCCCCCATGGTTTGCAGTAGAATGCGGTGCACGCATACGTTCATTATAGCGCCGACTGGAGAGCTCCTCGGGATTGTGAGCCAGTGCACCTTTCGTATCGACAGTAGACAGGCTGAGGCCGAGACTTGTTTCTCGTATAGGGTCATATCGTTTGGTGGATTTTCTGGAGTAAGACCCTGAGTTGGCATCCAAAGTTTATATGTGGATTTAAGCTATGTGCTCTCTTCTGTGTTTATATTCATAGCTTGCATACCTTTCTGCTAGATGACCATGTATATCGTATTGTACCTCGGTTGGGGATTCTTACTGAGTAATTCGTTACTCATCCTTATTTTGTGGTTTTCCACAGGTAACCATGGTGCGAAACAGGATGGCTGGAGGAGGAGCTGTGATCATGGAAAACCCGTTGTTCGAACTCTGAGTTTATGTCTATGATTCTTTGTGTTTTATTTTCCTCTGAAAGCATGTAGTTGGGCACGGAGCCCTAGGTTGTTTTCTGACTGTTTTTAGTATTCTAGCATTGTCGTAACTATTGGAAAGTTTTGAATGTTTTAAATAAATCTCTTATCAGAGTGAGTTTTGGAAATGTATTTGTCTTGGTAAAGGTGCTTGGAAACACGGACAGGTTTCAGGAATTTTGTATTGACTTTTTAAATGGATGTTGTATGTTTTAGTTTTCACATAGAAACCGAAAACCATTCTTGCATATTGTCTTTAACTTTTGGATGCATACATTGAGGTAGAGGCCCATTTTAGGACCCCATTCGAGTCGGGTCTTTACAATCATCTCCCCGAGCAGCCCTTCGATCGATTGTCATCCCGAGAAAGAGTTCTCGTCTTCTTCTTCTTCTTCTTCTTCTTTTGTTTGGTGTATTCTTGCTGGTATAGAGAAGAAGAGGTGAGCCTTGGTGTTGTGCAACCAAGCCGAGCGGCCAGCGGCCTGCCGTCGCACACCAAGAAATTTCATTGCCAGCAGCAGACGAGCAGCGGCCAGCGGCCTACCATCGCACGGACGCCTATCGCCCGCTGCTGCGGCGAAGCAGCGCGCGTATGTCGCACTGAGCGCCCGTTCGCGCGTCGACGCGCGCTTCTTCCGCATCGCGTCGCGTCTACACGCAGCGCCAAACGACGCCACACGACCGCCGCCATCCGCGCGCGAGCGCGCTCAGATCGATCCACCCGTTCGAGTTCAGCCCGAGGCCCAGCCGAGCCCCGTCCGTCACGTGCAAGCAGCCCCTTGCCACTGGCACTGCGGCCCACGACGGCCGTGCGACTGTCCGTCTGCGCTTCAGTCGTGCCGTGTGAGTTGCTCCCCAGCTGAGCCCTGTTTGATTTATTATTTTAGGCCTATTGATTGGAAAATGTGTTGTTGTTTCCTAGGTACCCGATAGCTACCCGATAGCTAGCTCGAGGTTCGTTTGCGGCATAGGGCCTTAGTGTGTCATTGCCTTCCGACCAAGGTAAGGATTTCTTACCGGAGTTGTGTGGGCCCTGCGATGTAATATATGATTGATGTTTGTATGCTTGCTTATGTTTATCAGCATGTTTAGTAATAGGTGCTCTGATCTGAATCCCCGACAGGCATGATTCTTGTGTTGTTTCTCATGTTAGGCCCATGCTAGGTTGTTCTGTTCTGGCATGCTTGTTATCTGTTCTTGCTTCGTAGTATCATGCTAGGTTCGTTGTTTCTGTTGAGCACGTTTTGGATCGTTTGTTGTATCTGTTTATAGTTTAGAGTTATGATAGGTAGCATCATCCGGGCGAGGATGCATAACGTAACTTGCATTCGTGGCAGGGACGTCAAGGCAGTACTCCGTCCTGATCCGTCGTTAGGGTTTAGCTAACCGTAACGGCAACCCTTTGCAATCTTAGGTGAGGGTGGCAGACTGTTAAATGCCCCAACGGTCGGGATGATGACAAGGCATTGCCTTGTCCCCGGCAGTGGGCACGTCCTCAGCGTGTTCGGCAGTAGCCCTTGATTGCCACCTGATAGGGCAAGGACTGCTTCCTGGTGTAAGCCTACCACGACCGGTTCCTTAGCCTCAGGTGCGGTGGTACAGGCCGACATAGTTCACGTGTCCAGGTCTCACACCCCTATGTCAGTGACACCGATCCAGAGATTAGTTAGGCATGAGTACTAGACCAGGGCAGCTTGCCATTAGACCCGGCACCCCCCTGGTTTGCAGTAGCATGCGATGCGCGCACACGCTCATTACAGCTCCGACTGGAGAGCTCCTCGGGATCTTGAGTTTAGTTCACCTTTCGTATCGACAGTAGACAGGCTGAGGCCGAGACTAGTTTCTCGTATAGGATCGTATCGCGTGGTAGATTTTTCTGGAGTAAGACCCTGAGATGGTATCTGTAACGGCCCAGTTTTCTATTTCGGTTACCCAGGTGATTTCGGGTCATTATTCGGATGTTCGGATGGGCCGTTAGAGCTATTTTAACCCTTAGGGGTATTTTAGTCTTTTTGCCCCCGGTCAGGGTTTTGAGGATTTTCAAGATTTCAGGGCCATTCCCGCCTTTGTCGAAGCTTAATGGTTGTTGGTTGCAAGACCCGAGAGGTTTGGGCAAGTTGTTTGGAAGTTTGGAGGTGTTTTAGAAAATGGCAAAATTAATTGTAATTTTGGTGCTTCCATTGGGTTTTGAGCCCTTGCCTAAATGGTCTTGGGAAGTTCGTAGGAAAAGAGATTTTTATTTTTAAAATAAGTTTGCTTCGTAGGGTTTGGAAAGAGGAAGCTTTGGGAAGGGATTTTAGACCTATTTAATTAGGGAAAAAGGAAAGAAAATCAAGAAAATCCCTTCTCCCCTTGTTTTGCAATCTCTCTCTCTCTCTCTCTCTCTCTCTCTAGCCGACCTCACCAAGAAACCCTAGCCGCCCTAGCCGCGCCACCACGCTCAGCCCACCACTTCAGCCAGCGCACTGTGCAAATTTAAATCAGCACAAACCAGCGCACCAGCGGCCAGCCGTCCAGCCAGCGCACCAGTCGCCCAGACGCTCCGCACCAGTCGCCCAGACGCGCCGCACCGACCAGACGGGTCGCCCGGACGCGCCGCGCGCGTCGTCCTGACCAAAGCACGCCTCAGCCGCACAAGACGCTGCCGCTTCGCCACAGGCCCACGCCGCGCCGCGCGCCCAAGCCGTCGCGTCTGCGTGCCGTGCCACTCGTCGCGTCCGCGCCGCACAGCGCGCTGCGCGCCTCGTCGCGATCGCGCGCAGCCTCAGCGCCAGCGCTGGTCCCCTCGCGCGCCCAATAAGGCTTCGCGCCGCCAGCGCCAGCGCTAAGCGCGCCAGCCCGCACTGGCGCCAAAGCGCCCCCAAAATCGCTTTGCCGCGAGACCCGTGCCTTCTCGGTTGGTAATTCCCGAACCTATCCCTTTAAGTCGCTGGCTCTTTGATATTTATTTAGGATGCTTTTAAAATGCTTAGGTTGCTCGGTTTCGCTTTAAAGCTCGAGGGTCATTATTTGATTGTGAAGGTTATTTCGCTGCGTTTCGGTAAGGATTCCTTACCGTGGTTGTGTGGACCTCGCGATGCTTTCTTGAATGTGCCTTATATGCATGTTTACTTTTATGGACATGATTAGTGGATAGGATAGCTTGTGATTGCATTCCCGCTAGCATGTTTGCTTGTTTGTACATGTTAGTGCCATGCTAGGATTGTTCTTCCAACATGCTTGAGATTCCCGCTTTAAGTTCGTAGTATCATGCTAGGTTATGTATGATTGATGATGATTATGTATGTTTAGCCAGAATCGCTTACTCTATACTCTAGCTAGTGTGTTAGGGTTGTCATCATCTAGAGGCCGAGAGCGGACATAACGCACCTTGTCCCCACCGGTCGGGAGTAGAGCGAAGCATAACGTACATTGCTTCCCCGGCAATGATGTGGATTTAGCTACCACATCGGCATAAGCCTAGTTTGTAGCTCGCTAGAGCGGAACCACGCCAACGGCAAGCTGCCTTTGGCCGGTTCTTAGCTTCGTGTCGGTGGTACAGTGCCGCACGGATGAGTGCCGAGGGCCTCGCACTCACTCGTGTTCGGTGACACCGCTCCCGAGTCTTAGGCATGCGTACTGGCCCGCGTTTTGTACTTAGGCCCCCACATTTACGCCGGTTGCAGCGAAGATGCGGTGTGCGCGCAGACACGCAGCATCGGCCGGCTCGGAGAGCTCCCGGGCTAATATTCGTGAGTACACCGCCTCCTTCCTGTTTAGAGCCGGACTTCGGTACTCTCCGATAGTCCAGATTATAAGCGAGGGTAAGAGGCCCTTGAGGACACCCATTGGGATTGGCTTTTGAGTGATCATATGGTCGAGGAGAAAGACCCTCGAGGGTGCCTCGGACATCTTTGGGATCGGTTTTTGAGCTGATCAATTGGCCGAGGGAGAAAGACCCTGAGATGTCCTGGGATTGGTTATGAGAGCCAATCATTAGGCCTAAGTAGGAGACTTCCGAGGATTCCAGATTCTCGCCTTGTAAGCTCGTTGAGCTATGATCTATGTTGGTAATCGCTTGCATGTATACTAGGGTGCTAGATGATTGAAGTATCGTATTGTACCCCTGGTTGGGATTCTTACCGAGTATGTTTATACTCACCCTTATTTCTATGGTTTTCCACCGGGTAACTTGGGACAAAGACCGGACGGCTAAGCGGAGGGAGCCGATTGATCATGGGAGCCGCGGCACTCTGTTTTATTGTTTGCATATTTGTTCAGCATGTAGATGGACAGGAGTCCTAGGGGAACATTATTAAAAGTGGTTTGAACTGTTTTGAATGTTTTATATATAAACTGGCCAGGCTTGTTTTACTTCGTTGGTTTTTCTTAAACAAAACTGTTGATTATGTTTTAAGCATTCCCCGTTTCTAAATGTTTTGAAAGGTTTTAAATATGAGCACTAAACCGCTAGATGAAGTATTTTAACTTGCATGCTGAGTGAGAACCTAGGTTTAGGACCGTATTTTGGGTCGGGTTCTTACAGTTGGTATCGAGCACGAGTCATAGATTCTCAGACTAACCTCGCTTTGCGTTGTTGCCCCCCATGATCATCGTACTCCTCGCCGCCGTCAGGTTTGTCTGAGTTCATTAAGCTAAGGGTTTTATTTTACAATACTGCATCTAGTATACATGTGTTACCCTTGTTTGGCAGTGAGAGCCCCAGCGTGGGCTAGGTTTTATGCTTTGTGCAGATCGCCAGTGTGTCGATCGCACCTAGAGGGAGGTAGAGCTTAGACTCCCGTGAGCCATTTGTGGCCCAGGCCTGTGGTTCTCCCCTAGTGAGAGGGTGGAGGTGCTCGTGCAGATCGCTAGTGCGTGGATCGCACTCTGAGGAGCAGTACGCTTGGCATGTCCGACCGAGGAGTTGGATCGTTGTATGGATGTTGAGGCCGCGTCCAGGGTTGTTTAGCCCGTTGGCCAGAGTTGGCCCTGGCAGTTGAGTTGCCTAGAGGAGGGGGTAGAGGCTAGCACGCCTCAGAGTGAGACTCCTTGAGCAGAGTGTGCTCCAGCCATGAGGGAGTTGATGGCAGGTCTTTTAGCTAACAGAGAGCGGAGACCCAGGCGCAGTTTGTAGCGCGTAGTGAGGAGTCTTGGGCATAGATAGCCCAGCTGGTAGAGTTTATTTAGGAGACACCCCTCCTTGTGGTTCCAGTAGCCCCGGAGGTTCCCGGGAGGGCTTGATCAGCAGGTTTATGCTGATAAGATAGTTGGCGTTGATCGAGCCGCCGAGTTTGGCAAGTGGAAGCCTCAGAGAGCGGATGTTTTGAGACCTCATCGCTAGCGGCAAGGTGGTTGGCCAGATCGAGTTTATCATCCAAGTGTTGTGATGACTCGTGTTCAAAGGCCGATGACCGGATGTTTAGAGGTCAAGGCGCGCCGCTCGTGTTGTTTGATGCAAAGCGGTGTGGTGGTGGAAGTCCCCTGTGAGAGGCGGACCAGCAGAGTCTCCACCACCACCCGGTCACGAATTGGCCACTTCCAAGTTAGTAGCTTTTGAGGAAGATGTAGAGACATCTTGTCCTCCCCGCAAGTCCGCAATCGCTTTGCGCCGCTTCTTTTAGTACCCTCGTAGCGTGAGGGTAGTGTGGAGTTTCCTTGTCGTGGCCTAATCCGTCCGTGGTTTCCACCACTATTAGTGAGAAGCACCTTCTGTTAGCATGTTCCGTGTGGAGTTAGGTGCCGCCACCCGAGGGTTGGCCTCGAGTATTTGTTGAGCATCGAGTGGGATGCGTGAGTGGGCCCCGCTTGTCTCGTTAGACGTGAGGTCGAGAGAGTAGTCTACTCGATTCTTGAGACTCTTGTGTTGAGTGCCATTGCCCCGCCACCGGAGTGTGACCTTCCCTACCCTCGAGTGGCTTAAAGCCCGTAAAGGGATGTTTGTGTTGTAAAGGAAGTAGTGCATGTTGGCACCAAGCTTTGAGAGGAGGCCTAGATTCGGGCCGCTTGGCACTTTCTCAGGCGGTGTGGTTCCAGGACCCGCCCGGAGTTTAGCATCCCCACTAGTCCTGCACCCATTCATGAGATTTCACCTATTTGGGTTGCATAAGAGATCTAGCTCGGTGGTAGCTAGAGAACTACAAGTTTGAGGTCGTTCGAGGGATAAGTAGGAGCTTTCCATGGTCACCGAGAGTTGGGTACAAAGGATGCCAGTAGGTTGGTGAGGGCTAGCGCGTCCGAGTTCTCGCGCTTGTGTGTGAGCTTGTGAGCCACCTTGTTGGTAGTGTGTTTCGACTACCCTTGGAGTTACCCTAATATGAGTAGGGTTGGCATCGATGATGCGTGGTTGATCCAAAGTTAGAGCCATGAGTTGGATGGTTGAGTGGAGCATTTAGTGGGCACATTGGTATGAGGTATGTCGATTGGTGTAGTTAAGCTCTAGTAAGAGTGAGTCGACCAATGTGGCATTCCGTGGTGAGTTGACCCCGAGTGGATTGAACTCTTGTTGCTCCTTTGCTAGAAGTGGCTCTATTGGGAGGCAAATGTTGCCTTGTGTGAGAATTCTTGTTGGTTTGGATCTTAAGGAACCAAGTTGGAGCCGTACACGCCAATGTACTTTTGTGTAGCTCGTTCCCGTGGTGTATTTTTCAAGAACCACGAGGGGTTTCGGGTTGTGAAACCAAAGCTCGATTCCGAGGAGTTAGGACTTTAGTTCTTGGCAAGTGCCCTAACTTGTTGAGAGGCTACCGTGCTTGCGTAGCCGGGTTGTTGCGTGAGGAAATTTATGCTAGTTGGCCCTTGGCCCGGGTAGAGGCATTTCTTGTTGGTCGACGGTTGGTGTTCAGATTGAAACCGAACAAGGGCGATGGTAGCATAATCGCAGTAGTTTCCGCCGCCATGGCTAAGAGAGTTGTTCGGATCCTTACCATGGATAGAAGCTACATTGTGGCCGATGCTTTGAGCAAGAGGAAGTTTGGGTCTTCCAGCTTGTTCCCGCTCAGTGTGGATAGCAGATTTTGCCGCACAGGCCGCCTAGGGGTCGAGATCGCCGATCGCAGTTAGAGCTCGTGATCGCCAGCAGGGCGGGGCCAGCGATCGGCTCATTGCATCAAGTGTGGTAAGGCGCTTTTCAGTTGTGTGGAGCATCGCCTGTGCTTGCTACGAGATGTGGCAAGGAAGAGCTTTTGGCCAAAGACACTTGAGATGTCAGTAGGGAGATGTGCTCGTGTAGCCATTGTCGGTTAGACCGTTTGACGGCAAAGTGTGTGTCGGAGGGAGATCGGAGGAACCCTAATTTAAGGAGAGCCTCACCAGAGCTCACCACTCCAGCGGTGTTCCTCGGTTGAGTTGTTTGGATGCTTGTAGGCGGTTGACAAGCTAGAGTTGTTCTTAGTAGCCTCCGCGTTGGTTTTTTTGAATTCTTAGCAAGGTGGTGCTTGGCGTTGGCCAAGGTTTGGTTCCTTTGTTGTTTTCTAGGGCTAGCTTGGTTCGACCAAGTCAAGCGTCGCTTGAGGACTTGTTCCTAGTCGTAGTTTTGGGAGTTGGCCACCCCTCGGCGGTTGAGTAGTACCGCTAGTGCTTAGTTGGTGGTTCAAGCGATTGAGGAATCCTTGGACGTTTCTTCCGAGAGAGTTGGTGGTTGCTACCGTTGAGTTTGAGCAAGACAAATGAGCGTGTGTGAAATTACCGTTGTTCCGGAAGTCCGCTTGCTAGGAAATCGTTCTGTAGAGGAGGAGTCGCTTTAGTTCCCGAGTTGTGTAGTTGATCGTAGTAGCGCAAATGGCACCCTAGCGAGAGTGTCCTCGCGTCTGCTTGTTAGCAAGTGGAAAGTTGTTTGTTCCCGCGAGGGCGAAGGCCAGCCAGTTCAAAGACTTGAGTTGTTGGCGGAAGGTTGTTGGATCTTTGGAGCTTGTAGACCCCCCTTAGTTCTTTGGTAGTTGAGTTGCACCGTGGATGCCGTGCCTCGAGTTTTAACTTTTGAGGTAGTCTTGCCGACTCGTGTGGTTCGTGATCCGCAAGCTTGTGGTCGTCGCTATCCTTATTCCTCGCGATGTTTCGTGGGTGGAGTTTCTGGATTGGAAGAAGAGTTAGGTCTAAG
This sequence comes from Sicyos edulis, assembly GCA_036507275.1. Classification (NCBI taxonomy): domain Eukaryota; kingdom Viridiplantae; phylum Streptophyta; class Magnoliopsida; order Cucurbitales; family Cucurbitaceae; genus Sicyos; species Sicyos edulis. The sequence goes on from CM071848.1 coordinate 26,849,356, forward strand.
CTATAAGAAGGAAGTCCTTGGAGCAGCCAGATGGGCTTAAGAGTTGAGTGGCAGCTTGGAGGCGAGCTTTGCTCGTTATGAGCTTGGTTTGAGTTTCTGCTAAGCAAGCCTTTCTCGGGCTTTTCTTTTTGTCGTTGTGCATTCGCAGTTGGCATTTTAGCTGAGCCACAGTTGAGTGAGTTGGCACAGAGGTGCCGTGGCATTGGGTGGTAAAGCCCTCGAGTTTCGATCCTCCAGCTATCGTGTTGCTAGTAGCCACGTAATGTTATATTCCTTGCTGCTCGAAGGTTTCCGTGAGAGGAATGTTGTTTGTTTTCCTGTCGGGCGATGTTCACCTAGGCCGCTTAGTTTCTTAAACCCGGGAGGTTCGGTGCTTGTTTGGTCAAGATGGTGAAGGGTCGAGGTCGTTTGATAACAACTATGAGCATTCGTAGAAGTTACGCCGAGCGTGGCGTTGAGTTTTAGAGCTTGTGACCCGTCCACGAGTTTGCTGAGAGTAGCGCCGTAGAGAGGCGTTCCGAGTTGGGTTAGCAGGGATAAGTGAGCCCTAGAGTCGTGAGACCGTTTGAGAGTTGGTGCGAGTCAGAGGGTGTGACTCACCGACTAGCTATCGCATGATTTCTTCAAGCTCGAGTGTTAGTTCGGTTTTGGTTGAGATAGTTTGTGGCGCACTCGGTATCTTTTGAGCTTGGAGACTTTGGGAAACCAAGAGGGTTCGGTTTCAAGAAGGATTTGTGTTGTCTTAACCGGAGCTTGGTTGGTTAAGAATCAAAGGAGTTTTCCTAGAGTTGTTTTTTGTCTTAGGACTTTCGAGGACGAAAGTCTTAAAAGGAGGGAGTATTGTAACGGCCCGCTTTTCTATTTCGCTACCCGGTGATTTCGGGTCATTATTCTGATGTTCGGATGGGCCGTTAGAGCTATTTTAACCCTTAGGGTATATTTTAGTCTTTTGCCCCTGGTCGTGGTTTTGAGGATTTTCAAGATTTCAGGGCCATTCCCGCTTTGTGTCGAAGCTTAATGGTTGTTGGTTGCAAGACCCGAGAGGTTTGGGCAAGTTGTTTGGAAGTTTGGAGGTGTTTTAGAAAATGGCAAAATTAATTGTAATTTTGGTGCTTCCATTGGGTTTTGAGTCAGAATGACCTGTGTTTTTCTTCCCGGTCTTCCGGTATGCCCTAGGGGTAATTTAGTAATTTGGTCGGGCCGTCGTGGTCGTTTGTGTCTTTTCCAGCTTACTAAAATTATTGGATGGTTTTTGTAGGTTTTGGAGGGGTTTGTGGTTTGGTTTGAGCAAGGTTTGTTGCAAAAGTAAAAATAAAGGTAATTGTGCCGCAGTGGGTTTGAACCCGGGTCTCTGGGAAGCTTGTAGAGAGGTGTGCCAATTGAGCCATTAGGTGCTCTTGTTGCTCTTTCTGCATCACATCTTAGTTAACCTTGGATTTTGGAGTTTTGGTGCATTTGGTTAAATGAAATAGAATTAGGTTATTTCATCTTCTTCTCCAAAACATCTCTTGGCCGCCCAAGCTCTCCATCTCCATAGCCTTGCCGATTCCTCATCCTTGCATCTCCTTGGGTTCGATCATCATCATTCCGGTAGGTATTGATCTTCTTCTTCTTCTTCTTCTTCTTCTTCTCATCCGTTTGGTGTGCGTTTGGCCAAGTGAAAAGAGGTGTGTTGTGTGTGTTGTGTTGATTGCAAACACCGGTAGAGAGTGTAGCCGAGCCAAAGAAGACAGACGCCCATCGCCGATCGCCGCGACGTCCAAACGATCGCTTCGCGACGCCAGATCTGTCCCATCGGCCTTGCCGTCGCCAAAGAAGACAGACGCCCATCGCCGATCGCCGCGACGTCCAAATACCGATCGCTCGCAGACGCCAGATCTGTCCCCAGCAGCCTTTTGCTGTCGCCCAAAGAAGACAGACGTCGCCCGATCGCTCGCGCCGAGAGGTCTCGCCGGCGCTTCGCGCGCCCTCGCCGTGTCGCTTGCCGAGCCGCTCGCCGCGCGCGCCGCCCGCGCGTTCGCTTCGCGCTGCTGCCTCGCGCGCTGCCGCGCCGCGCCTTACGCGCGACGTTACGCCGCGCGCGTCCCCTGCGCGCCGCTGAGCCGCTCGTGTCCATCGCCCGGCCACGCCGCTGCCGCTTCGCCCAGACGCTCGCCGCTCAGCGCGCTCGTCCACTCCTGCCGTCGCGTGCGCAGCGCGGCCAGCAAGCATCCTTGCGTGCCCGCAGCTCGCCAGCTTCAAAGCTCGTGTCGTCGCGCGCGTGAGTTCCCGAGCCGAGCTTGTCGTTTCTATTGTTGTTTAGATATTTTAGATGCCGATTATTGTTGGTTTGCTAGGTTCCCGCTTCGCTAGCTCGGGATTGTTCCATGCAGCCTAGATTTGTGTGTAGAAGCCTCCCGACCAAGGTAAGGATTTCTTCTGAGGAGTTGTGTGGGCCTGCGGTATATTTGTGATTGTTGTTTTGTATGCACGTGTATGATTACTAGCATGTTTATCTCTAGGTGCTCTGTTGCAATTCTGATCGGCATGAACTCTTGTATTGTTTCTCATGTTAGTCCATGCTAGGTTGTTCCATTCTAGCATGTTCGATATCTGTTCTTGCTTCGTAGTATCATGCTAGGTTCTTTGTATCGATGAGCACGTATTGGATCGCATTGATTGAATCGTTATTATTGTTAAGGTTTAGAATTGAGGTAGATAGAATCATCAGGGCCCGATGCATAAAGTATCTTGCATCTATGGCAAGGACGTTCGAGACAGTTTCTCCGTCCTTGGACCCGTGAGGGGATTAGCTATCCCAACCGGTAGGCCCGCAATCTTGGGTGAGGGTGGCGGTCGTTAAATGCCCAACGGTCGGGATGATGACTTGGCATTGCCTCGTCCCCGGCGATCGGCACGTCCTCGGCGTGTTCGGCCAGCCCTTGATTGCCACCGTTAGGGCAGGATCGCTTCTGGTGTAAGCCTACCACGGCCGGTTCCTTAGCCTCAGTGCGGTGGTACAGTGACATAGTTCACGCGTGTCAGTCTCACACCCTATGTCGGTGACACCGATCCGAGATTTAGTTAGGCATGGTGATCGAACACGGCGCGCTTGCCACTAGACCCGCACACCCGCAGTTTGCGCAAGAGCATGCGGTGCGCGCTTACGCTCATTACAACGCCGATCGAGAGCTCCTCGGGATCTTGAGCTAGTGCACCTTTCGTGTCGACAATGAACAAGCCGAGGTCGGACTTGTTCCGTATAGCGCGTTTAGTGTGTTGTGGTATTTCCGGACTAAGACCACGAGTTGGCATCCGAGGTCCAAGTGTGGACTTAGCTATGTGCTCCGCTCTGTGTTTGTACTCATAGCTTGCATACATTCTTCTAGATGATCATGTATATCATATTGTACCCGGTTGGGGATTCTTCTGGGTAATTCGTTACTCACCCTTATTCTGTGGTTTTCCACAGTAATCAAGCGGGAGACAGGATGGCCGATGGAGGAGCCGTGATCATGGAATCCTCTTGTCATCTCGATTATTTGTAAAGACCCACCCAAAAAGGGGCTCTAAATGGGCCTTTACCCCAATGCATGTAGTGAAAATAAAAGACATTATGAAAAATACATTTCGATTCCAAGTAAAAATGAAACATTCAACAACCAAAACATACATTTCTAAAAGCACACTGATCGAGAGATTTATTTAAACCATTAAAACAATCCACAAGTACCAATATGCTGGAATCCATAAAACGTAAGAAAACATCCCGGGGCTCTGTGCTGCCTACATGCATTCAGGGGAAATAATAAAAAGTGAAGAGTCATGATAATTAAAATAAAACAATCGTGAGATGACAAGCAGGTTCCATGATCACAAATCCTCCTTCACCATCCTGTCTCGCGCCTTGGTTACCTGTGGAAAACCACGAGAATAAGGGTGAGTAACGAATTACTCAAGAAGAATCCCAACCGGGTACAATACGATATACATGATCATCTAGGAGAATGTATGCAAGCTATGAGTACAAACACGTAATAGAGCACATAGCTTAAGTCCACACTTGGACCTCGGATGCCAACTCGTGGTCTTAGTCCGGAAATACCACAACACACTAAACGCGCTATACGGGAACAAGTCCCGCCTCGGCGACTACATCGCCGATACGAAAGGTGCACTAGCTCAAGATCCCGAGGAGCTCTCCCGGTCACCGGGCGCCAGAATGAGCGTAAGGATGCACCGCGTGCTTCTACAGCACTATGGGGTGCCGGGTCCAGTGGCAAGTCGCCCATATCCGGATACCACGCCTAACTAAATCTCCGGATCGGTGTCACCGACATAGGGGTGTGAGACTCGACACGTGAACTATGTCACTGTACCACCGCACTTTGAGGCTAAGGAACGGGTCATGGTAGGCTTACACCGTGAAGCCGCCCTTACCTTAACAGTGGCAATCAAGGGCTCTTTGCCGAACACGCCGAGGACGTGCCGGCCGCCGGGGACTAGGCGTTGCCAAGTCATCGTCCCCGACCGCTGGGGCATCGCTTAGACTACCACCCTCACCCAAGATTGCGTGGCCTACCGGTTGGGATAGCTAATCCCTCACGGGGTCCAAGGATCTGAGAGAATCGCCTCAATCGCCCTTGCCATAGATGCAAGATACTTTATGCATCGGGCCCTGATGATGCTATCTACCCGAATTCTAAACCTTAACAATAATAACGATTCAATCAATGCGATCCAATACGTGCTCAATGATACAAGGAACCTAGCATGATACTACGAAGCAAGACAGATATCGAACATGCCGTATCGGAACAACCTAGCATGGGCTAACATGAGAAACAATACAAGAGTTCATGCCATCAGAATTCAACAACAAAGCACCTAGGGCTAAACATGCTAGTAATCATACACAGCATACAAAACAACAATCACAAATATACCGCAGGTCCACACAACCCCTGTAAGAAATCCTTACCTTGGTCGGAAGACTTCTACACACAAATCCTAAGTCATGAACAATCCCGAGCTAGCGAGCGGAACCTAGCAACCAACAATAATCAAGATCTAAAATATCTAAACAACAATAGAAACAGCAAGCTCGGCTCGGGGAACTCACGCGCGCGCGACGACACGAGCTTGGGGCCACCGCAAGCCGCTCTCGCAAAGGTCGGCGCCGGCCGCTACCGCACGGCAGGACACGCTGGCCCAGTTGCGCTACCGGCACGGCACGGACACGCTACCGCCGCGCTGCGCCGCACGGCAAGCGTGGACACGACGCGCGCGGCGAAGGCTCGACGGCGCGCGCGCGGCGCCGGCGTCGGGCGCGGCGCGCGCGGGCGCCGGCGCGATGCGGACACGGCGAGCAACTCGGCAGGACGCGCTGCGCGGGCGAACGCTCGAGCGGCGGCGCGCGGCAAGCAGCTCGCAAGCGGACACGGCGAGGGCGTGGCGAGCGATCGGCCGGACGCGCCGGCGCCGGCGAGAGACCTCTGGCGTGGCGAGCGATCGGGCGATCTCGCTTTGGCGAACGGCGAGGCTTTCTGGGGGACAGTCCGGCGTCGCGGCGGGTGGCTGGCTCGACCGATCCGGGCGTCGGCAGGGCGGGCTCGACCGATCCGCGTCGACGAGGCTGGCTCGACCGACCGGCGTCGCGGCGAGCCGGGCGGGATGATGGTCGCTGCTCCTCTACCGGGCCGCACAACACACCCACACACACAACCCCTTTTTCTTACATTCGCCAACAAACACCCAAATGAGAAGATGAAGAAGACGAAGACTTACCCTTAATGATGATGATCGAACCCAAGGAGATGCAAGGATGAAGAACTCGGCAAGGCTATGGAGATGGAGAGCTTGGGCGCCAAGAGGTGTTTTTGGAGAATAAGATGGAATAACCTAATTCTATTTCATTTAACCAAATGCACCAAAACTCCAAACTCCAAGGTTAACTAAGATGTGATGCGAGAAAGAGCAACAAGAGCACCTAATGGCTCAATTGGCACACATCTCTACAAGCTTCCCAGAGACCCGGTTCAAACCCCTACATGCAAAGACAAATTTCTTTATTTTTACTTTTGCATCAAACCTTGCTCAAACCAAACCACAAACCCCTCCAAAAACCTACATAAAACCATCCAATAATTTTAGTAATCGAAAAGGATATAAACGGCCCTGACGGCCCGACCAAATTACTAAAATACCCCTAGGGCATACCTCGGAAGATCGGGACGAAAACTCGGGCCGTTACAATATTCCTCCTTTTTATGACTTTCGTCCTCGAAAGTCCTTAAGACTCAAACAAAGACAGATATCTGCAATCTCATCCCGCCTTCCCGCTCACAAGCGGCCTCCTCTCAACTCTAACACCTCCACCGAACTTTTACAAAACGGATCTCACGATTATGCAACGTCTTCGCCTCAAAGACTAGAATACTCACAGTGCTTCCCCTTGAAGCTCAAATCCTCAATCACCGCAAAGGCTCAAAGTCCACACTCGAGCGATGGGTCCGACACATACCGCCTCACACCGATATGATGAGAATATCGCACAAGGCCGACAATGACAGAAAAAGCTAACCAATATGCAACTCGCCAATCCTCTCGAGAATCTCAAATGGTCCAACAACAGAGACTCCACTTCTCCCGCTTGCCAAAACTCAACACAACTCACAACGGCACAACCTTAAAAGCACGCCCGCTGTCAACCTCAAACTCTAAAACTCGACGCTAACATCGACGAAACTTTCACGCTTTGCTGAGCTAACCACAAACGAGCTCAACCTCTTGCACAACACCTCCGGTCAATCTGCAGCAACACAGACCCAAAACAACACCGACGGCCACCAACCTTTTCTCACACAAACTAGAGACTCGCAACACTTACCATACAATGCCTCAATGGAACCACAAGAATCGATCACGAGAATCGCTACCCAAGGCAACCTCCTAAAACCACACCGGTCTCCCCGCCGCCTAATCACGGAAACACCAACTCGCAACAAGCTCCGAAGGATCTCGCTCTACTCCTCCCAAAAGACCATCGGACAAAAAGGGTGAAAACACTACAGAATCGCACTCGGCTCATAAGCCTCTAAGAACACTCTCTCTGAATCACGGTTCGCCGCCCACGCACCGCCTAGAACAAACCTTTGTTGCCACACCCTAATGGCAACATCTCCAACTCAAATCGACATGCCTCTACTCCATAGAAATGGCATCTCGCACACCAACCGAGGTGCGAGCTCTAGCTATCAAGTCAATACCCCAAAAATCCGAACTCACACAACAACCTCAACTAGCCGACACCTCCCACACGGAAACTTACAATCCAACAACTTGAGTGCTACGAACTAGGAAGCTCAAACAACTACAATCACAGAGCTATGCCAATCCACTCATCTCTAGCTCGACTCAAATCACTAGTCGGGCAAGACAACTTGCAAACAACCAGGCCCTGAGGGCTCCATCCACTAAACTTACCTCCATGCAAACAACGGAACAAAGCTCGCCTCAAATATGAAACACATCTCACAAGTCCAAACGATAACACATACAGCTTAACCCTCAAGCTTAGGCTTAATGCACCTTCCCACCGAAACTTCATTAACTGAACTCCACTACCGGTCAACACCAACTACCAAGAACAAGAATACCAACAATGGTCGGCAGAGTGCAAGCTACACTAGCCACAAGGATCCTCAATAAGTCCGCACTTAATCCAAACACAAAGGTGCAACCTCATCCACAATCAAAACAAAGGGGCCTTCAACTACAAAGGTGCAACATCTTCCATGCCAACACACAAAATCTTAACCAACTAGGCCAAACACTCATAAGAGGCAGACAACCTTTATCGCACCTCTAGAACACCCTCCAAGAATCCGCTTAATCGGACAAACGACTACTTCCAAGCAAACAACAAACTTTTCCTTCAAGCTAGCGCTTCCACCACCAACTCCAAGACCAAGGGAGTAACTCCGACAACTCCCCAAGGAAACGGCTCCTACAAGCGCATAACCAACGGACAGAGACTCCACATACGCCACCGCCTTGCTCCACCGAGCAACAACATCTAATCTCACGCGGCACAACAAGGGTCCATCTCGCATCAACCTCCAAATGCCAAACGGGCAACTCAACATCCCGAAACAGAAAAAACAACCAACATGGCACAAACCACTCGCCCCCACGAGCAAAACTAAACTCTAGCAACTTCAATCCACACTTGGTCAACACCAAGCATCAACTTGCCACCACACCAAAACCACTCCGGACTTTACTCCAAATAAACACTAGCTTGCTAGTCTACCAAGATCGCTAGCAACTCCACCGAGGCTACAAACTACACGCCTCCAGCAAAGCCAATCAAACTCACTAGCTGGGCTCGACTGAGCTCTAGAGAGGCTCTCCACAACCTAGGGTTCTTCGGCAACCTCGACACACACACTGCCGCAGATACGATCTAACAGCATAACCGCCTGAACAAACAACTCCAATTTCCAAAGATCCCAACCATGCTGGCCAACTTCGACTCCTTGGGAACCTAGAGGACCCGAAACGCTACTGCACGCGCCATCCTCCTACTCAAAGCATCGGCCACAACATAACTTCTACCCAAGGAAGGATCCGAACAACTCTCTTAGCCATGTCGATCGTAAACCACGCGCTTAGCTACCATCGCTCTTGTTCGGTTTCCAATCGAACTCCAACCAACGATCAACAAGAAGATCCGCCAACCAAGCTTAGGCCCAACTTAACAAATCTTGCCTAAGCAACAACTTGATACCACGAGCACGGTATCCTTACCACCTCAACCAAAGCCTTACAACAACCACCCGAGTCCAACTTCTCAAGGAACCGAGCACGAGATCTCCAAAGCAAACCCTACATGGATCTCAAACTCTCGCCACTTTAACGAACCACACAAAACACACTTGTGTGCATAACTCCCAACCTTCCTTTAGAGATCCAAGACTAACAAGCGCTTTTCCACAAAGCAACGATAACTCCCGGCAATGATACAAACAATCCAAGGAACACCAAAAGTCCCATCTCCACACGATACTGCCGAGGCAACCTTGCTCTACCAAAGCATAATCATGCCAAACCAAACTTACTTTATACCAAGCCTCTACCAAGGGTGCTTACCCCCGAGGCATCCAAAACCTCTCGCAAGGCATCACCATCTCGCCTCAAAAGCATCCAACTCGCCTCATAGGCATCCACTCATCCGATAAGCATCCAACTCATGGTCCCTCGGTTGGACCAAACTCGCATCTACAATGCTCAACTCTCCTCAGATTTAGGCACTCGAAGGTAGTTGACCGCACTACCAACCACAAGGAAAATCTCTTGGCCTTAACACTAGCGCGGGACTCACGCGCACCAACATTTACCAACCGGCAACCTCGCCGACTTACTCAACCTCCGTAAGCACCGGGAAGAGGCTTCGCTCCTCTCGATCATCCTTTCGCTTGTAGTCCATCGACTACCACCGAACTAGCCCTCGCACGACCTAAACGGGTGCAATCGCCATAAACAGATCCAAGGCTAAAGGAGTACGCTGAACTCCGAACGGCATAGAACCATCCGCTATGCCCAAGCCAAACTCAAGCTCGAACTGCACTTAGTGCCAAAGTGGCACACCAACCAATGCACCTCAAGTGCTACTACTACCAAATCCATATCTCGAGGAAGCCGGATCATAAACAACAAAGAGGCTCGCAAGGGGGCAAAGATGACCCTTCATCCGCCTCAAGCCACTAACACGGCAACTTGCCAAACAATCGGGCGATCGTGGAGACTCGCTAGACCACCTCTCACAAGGGATTTCCACCACCATCCGATGAACCAAACAAAGACAGAACGGCACACCTCGGCCTTTGAATGCAGGGCATCCCACACACGGATGCTAAACTCAAACTCTGCCAACTACTTTACTACTATCGTGAGGACTTACTAAAACATCGAGCTCTACAGCATCCATTTGCCAACACGGGCGTCTCCAACAACGCCAACAAACTCATCTCAATAAACTCACGATCGTGCCCTCCCGAGAACCTCCGGGGCTACAAGAGCTACTGGGGAAAAATGCTGAAACAGACTCTGCCACCGGGCTAATCGTGCCCGGACTCCTCACTACGCCGCTACAAATCGCGCTGGGTCTCCGCTCTCTCGATAGCTAAAGACTCGCCATCAAATCTCTCATGGCCGGAGCACACTCGCTCAAGGAGTCTCACTCTGAGGCGCCGCTAGCCTCTACCCCCTCCTCTAGGCAACTCAATCGCCGGGCAAAATCGCATGCGGGCCTAACAACCGGGACGCGGCCTCAACATCAACACGATCGGTCCAACTCCTCGGTCGGACATGCCAAGCGCCCGCTCCTCCTGCGGGTGCGATCAACATATCGGCGATCGCGCGCTAAGCACCTCCACCCTCTCACTAGGGAAAAGCAGCAAGAATCGGGCCACAAATGGCCAACGGAGTCTAAGCTCGCCTCCTCCCTCGAACGATGTCCTGTGGGCATCCGAATCTATCTGGATACCTCAACAAGCCGCTAAACAAACCGCTGCGATCATGAAAAGTTGGCATGATGGCTCACTAAGCCCAAACCAACAACGAGTCGAAACTCGCTCGTCTCCGCTCCACAACACTACACAAGGCATACACAAGATGATAGGTATTGTAAATTCTTAACCCTTTTTCTTTCTAAAACAATAAACCTAGGCGTACTGATGACCGCTTGAGTGCCGATGATCATGGAAAACGACCTACAACAAAAGGTCGGTCCTACGAATCTATGACTCGAGCTCGATACCAATCAGAAAGACCCGACCCAAAAGGGGCTCTAAATGGGCCTTTACCCCAATGCATGTAGTGAAAATAAAAGACATTATGAAAAATACATTTCGATTCCAAGTAAAAACAAAACATTCAACAACCAAAACATACATTTCTAAAAGCACACTGATCGAGATTTATTTAAACCATTAAAACAATCCACAAGTACCAATATGCTTTGGAATCCATAAAACGTAAGAAAACATCCTGGGCTCTGTGCCTGCCTACATGCATTCAGGGAAATAATAAAAGTGAAGAGTCATGATAATTAAAATAAAACAATCGTGAGATGACAAAGAGTTCCATGATCACAGCTCCTCCTTCACCATCCTGTCTCGCGCTTGGTTACCCGTGGAAAACCACGTAATAAGGGTGAGTAACGAATTACTCAAGAAGAATCCCCAACCGGGGGAACAATACGATATACATGATCATCTAGGAGAATGTATGCAAGCTATGAGTACAAACACGTAATAGAGCACATAGCTTAAGTCCACACTTGGACCTCGGATGCCAACTCGTGGTCTTAGTCCGGAAATACCACAACACACTAAACGCGCTTATACGGGAACAAGTCCCGCCTCGGCCACTGACTATCGCCGATACGAAAGGTGCACTAGCTCAAGATCCCGAGGAGCTTCTCCGGTGTGCGCCAGAATGAGCGTAAGGATGCACCGCGTGCTTCTACAGACTATGGGGTGCCGGTCTAGTGGCAAGCCGCCCATATCCGGATACCACGCCTAACTAAATCTCGGATCGGTGTCACCGACATAGGGTGTGAGACCGACACGTGAACTATGTCACCAGCACCACCGCACTCGAGGCTAAGGAACGTCATGGTAGGCTTACACCAGAAGCCGCCCTTACCTTAACAGTGGCAATCATACTCTACCCGAACACGCCGAGGGACGTGTGCGCCGCCGGGGACTAGGCGTTGCCAAGTCATCGTCCCGACCGCTGGGGCATCGCTTAGACTACCACCCTCACCCAAGATTGCGGGGCCTACCGGTTGGGATAGCTAATCCCTCACGGGGTCCAAGGATCGGAGAATCGTCTCAATCGTCCTTGCCATAGATGCAAGATACTTTTTGCATCGGGCCCTGATGATGCTATCTACACCGAATTCTAAACCTTAACAATAATAACGATTCAATCAATGCACCCAATACGTGCTCAATGATATACAAGGAACCTAGCATGATACTACGAAGCAAGACAGATATCGAACATGCCGTAATGGAACAACCTAGCATGGGCTAACATGAGAAACAATACAAGAGTTCATGCCACCAGAATTGAAATGAGCACCTAGGGCTAAACATGCTAGTAATCATACACAGCATACAAAACAACAATCACAAATATACCGCAGGGTCCACACAACCCCTGTAAGAAATCCTTACCTTGGTCTAAGACTTCTACACACAAATCCTAAGTCATGCGGAACAATCCCGAGCTAGCGAGCGGAACCTAGCAACCAACAATAATCAAATCTAAAATATCTAAACAACAATAGAAAAAGCAAGCTCGGCTCGGGAACTCACGCGCGCGCGACGACACGAGCTTGGGGTCAGCCGCAAGCCGCTCGGCAAGGTCGGGCGCCGGCCGCTACCGCACGGCAGGACACGCTACCGGTTGCGCTACCGGGCACGGCACGACGGACACGCTACCGGCCGCGCTACCGCACGGGCAAGCAGGGACACGCGCGCGCGGCGAAGCGCTCGACGGCGCGCGCGCGGCGCCGGGCGTCGGGCGAAGCGCGCGGCGCTGGCGTCGCGATGCGACGCGGACACGGCGAGCAACTCGGCAGGACGACGCGCGCGGCGAACGCTCGAGCGGCGCGCGGGCAAGCAGCTCGGCAAGCGGACACGGCGAGGGCGTGCGAAGCGATCGGCCGGACGCGCCGGCGCTGGCGAGGACCTCTCGGCGTGGCGAGCGATCGGGCGATCTCGCCGCTGGGCGAACGGCGAGGCCGGGCTTGGGACAGTCCGGGCGTCGCAGCAGGCTCGACCGATCGGGCGTCTTGGCGGCGGCCGGCTCGACCGATCCGGGCGTGCGACGACGGCCGCTCGACCGATCTGGGCGTGCGTGCTGGCCGGGATGATGATGGTCGCTCCTCTCGGTGGGGCCGCACAACACACCCACACACACAACCCCTTTTTCTTACATTCGCCAACAAACACCCAAATGAGAAGATGAAGAAGACGAAGACTTACCCGAATGATGATGATCGAACCCAAGGAGATGCAAGGATGAAGAACTCGGCAAGGCTATGGAGATGGAGAGCTTGGGCGCCAAGAGGTGTTTTTGGAGAATAAGATGGAATAACCTAATTCTATTTCATTTAACCAAATGCACCAAAACTCCAAACTCCAAGGTTAACTAAGATGTGATGCAGAAAGAGCAACAAGAGCACCTAATGGCTCAATTGGCACACATCTCTACAAGCTTCCCAGAGACCCGGTTCAAACCTACTGCAAAGACAAATTTCTTTATTTTTACTTTTGCATCAAACCTTGCTCAAACCAAACCACAAACCCCTCCAAAAACCTACATAAAACCATCCAATAATTTTAGTAACTGGAAAGGACATAAACGGCCCTGACGGCCCGACCAAATTACTAAAATACCCCTAGGGCATACCTGGAAGACTGGGACGAAAACCTGGGCCGTTACATTATTCTATTTTATTTATCATGACTCTTGACTTTTGTTATTTCCCCTGAATGCATGTAGACGGGCACAGAGCCCCAGGATGTTTTCTTACGCTTTTATGGATTCCATATTTATACTTGTGGATTGTTTTAATGGTTTAAATAAATCTCTGATCAGAGTATGTTTTTAGAAATGTATGTTTTGGTTGTTGAATGTTTCTGTTTTTACTTGGGATCCGAAATGTATTTTTCTTAATATCTTTTATTTTCACTACATGCATTGGGGTAAAGGCCCATTTAGAGCCCCTTTTGGGTCGGGTCTTTACATGAGCCCTTGCCCTAAATGGTCTTGGGAAGTTCGTAGGAAAAGAGATTTTTATTTTTTAAAATAAGTTTGCTTCGGCCGGGTTTGGAAAGAGGAAGCTTTGGGAAGGGATTTTAGACCTATTTAATTAGGGAAAAAGGAAAGAAAATCAAGAAAATCCCTTCTCCCCTTGTTTTGCAATCTCTCTCTCTCTCTCTCTCTCTCTCTCTAGCTCTCTAGCCGACCTCACCAAGAAACCCTAGCCGCCTCTAGCCAGCAGCCACGCTCACCCACAAACCAGCGCACCAGTGCACCCAGTACCAAGACACCAGCGCACCAGGCAGCCAAATGGGCCCAGCCCAGCGCACCAGTCGCCCAGACGCCCCGCACCAGTCGCCCAGACGCCGCCGCAGACCGACCAGATCGGTCGCCTCAGACGCTAGCCAAGCGTCGTCCCGCCTGAGCCGCCGCCAGACCACACAAGACGCGCCGCTTCGCCACACGCGCCACGCTTCCAAAGACTGGCCCAAGCGTCACCAGCGTCTGCGTGCCACTTGTCTCGCTGTCTCGCCACGCCCGCGCGCGCTGCGCTGTCGCGCGATCAGCGCGCAGCCAGCGCCAGCGCCCGTCCCCCACACGCGCGCCAGGCCCGAAAGCCAGCGCCAGCGCCAGCGCCAGCGCCCAGCGCCCCAGCAGCACCAAAGAATGCCCCAATCGCTTCTTTTGCTGCGAGACCCGTGCCTTCTCTTGTTGGTAATTCCCGAACCTATCCCTTTTAGATTTTTAAGTCTGCTGGTCAGATATTTATTTAGGATGCTTTTAAAATGCTTAGGTTGCTCGGTTTCGCTTTAAAGCTCGAGGGTCATTATTTGATTGTGAAGGTTATTTCGCTGCTTTCGTAAGGATTCCTTACCGTGGTTGTGTGGACCTCGCGATGCTTTCTTGAATGTGCCTTATATGCATGTTTACTTTTATGGACATGATTAGTGGATAGGATAACTTGTGATTGCATTCCCGCTAGCATGTTTGCTTGTTTGTACATGTTAGTGCCATGCTAGGATTGTTCTTCCAAAGATGCTTGAGATTCCCGCTTTAAGTTCGTAGTATCATGCTAGGTTATGTATGATTGATGATGATTATGTATGTTTAGCCAGAATCGCTTACTCTATACTCTAGCTAGTGTGTTAGGGCCGTCATCATCTAGAGGTGAGAGCGGACATAACGCACCTTGTCCCCACTTGGTCGGGAGTAGAGCGAAGCATAACGTACATTGCTTCCCCGGCAAATGATGTGGATTTAGCTACCACATCGGCATAAGCCTAGTTTGTAGCTGCTAGAGCGGAACCCCGCCAACGGTGCAAGCCCGCCTTTGGCCGGTTCTTAGCTTCGTGTCGGTGGTGGTACAGCCGCACAGATGAGTGCCGAGGGCCTCGCACTCTCGTGTTCAAGTGACACCGCTCCCGAGTCTTAGGCATGCGTGCGACCCGCGTAGTTTGTACTTAGGCCCCCACATTTACGCCGGTTGCAAAGAAGATGCGGTGTGCGCGCAGACACGTGTTAGTCGCCGCCGAGAGCTCCCGGGCTAATATTCGTGAGTACACCAGCCTTCCTTCCTCGCTTAGAGCCGGACTTGGGTACTCTCCCGATAGTCCAGTTATAAGCGAGGGTAAGAGGCCCTTGAGGACACCCATTGGGATTGGCTTTTGAGTCGATCATATGGTCGAGGGAGAAAGACCCTCGAGGGTGTCGGACATCTTTGGGATCGGTTTTGAGCTGATCAATTGGCCGAGGGAGAAAGACCCTCGGAGATGTCCTGGGATTGGTTATGAGAGCCAATCATTAGGCCTAAGTAGGAGACTTCCGAGGATTCCAGATTCTCGCCTTGTAAGCTCGTTGAGCTATGATCTATGTTGGTAATCGCTTGCATGTATACTAGGGTGCTAGATGATTGAAGTATCGTATTGTACCCCGGTTGGGGATTCTTACCAGTATGTTTATACTCACCCTTATTTCTATGGTTTTCCACTGTGTAACTTGGGACAAAGACCGGGGCGGCTAGCGGAGGGAGCCGATTGATCATGGGAGCCGCCAGCACTCTGTCTTTATTGTTTGCATATTTGTTCAAAGATGTAGATGGACAGAGTCCTAGGGAACATTATTAAAAGTGGTTTGAACTGCTTTGAATGTTTTATATATAAACCGCCAGCTTGTTTTACTTCGTTGGTTTTTCTTAAACAAAACTGTTGATTATGTTTTAAGCATTCCCCGTTTCTAAATGTTTTGAAAGGTTTTAAATATGAGCACTAAACCGCTAGATGAAGTATTTTAACTTGCATGCTGAGTGAGAACCTAGGTTTAGGACCGTATTTTGGGTCGGGTTCTTACAGTATCCGAGGTTTATGTATGGATTTAAGCTTTGTGCTCTCTTCTGTGTTTATATTCATAGCTTGCATACCTTTCTGCTTGATGACCATTATATCGTATTGTACCCCGGTTGGGGATTCTTACTGAGTAATTCGTTACTCACCCTTATCTTGTGGTTTTCCACAGGTAACCATGGTGCGAGACAGGATGGCTGGAGGAGGAGCTGTGATCATGGAAACCCGTTGTTTCGAACTCTGAGTCTTTTATTTATGTTGTTATGTTTTAAATGTCCTCTGAATGCATGTAGTTGGGCACGGAGCCCTTAGGTTGTTTTTTGGTTGTTTTTCGGATTATGACACTGATGTAAACCATTTTTGGATTTGAATGTTGAATTAAATCTCTTATCAGAGTACGTTTTAAATTGTATTTAGCTTGGAACGGGTACTTGGCAACAGGGACAGGTTCCAGGACAGTTGTGTTTGTTTTGAATGGATGTTTATCGTATTTGTTTTATTCAGAATCTGGAAAATGATCTTGCATAATATTTTCTGAGTTTTTAAGCATGCATTGAGGTAGAGGCCTATTTTAGGACCCCATTCGGGTCGGGTCTTTACAGTTAGTATTAGAGCTCAGAGTCATAGATTATGTAGACTGACCTTTTGTTGTAGGTCGTTTTTCCATGATCATCAGCACTCCGACAGTCATCAGGTACGCCTAAGTTTACAGTTTTAGAAAGGGTTAAGAATTTACAATACTTTTCATCTAGTGTATGCCTTGTTTAGTGTTGTGGGAGGAGACGAGCAGGTTCTGACTCGTTGTTGGTTTGGGTCTAGAGCACCATCATGGCAACTATCCGTAATGTAAGAGTATGTTAGCAGCTAGTCAGGGTATCCAGATAGATTCAGATACCGCAGGGACATCGTCCCGAGGAGAGGTAGAGATTAGACTCCCGTAGGCCACTTGTGGCCCAGTTGTAGCTTTTGCCCCAGAGAGAGGGTGGAGGTGATTTGCCTCGGAGTACCGCTCCAGGATCGGAATTAGCTTTGGCTTTGCTCATTTTGTTGCTAGTGGAGCAGGTCCCAGTGTGGACTAGCCTGGGTAGTTCAAGTGTTGATCTTGAACCTTAGCAAATTGTTTGGTTGTCCAGAGAGTGGCTGCAGAGTTGGTAGCCTTCGAGGAGGATGTAGAGACATCTTTGTTCTCTTGTAAATTGTTGTTGTTTTGCAGCCAGAAAGTCGAAAAGCTGTGGTTAAGGGTGCAGCGAGCAGTGTACCCATTGGACTTGATCCATTGGTGGTTTCCCCAGTTGTCTAGTAGAGTTTAACACTCTTCTTTTGGTGAGCTCCTAGAGCAGAGCTAGCTGCTGCATGTTGAGAGAGTCGGTCGGAGTTTTGATGAGCATCATGTGGGGATGCAAGAGTAGGCCATGAGACTTCAGTTATATGAGATGCCATAGACAGGGTTGTTTGAGTTTTTAGCCTTGTATGCCTAGCCAGAGTTTTTGTCACTTGAGGTTGTGACCTTGTTGGCCCCATTTGTAGTAAGATGTGGAATTTGGTGGTAGTGGCACTTGAGGTGTGTTGGTTGGTGTGGCGGTTTGGCACAAAGTCTAGTTCAGGCCTGAGTTTGGCATAGGTGTAACAGCCCGGATTTTAGTTAAATTAAAATAAGGATTAGAAGATGATTTTGGAGGACTCGAACCCTCGGCCTCAAAGAGAGATGGGAGTTTGGAATTAATTAAGAAAAATAAATGAGTCAACTTGGGTTTGAAGGAGGGAAGCCTAGGGAAGGGAATTTAGGATTTCCAAGCTTATTTATTTAAAAAAAAAAAAAAAAAGAAAAAAACACTCCTCTCGCAAAAACCCTCTCCCCACACCCTCGCCGCGCCGCCCACCTCTGCGCCGCTACCGCCTGCACTGTCGCCGCACTGCTCACCAAGCCCGCCGCCGTCGCACGGCGCTCTCGCCGCTCGGCGTCGCCGCCGTGCGCGCTCACTGGCCGCCGCCGCGTCGCCGCGCGCTCTCGGCGCTGGCGTCGCACCGCGGCGCTCACCGCTGACGCGTCAGACCGCGGCGCCCCCCACGCTCGCCGCCGCGCCGTCGCTCCCCAGCGCCGCCCCGACCGACCGCACTCGCGAGATCGGGTCTCAAAGACACCCACTGTGTGCCGTCCGTCCGTACTCAGCGTCGCGCCGCGCACGCTTACTCCAATGAGCCCGCTCGCCGCGCGCGGCTCATTCCGCGCGCGACGCCCGCCGCTCGACACCAAGACTGCCGCGCGTCACGCGCGCGCAAGCCGCCGACCGCGTCAGACGACGACCGTCGCCCGGCCGCACGCCCCGCCTATCAGACGCTGAGGCCACGCGCGCCGCTTTGCACTGCAGCGCACGCGCGCCCCCTCTTTGCTGCACACCACCAAAGCCAGCCGGCGCAATTTCAGCCGATCGATCGCCACGCAGCAACCGCCACTCCGACGCGCCTTGCCCGCACGCCTCCTGCGCGAGCCCGGTGCCTTCTCGGTTGGTAAATTCCCGAGGCTGACCCTTTGGACTTTTGTGTTTTTTTGCTTTGCTCGTTGGTTAACTAGGTTGATTTTTATTACTTGCTTAGGTTGTCGGGTTCGCTTAGAAGCTCGAGAGTCATCCGTTGATCGTTGGATCTATTCACTCGTAAGGATTTCTTACCGGGGTTGTGTGGACCCCGTGAATACTTTGATAGCATGCCATGTGTTGTGTTTGTATGGAATTTCTAGTGGATAGGTTGCTTGCTCTTTCTTGTTCCAGTGATTCTCGTGCTTGAGATTCCCGATATATCCTCTGTTAGGTTATCATGCTAGGAGTTAAATTGTCTCGGCATAACCGTGACCTTGTTATCCCGTTAGTGCCATGCTAGGAATTGGCGGATGATGTATAGTGTAAGAGATTGTAGAGGTAGCTAGCGCGTCCCCGCTCGGGAAGGCCCCGATGGACATCCGAGGTGTAAGACCCGATGGGCATCCTAGGTGTATAAGTCCCCGATGGGCATCACCGAGTGGGAGGTGTAAGACCCGATGGGCATCCTAGGTGTGTAAGTCCCCAAGGGGCATCACCGAGTGGGAGGTGTAAGACCCGATGGGCATCCTAGGTGTGTAAGTCCCCCGATGGGCATCACCGAGTGGGAGGTGTAAGACCCGATGGGCATCCTAGGTGTGTAAGTCCTCGATGGGCATCACCGAGTTGGAGGTGTAAGACCCGATGGGCATCCTAGGTGTGTAAGTCCCGATGGGCATCACCGAGTTGGAGGTGTAAGACCCGATGGGCATCCTAGGTGTGTAAGTCCCGATGGGCATCACCGA
The DNA here is from genome assembly GCA_036507275.1 of Sicyos edulis. Classification (NCBI taxonomy): domain Eukaryota; kingdom Viridiplantae; phylum Streptophyta; class Magnoliopsida; order Cucurbitales; family Cucurbitaceae; genus Sicyos; species Sicyos edulis. The sequence continues at coordinate 26,868,835 of CM071848.1, forward strand.
GTTGGAGGTGTAAGACCGATGGGCATCCTAGGTGTGTAAGTCCCGATGGGCATCACCGAGTTGGAGGTGTAAGACCGATGGGCATCCTAGGTGTATAAGTCCCCGAAGGGCAACACTGAAGTTCTAGGTCGTAAGTAAGCCTCGAATAGGCAAGCCCCAAGAGTGACGTTCATTAACCCATCCGTTGGCTCGAGTCTTTGCATGGTTGCATGTCCGTGTGCTAAATGATATGTTTTCGTATTGTACCCCTGGTTGGGGATTCTTACCGAGTAACTCGTTACTCACCCTTATTTTCTCGTGGTTTTCCACCGGGTAACTTGGGACATCGGCAGGATGGCTAGGAGGAGGCTCTTTGGATGATCATGGATAGCCGACTGGGGATGCATATTCTTTTATTGTTTTCTTATGATTTAGCATGTAGTGGGACTTGAGTCCCTAGGAAAAGTACTCAAAAACCTATTTTGTGTTTCTCGCATCGCTTCCCTTGATTTGTTTTTAAGAAAGTACTGATCACCATCTACCGCTTATTTTAAATGGAATTATATTTTACTTGTTTTTAATGTACTTATTTCAAAGATTTAAATTTCAAACTCTGAATGACGTTTTACATTCCTAGGCATGCATGCTAAGTAAGGATCTAGGTTAGAGACCGCTTCTTTTGGGTCGGGTCCTTACAATAGGTATAGCAGATGGTTCTATAACCCGCCCTGAGTTCAGCACACTCCTTTAGCCATTGGACCCGTTTGTTGCAGTTGCACCTGTTTAGGTCGTGCAAGAGGGCTAGTTCAGTGGTAGTCGTAGGACTACAAGTGAAAGGTCGTTCGAGGGGAGCAGGAGCCTCTTTCCAGTGTTACCGGGGGATGAGTGTGTCAGCAGGTTGAGGTTGATAAGTGTTAGCGCATGTGAGTCTCACTCTAGTGCTAGGGCCAAGAGATCTATGTGGTTGGTAGTGCGGTCAACTACCTTCGAGTGCATAAACCTGAGGAGAGTTGAGCATCGTAGATGCGAGTGTGGTCCAGCAGAGGGGCCATGAGTTGGATGTTTATGAGATGAGTTGGAGGCCTTATGAGATGAGTTGGATGCTTAGGAGATGAGTTGGATGCCCATGAGATGAGTTGGATGCTTAGAAGATGAGTTGGATGCCTATGAGATGAGTTGGATGCCTTATGAGATGAGTTGGATGCCTTATGAGTAAAGCACACTTGGTAGAGATGTTAGTATGAGGTAAGTTCGGTTTGGCATTGTTATACTTTAGTAGCGCAAGGTTGTCGCAGCTTCGAATATCGTGTGAAGTTGGAACTCTTGGTGTTCCTTTGGTGGACTGTGTTTCTGCCGGGAGTTGGTTGTTACCTAAGAAAGCGCCTGTTAGACTTGGATCTCTAAAGGAAGGTTGGGAGTTGTGCACACAGGTGTACTTTTGTGTAGTTCGTTCTGGTGGCGAGAGTTTTGGAAACCATGTAGGGTTTGCGTTGGAGAACTGGTGCTCAGTTCTTGGAGAAGTTGGACTCCAGGTGGAGGTCGTAAGGCCTTAGTTGAGGTTGTAAGGATACCGTGCTCCTAGTCGGGTTGTTGCTTAGGCAAGTTTTGTTGAGTTGGACCTAAGCTTGGTTGGTGGAACCTCTTGTTGTTCATGGTTGGAGTTCAGGTGGTACTGAACAAATGGTGGTTGTAGCGAAGCCACGTAGTCTCTGACCGTAGTTGCTAAGAGTGTTGCTCGGAATCCTTACCCTGGGTGGAAGCTACGATGTGGCTGATGCGTTGAGTAGGACGATGACACATTCTGTAGCGTTTCTAGTCTTTTTGTAAAGACCCGACCCGAATGGGGTCCTAAAATAGGCCTTTACCTCAATGCATGCTTTTAAAACTTAGAAAAATAATATGCAACGTTGTATGCCAGATTCTGATTAAAACAAAAAGCAGTAAACATCCATTCAAAACAACAACAAAATGTCCCGAACTCCGCCCCTGTTTCCAAGCACTGCTCCAAGCTAAATACAATTTAAAACGTACTCTGATCAGAGATTTAATTCACATTCAAATCCAAAAATGGTTTACATCAGTGTCAGAATCCGGGCAACAACCAGAAAACAACCTAAGGGCTTCGTGCCCAACTACATGCATTCAGAGGACATTTAAAACATAAAAACATAAATACAAGACTCAGAGTTCGAAACAACAGGTTTCCATGATCACAGCTCCTCCTTCAGCCATCCTGTCTCGCACCATGGTTACCTGTGGAAAACCACAAAATAAGGGTGAGTAACGAATTACTCAGTAAGAATCCCCAACTGGGGTACAATACGATATATATGGTCATCTAGCAGAAAGGTATGCAAGCTATGAATATAAACACAAAATAGAGCACATAGCTTAAATCCACATATAAACCTCGGATGCCATCTCAGGGTCTTACTCCGGAATAATTCACCACACAATACGCCCTATACGAGAACAAGTCCCGGCCACCGCTTCATCGCCGATCGTCGAAAAGGTGCACTCGCTCAAGATCCCGAGGAGCTCTGCGTCGGTGCGATGTGAGCGTATGCGCGCGCCCGCATGCTACCGCAAACCAAGGGGGTGTCGGGTCTAGTGGCAAGTCGCCTAGGTCCAGTCACCCCCGCCTAACTAAATCTCCGGATCGGTGTCACCGACATAGGGTGTGAGACTCGACACGTGAACGTGTCGGCAAACCACCGCACTTTGAGGCTAAGGAACCGGTAGTGGTAGGCTTACACCAGGAAGCCGTCCTTGCCCTAATAGGTGGCAATCAAGGGCTACGGCCGAACACGTTGAGGACGTGCCGACTACCGGGGACGAGGCAATGCCAAGTCATCATCCCGACCGTTGGGGCATTTAACAGTCTGCCACCCTCACCCAAGATTGCAGGGCCTACCGGTAGGGTTAGCTAAACCCTAACGGGGTCCAGGGACGGAGTATTGCCTCTTACGTCCCTGCCGTGGATGCAAGGTACTTGATGCATTCTGGCCCGGATGAAGCTACCTACCATATCTCAAACCTATAAACAGATACAGCAAACAATCCAATACGTGGTCAACAGATACAACGAACCTAGCATGATACTACGAAGCAAGAATAGATAACGAGCATGCCAGAACAGAACAACCTAGCATGGACTAACATGAGAAACAACATAGGAAAGTATGCCAGTCGGGAATTCAGAACATAGCACGTATCACTAAACATGCTGATAGACACAAACAAGCATACAAACAGCAATCACATAATATATCGCAGGGCCCACACAACTCCGGTAAGAAATCCTTACCTGGAAACAAGCAGAAATAACTATCACAAATCAACCAAGCGACCCTCGAGCTTCTAAGAGAACCCGAGCAACCTAAGCATTTAATAAAAACAACCTAATTAAATAAACAGCAGCCAACAGCATAGGGCCCAAGGGAGAAAAGACTCGGGAATTACCATCCGAGAAGCCACAAGGCTCGGGCCACACCAACACAAAGAGGCGGTGTCGCCGGCAGCAAGGAGCGAGCTCGGCCGGCCGCGCACGGGGCAGCAGGGACGCGCGCGCAGGAGCTAGCTAGCAGCGCGCAGCGCCGACAGGACACATACACGGCGCGCGCGGCGCGGTGCTTGAGGCTCGAAGTGGTGCGGCGCGACTCTACACAGGGAACGGCGCGCGGGCGACTCGACGAGCTACAAGGAACGCGCGCGGGCGACGCGACGAGCTACAGGGAACGCGCGCGGGCGACACGACAAGCTACTGGGAACGCGCGCGGGCTGGGCGACCTGGTGTAGAGCTGAACGGCGCTGGGTCGGCACAGTGCACGGCTGGGAGTGGGCGATCTGGTGCGGAGCGGCTTTGATCGCGGTGTCGCGGTGATCCGATGCGCGCTTAGGGGGCTCAAGGCTGAGTGGGCGGCCCGCACAGAGCAGTGTGGGGGTTAGGGAGAGCAGGGGCTGGGGCTCGGGTTTGGTGACGCTAGGAAAAGAGAGAGAGAGAGAGAGAGAGAGAGAGAGAGAGAGAGAGAGAGAGAACAAAAGGGGAAAATGGGATTTTTCTTATTTTTCCATCCTTATCCAATTTTAAATAGGCCTTAAAGACCTAAAATCCCATTCCACGGCTTCCTCCTTCGAGACCCGGCTAAAGCAATCTTTTCCAATAAATAAAACTCACTTAAATCAAACTCCCAAATCAACATTAAGGGCAAGGGCTCAAATCCCAAAGGAAGCACTCAAACAACAATAATTTTGCCAAAACCCAAACCACATCCAAACTTCCAAACGACTAGCCCAAACATCTTGGGTCTTGCAACCAACAATCAATCAAGCCTCGACAAAGGCAGGAGCGACCTTGGAATCCTGAAAATCTACAAATCCTGCCCGGGTAGCAAAAGACCAAAATACCCCCTAATGGTTAAATAGCTCTAACGATCCAACCGAACAACCGAATCTTGAACCGAAAGCACCTGGAAAACCGGAATAGAAAACTGGGCCGTTACAATACTCCCTCCTTATAAGACTTTCGTCCCCGAAAGTCCTAAGACTGAAACAGCTCCGGGCAAAGAGTCCTCATCACGAACTCTAGCTCTCACGACGCTTCCTCCCACTTTGATGCCTCCAAAGAACCTTCACTAAGCTTATCTCCCGGGACAACTCCACTGATTCCTAACCAATTGAAATTCTCGGCTAAGACAACACTAGCCCTTGATCGAAAACTAAATCCTCTTGGGTTCCCAAAGGCTCAAAGCCACAATGCCATCCAGTCAGCCACAAACTATCTCAACCAAGACTAGGCATACACTGAACTCCGACGAAATAGATGCGATAAAGCTAGACGGCAAACCACATCCTCAACTCGCACCAACTCTCAAACGGTCTTAAAATCATAGGGCCCACTTAACCCTGCTAACCCAACTCGGAACGCCTTTCTACGGTGCTACTCTCAGCAACTCGCAGACTGGCCACAAGCTCTAAAACTCTACGCCACGCACTGGCATAACTCCTATGAATGCTCACAACTGTTAACAAACAGCCTCAACCCTACACCATGCTGTCCAAACAACTGAACCTCCCGAGTTCCAGAAAACTAAACGGCCTACTCTTACTTCACAAGAGACCAACGAACCTCAATGTTCGCCTACAATCCTTAACGAAATCCAATCGAACCACCAACTGGCGGCTGATCCTAAAGGCAAACTCCTCCAACTAGAACGCGTCCACAACACTTAAGCAACCATCTTAAAGAGAAATTGACGTACCAAAGACAAGGGCACAATCCTGGTACACCAAACGGCTAACAACACTCACACCAGCTGAAACTTCAGCTACGGCCACCTCTAAAAGACAAGGTCCAGGCACAGGCTCCACTCGGCCAAACCAACAAACTAGAGCCCCTCATCGGCCGAACGCAAACTTTTCAATGCAAACCTACCAGCAACTGCCCTAAGAGAACATTGCCAGGCAAGGAAACAACCAACATTCCTCTCATGGAAATCTCGGGTAGCAAGGACTAAACCATCACGCACCTATTTGCAACACAACACCTTGAGGATAACAGCTCAACGGGTTTACCAACCAATGCCACAGCACCTCTGTGCCAACTCACTCAAATTTGGCTCCGCTATAACGCCAACTGCGAACGCACAACAACTAGGAACAAAGCCCGAGAAGGGCTTGCTCAAAGAGACTCAACCTGCTTATAACGAGCAAAGCTCGCCTCCAAGCTACCACTCAACTCTTAAGTCCAACTGGCTACTCAAAGGACCTCCTCCTTTTAGCTTAGGCCTAACTCATCTTCCAACCAAAAGCTCCACTCCAGAAACCTCGCAAGGAAAACGGATAACGACAACCTCAAAGCTTACGGATCAAGAGCCACACGAATCAGCAAGACTACCTTAGAAGCTAATACTCGAGGCTGGCATCCATGGTGCAACTCAACCACCACAGAGACTAGGGGGGGGGGGGTCTTCAATCCCCAAAGAACCAACAACTTTCCAGAAACAACTCAACTCTTATACTGGCTGGCCTCCGCCCTTGCGGGGACAAGCAACTTTTCGCTTGCTAACAACACAAAGAACGTTAACCAACTAGGCCAAACACTCACAAGAGGCAGAACAACCCTTACTGCAACTTCCAGAACACCACTCAAGAGACCGCTTAGCTGGACAAACAACTGCTTCCAAGCAGCCAACAAACTTTTCCTCTTGCTAGCACCACTACTATCAACTGCAAGACCAAGGGAGTAATCTGACAACTCCCAGAAGGAAAAGGTTCTTACAAGCAGAAAACCGAAGGACAGAGACCTCCACACACGCTCACTGTCTTGCTCCGCTAAAGCAATAACATCTAAATCTCACAGGGCAACAACAGGGGGGGTCCACCACAGACTGAACCTCCAAATGCCAAACGGGGCAACTCTCAACATCCTGGAAACAGGAAAAACAACCGACAGGGCACGAACCACTCCCCCCACGAGCAAAACTAACTTCTAGCAACTCCAATCCACACCTTGGTCAACACCAAGCACCAACTTGCCACCACACTAGAACCAATCCGGACTCTACTTTGAACAACTCTAGCTTGCTAGCCTACCAAAACTGCCAGCAACTCACCCGAGGCTACAAACTACATGACTCCAGCTTGCCAACTGAAACTCACTACCTGGGTCTGACTGAGCTCTGGTGAGGCTCTCCACAACTAGGGTTCTTCGGCAACCCTCGACACACACTGTCGACTAACGGTCTAACAGCCACCTGCCTGAACAATCAACTCCTTTTTCCAGCATCACAACCATGTTGGCCTGCTCCGAACCTCGAAACCAAAAAGACCAGAAACGCTTCAGAATGTGTCATCCTCCTACTCAAAGCATCAGCCACATCGTAGCTTCCACCCAGGGTAAGGATTCCGAGCAACACTCTTAGCAACTACGGTCAGGAACTACGTGGCTTCGCTACAACCACCATTTGTTCAAGACCATCCAACTCCAATGATGAACAAAGAAGAGGTTCCGCCAACCAAGCTTAGGTCCAACCTAACAAAACTTGACTAAGCAACAACCCGACCACGAGCACGGTATCCTTACCACCTCAACTAAAGCCTTACAACATCCACCTGGAGTCCAACTTCTCCAATAACTGAGCACCAGTTCTCCAATGCAACCCTGCATGGTTCCAAAACGCTCGCCAACAGAACGAACCACACAAAACACACTTGTGTGCACAACTCCCAACCTTCCTTTAGAGATCCAAGACTAACAGGAGCTTTCTAAAAATTCAACAACTAACTTCCGGCAGGGATGCAATCAACCAAAAGAACATCAAAAGTTCCATCCCACACGATACTCAAAGTTGTGGCAACCTTGCTCTACTAAAGCATAACAATGCCAAACCGAACTTACCTTATACCAAGTCTCTACCAAGTGTGCTTACACATAAGGCATCCAACTCCTCTCATAAGGCATCCAACTCATGGTCCCTCTGCTGGACCAAACTCGCATCCACAATGCACAACTCTCCTCAGATTTAGGCACTCGAAGGTAGTTAACCGCACTACCAACCACAAAGATCTCTTGGCCTTAACACTAGCGTGAGACTCACGCGCACTAACACTTACCAACCGTCAACCTGCTGAGTTACTCAACCCCCGATAACTCTAGGAAGAGGCTCCGGCTCCTCTCGAATATCCTTTCGCTTGTAGTCCTACGACTACCACTGAACTAGCTCTCTTGCACGACCTAAACAGGTGCAACTGCCATAAACGGATCCAAAGGCTAAAAGAGTGTGCTAAACTCCGGACGAATTATAGAACCATCTGTCCTACTCGTGCCAAACTCAGGCCTGAACCAGACTTAGTGCCAAAGCGGCACACCAACCAATGCACCTCAAGTGCCACTACTACCAAATCCACATCTTACTACAAATGGGGCCAGCAAGGTCACAACCTCAAGTGAAAAAAACTATGGCTAGGCATACAAGGCTAAAAACTCAAACAACCCTGCCTATGGCATCTCATCTAACTGAAGTCTCACTGCCTACTCTTGCATCTCCACATGATGCTCTACTACACTCTGGCCGGATCTCTCTACATGCAGCAGCTAGCCCTACTTTAGGGGCTCACCATAAGAAGAGTGCTCAACTCTACTAGACAAATGAGGAAACCACCAACGGATCAAGTCCGATGGGAACACTGCTCGCTGCACCCTCAACCACAGGGTTCCGGCTTACTAGCTGCAAGACAACAACAATTAACAAGAGCACAAAGATGTCTCATCAACCTCCTCGAAGGCTACAACTCTGCAACTACTCACTGGGCAATCAAACAATCTGCTAAGGCTCAAGATCAACACTTGAACTACCCAGGCTAGTCCACACTGGGACCTGCTCCACAAGCATCAACATAAGCAAAGCCATAGCTAACTCCTCTCTTGGAGTGGTACTCCAAGGCAAATCACCTCCACCCTATCTCTAAGGGAAAACTAACAACTGGGCCACAAGTGGCCTACGGGAGTCTAATCTCTGTCTCCTTCTGGAACGATGTCCCAGCGGTATCTGAATCTGTCTGGATATTCGGACTAGCTGCCATCATACTTCTTACACTACGGGAAGTTGGCATGATGGTGCTCTGGACCCAAACCAACAACGAGTCAGAACCTGCTCGTCTCCGCTCCACAACACTAAACAAGGCATACACTAGATGAAAAGTATTGTAAATTCTTAACCCTTTTCTAAAATCAGTAAACTTAGGCGCACTGATGACCGCCGAGAGTCTTGATGATCATGGAAAAACGACCTACAACAAAAGGTCGATCTTACGTAATCTATGACTCGAGCTCGATACCAATCAGAAAGACCAGACCCGAATGGGGTCCTAAAATAGGCCTTTACCTCAATGCATGCTTTTAAAACTTAGAAAAATAATATGCAACGTTGTATGCCAGATTCTGATTAAAACAAAAAGCAGTAAACATCCATTCAAAACAACAACAAAATGTCCTGGAACCTGTCCCTGTTTCCAAGCACCTGTTCCAAGCTAAATACAACTTAAAACGTACTCTAATCAGAGATTTAATTCACATTCAAATCCAAAAATGGTTTACATGAGTGTCAGAATCCGGGCAACAACCAGAAAACAACCTAAGGGCTCCGTGCCCAACTACATGCATTCAGAGGACATTTAAAACATAAAAACATAAATACAAGACTCAGAGTTCGAAACAACAGGTTTCCATGATCACAGCTCCTCCTCCAGCCATCCTATCTCGCACTATGGTTACCTGTGGAAAACAACAAAATAAGGGTGAGTAACGAATTACTCAGCAAGAATCCCCAACCGGGGTACAATACGATATACATGGTCATCTAGCAGAAAGGTATGCAAGCTATGAATATAAACAAAAAATAGAGCACATAGCTTAAATCCACATATAAACCACGGATGCCATCTCAGGGTCTTACTCCGGAATAATCCATCACACAATACGCCCTATACGAGAACAAGTCCCGGCCTCAGCCTGTCTACTGTCGATACGAAAGGTGCACTGGCTCAAGATCTCGAGGAGCTCTCTGGTCGGCGCAGTAATGAGCGTATGCGCGCACCGCATGCTACTGCAAACCAAGGGGGGTGTCGGGTCTAGTGGCAAGCTGCCTAGGTCCTGTCACCATGCCTAACTAAATCTCTAGATCGGTGTCACTGACATAGGGGTGTGAGACCTGGACACGTGAACTGTGTCAGCCTGAACCACAGCACCTGAGGCTAAGGAACCGGTCGTGGTAGGCTTACACCGTGAAGTCGTCCTTGCCCTAACAGTGGCAATCAAGGGCTACGGCCGAACACGCCGAGGACGCGCCGATCGCCGGGACGCGAGGCAATGCCAAGTCATCATCCCGACCGTTGGGGCATTTAACAGTCTGCCACCCTCACCCAAGATTGCAGGGCCTACCGATAGGGTTAGCTAAACCCTAACGGGTTCCAGGGACGGAGTACTGCCTCATACGTCCCTGCCGTGGATGCAAGGTACTTTATGCATTCTGGCCCGGATGATGCTACCTACCATATCTCAAACATATAAACAGATACAACAAACAATCCATTACGTGCTCAACAGATACAACGAACCTAACATGATACTACGAAGCAAGAACAGATAACGAGCATGCCAGAACAGAACAACCTAGCATGGACTAACATGAGAAACAACATAGGAAATCATGCCAATCGGGAATTCAGAACAGAGCACCTATCACTAAACATGCTGATAGACACAAACAAGCATACAAACAGCAATCACATAATATATCCCAGGGCCCACACAACTCCGGTAAGAAATCCTTACCTTGAAACAAGCAGAAATAACTATCACAAATCAACCAAGCGACCCTCAAGCTTCTAAGAAAACCCGAGCAACCTAAGCATTTAATAAAAACAACCTAATTAAACAAACAGCAGCCAACAGCATAGGGCCCAAGGGAGAAAAGACTCGGGAATTACCATTCGAGAAGCCATAAGGCTTGGGCCACACTAACACAAAGAGGGCGGTGTCGCCGGCAGAAGGAGCGTGCTCGGCGCTACGCACGGCAGCGGACGCCAAGACGCAGAGCTAGGCGCGCTGGGCACAGCGCAGCGCGACAGAGGACATGGGCGCTACCGGCGGCGCGCCGAGGCTAGGAGTGGTGCGGCGCGACTCGGCACAGGGAACGGGGCGCGGGTGATGCGACAAGCTACAGGGAACGCGCGTGGGCGACGCGACGAGCTATAGGGAACGCGCGCGGGCTGGGCGACTTGGTGCATATCTAGACGGCGCTGGGTCGGCACAGTGCACGGATGGGAGTGGTCGATCTGGTGCCAAGCGGCCTGATGCGGGGCTGTGCGGGCTGATGCGGCGTTAGGGCTGGGCGGCTCGGAGCTGGGCGGCTTGGCACAGAGGAGGGCTGGGTTGGGCGAGCTGGGGGATGGGGCTTGGGTTTGGTGAGGCTAGGAAAAGAGAGAGAGAGAGAGAGGGAGAGAGAGAGAGAGAGAGAGAGAGAGAGAGAGAGAGAGAGAGAGAGAGAGAGAACAAAAGGGGAAAATGGGATTTTTCTTATTTTTCCATCCTTATCCAATTTTAAATAGGCCTTAAAGACCTAAAATCCCATTCCACGGCTTCCTCCTTCGAGACCCGGCTGAAGCAATCTTTTCCAATAAATAAAACTCACTTAAATCAAACTCCCAAATCAACATTAAGGGCAAGGGCTCAAATCCCAAAGGAAGCACTCAACCAACAATAATTTTGCCAAAACCCAAACCACATCCAAATTTCCAAACGACTAGCCCAAACATCTTGGGTCTTGCAACCAACAATCAATCAAGCCTCGACAAAGGCAGGAGCGACCTTGGAATCCTGAAAATCCACAAATCCTGCCCGGGGAGCAAAAGACCAAAATACCCCCTAAGGGTTAAATAGCTCTAACGGCCCAACCGAACAACTGAATCTTGAACCGAAAGCACCTGGAAAACTGGAATAGAAAACTGGGCCGTTACACTTTTGGTTTCGAGGTTTGGGGCAGGCCAACATGGTTCTAATGCTGGAGAAGGAGTTGTTTGTTCAGGTAGTTGACTGTTAGACCGTTTGACGACAGTGTGTGTTTGAGGGTTGTCGAAGAAACCTTAGTTTTGGAGAGCCTCACCAGAGCTCAGTCAGACCCAGGCAGTGAGTTTCAGTTGACAAGCCAGAGTCGTATAGGCAGTAGACCTCGGGTGAGTTGCTGGCAGATTTGGTATGCTAGCAAGCTAGAGTTTGTGTAAGGACCCGACCTGGAATACGGTCCTAAACCTAGGTCCTCACTCAGCATGCAAGTTAAATTTTTCAACAAGCGGTTTAGTGCTCATATTTAAAACTTTTTCAAAACCTTTGGAAACGGGGAACACTTAAAACGTAACCAACAATTTTCATAAGCAAATCCAATCAAGGTAAAATAAGCCTGGCCAGTATTTATAAAAGAACATTCAAAACAGTTTACACAACTTAAACATCATTCCCCTAGGACTCCTGTCCAACTACATGCTGAATAAATGATTGCAAACAATAAACGACAGAGTGCCGGCAGCCCCCCATGATCAAACAGCTCCCTCCGCTAGCCATCCTGGTGTTGTCCCAAGTTACCTGGTGGAAAAACCACAGAAATAAGGGTGAGTATAAACATACTCAGTAAGAATCCCCAACCGGGGTACAATACGATACATCAGTCATCTAGCACCCTAGTATACATGCAAATAAAACAATGACTTAGAGCAAAACGGTTGAATTAGGCTATGAGCTACTTCTAGAGCGAGCCTATTCAAGGGCTTTCATCTACTGCCTATCCGAGGTTCTACACTTGGATGCCCTTCGGGCCTTACACAACCTAGGACTCGGTGATGCCCAAAGGGGGCCTTACACACCTACGACTCGGTGATGCCCGGTGGGGCCTTACACACCTAGGATGCCCATCGGGGCCTTACACCTCCGTAATCGGTGATGCCCGGTGGGGGGCTTACACACCTAGGATGCCCATCGGGGCCTTACACCTCCGTAATCGCTGATGCCCGGTGGGGCCTTACACGCTAGGATGCACATCGGGGCCTTACACCTTCGAGAATCGGTGATGCCCGGTGGGGCCTTACACAGCCTAGGATGCCCATCGAGGCCTTACACCTCCGTAATCGGTGATGCCCAATGGGGCCTTACACGCTAGGATGCCCATCGGGGCCTTACACCTTCGTAATCGGTGATGCCCAAAGGGGCCTTACACACCTAGGATGCCCATCGTGGTCTTACACCTCCGATGTCCATCGAGGTCTTACACGAGCGGGACCTAAACTAGTTACCCCTACGCCTTCTACACTATACATCACCCGCCTATGCCTGGCACTTTAACTAACAGATAAAAAATAGAACAAGGTATGCCAAGATAATTAAACCCCTTGCATGGAACTAACGTAATATATCGGGGACACAAGAGCAACACGATATGGAAGCAAGAGAAAACATGTAACCTACCCAATCGGAAATTTCATACAATCACAAGACATGGCATGCTTTGGAAGAACAAACCTAGCATGACACTAACATGAACAACAAGCAACATGCTAGCAAGATTTCAAACACAAGTCGCTCAATAGCTAACATACTCATAACAACAACCAAGCATACAAGGCACAATCATGATAGCATCGCAGGTCCACACAACCACGGAAAGAAATCCTTACTGAAAACGAGTAGAAATAACTTTCACAATCAAATAGTGACCCTCGAGCTTTAAAGCGAAACCGAGCAACCTAAGCATTTTAAAAGCATCCTAAATAAATATACAGCAGCCAACAAATGTAAAAAAATCTAAAAGGGATAGGTTCGGGAATTACCAACCGAGAAGGCACGGGGTCTCGCAGCAAGAGGGGATTTTGGCGCCTGCTGGTGTCTTCTTTGGGCGCTGGCGCTGGCGCTAACGGGCCTCGCGCGGCGGGCGCGCGCAGGACGGACGCGCGCTGGCGCTGGCTTCGTGCGGATCGCGACAGCGCAGCAGCGCGGGCGGGCGGACGCGACGAGCGGTACGGCACGCAGACGCAGACGGTCTTTGCGCGCGCGCGCGCGCAGGGGCAACGCGCGGCGGCGCGTGCGCGGGTGCGGCTTGTTGCGGGACGGCGCGCGCGCGACCGGGCGACCCGATCGTGTCCCGTCGGCGGTGCGTCTGGGCGACCAATGCAGTGCAGTCGGTCGGCGCGCGCGTCGGGCAGCTTGCGGCGCGGGCTGGCCGGACGGAGTGAGCTGCTCGCGCGCTGGCTGTGGCTTCTTTGCCGCTTCGTGCGCGCGCTGGCCGAGCAGGGCTGAGCGGGGGGTGCGGCTAGGGCGGCTAGGGTTTCTTGGTGAGGTCGGCTAGGAGAGAGAGAGAGAGAGAGAGAGAGAGAGAGAGATTGCAAAACAAGGGGAAAAGGGATTTTCTTGATTTTATTTCCTTTTTCCCTAATTAAATAGGTCTAAAATCCCTTCCCAAAGCTTCCTCTTTCCAAACCCGGCCGAAGCAAACTTATTTTAAAAATAAAACTCTCTTTTCCTACGAACTCCCCAAGACCATTTAGGGCAAGGGCTCAAAACCCAATGGAAGCACCAAAATTACAGTTAATTTTGCCATTTTCTAAAACACCTCCAAACTTCCAAACAACTTGCCCAAACCTCTCGGGTCTTGCAACCAACAACCATTAAGCTTCGACAAAGGTAGGAATGGCCCTGAAATCTTGAAAATCCTCAAAACCCTGACCGGGGGCAAAAAGACCAAAATACCCCTAAGGGTTAAAATAGCTCTAACGGCCCATCCGAACATCCGAATAATGACCCGAAATCACCTGGGTAACCGAAATAGAAAACTGGGCCTTTACAATACTCCCTCCTATTAAGACTTTCGTCCTCGAAAGTCCTAAGACGAAAACAACTCTAGGAAAACTCCACTGATTCTTAACCAACCAAGCTCCCAAGAGACAACACAAATCCTTCTTGAAAACCAACCCTCTTGGTTTCCCAAAGTCTCCAAGCCCAAAAGACACCGAGTCCGCCACAAACTATCTCAACCAAAATCAACTAACACCGAGCTTCAAGAAATCATGCGATAGCTAGTCGGTGAGTCACACCTCTCGACTCGCACTAACTCTCAAACGGTCTCACGACTCTAGGGCTCACTTATCCTCGCTAACCCAACTCGGGCGCCTCTCTATGGCGCTACTCTCAAGAAACTCGTGGACGGGTCACGTGCTCTAAAACTCTACGCCACGCTCGGCAGAACTTCTCTGAATGCTCATAGTCATATCAAACAACCTCGACCCTTCACCATGCCGACCAAACAACCGAACCTCCTGTTTCGAAAGAAAACGGTCTACTCTTACTTCGCAAGTGACTGCGAACCCCACCGTTGCCTACAATCCTTAACGAAATCCAATTCGAACCACCAACTGGTGACTGATCCTTAGGCAACCTTCTCCAACTAGCATTCGTCCACAACACTAAAGCAACCATCTTACTAGAAATCGAAGCACCAAAGCCAAGGGGCACTTTTCTGGTTCACCAAACGGCTACCACCAACACACCACCAAACTTCTTCTCACGCCACCTTTAGAAGACAAGGTCCAGCACACGAGCTCCACTCGGCCAAACTAACAAACTGAAGCCCCTCAACGGCCGACAACAAACTTTCCAATGCAATCCGATCAGCCACTGGCCTAGGTGAACATCGCCAGATAGGGAAACAAACAACATTCCTCTCACGGGAACCTCGAGCAGCAAGGAATAAAACAACACGCGGCTACTAGCAACACAAAAGCTGGAGGATAACCACTCTAAGGTTTCCAACCAATGCCACGACATTTCTGTGCCAACCCACTCAACTGTGGCTCAGCTATAACGCCAACTACGAACGCACATCAACTAGGAACAAAGCCCGAGAAGGCTTGCTCCGCAGAAACCCAACCCAAGCTTATAACGAGCAAGGCTCGCCTCCAAGCTGCCACTCAACTCTTAAGTCCAACTGGCTACTCAAAGGACTTCCTCCTTTAGCTTAGACCTAACTCTTCTTCCAATCCAAAAACTCCACCCACGAAGCATCGTGAGGAATAAGGATAGCGGCGACCACAAGCTTGCGGATCATGAACAACACGAGTCAGCAAGACTACCATAAAAGTTAAAACTCGAGGCCGGCATCCACGGTGCAACTCAACTACCAAAGTACTAAGGGGTTCTACAAACTCCAAAGATCCAACAACAACTCAAGCCCTTGAACTGGCAGGCCTCCGCCCTTGCGGGAACAAACAACTTTCCGCTTGCTAACAAACAAACGCAGGGACACTCTCATTGACATGACATGCGCTTACTCTCGATCAACTACACAACTCAGGAGCTAAGCTGACTCCTCCTCAACAGGAATGATTTACCAGCAAGCGGACATCCGAAGGACAGCAAACTTCACACACGCTCGCTGTCTTGCCCAAACCCAAGGGCAACAACAACAAACTCTCTCGGAAGCCACATCCGAGGATCCTCACAACCAAGGTTAGGGCGCTTGCTAAGAACTAAAGCCCTAACACCTCAAGAACTGAGCACTTGCTGCTCAACACGATCCTCTAGTGGTTCTGAAACATAACCACGAAACGAGCTACACAAAAGTACACCGCGTGCACACTCCCAACTTGGTTCCTTAAGATCCAAACTCAACAAGTACTCTCACACAAGGCAACTTTTGCCTCCCAATAGAGCCACATCTAGCAAAGGAGCAACAAGAGTTCAACCCACTCAGGGTCAACTCACCACGGAATGCCACATTGGTCGACTCACTCTTACAAGAGCATAGCCACACCAAGCTAACTTACCTCATACCGATGGTCCACTAAACGTGCTCCGATCAACCATCCAACTCATGGCTCTAACAGAGGATCAACCATGCATCATCGATGCCAACCCTACTCATATTAGGGTGACTCTGGGGGTAGTCGAATCACACTACCATCCAACTGGCTCACAAGCCCACACACAAGCGCGAGAACTCAGACGCGCTAGCCCTCACCAACCTACAAAGATCCTTTGTACCCAACTCCCGGTGACCTGCAAAAGCTCCTACTTTTCCCTCAAACGGCCTCACACTTGTAGTTCTCTGACTACCACCGAGCTAGATCTCTTAAGCAATCCAAACAGATGGAACTTCAGAAAAATGGGTACAAGGCTAGTGGGGATGCTATACTCCGGGCGGGCATGGAACCACCTGCACTAAAAGTGCCAACCGGCCCAAACTAGGCCTCCTTCCAAAGCTTGGTGCCAACAGCACTACATCCTTTACAACACAAACATCCCTTTACGGGCTTTAAGCCCCTCTCGGGGTAGGGAAGGTCACACTCCAGTGACAGGCAATGGCGCTCAACACAAGAGTCTCAACACTCGAGTAGGCTACTCTCGACATCACGTCTAATGCACAAGCCAAGGCCCACTCCCGCATCCCACTCGATGCTCAACGAATACTCAGGCCAACCCTCGGGTGGCAGCACCTAGCTCCACACCTGGAACATGCTAACAGAAGGTGCTTCTCACTAATAGCCAGTTGGAAACCACGGACGGATTAGGTCCTGACAAGCAAACTCCACACTACCCCCTGGCTACGAGGGTACTAAAAGAACTGGCTGCAAAACGACTGCAGACTTGCAGGAGGACAAGATGTCTCTACATCTTCCTCAAAAGCTACTAACTTGGCGGTGGCCAATTTCGCCCGGTGGTGGTGGAGACTCTGGCGGTTCGCCTCTCACAGGGACTTCCACCACCACACCGCTTGCATCAAACAAAGACACAGAACGGCACGCCTCGACCTCCGAACATCAGTCATCGGTCTCTGAACACCAGGTGATCCCAACACTTGGATGATAAACTCGAACCTGGTCAACCACCTTGTCGCTACCAGCAAGTTCTCTAAAGCATCAAGCTCCTCAGGCTTCCACTTGCCAAACTCGGCGGCTCCATCAATGCTAACTAACTCATCAGCATAAACTTGTTGATCCTGCCCTTCCGGAAACCTCCGGGGCTACTGGAGCTACTAGGAGGGGTGTCTCCTAAATAAACTCTACCAGCTGGGCTAACTGTGCCCAAGACTCCTCACTACGCGCTACAAATCATGCTGGGGTCTCCGCTCTCTGTTAGCTAAAAGACCGCCATCAACTCCCTCATGGTGGAGCACACTCTGCTCAAGGAGTCTCACTCGAGGCGTGCTAGCCTCAACCCCTACTCTTGGCAACTCATCCGCCAGGCCAAAGGTGGCCTACGGGTCTAGACAACCCTAGACGTGGTCTCATGATCAACATGAACAGTCCAACTCCTCGGTTGGAAATACCAAACGTCCCCGCTCCTCTAAGTGCAATCAACCTACTAGCGATCCACACAAAGCATAAAAGCTAGCCCACGCTGGGCTCTCACCGCCAAACAAGGGTAACACATGTATACTAGATGCGATTATTGTAAAATAAAACCCTTAGCTTAATGAACTCGCACAAACTTGACGGCCGCGAGTGCCGATGATCATGGGGCAACAACTCGCAAAGCAGTTTAGTCTACGAATCTATGACTCGTGTGCTCGATACCAACCGTAAGGACCCGACACGGAATACGGTCCTAAACCTAGGTCCTCACTCAGCATGCAAGTTAAATTTTTCAACAAGCGGTTTAGTGCTCATATTTAAAACTTTTTCAAAACCTTTGGAAACGGGGAACACTTAAAACGTAACCAACAATTTTCATAAGCAAATCCAATCAAGGTAAAATAAGCTCCGCCAAGATTTATAAAAGAACATTCAAAACAGTTTACACAACTTAAACATCATTCCCCTAGGACTCCTGTCCAACTACATGCTGAATAAATGATTGCAAACAATAAACGACAGAGTGCCGGCAGCCCCCCATGATCAAACAGCTCCCTCCGCTAGCCATCCTGGTGTTGTCCCAAGTTACCTGGTGGAAAAACCACCGAAATAAGGGTGAGTATAAACATACTCAGTAAGAATCCCCAACCGGGGTACAATACGATACATCAGTCATCTAGCACCCTAGTATACATGCAAATAAAACAATGACTTAGAGCAAAACGGTTGAATTAGGCTATGAGCTACTTCTAGAGCGAGCCTATTCAAGGGCTTTCATCTACTGCCTATCCTAGGTTCTACACTTGGATGCCCTTCGGGCCTTACACAACCTAGGACTCAGTGATGCCCAGTGGGGCCTTACACACCTACGACTCAGTGATGCCCAGTGGGGCCTTACACACCTAGGATGCCCATCGGGGCCTTACACCTCCAGAATCAGTGATGCCCAGTGGGGCCTTACACAGCTAGGATGCCCATCGGGGCCTTACACCTCCGAGAATCGGTGATGCCCGGTGGGGCCTTACACGCCTAGGATGCCCATCGGGGCCTTACACCTTCGTAATCGGTGATGCCCGGTGGGGCCTTACACACCTAGGATGCCCATCGGGGCCTTACACCTCCGAGAATCGGTGATGCCCAATGGGGCCTTACACAGCCTAGGATGCCCATCGGGCCTTACACCTTCGAATCGGTGATGCCCAAAGGGGGCCTTACACACCCTAGGATGCCCATCGAGTCTTACACCTCCGCATGTCCATCGGGTCTTACCCGAGCGGGACCTAAACTAGTTACCCCTACGCCTTCTACACTATACATCACCCGCCTATGCCCGGCACTTTAACTAACAGGATAAAATAGAACAAGGTATGCCAAGATAATTAAACCCCTTGCATGGAACTAACAGAATATATCAGGGGACACAAGAGCAACACGATATGGAAGCAAGAGAAAACATGTAACCTACCCACTGGAAATTTCATACAATCACAAGACATGGCATGCTGGAAGAACAAACCTAGCATGGCACTAACATGAACAACAAGCAACATGCTAGCAAGATTTCAAACACAAGCTGTTCAATAGCTAACATACTCATAACAACAACCAAGCATACAAGGCACAATCATGATAGCATCGCAGGGTCCACACAACCACGGTAAGAAATCCTTACCTGGAAACGAGTAGAAATAACTTTCACAATCAAATAGTGACCCTCGAGCTTTAAAGCGAAACCGAGCAACCTAAGCATTTTAAAAGCATCCTAAATAAATATACAGCAGCCAGCAGCTTAAAAATCTAAAAGGGATAGGTTCGGGAATTACCAACCGAGAAGGCACGGGGTCTCGGCAGCAAGGGGGCAGTTTTGGGCGCTGCTGGTGCGGCTGGGGCGCTGGCGCTGGGCGCTAACGGGCGCTGCTGGGCGCGCTGGCGCGGCAGGGGACGGGCGCTGGCGCTGGGCTTCGCGCGGACTGCGACAGGGCGCAGGCGCGCTGGCGGGCGGACGCGGACGAGCGGTACGGGCACGCAGACGCGGACGGTGCTGGGGCGCGGGCGCGCGGCAGGGGCGACACGTGCGGCGCGATGCAGGACGGCGCGGCGCATCTGGGCGACCCGATGCAGGTCGGTGCGGCGCGTCTGGGCGACCCGATGCAGGTCGGTCGGTGGTGCGCGCGCGCGGGCGCTGCCGTGCGGAGCGCTGGCTGCTCTGTGCGCTGGCTGGACGGTTGGCTGCTGGGTGCGCCTAGGGTTTGTCTTCTTCTGGCTGGGCTGCCTGCGCGCTGGCCGAGCAGTGGCTGAGCGGGGTGCGGCTAGGGCGGCTAGGGTTTCTTGGTGAGGTCGGCTAGAGAGAGAGAGAGAGAGAGAGAGAGAGAGAGAGAGAGAGAGAGAGAGAGAGATTGCAAAACAAGGGGAAAAGGGATTTTCTTGATTTTCTTTCCTTTTTCCCTAATTAAATAGGTCTAAAATCCCTTCCCAAAGCTTCCTCTTTCCAAACCCGGCCGAAGCAAACTTATTTTAAAAATAAAACTCTCTTTTCCTACGAACTCCCCAAGACCATTTAGGGCAAGGGCTCAAAACCCAATGGAAGCACCAAAATTACAATTAATTTTGCAATTTTCTAAAACACCTCCAAACTTCCAAACAACTTGCCCAAACCTCTCGGGTCTTGCAACCAACAACCATTAAGCTTCGACAAAGGTAGGAATGGCCCTGAAATCTTGAAAATCCTCAAAACCCTGACCGGGGGCAAAAAGACCAAAATACCCCTAAGGGTTAAAATAGCTCTAACGGCCCATCCGAACATCCGAATAATGACCCGAAATCACCTGGGTAACCGAAATAGAAAACTAGGCCGTTACAGTTTGTTTGGAGGGGAGACCGGATTGGTTCCGGTGTGGTGGCAAGGTGTGGTTTCGAGTTTCTAGAAGTTGGTCTTGCTCGTGGGACGAGTTGTTCGTGCCTTGTCAGATGTTTTCCTGTTTCGAGTGTTCTAGGAGCTGCCCCTCCTTTGACGCTTGGGGGTGAGCCTTTGCTAGTTCCTGGTTGGCGGTTCAGTCTGTGGTGAAACCCCCCTGTTGTTGCCTCCGTGAGATTTAGATGTTGTTGCTTTAGCTGAACAAGACAGCTAGCGTGTGTGGAGCTCTCTGTCCTTCGGATGTCCGCTTGTAAGGAACTGTTTCCTCTTAAGAGTTGTTAAATTATTCCTTGGTCTTGGAGTTGGTGGTAGTGGTGCTAGCAAGAGGGAAAGTCTGTTGGCCGCCTGAAAGCAGTTGTTTGTCTAGTTAAGCGGATTCTTGGGTGGTGTTCTGGAAGTTGCTGTAAGGGTTGTTCTGCCTCCTATGATTGTTTGGCCTAGTCGGTTAAGGTACTTTATGTGTTTGGCCATGGAGCTGTTGCACCTTTGTGGTTGAGGAACCCTTTGTATCAGTTGTGGGATGAGGTTGCACCATTGTGGCTGGACTAGGGGTCTTGACCTTTGAGGGATTCTTGCTGGTTAGTGTAGCTTGTGCTCTGCCAGCCATTGTTGGTATTCTTGTTCTTGGTAGTTGGTGTTAACCGGGTAGTGGCGTTCCGTTTGTGAAGTTTTGGTGGGAAGGTGCAATAAGCCTAAGCTAGAGGGTTAAGCCTGTATGTGTTATCGTTTGGACTTGTGAGATGTGTTTCATATTTGAGGCAAGCTTCGTTCCGTTGCTTGCATTGAGGTAAGTTTAGTGGAGGGAGCCCTCTGGGGCCCTGTTGATAGCAGGTTGACTTTTTCAGTCAGTGATCTAGGTCGAGCTAGAGTTGAGTAGACCGGCATAGTTATGCAGTGTGCGGTTGGTTAGGATACCGAGTTCGTAGCACTCAAGTTGTTGGTTTGTAGGTTTCCGTGTGGGAGCCGGCAGTTGGTTGAGGTTGTTGTGTGAGTTCGGATTTTTGGCAGATTAGTTTCGGTAGCTGGAGCTCGCACCTCGCCCCAGGTGGAGATGTCATTACTATGGAGTAGTGGCATGGCAGTTTCAGGCTAGAGTTGTTGGCACCAGGGTGTGGCAACAAAGGTTTATTCTAGGCAGTGCGTTGAAGAACCGTGGTTCTGGAGAGCGTTCTTAGAGGCTTGTGAGCCGAGTGCAATTCCAGTAGTGTTTTCACCCTCGTATCGATGGACTTTGGAGAGGTGTGAGCCAGATCCTTCAGAACTTGTTACGAGTTGGTGTTTCTGTGGTTAGGCAGCGGGGGACCAGTGTTGGTTTTTATGAGGTTGCCTTGGGTAGCAGTTCCCAGCTGTCAGTTCATGTGGTTTCGTTGAGGCGTTGCATGGTAGATGTTGCAGGTTTCTAGTGTTCTGGGAAAAGGTTGGTGGCCGTCAGTTTTTGGGCCCTGAGTTGCTACAGTTGACCAGCAGTGCGGTGTAGAAGATTAGAGCTCGTATGTTGACGGCTCAGAGCAGGCAGAAGGGTTACGCCAATGTACGGCGTCGAGATTTAGAGTTTGAGGTTGGACAGTTTGTGTTTTTAGGGTTGCACCGATGCGAGGTGTGTTGAGGTTTGGTAGGCGAGGGAAGTTGAGTCCCCGTTTGTTGGTCCGTTTGGAGATTCTCGAGAGGATTGACAGAGTTTCATATCGGTTAGCTTTTCCTCCGTCATTGTCAGCTGTGCACAGTGTTTTTCATGTATCGATGTTGAGGCAGTATGTGCCAGACCCATCGCTCATTGTGGACTTTGAGCCTTGCAGCTGAATGAGGATTTGAGCTTCAAGGGGAAGCCTGTGAGTATTCTGGTGTTTGAGACGAAGACGTTGCGTAATCGTGAGATTCGTTTGGTAAAAGTTTAGTGGAGGAGTCAGAGTTCAGAGGAAGCTGCTCGTGAGCGGGGATGACGAGATGAAATTGCAGTATCCTGAGCTGTTTCAGTCTTAAGGATTTTCGAGGACGAAAGTCATAAAAAGGAGGGAATATTGTAACGGCCCAGGTTTTCATCCCGGTCTTCCAGGTATGCCCTAGGGGTATTTTGGTAAATTGGTCGGGCCGTTAGGGCCGTTTATGTCTTTTGCAGTTGTTAAAATTATTGGATGGTCTTATGTAGGATTTTGATGCTTTGTGGATGTGTTTGGGCATGGTGAGATGCAAAATTAAAATTGGGAAATAAAAGTGTATCAGTTGGGGTCAAACCCGGGTCTCAGGGAAGTTTGTTTGGTTGTGTGCCAGTTGAGCCATTGGGTGCTCTTGTTGCTCTTTCCGCGGCATGTCTTGTTTAGCTTTGGGTCTTTGGGGTTTTGGTGCATTTGACTAAATGAAGGGAAATTATGTTTGTTTGTCCATTCTTCTCTAAATCCACCCTAGCCGCCCAAGCTTTCTCTCCCCAAGCTCCTTGCCGTGCATCATCTCCCTGAGCAGCCCTTCGATCGATTGTCATTCCGGGTAAGAGTTCTCGTCTTCTTCTTCTTTTGTTTGGTGTATTCTTGCTGGTATAGAGAAGAAGAGGTGAGCCTTGGTGTTCTGCACTGACCGAGCAAAGCGGCAGCCCTGCGCAGCCGCACACACCAAGAAATTTCCCATCGCCAGCAGCGACGCCACCGAGCGGCCACGCCGCCATAGCACCAGACGCCCATCGCCTGCTGCAGCAGCTCGCGCGCGTCCGCTTCGCAGACCAGCAGCCCGCGCGCCTCGTCCACGCCCAGTCCCAGCGCCAGAACGTCTGCACGCCTGCATCGCATCTACACGCCGCGCGAGCGCGCCCGCACGCCCGTCGGTCATCCATAAGACAACCTGCGCCCAGGCCCGAGCCCGTTCGCGCGCGCGCGGCCAGCCGCTTGGCCAGCCCGGCCAGCCACGACCGTCAGCTGTCCGTCTGCGCGTCGGCTGTGCCGCGTCGCGAGTTGCTCCCGAGCTGAGCCCTGTTTGATTTATTATTTTAGGCCTATTGATTGTAAAATGTGTTGTTGTTTGCTAGGCACCCGATAGCTACCCGATAGCTAGCTCGGGGTTCGTTTGTAGCATAAGGCCTTAGTGTGTCATTGACTTCCGACCAAGGTAAGGATTTCTTACCGGAGTTGTGTGGGCCCTGCAATGTAATATGTGATTGTTGTTTGTATGCTTGCTTATGTTTATCAGCAAGTTTAGTGATAGGTGCTCTGTTCTGAATCCCCGACTGGCATGATTCTTGTGTTATTTCTCATGTTAGTCCCATGCTAGGTTGTTCCGTTCTGGCATGCTCGTTATCTGTTCTTGCTTCATAGTATCATGCTAGGTTCGTTGTTTCTGTTGAGCACGTTTTGGATTGTTTGCTGTATCTGTTTATAGTTTAGAGTTATGATAGGTAGCATCATCCGGGCGAGGATGCATAACATAACTTGCATCTGTGGCAGGGACGTACGAGGCAGTACTCCGTCCCTGATCCGTCGTTAGGGTTTAGTTAACCCTAACGGCAGCCCTTTGCAATCTTGGGTGAGGGCGGCAGACTGTTAAATGCCCCAATGGTCGGGATGATGCCAAGGCATTGCCTTGTCCCTGGCAGTCGGCACGTCCTCAGCGTGTTCGGCAGTAGCCCTTGATTGCCACCTGATAGGGCAAGGACCGCTTCCTGTGTAAGCCTACCAAGACAAGTTCCTTAGCCTCAGGTGCGGTGGTACAGGCTGACTGTAAGAACCCGACCTGAAATACGGTCCTAAACCTAGGTCCTCACTCAGCATGCAAGTTAAATATTTCAACAAGCGGTTTAGTGCTCATGTTTAAAACTTTTTCAAAACATTTGGAAACTGGGAACACTTAAAACATAACCAACAATTTTCATAAAGCAAATCCAACAAGGTAAAATAAGCCTGGCCAGTATTTATAAAAGAACACTCAAAACAGTTTAAACAACTTTAACATCATTCCCCTAGGACTCATGTCCATCTACATGCTGAATAAATAAATGCAAACAAAAAACGACAGAGTGCCTTGGCATTTCCCATGATCAAACAGCTCCCTCCGCTAGCCATCCTGGTGCTGTCCCAAGTTACCTGGCGGAAAAACCACAGAAATAAGGGTGAGTATAAACATACTCAGTAAGAATCCCCAACCGGGGTACAATACGATACATCAGTCATCTAGCACTCTAGCATACATGCAAACAAAAACGAGCTAAGAAACCTCAGGTTGGCTCAGACTAACTGCCGGACTAGAAATTGCCCATTCAAGGCTTACATCTACAGCCTATCCTAGGTTCTACACCTGGATGCCCTTCGAGGTCTTACACAACCTAGGACTCAGTGATGCCCATCGGGGACTTACACACCAAGGATGCCCATCAGGGTCTTACACCTCCAGACTCAGTGATGCCCATCGGGGACTTACACACCTAGGATGCCCATCGGGGTCTTACACCTCCAACTCAGTGATGCCCATCGGGGACTTACACACCTAGGATGCCCATCGGGGTCTTACACCTCCAACTCAGTGATGCCCATTGGGGACTTACAAACCTTGGATGCCCATCGGGGTCTTACACCTCCAACTCAGTGATGCCCATCGGGGACTTACACACCTAGGATGCCCATCGGGGTCTTACACCTCCAACTCAGTGATGCCCATCGGGGACTTACAAACCTTGGATGCCCATCGGGGTCTTACACCTCCAACTCAGTGATGCCCATCGGGGACTTACACACCTAGGATGCCCATCGGGGTCTTACACCTCCAACTCAGTGATGCCCATCAGGGACTTACACACCTAGGATGCCCATCGGGGTCTTACACCTCCAACTCAGTGATGCCCATCGGGGACTTACACACCTAGGATGCCCATCGGGGTCTTACACCTCCAACTCAGTGATGCCCATCCGGGACTTACACACCTAGGATACCCATCGGGGTCTTACACCTCCAACTCAGTGACGCCCATCGGGGACTTACACACCTAGGATGCCCATCGGGGTCTTACACCTCCAACTCACATACGGATGTCCATCGGGGTCTTATTCGAGCGGGACCTAAACTAGTTACCCCTACAATCTTCTACACTATACATCACCTGTCTATCCCTAGCATGGAACTAATCAGGAAAAAATAGGACAAGGTTATGCCAAGATAAGGATACCCCTAGCATGTACCTAATAGAATATAACAGGGACACAAGAACAACACGATCTGGAAGCAAGAGAAAACATGTAACCTACCCGCTAGAAATTTCATACAATGACAAGACATGGCATGCTGGAAGAACAAACCTAGCATGGCACTAACATGAACGACAAGCAACATGCTAGCAAGATTTCAAACACATGCAGTTCAATAGCTAACATACTCATAACAACAACCAAGCATACAAGGCACATCATGATAATATCGCAGGGTCCACACAACCACGGTAAAAAATCCTTACCTTATTCTTTATATAGAAGTGAACACTTCCTCAAGCCTCAACGAGGAACACTCCTAAGTGCGATTACCTAAATTACACATACCGATTAGTCCAACTAATTACTTCGTTTGCAAAGACATAATCCTTAATTAAAATTAGATTATGACTCCTAATTCTTCCCAATCAAATGAACCCACCCAACATATTAATTGATATCATATTAATTGATTATTATTAAAGTATCAATATAACTCTCTGTTTGCCTTATTATTAAAGTATTAAGGTCAACTTGGCCAGGAAATAAATTTAACCCATCCGGTCATTGCATGGCATCCATCCAAGGTATTGTTTAAGTTTCTTAATTAACATAAATTGTCATAACTTGCAACCTAGCAATTAGGTTGCTCGGACTCACCATTCTTATAAATCCAATATGACCTTTAACTAGCCAATAACTCAATTTATCCACGATCTCAAGCTACAGATATTTAAATCCCATGATATTGATATTTATTTAATCATTCCATGTACCTCTATTTGAGCATGCCATTATTTAAAATTAACTATCCTTGTTCTGTTTGTTCTTTCTTTTTTTTTTTTTTTTTGCAACTAATTATTAATTCCCACGTTTCCACCCAATTGTAGAATTTATAAAATCCTCCAACACGGGTCCTATCCCAATAGATCACAACTAGCACTTTAAAAATAAAATGGGTGGAATTGGATGAGAACAAATTGAAATCAAGGAGGCTTCAAAAAAAATATACAATTTTATTTTTATTTAATAACTACCCACCAACTAGCATTAAGATTATCAAGTCCTACCCAAAGCTTACCGCGACGATGGTTTGAAATAAACGGGTTGGAGCAACTTGAACAATCTTGGTGGAACTTCGATCACAACTCGCGAATGCCCTTTGATGTTCGCACACACTCAAATACGGCTTGGTCTCTAAGTGGATGGATTGGTGCGTTTTTGCCAAAAGAGGAACGATTGCAAGATGTGGAAGGAGGGAGAGCTTGAAGGATCGGCAAGAAGGAGGAGGGATTGGGGAGTCGTGCGGCTACGGTAAGTTTTAAAAAAACAAATACGATTTTTTTCTATAGGTTTTAGTCGATTGAAATCTCGGGCTTTCCCCTTCGAGTCCCAAATTAAGCAAGTATTTATTTTGATTAAAACTCATTTAATCCAAGCCTCCAAACCACTTGCGAGTCAAGGGTTCGAATCCCACAAGCAACACTTTTTTTTTTTTATTTATTCTCTACAAAGCAAGCCTCAAAAGCTCTGATGGTCCTGTGTTCGAATCCCAAAGACAACATTCATTAATTCCCAATTAATTAGCAACAAAGTTCAACTCTGCCACACTGGTTCGAGTCCTAGCTCGAGCACTTTACTCTTAAATTTTCCTTAATTTTTACATTCAACTGGGATACCTCCAAAACCCTAACACACATCATAACTCCCGGGAACCGGTAACCAACAAAAACTCGGGTCTCAACGATATATAGAAACAGCCCTGGAACCCTAAATATCCACCAAGTCATCCCTAAGAGCAAAATGACCAAAATGCCCTTCGCGGTTAAAAAGCCCTAACGGCCCAACCGATTGTCCCAATACTGAACTGAAAGTACCTGGGAAACCAGTACGAAAATTTGGGCCGTTACACTGACATAGTTCACGTGTCCAGGTCTCACACCCCTATGTCAGTGACACCGATCCAGAGATTAGTTAGGCATGAGTACTGGACCAGGGCAGCTTGCCACTAGACCCGGCACCCCCCTGGTTTGCAGTAGCATGCGGTGCGATCAAACGCTCATTACAGTGCCGACCGGAGTGCTCCTCGGGATCTTGAGTTTAGTGCAGCTTTCGTATCGACAGTAGACAAGCTGAGGCCGAGACTAGTTTCTCGTATAGAGTCGTATCGCGTGGTAGATTTTTCCAGAGTAAGACCATGAGATGGCATCCGAGGTTTATGTATGAATTTAAGCTATGTTGTAACGGCCTTTTCTATTCCGGTTTTCGAGGTGCGTCCGGTTCAGATTCAGTTGTTCGGTTGGGCCGTTAGAGCTATTTTGACCCTTAGGGGTATTTTGGTCTTTTGGCTCCCCGTGCAGGATTTGTGGATTTTCAGGATCCCGGGGCAGCTTCTACCTTTGTCGAGGCTTGTTTGTTGTTGGTTGCAAGTCCCGAGATGTTTGGGCTATTCGTTTGGATGTTCGGTTGTGATTTGGGTTTTGGCAAAGTTATGGTTGGTTGAATGCATCCCTCGGGATTCGAGCCCGGCCCCATAGTGTTGATTTGGGAGTTGGATTTAAGTAAGTTTTATTTATTGGAAAAGGTTGCTTCAGTCGGGTCTCGAAGGAGGAAGCCGGGAAATGGGATTGTAAGGATTTTTAAGGCCTATTTAATAAGGATAAGGATGGAAATAAAATAATAAAAGAAAATCCCATTTTTAAATCCCCATTTTCTCTTTTTTCCCCATTTTTCCCTTTTATTTTCTCTCTCTCTCTCTCTCTTCCTCTCTCCCCAACCCAAGCCCCCCAACCCCCAGCCCGACCCCAGCTCCCAGCTCGCCCAAGTCCGAGCCCCAGACTTGCTCGCCCAGCCCAGCCGCGCACAGTGCCAGCCCGAGTCGCCTTTGCCCTGTGTCGCGTCGCCTAGACCCAGCCGCGTCGCACAGCCCTCGCCCAAGCCCCGCGTCGTCCAGGTCCGAGTGCCCTGCACTATGCCGAGTCGCGCGTCCCTGTAGCTCGCCGAGCTCGCGCCGCGCGCGCTGCCGTTCCTGCTTGCGGCGCCGCGCCACCCCGTGAGCTCGAGCCCGCACCGCGCCAAACAGCTTTTTTGTCGCCACGCCGCCTAATCGTGTTGGTTGGCCCGAGCCTTGTGGCTTCTCGGATGGTATTTCCCGAGTCTTTTCTTCGTTGGGCCCTGATTTGTTGGCTTCTGATTATGGATTTAATTAGGGTGTTTATTTAAATGTTTAGGCTGCTCGGGTTCCATAGAAGCTTGAGGGTCGTTGGGTGATTTGTGATAAATTATTTGCTGCTTGTTCCAGGTAAGGATTTCTTACCGTGGTTGTGTGGACCCTGCGATATTATCATGATGTGCCTTGTATGCTTGTTTACTGTTATGAGCATGATAGTGATAGGGCAGCTTTGATTGATCTCTTGCTAGCATGCTTACCTAATTGTACATGTTAGTGCCATGCTAGGTTTGTTCTTCCAGCATGCTTATGATTCTTGCTTTAAGTTCGTAGTATCATGCTAGGTACGCGTGTTTGATGTCGGTTATTGTTTGCTAGCCAGGAATCATTTTCTCTGTACTCTTAGCTAGAGTTGTAGGGTTTGTCATCATCTAGAGGCTGAGAGCGGACATAACGTACTTTGTCCCCACTGGTCAGGAGTAAAGCACGCGAAGCATAACGTACATTGCTTTCCCCCCGGCCGCCGATGTGGATTTAGCTACCCACATCGGCGTAAGCCTAGTTTGTAGCCTGCTAGAGCGGAACCGTGCCATCGGTGTAAGCCTGCCCTGGTCGGTTCTTAGCTTTAGGTCGGTGGTTCATGCTGCACAGATGAGTGCCGAGGGCCTCGCGCTACTGTGATCAGTGACACCGCTTCCGAGTCTTAGGCATGCATACCTGGCCCGCGTAGTTTGTCCTTAGGCCCCCACATTAACGCTGGTTGCAGCAGCATGCGGTGTGCGTGCACACGCGTTAGTTGCCGGTTCGGAGAGCTCCCCCGGGCTAATGTCGTGAGTACACCATTCCTTCCAGTTTAGAGCCAGACTTCGGGTACTCTCCCATAAGTCCAGATTATTAGCAAGGGTAAAGAGGCCCTTGAGTACATCCTTGGGATCAGCTTTTGAGCTGATCAATACCCCTAGTGAAAGAGACCTCGAAGATGTCCTGGGATTGGTTATGAGAACCAATCATTAGGCCGGAAGTAGGAGACTTCCGAGGATTCCAGATCTTTCCTTGTAAGCTCAGTGAGCTATGATCTGTGTTGGTAGCTGTTTGCATGCATGTTGAGGTGCTAGATGACTGATGTATCGTATTGTACCTCGGTTGGGGATTCTTACTGAGTATGTTTATACTCACCCTTATTTATCTTTTAGGTAACTTGGGACAACACCAGGATGGCTAGCGGAGGGAGTTGATTGATCATGGGAGCTGCCGGCACTCTGTCATTTATTGTTATTGCATTGTTTATTCAGCATGTAGATGGACAGGAGCCCTAGGGGAACATTGTTAAATAGTTGTTTAAATTGTATTGTATGTTTTTATAAACACTGGCCAGGCTTGTTTTACTTTGTTGGTTTTGCTTAAATGAAAATTGTTGGTTATGTTTTAAGGGTTCCCCCTTCTCATATGTTTTTGAAAGGTTTTAAATATGAGCACTAAACCGCTTGTTATCATATTTAACTTGCATCTTTGAGTGAGAACCCGGTGTTTAGGACCGTATTTCGGTCGGGTTCTTACAGCTTGGTATCAGAGCACAGAGTCATAGATTCTGTAGACTAACCTGCTTTGTAGGTTGTTGTTCCCATGATCATCAACACTCCACGGCCGTCAGGTTTGTCTGAGTTCATTAAGCTAAGGGTTTTTTTTTACGATACTGCATCTAGTATACATGTGTTGCCCTTGTTGAGCAGTGAGAGCCCCAGCGTGGGCTAGCTTTTATGCTTTGTGCAGATCGCCAGTATGTTGATTGCACAGGAGGAGCAGGGACGCTTGGCATGTCCGACCGAGGAGTTGGACTGATCGTGTTGATGTTGAGGCCGCGTCCAGGGTTGTTTAGACCCGTAGGCCAGATTTGGCCCTGGCAGTTGAGTTGCCTAGTGGAGGGGGGTAGAGGCTAGCACCCCTCAGAGTGAGACTCCTTGAGCAGAGTGTGCTCTAGCCATGAGAGATTTGATGGCAGGTCTTTAGCTATCAGAGAGCGGAGACCCAGGCGCAGATTGTAGCGCGTAGTGAGGAGTCCCGGGCACAGATAGCCCAGCTGACAGGGTTTTTCAAGAGACACCCCCTAGTAGCTCTTGTAGCCCCGGAGATTCCTGGGAGGGCATGAATAGCAGGTTTATGCAGATGAGTTTGTTGGCGTTGATGAAGCCGCCCAGTTTGGCAAGTGGAAGCCTGTAGAGCTCGATGTTTTAGAAAGTCCTACTACTAGTAGCAAAGCGGTTGGCCAGGATTGAGTTTAGTATCCGTGTGTTGGGATGCCCCTTTGCTGTCGAGGCCGAGGTGTGTGTCGTTCTGTCTTTGTTTGGTACAAAGAGCTTGGTGGTGGAAGTCCCTTGAGAGAGGTGGACTAGCAGAGTCTCCACCAGTCGCCCGATCGATTGGCAAGTTGCCGTGTTAGTGGCTTGAGGAAGATGTAGAGACATCTTTGCCCCTTGCAAGCCTGCTGTTGTTTTACAGCCAGTTCTCTTAGTACCCTCGTAGCCAGGGTGTAGTGTGGAGTTTGCTTGTCAGGGCTTAATCCGTCTGTGGATTTCAGCGGGCTAGTAGAGTGGAGCACTCTTTTATTTGCATGTTCCAAATGTGGAACAAGTTGTTGCCACCCGAGGAGTTGTCCTGAGCTTCTGTTGAGCATCGAGTGGGATGCAAGAGTTGGCGTGAGCTTTTGTTGAGCATTGAGTGGGATGCAGGAGTAGGCCGTGGCATGTCTGTTAGGCGAGATGCTAGAGATTAGGCTGCTAGAGTATTGAGACTCTTGTGCTGAGTGCCATTGCCCCGTCACTTGGAGTGTGACCTTCCCTACCCTCAGAGGGGCATAAAGCTCGTTTATGGCTGATTTATGTTGTAAAGGATGTAGTGCCTGTTGGCACCAAGCTTTGAGAGGAGGCCTAGATTCAGGCCAGTTGGCACTTTTGTATAGGTGGTTCCATGGCCGCCCGGAGTTTAGCATCCTCACTAGTCTCGTACCCATTTCCTGAGGTTGCACCTGTTTGGGTTGCATAAGAGATCAAGCTCGGTGGTAGTCAGAGAACTACAAGTATGAGGTCATTCGAGGGAAAGTAGGAGCATTTCAGGGTCACCAAGAGTTGGGTACAAAGGATGTTGTAGGCTGTTAAGAGCTAGCGCATTCGAGTTCTCGCGCCTGTGTTGTGAGCTTGTGAGCCAGATTGATGGTAGTATGATGCAGCAGACTCTCCCCCATAACCAATCAACTCCTCCTCTAGCCACCACGATGTTGTGCCAAGTTACCTGGTGGAAGAAACCACAGAAAGGGTGAGTACAATTGCACTCAGTAAGAATCCCCCAACCAGGGTTCATTACGCAAGACAAGTCATTTAGCATCCTAGCATACAACAATATACAATAATGGCAGTCTCAAACAAATAGGACAACAAGTGTCGAGCAGGGTCAGCACGCCACTGGGTTGACTAGACAAAAGGGCAACCTAAGTGACCTCGGTCTCTGAAATGTCTATCTCTAAGACATTACACAACATGGTTAGCACACACTAGGCTAACGAGGGATAGCACGCTACTGGGCTTGTCCTGGACAGCATGCAACTTGGCTAAACCTTACTATGTCGTTCAACACACAACTGGGTTCAACCCTAATACAAACCAAGCCAGCACGCAACTCGACTGTCACTAGGGCCAAACGAGCCAGCACACAACTCGACTGTCACTCATGGGTCAACCAAGCCAGCATGCAACTCGACTGTCACTTGGGGAAACGAGCCAGCACGCAACTCGACTATCACTCGTGGGTCAACCAAGCTAGCACACAACTCGACTGTCACTTGGGGAAACGAGCCAGCACGCAACTCGACTGTCACTCGTGGGTATAACCGAGCCATCACGCAACTCAAATGTCACTCGTGGGTATAACCGAGCCAGCACGCAACTCGATTGTCACTCTGGTCTCCCTAGCAAACACTAATACAATAGGCAACCTAGAGCCAACCGTGTCTAATAAATCAACAAGTCTTTAATCAACAGGGCATTTGCAGACATTCAAGACATTTAGTACATAAGGGACTGCTACAATCAATCTCAGAAACTACATGCCAAGCCCTAGCAATAGAACGTGCATATTACAGTAAACAGGAAACATGACATACAAGTCAGGCATACAAAACAGATCAAGCATTCAGTCAACTTGCACGAACCTAATCCACCAACATGCCTTGGCGACCACGTGATAAATAGGCACACATCAAACAATAACACATCAACATGCAAACAGAACAGAGCATGGTATTTGCAAAACAACATTCAATAAACCTGTGCGAGCCTATTCCACTAACAGTTCATAATAACATAAGGCATCCTACACTAACCTATACATTAACAGTTCATAAAAACAAGCAGGGCAAACAAGCTAGGAGTTATCATTACCGTGTGCAGGGTCCATACAACCCCAGCAAGGAACCCTTACTTGTAAGGTGGAGATAGACAACCAAAAGTGAGCAAACTCCTCGAGCTGCAGAATCAATCAGCGAAGACCTAGCAGACAATTATAACAATAATTAAACACCTAAACACATGGACAAACAACAACACAAGCCCCCTAGAGTTAGGCTTACCCAACCCAAGAAGGCGCAAGGCTCAGCTGCTAAGGCAGCAGCAAGGATTGACACGAGCGAGCGATTGCGGCAAGGCTGCTGCAGAGCTGTGCGGTCAACTGCAGGTTGCGGACGTGTGTGGCAGGCTTCGATGGGACAAAGTAGGCCGCGTGGTTGCAGAACGTTGCGCGTGCATGCGAGCGAGAAGTCTGGACAACAGCGAGCTGGCTTGGCGATGCCGTGTGTGGGGCTGTTTGCGGCTGCGAAGGGTTAGCAGCATGTGCAGGCTGCTGGACAGATCTGGCGGCGGTTGCGCGTGCGACAAGGGCGAGGGATCGATATGGACGACGTGAGCAAATGAGTCACTACGGCTGTGCGTGGGCTCGGTGATGGACTACGAGAGACAAGGGGTTGCGACAGAGGGTTTGGCTGTAAGGACCCGACACTAAGCAGCCCTAATGGCCCTAACTCAACATGTAAAATTCAGTGAAAATCATTCAAGGGCTGGAAAAGAACAGCTCTATTAAAACATTGGAAACATAAAATCTGTTTGGAAATTCTTCAATGGAAAACAATAAACACTCTCTGGCCAGAGTTTGCAAAACATTACAAATAACAATAACAATAACATAAATCCAAGTTCAACAGTACAAATTTCCCAAAACACTTTCAAGATGCATTATAAAGACTCAGACTATGCAGCGGCCTGCCCATGATCCATCAACTCCCTCCTCTAGCCACCTCGATGCTGTGCCAAGTTACCTGGTGGAGAAAACCACAGAAAGGGTGAGTACAAATTGCACTTAGTAAGGATCCCCCAACCGGGGTACAATACGCACAACAAATCACCAAACACCCTAGCATATAAGCAATAGAACATAACATGGCAGACTTAAATAGTACAGCAGGATAATCATCAACATGGTCTAAGCTCACAGCCAGACAAGGTTAGCACACACTGGGCTAACTAACAGGAGTAAAAACCAAATAATTCTCAAGCTATAACAGCACAGTAAACAAGATTAGCACACCCTGGGCTAACTGAGGACAGTAACACACTAGGCTAGTCCTAGCTACAACACATCAAGGCAGCCAATCAGCTGCGACACCTGGGCGATTCTGCTGCTGACTAGCAATACCCTGGGCTAACAGGGGACAGGCACACACTAGGCTAGTCCTAGCAACTGGTCAGCACACCCTGGGCCAACAAGGGACAACTCACACTGGGCTAGTCCTGGCTGCAACACACTAGGCACCCCAGAACTACAACACACTGGGCAGTTCTGCTCTACCTGGTTAGCAACACCCTGGGCTAACAGGGGACAGCACAGACACGGCTAGTCCAGGACTACAACACACTGGGCAGTCCTGAGCAAACCGAGCCAGCACGCAACTCGACTGACACTCGGGACTCTCTAATGACTCTAACTGTAAAGACCCGACCCAAATGGGGTCCTAAAATGGTTCTTTACCTCAATGCATGCATTCAAAACTAAAGTCAATATGCAAGAATGGTTTTTCGGATTCTAAGTGAAAACTAAAACATACAACATCCATTTAAAAAGTTAACATAAATTCTTGAAACCTGTCCCTGTTTCCAAGCACCTGTTCCAAGACAAATACATTTCCAAAGCTTACTCTGATCAGAGATTTATTTAAAACATTCAAACTTCCAACAGTTACAACAGTGCTAGAATCCGAAAAAGCAGACAGAAAAAAACCTAGGGCTCCGTGCCCAACTACATGCATTCAGAGGAAAATAAGACATAAAGAAACATAGATAAAAATTCAGAGTTCGACAGCTGGTTTCCATGATCACAGTTCCTCCTTCAGCCATCCTGTCTCGCACCTTGGTTACCTATGGAAAACCATAAAATAAGGCTGAGTAACGAATTACTCAGTAAGAATCCCCAACCGGGGTACAATACGATATACATGGTCATCTAGCAGAAAGGTATGCAAGCTATGAATATAAACACAGAAGAGCACATAGCTTAAATCCACACATAAACTTTGGATGCCATCTCAAGGTCTTACTCTGGGATAATCCACCTCACGATACGATCCTATACGAGAAACAAGTCTCAGCCTCAGCCTGTCTACTGTCGATACGAAAGGTGAACTGGCTCACAATCCCGAGGAGCTCTCCAGTCGGCGCTATAATGAGCGTATGCGCGCACCGCATGCTACTGCAAACCAGGGGGTGCCGAGTCTAGTGGCAAGTTGCCCGTGTCGATCCACCATGCCTAACTAATCTCGGATCGGTGTCACCGACATAGGGTGTGAGACACGGACACGTGAACTATGTCAGCCTGAACCACCGCACCTGAGGCTAAGGAACAGGTCGTGGTAGGCTTACACCAGGAAGTCGTCCTTGCCCTATCAGGTGGCAATCAAGGGCTACTACCGAACACGCTGAGTACGTGCCGACTGCCGGGGACAAGGCAATGCCATGTCATCATCCCGACCGTTGGGGCATTTAATAGTCTGCCTTTCTCACCCAAGATTGTAGGGCCTGCCGTTAGGGTTAGCTAAACCCTAACGGTGGATCAGGGACGGACTACTGCCTCGTACGTCCCTGTCGTGGATGCAAGTTACCGTATGCATCCTGGCCGAGATGATGCTACCTATCTGAACTCTAAACTATAAAATCAACAGCAAACAATCCAATACGTGCTCAACAGATACAACGAACCTAGCATGATAGTACGAGGCAAGAACATAAAATGAGCATGCCAGAACAGAACAACCTAGCATGGACTAACATGAGAAACAACATAAGAAATCATGCCAGTAGGGAATTCAGAACAGAGCACCTATCACTAAACACGCTGATAAACAAAAACGAGCATACAAACAGCAATCACATATTATATCGCAGGGCCCACACAACTTCGGTAAGAAATCCTTACCTTGGTCAGGAGGCAACTACACACAAAAATCCTAAGCTGCGATCGATCCCGAGCTAGCTAATGAGAACCTAACAAGCACAACAATAATCACAATCCATAGGCCTAAACATAATAAAACAAATAGGGCTCGGCTCGAGAGCACTCACACGGCACGGCGACACGGGAGCTGGGCGCTGCTGGCGTGCTGGTGCGGTAGGGCTGCGCCGAAGCAGCGAGCGATGGCGCGTGGCACTGGGCTCGTGGTCGCGCTGCTGCGCGATGGCACAGCCGATGCGCGCGCAGACGCGACGACGACGAACGCGACGCGTCGCGGCGCGGGCTCGGCTGGGCGATGGCGTCTGGTGTGCGCGACGCTGCGTCGGGTCTACTGTTTGTGCGTGCGACAAGGGCTACGGGCCTGCTGCTTGTGCGTGCGACAGGGGCGACGGCCTGGCTGCTGGTGCGTTCGACAGGAGGGACGGGCTCGCTGCTGGGCAGATATGCTGCTCGGTTGGACTCCTCTCGGCTAGCTGCACAAAACACACACTCACCTCTTTTTCACTCGGCCAACAAGAACATCAATCGGAGAAGAAGAAGAGAACGATAAATCTTACCCGGAATGACACAACGGAGCTGCTAGGGAGAAGAAATTCGGCTTGGAGCTTGGGAGAGAATAGCTTGGGCGGCAATGGAGCTTTTGGAGAAGAAACTCATAAAATCTAATTTCCCTTCTTTTAATCAAATGCACCAAAAACCCCAAGGACTCAAGGCTAACCAAGTTATGCCGCGGAAAGAGCAACAAGAGCTCTCAATAGCTCAACTGGCACGCAACCTAATAAGCTTCCCAGAGACCCGTGTTCGAATCTCAACAACAGCACTTTTAATTCTCAATTTTTCTTTTGCATCTCACCATGCCCAAACACATCTACAAAGTATCAAAATCCTACTTAAGTCCAACCCATAATTTTAACAACTTAAAAGACATAAACGGCCCTAACGGCCCGACCAAATTACCAAAATACCCCTAGGGCATACCTGGAAGACCGGGATGAAAACCTGGGCCGTTACAATATTCCATCCTTTTTATGACTTTCGTCCTCGAAAGTCCTTCAGACTGAAACAGCTCCGGATAATGCAATCTCATCTCGTCTTCCCGCTCCCAAGTGGCTTCCTCTGAACTCTGACTCCTCCATTGAACCTTTACCAAACGGATCTCACGATTACGCAACGTCTTCGTCTCAGAGGCAAGAATCCTCACTGGCTTCTCCTCGAAGCTCAAACCCTCATTCAGCTGCAAAGGCTCAAAGTCCACAATGTGCGACGGGTCCGGCACATACTGCCTCAACATCGATACATGAAAAACACTGTGCACCGCTGACAAGGACGGAGGTAGGGCTAACCGATATGCAACTCTGCCAATCCTCTCTCTTCATACCCATCCACCAGAACGTCTGTTTAAGATCCTGATACATCTTGGTACCCCCAGGGTGCCAAGCAAATGGAGAACTGTGGGCCTCTGAGAGCAACTCTGCTCGCAATCCTGCAACATCCGGAACACACAACCGGCCTCTATAAGTCAACCCACTGTCTGGTGAATACACGAAGTCAAAATCTTCGTCAGCATTAACCCTGTCAAACAATCTCTTAAGTGCGGGGTCACTCAGTTGGCTATCAATAATCCATTTATCGATCGACGGTGACGAATCATCAATCGAGCTACTCGCAAGAACCTCACCCAACAACACTGCCACCTCGGCCCGCTCGAACTCTTTCTGCAATCTGGACTGGGAACTCAACAACGCCGCGGAGTGCGACGTCTTCCTACTTAAAGCATCAGCCACAACATTGGCTTTACCCGGATGGTACAAGATCTCGCAGTCATAATCCTTTACCAACTCTAACCACCTCCTTTGGCTCATATTCAACTTCTTTTGAGTAAACAGATACTTGAGGCTCTGGTGATCAGTAAACATCTTAAAACGCTCACCATACAGGTAATGCCTCAAAATCTTCAGCGCAAACACTACGACTGCCAACTCCATATCATGAGTCGGGTAGTTCTGCTCATACGGCTTCAGCTGACGGGAAGCATAAGCAATGACCTTCCCGTGCTGCATCAACACACAACCTAACCCGAACTTAGAAGCATCGTTGTAGACCACGAAACCACCTGTCCCCTTCGGGACTGCTAACACTAGAGCTGAAGTCAAACTAGGCTTGAGCTTTGCAAAGCTCTCATCACATTTACTATCCCAAACAAACTCGACACCCTTCCTCGTCAGACGAGTGAGGGGCGAGGCTATGGCGGAAAAGTCCTTAACGAACAGACGGTAGTAACCTGCCAAACCTAGAAAGCTGCGAATCTTGGCAACTGAAGTCGGCGTGGCCCACGAACTCAAGGCCTCAATCTTTGCGGGGTCCACGGCTATACCATCTCTCGAAACTACGTGACCTAGGAAGGCCACCTACTCCAACCAGAAAATCACATTTGGAAAACTTCGAATAAAGCTGGTTTTCCCTCAAAGCTGCCAATACTCGCCTCAAATGCTCTGCATGATCCTCCTTAGTCCTCGAATAGATTAGAATATCATCAATGAACACGATGACGAAGCTGTCCAAAAATGATTTGAACGCCCTATCCATCATGTCCATGAACGCTGCTGGGGCATTAGTCAATCTGAACGACATGACCACAAACTCATAGTCACCATATCTAGACCCGAAAGGTGTCTTAGGAATGTCGGCATCCCTGATCAGCAACTCATGGTAACCGGATCTCAGATCTATCTTGGAGAACACGGAAGCTCCCTGAAGCTGGTCGAACAAATCATCGATACCGGGCAACGGGTACTTATTCTTCACTGTCACCTTATTAAGCTCGCAATAATCAATACATAAGCGCATCGAACCATCCTTCTTCTTTACAAATAGAACTGGTGTTCCCCACGGGGACACACTCGGACGGATGAACCCTCGATCTAACATCTCCTGCAACTGAACCTTCAGTTCCTTTAACTCTGATGGCACCATACGATACGGAGCCTTCGAGATAGGGAGGGTCCCTGGCTCGAGCTCAATTGTGAAGTCAACCTCTCTCTTCGGGGGCAACCCCTGTAACTCCTCAGGAAACACATCCGCGAACTCCTGCACGACCGACACCTGATCAACAGTCAGCGAGGGGCGGCTCTCCCCAGACAACTTGGCTAGGAAGCCCCAAGCTCCACGAGCTAGCAAACAACAAGCTTTCACAGCTGACACCAACGGCGGGCAAACTCCTCCCTGGACTCCACGAAACATAAAGCTGGGCCGACCCGACGCCCTGAACACTACTTCTTTCTGGTGGTAGTCAATTAACGCGTGGTTAGCAGCTAACCACTCCATACCAAGAATCACATCGAAACCGCTCATAGGTAGGACTATGAGCGTAGCTACAAACAACTCTCCGGATATCTCGATCCGGCCATCCTTAATCTTATCTCTAGCTAACATATTAACTCCCGTAGGAGTGGCAACAGATAACTCCAAACCTAGAGGCTCTAATCTCAACCTAGCATGCTCAGCAAACAACATAGATACAAACGAATGCGTAGATCCAGAATCAAACAAGACAAATGCGCAGTGATCTAAAATAAGAAGCTTACTTGCCACATCGGCATCTGTACGCTCGGCCTCCTGACGAGTCGTAGCAAACACCCGACCCTGCTGCTGCTGCACTGGCTGAGCTGCCATGGCTGGCTGAGTACAAGAACGGATCATATGCCCCTCCATACCACAACGAAAACACACCCTAGGCCCTATCTGACAAACTCCAGTGTGGGCTATCCCACAAGTAGCACATAAGGAATCTGTTTGGGACCGCCCTGCTGGCGAGGCTGGAAACGGATCGGAGCTCTACGCTGATCCCGGTTCTGAAACTGTCCTTGACGGCGTTGGCCGCCTTCTCTGAAGTCAAACTTCCTCTTCTGCCCCACTACAGCTGAGACAGGCCGCTGAATCGGAGCGGCTACAAACTGCTCAACTGGATACTTCCCATTATAAATGGTTGCCAACTGACTGCTCTAGCATAAGTGTCAGGGGCCTGTGCCCTGACATCCTGAGACACACCCTGCCTCAAACCAGAAATGAACTTCCTAATCTTCAGCTCAGGAGTAGCTATCAACTGCGGAGCAAAATAACCATACTCCGAGAACTTCCTCTCATAGTCCTCAATGGAATCAGAACCCTGCTTCAGATTCTGGAACAGCTCTACCATCTTCTCCTGGGCCTCATCACTAATATACTTGACCCTGAACTCAGACTTGAAGAAATCCCAGGTGGGAGGTGGAGACCCAGCTGGTCTCTCACTCAAAGTGGACTCCCACCACCATCTAGTTGTGCCTCCTAGCACATGAGCTGCACACCTCGGCCTCTAAACATCGGGGCACACCATAATCAGGAAGGTGTACTCCAAATGGGCAATCCATCTGGCTCCCGCTAAAGCATCTCCCAAGGCATCAAACTTCTCTGGCTTCCACTTCACGAAGTCCTTCAACCATCTATCAAGCTCCTCGGCACTCTCTGCCACATCTGCCTCTAGGGCTACTTGCTCCTGCGGAGCTGAGGGTGCTGTTGCGCCCTGCTGAAACATGCGAGTCAACTGCTCGATCTGGGCTCGGGACTTTTCCCGCTGCGCGGCCAACAAAGCCTGGGTCTCTGCCCTCTAGTCACTCAACAGGCTGACCATCATAGCCCTCATAGAATCAGCAAATTCTGCTTCAGGAGCAGTCTCAGCTTGGGACGAAGTCCCTGTAGTATCAGACCCAATCCGGATACTTTGACCTGCTCTCGATCCTCCTCTTCCGGTGCGGGTGATTGGCATGCTGGCGATCTACACCCAAACCAACAACGAGTCAAAACCTACTCGTCTCCGCTCTACAACACTAAACAAGGCATACACTAGATGAATGGTATTGCCAATTCTTAACCCTTTTCTAAAAACAGTAAACTTAGGCGTACCTGATGACTGTCGGAGTGCTGATGATCATGGAAAAACGACCTACAACAAAAGGCCAGTCTACAGAATCTATGACTCTGAGCTCTGATACCAACTGTAAAGACCCGACCAGAATGGGGTCCTAAAATGGGTCTTTACCTCAATGCATGCATTCAAAACTAAAGTCAATATGCAAGAATGGTTTTTCGGATTCTAAGTGAAAACTAAAACATACAACATCCATTTAAAAAGTTAACATAAATTCTTGAAACCTGTCCCTGTTTCCAAGCACCTGTTCCAAGACAAATACATTTCCAAAGCTTACTCTGATCAGAGATTTATTTAAAACATTCAAACTTCCAACAGTTACAACAGTGCTAGAATCCGGAAAAGCAGTCAGAAAACAACCTAGGGCTCTGTGCCCAACTACATGCATTCAGAGGAAAATAAGACATAAAGAATCATAGATAAAAATTCAGAGTTCGACAGCTGGTTTCCATGATCACAGCTCCTCCTTCAGCTATCCTGTCTCGCACCTTGGTTACCTGTGGAAAACCACAAAATAAGGCTGAGTAACGAATTACTCAGTAAGAATCCCCAACCGGGGTACAATACGATATACATGGTCATCTAGCAGAAAGGTATGCAAGCAATGAATATAAACACAGAAGAGCACATAGCTTAAATCCACACATAAACTTCGGATGCCATCTCAGGGTCTAACTCCGGGATAATCCACCTCACGATACGATCCTATACGAGAAACAAGTCTCGTCCTCAACCTGTCTACTATCTATACGAAAAGTGCACTCGCTCACAATCCTGAGGAGCTCTCCAGTCAGCGCCATAATGAGCGTATGCGCACACCGCATGCTACTGCAAACCATGGGGGGGTCGGGTCCAGTGGCAAGCTGCCCAGGTCCAGTCACCATGCCTAACTAATCTGTGGATCGGTGTCACTGACATAGGGGTGTGAGACCTGGACACGTGAACTATGTCAGCCTGAACCACCGCACCTAAGGCTAAGGAACCGGTTGTGGTAGGCTTACACCAGGAAGCCGTCCTTGCCCTATCAGGTGGCAATCAAAGGCTACTGCCGAACACGCTGAGGACGTGCCGACTGTCGGGGATAAGGCAATGCCATGTCATCATCTCGACTGTTGGGGCATTTAACAGTCTGCCACCCTCACCCAAGATTGCAAGGCCTGCCGTTAGGGTTAGCTAAACCCTAACGGTGGATCAGGGACGGAGTACTGCCTCGTACGTCCCTGCCGTGGATGCAAGTTACCTTATGCATCCTGGCCCGGATGATGCTACCTATCTGAACTCTAAACTATAACATCAACAGCAAACAATCCAATATGTGCTCAACAGATACAACGAACCTAGCATGATACTAAGAGGCAAGAACAGATAACGAGCATGCCAGAACAGAACAACCTAGCATGGACTAACATGAGAAACAACATAAGAAATCATGCCAGTAGGAAATTCAGAACAGAGCACCTATCACTAAACATGCTGATTAACACAAACGAGCATACAAACAACAATCACATATTATATCGCAGGACCCACACAACTTCGGTAAGAAATCCTTACCTTGGTCGGGAGGCAACTACACACAAGAATCCTAAGCTGCGATCGATCCCGAGCTAGCTAATGAGAACCTAACAAGCACAACAATAATCACAA
Organism: Sicyos edulis; assembly: GCA_036507275.1. Lineage (NCBI taxonomy): Eukaryota > Viridiplantae > Streptophyta > Magnoliopsida > Cucurbitales > Cucurbitaceae > Sicyos > Sicyos edulis. The sequence goes on from CM071848.1 coordinate 26,912,103, forward strand.
TCTATAGGGCTAAACATAATAAAACAAATAGGGCTCGGCTCAGAAGCACTCACGGCACGCACGACGACGGGAGCTGGCGCGCTGGCGCGTCTTTGGTGTGGCGAGCTGCGCTACCGACAGAGGCGCGATGGCAGCGCAGGCGCTGCTGGTTGCGCGCGACAGAGCGATGCGCAGCTGCTGAGGCTGCGCGCGAGACAAGACAAGCGCGCGCGCAGACGTGGGATGACGAAGACGCGCGCGCGTGGGCGTGAGCTTCGGGCTGGGCGATGGCGTCTGGTGCGCGCGACAGTTGTGTCGGGCTTCTTTGCCGGTGGAGTGCGGCGACAGAGGCGACGGCCTGGGCTGGCTGGTGCGTCACGATTGGGGCGGCGGGCTAGGCTGCTTTGGCGAATCTGGCCGCTCGACCGACTCCTCTCGGCTAGCTGCACAAAACACACACTCACCTCTTTTTCACTCGGACAGCAAGAACATCAATCGGAGAAGAAGAAGAGGACGATAAATCTTACCCGGAATGACACAACGGAGCTGCTAGGGAGAAGGAATTCGGCTTGGAGCTTGGGACAGAATAGCTTGGGCGGCAATGGAGCTTTTGGAGAAGAAACTCATAAAACCTAATTTCCCTTCTTTTAATCAAATGCACCAAAAACCCCGAGGACTCAATGCTAACCAAGTTATGCCGCGGAAAGAGTAACAAGAGCTCCCAATAGCTCAATTGGCACGCAACCCAACAAGCTTCCCGGAGACCCAGGTTCGAATCCCAACAACAACACTTTTAATTCTCATTTTTTCTTTTGCATCTCACCATGCCCAAACACATCTACAAAGTATCAAAATCCTACTTAAGTCCAACCCATAATTTTAACAACTTAAAAGACATAAACGGCCCTGACGGCCCGACTAAATTACCAAAATACCCCTAGGGCATACCTGGAAGACCGGGATGAAAACCTTGGCCGTTACACTAACCCACTATTACAGTCATGGTATAATAATTACTAAGTTTAGGATATAAGAATGTAAAGCGGACAGATAAACAGTCAATAAGTAGAGAAGCACATAAATAGGATATATTCTACATGCCAACCCTAACAATAATCCAAGAAGAACCTAGCTACAATCATGCTAAAGCATACATCACCACAGAACATATACAACATACAATTCCATTTTACACACAAGAAAGAATAAACAGAGTTAAGCATCTACAAGCACAAACTCTTCCTGGGTACCTGGAAAAGCCTATCCACTAACAGTTTATATTTTCCAGACAACCTACATAGAAGCCTAATCTACTAACAGTTATAAAGTCCAGACAACCTGCATAAAAGCCTATCCACTAATAGCTCAATACAACACACAACTAGGAGTTATCAATGAGGTGCGCAGGGCCCACACAACCCTGGCAAGGAACCCTTACCTGTCAACAGTAGAAGCCCAAATCCTGAAATGATTCACAAGCTGAAGAACACCACACAGTTAACCTAACAACAAAACAATCAAGTCACAAACCAAACCACAACAACCAAACAACCAAACACCAGGAGTTAGGGCTTTACCAGAACCCGAGCAAGACCTCAACCTCCAAGGGTGGTCTCGGCCAAGGAAGTCCAACAACACACAAGAGAATTTCAAGCCCTTCCCTCTTAACTCTCGGCTAGGACAAACAACACAACACCAAGCATAGGTTAGTTTTGCCTACACACAATACACAAGCCAAACCCTTCCACATGGTGCTCTCGCCCACCAAGGGGATTTAGGGAAAAATTCAAACATCAACATCACACCAACTCACCTTGTAGTCTCGGCCAAGGAGAGAACACAAGAGGTCTCGGCAACACACCACAACCTTGAGATTTCGGCAAGGCTTCAACTTACGCAAATAAGAAGAACACTTGAGTGAACCAACCTCCAACCATTTGGACAACAAAAACAAGAGCAAAGATACAACACACTCACCTTAAGGATCTCGGCCAAGGAAGTGTTGCAAGAGCAAGGGAGATCTCGGCTAGGCTATGCAAAAACAACAATAAGGACTTGGTTAGAACACACACACCCAACAATGGTGTCCCTCGGCTAGATCTACTCTTCAAGCAAGCAAAACCAAACAAACACCTACCTTGAGGTCTCGGCAATGGAGGAGGATTGAAGATGGAGATCTTGAGCTTGGCTAAATCCAACACAATGGAGAAGATGAAGCCCTTCAGATCTACACTAGCAAGAGAAAAAGGAAGATGCAACTAGCTTGGAACAACAATGGAGTTTGGGGATTGCTTGTTCGGCCAAGAGAGGAAAAAGAAGAAGACAAAGAGAGAGGGAGGTGAGGTGGTCGGCTAGGGTTGGGGAAGGGAAGGAGAAAAGGCTAATTTTTCTTATTTTAAAATCCTAAAAAATCCCTCCATTTGACAAGTGTCAAATGAGGTTCCCCTTTCGAGTCCCAACTCCAACATCTTTTTAAAACATTTTATTTTCCATCTACACTTGCCTCCAATTCGACCACCACACACGAAGGATCAAATCCTAGCTCAACCCCAATTTATTTTAATTTACTTCTTTTTCCCGGGAGACCACCAAACTTTCCTAAAATGGAACTCTTGCCCTGGAAACCAAAACCGGAGGAAATTGAAGTCCAAAACCAACACAGACATACCTGAAACCCTGAGTAACTGTGAGAACAACCTGGAGGGAAAAAATGACCACAATACCTCTAGAGGGCAAAGTGACCAAAATACCCCTAGAAGCACAAAAAGCCCCAATAGCCCAACAACTCACTGGAAGAACAACCTATCAAGCCTGGAGAGCAGTAAGGAAAACTTGGGTTGTTACATTGGCGCCTGTGGTGAAATGCTAGGGACGGAGCCGAGGCTGGCCATGAAGCTTAGCAATGCTGCTTTCGGCGATAGGAGAAAACGAGGAAGAAGAAGAAAGCTTGGGGGAGGGCTCGGCTAGGGCTAAAAGAGAAGGAAGATGGGATTTTTCTTTTTATTTTCTTAATTAAAACCATTTAGAAGTCTTCCCAAAAACACTTGTCAAATAGGTTCCCCTTTCAAGTCCTGGCAAACTCGCATTTTAATTCTATTTTCTGTTTAAACCCAAACGACCTCCAAACAACTCTCGGTCCTAAAACCTGAAACCACAACACAATTAAAAACTCAACACAAGTCTGGAAAGCATAGCGAAACCCTGAACAATTACCAAAATGCCCCTGAGGCCAAATGACCAAACTACCCCTCGGGGTCAACCAGCCCTAACAGCCCAACAAAACGACAGAAAAAGTAACCGAACACACCTGGAGAACAGAAATGAAAACCTGGGCCATTACACCTCCGCCATAATAACGGCCCAGTTTTCCATGCTGGTTTCCCAGGTGTTTTCGGTTCATGATTCAGATGTTCAGTTGGGCCGTTAGAGCTATTTTAACCCTTACGGGAAATTTTGGTCATTCTGCCTTTAGGACCGGGTTTTGTGGATAATCAGGATTCCAGGGTTATTCCTGTCTTTAGCCAATGTTGATTGATTGTTGTTTGCAAGTTCCAAGTGTTTGTGTTGGCTGCTCGGAAGTTTGTAGTTAGTTTGGTTAATTATAAATTAAAGAACTAAAAGAGCGCCTGTTGGGATTCGAACCTGGGAGGATTTGAGAAGCTTTTGGCTCAAGTGTTTTGTTAAGTAGAAAAAATAAAAGTGCGCCTGCCAAGGCTCGAACCCTGGTCGTTTTGGAGTTGGGAGCTTGGTTTAAAAGAATTTTAAAACGAGAAAAATAAAAGGTGATGCTTGTAAGATTTGAACCCTTGACCTGAAGGGGGGTTTTGGAGGCTTGGATTTAATGAGTTTATTTAGGGAGAAAAGGTTGCTTCAGCTAGGACTCGAAGGGGGAAAGCCCAGGGAAGGAATCGCTTAACCTATTTAGAAAAGAAAAAGGGAAACGTATTTTTGGGATTCTTCATTCTCCCTTGCCGCATGAATTCTTCAAGATTTCTCCTCCTTGTCGTTTCTCCAAGAATCCGAGCCAAGATTCGAGGGGTAAGATTTCTTTCTTCTTCTTCTCCTTCCCTAGCTGAAAAACCATCTCTTTGTTGCTCGGCCAAGCCCTAACCATCGGAGATGCTTTATGGGTGTTTTCTTTCCAGCCGAGGCCTTCACCTTGGCACATTCTGCCCCCAGGCGTTTGCCCCAGCAGCACCAGCGTTGCAGCAGCGAGCCAAGCCCGAGCCTCTTTGGACGTCCAGCAGCTGCTGCGCAGCCCCGTCTGTTCGCCCTAGGGAAGTGCAGCAAAGGCAGCCGATCGCCCTTGCACGCAGCGCCCTTCGCCGCAGCCAGCGCCAGCACCGTCCAAGTTCTATTGTCGATCTCTCGCGCCCATCGTCGCTCTAGCGAAACCCCATCGCCCAGCCTCAGCACCAACTCGCCCTCATGTACCGCACCAGTGAAACCAAAGCAGCGATCCACTCGTTCGTCTGCGCCCACTACCAGCATCCCTTCTCGCCCTCAGCACCGAGATGCCCTTCTGCCGACACCTTACAGTTCGCCCGCGGGCGAGCTGCCACAACAGTTAGCCGTAGCCTGCATCGCTTCACCGATTGCGCCACGCAGTAGTCCCGTTCATCTAGGCCTCTTCGTGCAGCAAGCTTTCTTCCTCCTGTAGCCGCTTCGCTCGTAGCAGCGCCCCTTCACCGTGTGCAGACTCGTCGCTAGCCCGCGCAGCAGTGCCTCTTCGCCAGGCAAAGCTTCACCCCAGTGAAGCTCCGAAGTAATGGAGTTGTTTTCTCCGGTTGCCGTCTGATTCTCGGTTTGGGTAACCTCTATTCCCCTTTCGTTGTTGGTTAAGTTAGATGCTTGCAGGTGTATTGATCGTCTTAATATCGATGTTAGGTGTTGTGCCTTGTGGGTAGCTTGCAGCTCGAGAAGCTCTTAGTTTATGTGATTGTTTTCTACTTGTTTCAAGGGAAGGATTTCTTACCGGGGTTGTGTGGACCCTGCGAAATACTTTAATAGCACATTGATATTTTGTGAGTGTTTATGAGCATTCTAGTGGATAGGATACTTGTTTCTGATCCGGCATGTTTGCTGTCTTGTTCATGTTAGCTCCATGCTAGGGATTTTCTTACTCTGGCATATCCATGTTTCCTGTTCATTTTCTGTAGAGCCATGCTAGGATCGTGTTGTTATTGATTATTGCCTAGTCGATCTATTAGCTTGCATTACTGTACTTAGGAAGCTGTTAGGAGATATTAGTTTAGGTCTCGCATGGGTAAGACCTAGATGGGCACCAATGCGATGTCAGTGTGTGTAAGTCCCCGATGGGCATCACACTGTTGCGGTATGTGTAAGTCCCCGATGGGCATCATAGTGCAGCTAGGGAGTGTAAGACCCTGTAGGGCAGTTTGAGAACCTAGTAGGAATAAGTCCCCGATCGGTATCCTTGTGCTTAAGCAGGTATAAGTCCTGGATGGGCTTCCGTGTATTGAGTAGGTGTAAGACCCCGATGGGCATCCTCGAGCTTAAGCTGGTGTAAGTCCTCGATGGGCAACCTTGAGTTCTGTTTGAGTAAGACCCGGTAGGGCGTCATCGCGCTTTAAAGTGAGTAAGACCCCGATGGGCATCACACTGTTGCGGTATGTGTAAGTCCCCGATGGGCATCATAGTGCAGCTAGGGAGTGTAAGACCATGTAGGGCAGCTTGAGAACCTAGTAGGAATAAGTCCCCGATTGGCATCCTTCTGCTTAAGAGGTATAAGTCCCCGATGGGCTTCCGTGTATTGAGTAGGTGTAAGACCCCGATGGGCATCCTCGAGCTTAAGCTGGTGTAAGTACCCGATGGGCAACCTTGAGTGTTGTTTGAGTAAGACCCTGTAGGGCGTCATCGCGCTTTAAAGTGAGTAAGACCCCGATGGGCATCACCAGGTGTAAGACCCTGATGGGCATCCTACAGGTGTAAGACCTAGATGAGCATCCTTGTGTTGAGTTGGTGTAAGACCCCGATGGGCATCCACGTGTTCTAGCTTGTGTAAGTCCCCGATGGGCATCCAAGTGTAAATCGAATGTAGGTTGTAGTTGTAAGACCCGAAGGGCAGCTCGGTGAGTCCTTGAATAGGAAAGTTCTAAAATTGATGGTTAGCTTGAACCAGGTTGTTTTCTCTGTGCTTGTGATTGGTTGCATGTATCTGTGTGCTAGATGATTGGTTTTTCGTTTTGTACCCCGATTGGGGATTCTTACTGAGCGACTCGTTGCTCACCCTTACTTTTCTGTTGTTTTCCACTAGGTAACTTGGGACCGAGACTGGATGGCTAGGGGGGTCCTGCTGGATGATCATGGACAGAGTACTTTGAGTCTTGTTGCATCTGTTCTTTATTCTTTTGCATGTAGACAGGGCACGGAGCCCTTAGTTGGACTTTGTTGTATTTCTGAACATTAAACTATCTGCTTCGGTTTCTTTCTGTTAAATTTGTTTTGGATGTTTTCATTTGCAAATAAACAAAACTCTGGCTAGGGTTGGATTTGGTCAAACTTTTGACAGGTGCTTGGAAAAAGAGACAGGTCCAAATAAATGAAATTTCACTGAATATTTTATTGTTTTAAAGTTTTCTATAATTTCGCATTCATGATTTCGGGTTTTCATACATGCATAAGAGGTTTAAGACCTAGGTTTAGGACCCTATTCGGGTCGGGTCTTTATAGGCATCTTCTGCTGAGCCTCTTCACTGATGTATTTGGCCCTGAAGTCGGTTCTAAAGAACTCTCAGGCGGCTAGTGGAGACCCTGTTGGTCTGCCCCTATCGGTGGACTCCCACCACCAAACTGCTGTGTCTGCCAGCATATGGGCCTCACATCTCGACCTCTGCACATCAAGACATCCCATCACTCGAAAGATATACTCCATCCTGGCCAACCACTTTACTGCTACTAACGGATTGTTAGAAGCATTAAACTCGATAGGCTTCCACTTGGTAAAGTCCTTAAGCCACTTACCGAACTCGACGGCTCCATTAGTGTCATCTGTCTCATCAACAATAACCTACTGATCCTACCCTCCCGGAGGGATCACCGGGGCTACTAGAGATGTTGAGGGTGTCTGCTGAATCAGATGTGTCAGCCGTGCTATCTGTGCTCGAGACTCTTCTCTCTATGCTGCAAGCTACGCCTGAGTCTCAGCTCTCTGTTCGGCCATTAGGCCCATCATCATAACACACATAGCTGAATAAAAATCCGCTCTTAAAGCTACACTTTGAGACGTAGTAGCCTTCACCCCTATAACAGCATAGGTTTTTCTTTCGATTCTCAAGGTTTATTCAGTTGTTTTTCCAGTGAGTTGCCTCGGCTGTTAGGGCTGTTTGAGCCTCTAGGGGTATTTTGGTCATTTTGCCCTCTAGGTGTGCTTTACAGTTAATCAGGGTTTCGGGACTGTTTATTTTATTGATGGACTTCAGATATTCTTCGGTTTTGAATTCTCTGGCAAGTGTTGCATTTCTGAGAAGTTTGGAGGCTTTCCAGTTAAAAGAGAAAAATAAGAATAAATTGTGTTGATGCTAGGATTCGAACCATGGTGGTTTGGAAGTTGGATTTGAGCCAAATGAAAGAGAAAATAAAATGTTGTTTAAAAGTGTTCTTGGTGGGATTTGAAGGTTGGATTTTTGGAGGCATTTTAATATTAAAAAAAAAAGGAAAAATGCAATATGGTTTTGTCTTATTCTTTCCCCTTCCCCTTGGCCGACCAACCCATTGCTCTTCCCCATCTCCTTGGCCGAATTCTTCAAGCTCCATAGCTCTCCATTGCCAAGCTCTCAAGCTTTCCTCCATAGCTCATCTCCTCCATCTTGCTTCAAGGTAGGTATTTGCAAACCCTTTTTCTTCTTCTCCTTGTCATGGTCGAGACCTAGTCTAACCAAGAGAAGTTCTTCTTCTCTTCTCCATTGTAGATCCGAGAGCTCCTTGCCTTCAGGATTGAAGATCTTGCTTGCTCAATCACTTTGGATCCGAGATCTATTGCTACTCCTCTTTGTTGGTGGAATCTGAAATCACTCCCTCTGCAACCTCCATTACCGAGAGCTCGTTAGTAAGTTTGATGGTGTTTTTGCCTTGGTTAGTTGATTGGTTGTGTAGATCTAACATGGTTCTTCATCTTTGTGCAAGACAAGCCCTAGCCGAGTCTCCCTTTTCTTGTGCATCCATCTTGATCGAGACCACCGTGCTTCATTGGAGACCTTGCCGAACTCACCTAGGTAAGCTTGTATGTTGTTGGGTTGGTTTGGCCCAGAGCAACTTAGTAGCAAGTTGGGTGTTGCAACTCCTTTGGCCGAGAGCTCCATGTTGGTTTGGGTGTGTAACAGCCCGGGTTTTCCTTCCGATTCTCCAGGTACGTTTGGTTGGTTTTCAGTTGTTGGTTGGGCTATTAGAGCTGTTTGAGCCTTTAGGGGCATTTTGGTCATTTGGCCTCCTGGGGGTATTTTGGTAACTTTCCAGGCTTGTGTTGAGTTAATAAATTATTTTGGTTCTTATTCCAGGTTAGGGAGTTGTTTGGAGAAGTTTGGGGATTGCCTGGGATTAAACAGAAAATCTTTTTAAAAAGTGTTGGAGTTGGGACTCGAAGGGGGAACCTCATTTGACACTTGTCAAAAGGAGGATTTTTGTTGCATTTTAAATTAGAAAAAAGACAAAACATTTCTTCTCCTCCCTTGCCCTAGCCGACACTTCCCCCTCTCCTTCTCTTCTTGCTCTTTCTTCTTCCTCACTGAAAGAGTTAAAGGTTCAGTTGCAGGAGATGTTATACCGTGGGTTCATTCATCCCAGTGTGTCCCCGTGGGGAGCACCAGTCCTGTTTGTGAAGAAGAAAGACGGTTCAATGCGTCTCTGCATAGATTACAGATAACTGAACAAGGTTACAGTGAAAAACAAGTACATGTTGCCTCGTATAGATGACTATTTGATCAACTTCAGGGAGCATTTGTTTTCTCAAAAATAGATTTGAGATCTGGTTACCATCAGCTAAGGATCAGGGATGCGGACATCCCCAAGACATCCTTCAGGTTGAGGTATGGTCATTATGAGTTCTTTGTGATGTCTTTTGGGCTAACCAATGCCCAGCTGCTTCCATGGATATGATGGACAGAGTATTCAAGGCATTCTTGGATAGCTTTGTCATTGTATTCATAGATGACATCCTTTTTTACTCTAAGACTAGAGAGGATCATGCTTCACACTTGAGACAAGTACTGACAACACTGAGAGAAAATCAGTTATACGCTAAGTTCTCCAAGTGTGACTTTTGGTTGGAACAGGTTGCTTTCCTTGGTCATTTGGTTTCCAAAGAAGGTATCGCAGTGGACCCCGCCAAGATTGATGCAGTGAGTTCTTGGGCTAGACCGACCACGGTCGCAGAGATTCGCAGCTTTCTGGGACTGGCAGGCTATTACAGTAGGTTCGTTCAGGACTTTTCCGCCAAAGCAACACCCCTTACCAGATTGACAAGGAAGGGTTTTGAGTTTGTTTGGGATGAAAGATGTGAAGAGAGCTTTGCCCTGTTAAAGCACAATTTGACATCCGCTCAAGTTTTGACAGTGCCAAAGGGTACATGTGGTTTTGTAGTGTACAGCGACGCTTCTAAGTTTGGTCTAGGTTGTGTTCTGATGCAACATGGTAGGGTTATTGCCTATGCTTTGAGACAGCTTAAACCTTATGAGCAGAACTATCCGACGCATGATATGGAGCTAGCTACAATAGTATTTGCATTGAAAATCTGAAGACATTACTTGTATGATGAAAAGATTCAGATTTTTACAGACCGCTAGAGACTCAAATACTTCTTCACTCAGAAGGAGTTGAACATGAGGCAGAGGAGATGGCTGGAGTTGGTTAAGGTTTGGGTGTGTGTGTTGTTTGCATCCTAGCCGAGATCTAACATGTTTGTGTTTGATGTGTTGCCTAGCCAAGATCAAGAGGTTCAAGTGTTGTAGCCGAGCTCCTATAGCTTCTTTAGTGCTTGGCCGAGAGCACTAGGTGCAAGTAGGGGTAGTCTCTTGATTCCCTTGCTTCTAGTTTGTAGTTCATAGTTAAGTGTTTAGGTAGCTAAGTTTAATTGTATGTTGTATGCTTTATTTGGTTGTGAGACACTACAACTCAAGGAGCATTTTACTGTTGTTGTTTTCTGCTTGTTCCAGGTAAGGATCTCTTACCAGGGTTGTGTGGGCCCTGTGATATATTTTGATTGCATCCTTGTTATATGTTGATTGTTATGAGCATGTTAGTGGATAGGATTGCATTGTTGTTCATCTCTGCTAGTATGTTTATCTTTGTTCCACATGTTAGTGCCATGCTAGGTTTGTTCTTCCAACATTTTCTGTAATTCCTGCTTTAAGTTCGTAGTATCATGCTAGGTTACTTTCATTTACTTGTTAAACATGCTCTGAACTGTTAGGGATTACTTACTTAATAGTGGATAGCTTAGTTAGGGTGTCTTCTCCAGAGGCTGAGAGAGAACATAACGTACTTTGTCCCCACAGGTCGGGATCAGTGAGTAGCATAACGTACTTTGCTTCTGCCACCGACAGCCAGTGCGGATTTTCTCCCTCATCGGTATAAGCCTAGTTTGTAGCCTTCTAGAGTGGAACCCGTCACGGGTGCAAGCCGGCCCGGAGACAGTTCTTAGCTTGGTCGGTGGTACAGGCTGCTACAGCTGAGTGTCGAGGGCTTCACACTACTGTAGATCAGTGACACCGTTTTCGTTCTTGTTTTAGAGCCTGACTTCGGGTACTCTTCTGTTGTCTTAGGAATAGCTTGGCCGAGGGTAAAAGTCCCTCGAGGACACCTATTCGGGATCAACTTTTGATTTGGTCATTTGGCCGAGGGAGAAAGACCCTCGAGGGTGTCTAACATCTATATGGGATCATCTTTTGAGTTGATCAATTGGCCGAGGGAGAAAGACCCTCGAGGATGTCATTTGGGATTGGTTAGGAGAGCCAATCATTAGGCCTGAAGTAGGAAACTTCCGAGGTTCCCGGACTTGTCTTGTTAGCCCGATGAGTAAAGTTCTGTTCTGGTAACTGTTTGCATGTATACTAGGATGTCAGGTGATTGGCGTATCATATTGTACCCCGGTTGAGGATTCTTACTGAGTGCCTTCGTACTCACCCTTACTTTCCTTTCAGGTAACTTGGGACATCACTGGGATGGCTAGTGGAGGGAGCTATTTGATCATGGGAGCTGCCGGCATACTCTGTTCTTATTTGTTAGTTTGAGTCTTTCTTTCTGTAGTAGCATGCTGGGGAAAACTGTTTTATGTTTTTAAAGAGTTGATTGAATTGTTTGCCTGTGAATACTGGCCAGGATTTATTTATGGAAGTTTTAGAAATGAATGCTTTTTTATGTTGTTTAATCAAGTTTTATTTTAAGCAGTTTTCTTTATTACTTTAAATGTTTTACTTTGTAAGCATGCTAGTAAGAACCAGGTTTAGGACCACCTTTGGGTCGGGTTCTTACAACCCCCTCAACAGACGAGGCCAAAGGTGGCCTACAAGTTGGGTAAACCCTGAATGTCGTCTCATTAATCTCTCTATTAGCAGTACCTGACGTCCCTGCTCCACTACGTGTAACCGGCATACTGGCGATCTACACGGAAACCACAAAGAGTTAGTGTTACGACCCGAGATTTTTCTTTTAAAAATTTAATTTTGCTATTTTTTTTCCACAATTTATTTTGTAGAAACTAAATTATGAGAAATTAATTGCGGTGGTTTATTGTAAATTAATTAGTAAGACTTTTTAATTTTTGAAACCACCAAGTCCTTTGGGTTCTTTTCCTCCTTATTTTCTTAATTCTGTGGTTCATCCCCAAATCTCATGACTTTTCAAGTGAAAAACGTTTTTTTTAAGTCTTCCATTTATGTTTTATTTTGTGACTTAAAATCAAGGAGTTAAAAAGGGTATTATTCTTTTAATTGCTTAAAAAAAAAGAAAAAGGAAAGCTATTTTTAGCTTTTGGTGTTTATGCAAGTAATTAAAAAAAAAAAAAAAAGAGAGAAAACTCTTCTGCCCTTCATCTTCTTTGCGAGTCACTTCCACGGCCGACCATTTCGTTGCCGCCATATGTTGTAACTCCACCAGGTTTTTTTTTTTATTTTGGCTATGCCGATTTTTCTTCTCGAGTGGTACTTAAGTAGCTCAGCGTTAGTTTGCGCGAGAAAAACGGCCAACCCACTTTCAAGTTCTCCGACCAAACCCGCCTTAAGCTCGTCCCAATCTGAGTTCGTTGGCTGCCGATTCGAAGTCCCCCTACCCGTTGAGATTCGTGCCCAACCCGTTAACGCCACTACCCGGACTCCAACTTGTGTTGCGCTTGACCCACCAATAAGCTGCTTGTAGTTGCCGTTTCTGGGGTATTGTATTCTATTATTTTGTTTTTATAAAATGAAAAAGGGCTAATACCTAAGGATTTTTAAAAGCATAAAATATAACTTGGGTTTTAATTGCTAAAATATGATTTAATCATATAGCTTGTGTTAAGCTTCTAGTGATTATAAGTTTATTTTTGGAATGCTTGTGTTTGGGGTTTTGTTTCAAAATTTAATAGTTTTTTTGGGTTTTAAATCAGAAGTTGTTTATTGTTTTAATGAGCTGCTATTTCAAAATGATTTCATGAGCCATGTGTTGCTTTGCATCATTTTGTCACTTGGCTATAAATCTCATAATTTTATGAGTGATTAGTTGGGCTGTTATTTTTTGTAATAAATATAGTTTTGTGGGTTGTGTTACTAAATGAAGGGAGATGGACTTTGGTTCTTTTAAATGGTCAATTGTTGGGAATGGGTAAGTTCCAAATATCAATTAGTTGGCCATGAACTATTTAAATGACACGAGTTTTAATCATCAAAACTAAGAAATTTAAAAGCTAGTTAATCATCAAAACTAAGAAATTTAAAAGCTGGAAATTAGATTGGACTTAGAATTTAAAATAGGCAGTGGGCTTATGGTTGGATTTTTATTATGGAAGCATGTGTTGATTTTAAAATGAGTGCCACAAATTTATGGATTTTAATAATTGGGTTTTAAGCCTTGTTTTCAAATAGAATATTTTTATGGATTAATTAATATTCTATTTTTAGAGGTTTTTGTTGACATAAATAATTGAATATTATTTAAGAAATGGTTGGGGAAACTTTTTATAAACTTTGGATTAAGGGTTTTTGGATCATTTCAATGCCCTTAAGGTTATGAGTTTTTACTTCGAGAGGGAGCCAAGGTTAACTTTAGGATGTGATTTGTTTAGGCTCAACCTCTTAGCTCATTCGAGATTTTAGCACGCAAATTGAGGAGTTCTATATCTTCAAAGGTAAGGATTTTTACCTAGGGTTGTGTGGTTCTTAAATGCATTGTTTGCTTAATATTTAATTGATAATTTGCTAGATTATCTATAAGATGCATGGATTTCATCTTTGAGTTAAGTTTGACCTCGTTGACTTCTATGCTTGTTGCTTGAGCTACTGATAGGTTGTTTATCATATTTTTATACTAATTTTCCTTGTGCTTGATACTGTTCAATAGTATGCGATGTTGAGTAGTAAATAGGATGAAGTTGATGTAACGACCCAGAAATTTCATCTGGTCGGGCCGACAGGGCCGGTTTCGGCTCGGTTATGTAATTGTTAATTGCCGGAAAAATTATGAGTGGGATCGGGAATTTTGGTGAAGGCATTTGGGCTTGAAAGAATGTGGAAATAAATAGGGAATTAAATAGCGCGTCGAGTGAGATTCGAGCCAAGGACGTGTCGCATGCTAGGCGGAAGGCGCCACAAAGTGAGCCATCGGCGTGTTTGTTAATCTCGCGCGATCTTGTATATATGCGCGTGCTTGCGAGATTTAATATAAAAGCAGAATTTCGCCCGATTCCTTCCCCATTTCTCTTCTTCTTCTTCTTCGCGACTCTTCTCCGACCGACCAGCGATTTCTCCCTCGTCGACCGGTCATTTCTGAGCTCCTCTTCTCCAGTTCGAAGGCCATTCTTTCCCCCGAGCAGCAGGTACTTCTTCTTCTTCTTCTTCTCCTTCAAAATTCGAGTTCTTCACCCCTGTTTCGGGCTTCGCCATTTCCGGCCGAGTCGAGGTAATTTGAGGTATGGGTTTTGTGCAGCTAGTGTAGGGGAGTTCGCCATCAAAGAATCGCTCGTCGAATCCCCTTGGATCGCTCGATTTCGGGTTTCTCCTTCGCCCCTGTTCGCGCGCAGAAACAGAGCCCCTGCCGCCGAGCCGCGCCGCGCATCACCGCGCGCCCGCGCGCACGCCTGGCCCAGCTCCGTGTCACGCAGCGCCGTCCCAGCAGTGCCGCTCGCGTCCGCGCACGCGCATCCTCGCCAGCGCCCAGCCGAGCCGCATCGCCAACGCCCTGTGCGTCCGGGCGCCCGTCCGCGCGCCCCAGCGCGCCCAGCCAGCCCCGTTGCTGCCCCGTTCGTGCAATCGGCTCGTTCGTGCATTTTTCGTGCCTCGTGAGTTGCTCCCGAGCTGAGCCTTGTTTGTTTTATTATATTTAGGCCTATTGTGTGATTTTTGTTATGATTGATAGGTTCTCGATAGCTAGTTCGTGTCAAATCGTCCCCGACCAAGGTAAGGATTTCTTCTGGGAGTTGTGTGGACCTGCGATATATTATGCGATTCTTTGATTGATTGCTTGTTTGTGTTTATTGACATGTATAGCTAGGTACTCAATTCACGAATTCCCGATTAGCATGTTTTTCTGACTAATTCTCATGTTAATCCATGCTAGGTTGTTCCTTTCTAGCATGCTCGTATCTGTTCCTTGCTTCGTAGTATCATGCTAGGCTCGTTGTATTCTTATTGAGCACGTATTGGATTTTATGGAATTGTTTGCTTTGTTTGCTAGGGCGGAGTTAGAGTTGCGGTAGATAGCATCATCCGGGCGATGCATAAAGTACCTTGCATCCATGGCGGGGACGTCGAGCAAGTCATTCCGTCCCTAGACCCCGTGAGGATTAGCTAACCCTACCTGGTGGGCCCCGCAATCTTGGGTGAGGGTGGCGATCGTTAAATGCCCCAACCGTCGGGATGATGACTTGGCATCGCCTGCGTCCCGGCGATCGGCACGTCCTCGTGTTCGGCCGTAGCCCCCGATTGCAACTGTTAAGGCAAGGACGGCTTCCTGGTGTAAGCCTACCACGACCGTTCCTTGGCCCCAGGTGCGGTGGTTCAGGCTGACATAGTTTACGTGTCCAGGTCTCACACCCCTATGTCGGTGACACCGATCCAAAGATTTAGTTAGGCGTGGTGGATGGACATGGGCAGCTTGTCTCTGGACCGGCACCCCCATAGTCTGCAGCGAGCACGCGGTACATGCTTACGCTCATTACAGCGCCGACCGGAGAGCTCATCGGGATCTTGAGCCAGTGTACCTTTCGTCGATAGTAGACAGGCTGAGGCCGGGACTTGTTTCTCGTATAGGGCGACTTGTGTGATGGACTTTGTGGTGGATATTATTCCGGACTAAGACCCTAAGTTGGCATCCGAGGCCCAAGTGTGGGCTAAGCTATGTGCTCTATTCTGTGTTTATATTCAATAGCTTGCATACGCTATCGAGATGAACCATGTATATTGTATTGTACCTGGTTGGGGATTCTTCTTGAGTAATTCGTTACTCACCCTTACTCGTGGTTTTTCCACAAGTAACCAAGTTAAGAGACAGGATGGTGAAGGAGGAGCTGTGATCATGGGGCCCATCTTCCAACTCGATTTTTGTATTATGACTCTTTATGTTTTGTTTCCCTGAATGCATGTGGCCAAGACACGGAGCCCTAGATGTTTTGTAAATGTTTTGTGGATTCCAGCATTTTTGTATCGAGCGTGTTTTGAATGGTTTTTAGTAAATCTCTCGATCGAGTAAACTTTGGAAATGTATTTATCTTGGAACAGTGCTTGGAAACAGAGCAGTTCGAGGAAATTGTCTAGTTTTTAAAGGGGTTATTTTGAATGTTTTTGTTTTAATTGGAATCCGAAATCATGTCTGTTTAATGTCCTTTACTTTGAATGCATGCATTGGGGTAAGGGCCCATTTAGTGCCCCATTCGGGTCGGTCCCTTACAGTTGAGTCCCTACATTATTATAGGACTAGTAGCATTCCTATAAGATTTATTAGGACCAGTTGAGTTCCTAATCCTTAATAGGGCCAGTTAAGTCCCTACATTATTATAGGACCAGTTGAGTTCTTAATCTTTAATAGGGTCAATTGAGTCCCTACATTATTATAGGACCAGTAGCGTTCCTATAAGATTTATTAGGACTAGTTGAGTTCCTAATTCTTAATAGGGCCAATTGAGTCCCTACATTATTATAGGACCACAACGTTCCTATAGGTTTTATTTTAGGGCTAGTTGTGTCCCTAACTAGCTAGAACCAGTAGAGTTACTTTTATAAGACCAGTTGAATTTTCCTATAAGTTATAGCAAGAGCAGTTGTGTTCCTGTTAGTAACCACTTGGACCAGATGAGTTCCTTATGTACGTAGGCCAGACAAGCACTAGAATAGGTGGAACCAGTTGTGTTTTCCCTTTTTAGCTGAGCCTATAGGTTCTCAGCTTAGAGATCTGAGTCTGAGAGTATTGTAGATAATGAGGGCAGTTGTTGGTTAAGTGTTGAGCTGATGTATGCATTTTTGTACTCTAGGTGAGAGTTCTTACTGAGTAATTCCCATTACTCACCCTTTATAATTTTCCCCCTCCAAGTGTTGAGGTATACCGGGACGGATGAGTTGGGTGAGGCTATTGGATTATGGGGGTCACGTTTCCTATTATTTATTAACTGTCTTTCTATTCCGCTTGAACTATTTAATAAATGTTTATTTCAATTCAGAAAGTTGTATTTATATTTTGAATCATTCCTGGCCATGAGAACGTTTTACTGTTTTACACTTATTGGATATTCAGTTGGTTTTAATAAAGAGCATGTTTTGATTTTAAATTATTTGTGACTTGTTGAGTTTTTAATCATGCATGCTGGTAAAGTCCTACTAAATTAGTTATTTTAGCCGGGTCTTTATAGTTAGTTAACTCTCAGACTCTCACTGCTAACAACGGGTAACACATGTCTACTAGATGCAGTAATTTAATAAAAACCCTTAACGAAGAACTTTGACAAACCTAACGGCTGTAGAAGTGCTGATGATCATGGGGAAAAACAACCTACAAAGTAGGTTAGTCTACAGAATCTATGACTCTATGCTCTGATACCAACTGTAAGAACCCGACCCAAAATAGTCCTAACCTAGGTTCTCACTCAGCATGCTTGCATTAAAAGATAATAAAAAAACATCTCAACAATTATAACTTGCATAAATGAACATTCAATGTAAGGCCCAACTTAAAAATGAAGTCCTTAATGGCTTTACTAGCATGCATGATAAGATACTAAGAGAAAATAGAAATTTTAATTAAAAACATGCTCTCATATAAAAATATAAGTTCCGTTAGTGTAAAATCCCGACTAAAATAACTAATTTTAGTAGGACTTTATTAGCATGCATGATTAAAAACTCCACAAGTCTCAAATAATTTAAAATCAAAACATGCTCTTTATTAAAACCAACTGAATATTCAATAAGGGTAAAACAGTAAAACGTTCTCCTGGCGAGGAATGATTCAAAATATAAAAACAACTTTCTTAATTGAAATAAAGATTTATTAAATAGTTCATGCGGAATAGAAAAACAGTTAATAAATAACAAGACACGTGACCCCCATAATCCAACATTCTCGTCCAGCACATCCGTCTCGATATACCTCATCACCTGGAGGGGAAAAATGATAAGGGTGAGTAATGGGAATTACTCAGTAAGAACTCTCACCCAGAGTAAAAAAATACATACTCAACACCTAACCAACAACTACCCTCATTATCTATAACAATCTCAGACTCAAAACCCTAAGCTGAGAACCTCTAGGCTCAACTAATTGGGGAAACATAACTGGTTCCATCTACTCAGGTACTAGTCTGGCCTATTTACATGAGAGACTTATCTAGTTCAAGTGATTACTAACAGAAAACACAACTGATCCTGTTAAAAGTAACTCTACTGGTTCTAGCTAGTTAGGGACGCAATTGGCCCTATCACAAAATCAGGAACACAACTGGTCCTGCTATAACTTATAGGAAACGCAACTGGTCCTATAAGGCGGTAGGAACGCTACTGGTCCTACACAATTAGGGAACACAATCGGCCTATTAAAGGTCGAACACAAGCTGTCTGCTGCTGCTACAACTTATGAGAAACGCATATTTCGTCCCATAAATTACATCAAATCAAGAAATCAGTGCACGCAATCGGACTGCTATAATCTTATAGGAAACACAATCGGTCCTATAAGGTCAGTAGGAACGCATATCTTCGGTCCTCTGAATTAGGGAACACAACTGGCCCTAATTAAGGTCAGGAACACAACTGATCCTGCTACAACTTATGAGAAACGTAACTGGTCCCATAAGTTACATCAAATTATTTACCAATCAACATCTCATACTACTGAGCAATATCAAACCAAAGGAACATTTTGGTATATAAAAACATTAAATAAACTATCAGTAGCTCAAATATCCAATATAGAGGTCAACGAGCTCAAACTAGTTCAAAGATTGAATCCATGCATCTTATAGATAATCTAGCAATTTAATCAATCAATTATCAAGCAAACAATGCATTTAAGGACCACACAACCCTAAGTAAAAATCCTTACATCTTGAAGTTACAGCACGCATTGAAAGACGAGCCTAGCTAGCTTTGAACGAGTCAACAAAAGATCCTAACAGTCAAACGGTAAAAATAGGACCTAGTGTTAATTTGGATTTCCACAACTAAGACATAAAAAAATTCCTTTATCTTTTGGGAAATTTTAAACTAGTGGCTCAAACTTTTAAAACAATTCATGGCCCCTAATCATTCTTTAATTTAACAGCCCATTAAATTTAGAAATGAATATTAAAAACATTGCCCAACAACTAATAATAAACAACAGCTCACATTTAAAAATATAGCTTATGCCTAAAAAATTTATATTAAAAAAATAAATAAATAAATCATGACCCAATTTCAATTATGATCAAGACAGCCCATTTATTAATAATTGACAAACTAAATATCAAGTCAATCTAATTATCTCTTAAATGCAGCCTAAAAGCACTTAACTAGAAATTTGAGATAACAACCCAAACAACACAAAAAACTCAACCATCATGAATAAAACATGAACCCAATACCTCCACACCTTTACTGTCCAATGAAGTTTATTATTTTAAATGAATAACAATTATTTCTTTTCTTTTAAACATCAACAACACAAGGCCTGCTGTAACTCATTGCCCAATTTGCAATAGTAAAAATATCCATAAGTATTTAATAATTTATTCTTCTTTTGCCCAAGGCATTTAAAATAACACATTCTCAAACAAGGTCCCAAGCTTTAAATTTAAAACGGCACCCCCAAGACTTTACTTTAGTCAAGAGCCCAACAAATGCAAATTAAAGCATTTAAATAGAAGGGAAATTAGGGTGGGTAGTCACTTTTAGGAAAATAATTACAAATCTAGTCATCTTTGAAACTATTTGTAAATCTAATTTTTGTTTTAAATTTAATTAATAAAATTTTCAATAATACCTATTATACCCTTGTTTTGATAGTTTTTTTTTTTCGTTTCTTTGGCCATTTTATTGCTCCCCCAATTCTGCTACATTTTCTTTTTTTGCAAATGACATTTGCGTTTTATTGGACTGCTTTTTGTTACCACGTGGCAAATTACCAATTTCTTTTAACTTATTTAGAGTAGACACAGGTTCTTTACTTCTAATTCGGTTTTTGATACTAATTTTCTTTTTCTTTAATGATTACGAATATTAATACATAAATACATTTTATAAAAATAATGTGAAAGAATATTGAACGTGTTTAGAAAAATAAATATCATTTATTCTATACTTTAGGAAACAAATATATTTTTCATACATATAATTAATATTACTATTAAATAATATTAATAATACATATATAAAATTTATGAATCAAACAACAATTGAATAGACTACTTTTATATGCTACATTTTTATCATATACAACATACCCTATATATTTATTGTTATAATCACATAATTCTTGAATACTTGCATATGTTCAATCTTAAATCAATAAATACGATATTTATTTATCGATTTAAATATAAACATTGTATTTATATTAAAAAAAGATAAAAATTCATGTAAAAAAAGATAAAAATTGTATTTATATTTAAGAATAAATATTGTATTTATATTTTTAAAAATAAATATTGTATTTATATTTTTTTTAAAAGTAAATACTGTAATTATTTTTTAAAAGTAAATACTGTAATTATTTTTTAAAAATAAATACTGTCTTTATAATTTTTTAAATAAATAATGTATTTATATTTTTATTAAATAAATATTGTATTTATATTTTTTTTAAATAAATACTATATTTATATTTTTAAATAGATACTTTATTTATATTTTTCAAATAAATACTGTATTTATATTTTTTAAATAAATACTGTACTTATATTTTTTAAATAAATATTGTATTTATATATTTTTAAATAAAATAAATACCGTATTTATTATAAATAATATAGCTATCTTTTAATATAAATGATTCATATATTTTCACTAATTTATTTAGTTTCTTAATAAAATAAATAAATAAAGTCATTACATGTTGTGACATATTAACCTTATAATATTATGCACTAATAAATAATTGAATCATCGAATGGCTCAATGACACAATTAGTTATCTTGTTTGTTGGTCCAACTCCCTCAAAAAAAAAAAAAAAAAAAAAAAATATATATATATATATATATATATATATATATATATTTAAAAACTCCCCCAATATATTTACTAAAAAAATATTAATACTTACCATAAATATACAAGACATTTTAATAAAAAAATACAATATTCATATATTTTAGAATTATTAATATATTGCAAATTACTTCATTTAATAGATACTATAAAACAATAGTGATTCATCTTTTATATATATAAACATTATTTATGGTGAGACATTCTTAAGGAAATAATCAGTCATGTAATTTCCCTTCTCAACCGAATTATTTGTTAAAGCAATTGACTACTTTTGCTAAATTTTCTCACCGAACGTGGCTGCAATTTTTTATTTCATTTAGTCTAATGCTGTAAACAGCCCTAAATAGAAATCACAATGAAAGCCCATAACAAGCAGCCGAATAAGTACCCCATGTTCAATTTTTTTATTTTTTATTTTTAAATATTTTTAACCAAAACACAAGTCAGTATATTCCATGTTCAAATAGCAAAAATAATAAAATAACAAATAAACATAAATGTTTCAGTAGTTGACGGTACAACACCTTAGTAGGTCGGGTCAGAACCGTGGGTAAGGGCACAAATCACAGGTTTCCAAGCGGGTCAACATGCAGGTCTGCGGTGGCGACAATAACAGATCTGAAGCGCGGCTCTCCGGCATCTTTTGCGACGACGATTCCTCGTCGGATCTAACAATCTCGAGCCCACAAGTGGTTCTGGGTGTTTTTGGTTTAGAAATGGGCGATTCAATGCGTGACTGAGCGAGTTTGGATGATGACTTCGCACAAACGAAGTTGAGCGGGCAAGCAGCTCTAACGGAGGATTCCGGCGAAGCAAAGAATTCTGGCGATGAGTATATGGTTGCGCAAAGAAGATGATAGGATATTTGGGCTTGCACTAAAATCAAAGAAGGGAGGGGACAAGAGGCTGCTCTCAACTTAATTTTCATAAAAGAAAAATATATAAAAACAAATACGGAAAGAAAGGAGGAGTGGTACGAAATTGGTGTCTGTTGGGGTTGGCAAAAGAAATGAATAAAATAATAAAGAAAGAGAGAGAGGACGTTACACTATTTTTTTAATGGGAAAAGGTGTGGTGAAGGTATTTATGTGTTTAATATAAATATTTAAATGACTTTAAGTTATTTACAAACAAATTCTTAATTAATAGTTAAGCAACGATCTAATGGATATAACTTAATTAATAAACCCAATATTTTAAAATGACCATAGTTTATCAAAGTTCTCATAATTTTAATATAAATGAAACCATGAGAATTAAATCATATAATAAAGGATTAAAATATTCGGGTTGTCACAGTTAGTAAACACAAATTTCAAGCTCCTGGCCAAGATAAGTTTAAAAGAGTAAGGTAACGTTTCCTTGGAATGATAATAAACAGACAAATAGTTCATGTGGAATATGAAACGACAAAAGAACATAATGGGACACGTGTTTCCCCATGATCAATCAGCATCTGCCTCCAGCTCAGCTCCCTAGGTACGGTCCTTTACCTGGAGGGGAAAAATAATAAGGGTGAGTAACGAGAATTACTCAGTAAGGACCCTTATCTAGGGTACAAAAAAAAATGCATACATCAACTCATGGCTCAATGCCTTAACTCAAAAAGTTAACAAAGAGCTTCGAGCTCACTAGCTCTAAAGTTCGGGAACCTCCAAGGCTTAGCTCAAAGATATCTAGATAAACCTAGAAACAACCGGCCATTAGAGTACAGAAATGACCCTAGCCATTAGGAACCCATCTAGTCCTGACATCAAGAACTCAACTTGACTTGGTATCAAGAACGCAATTTGCCTTGCCATCAAGAACACAACTTGTCTTGGCATTAAGAATGCAACTTGTCTCGGAAAAGAAAAATATAGAAACCCCTCTTGTTCTATCAACTTGAAAATACTTGGAACATGATACTACATCTAAGCAACTACTGAGATAATACACATTCAATATCTCATACCATCGAACAATGTATTATGATAGAAACAACACCAAGTAATGTCCTAACTACATGTTTAGCATCCCATAATACTAAACCATAATCAACACGTGGAACAATTCATAAATACATAAAAAAAATATTAAAATGGAATACACAGCTCACAATATCAGTTAAACAGGTAGTTTAAATAAGAAACAACTCCTCATAAATAACCGACTACATGCATATGTCGTCTTAACAGTCAACATGCTTGATCAAGTGTCAATAAATAATTTCAGCAATTAGGAGATAAAACCTAGACAAACATAGTATTTAAGCACCACACAAATATAGACAAAAGTCCTTACCTTGTGGAGTTACAAACTCTTCGAGACGCATGCCTAGCTAAACTCGACGAGCTAAGAAAATGGTCTTAAAAGACGAAAAATAAATCAGGACCTAGAATTAAACTTTAACTCACAAAACCATAACTACCACCATTTTTATTTTAAAAAAAATGATATTTAGAATATTCTAAAACTCACTTTTTAAAGAGGTCAATCGTTTTCTATAAAAACCCTTTTAAAAATGATATTCAGATATCCAGTAAAGCTCACATTAGGAGGATATTAAAAAAAAATGTCTCAACACTCGTACATCAAGAATGTAAAATTATTTTATAAAAATTCTTGTTAAAAAGATATTTTATTATTCTTTTAAATTCTCATTTAAAAAGAATATTTATTCTCTTTTTAAACTCTTTGAGCTGAAAAAAAGGAAACACTACTACAAATCTCATCTATAATGACTATAATTTATAGTCGTGAAGAACTTTTATGACTAAACTTGAGAGTCGTAGTATCCAGTGTCACGAAAGCTTATACCTTGACACTATAGTAAAAGAGTCATGAAAAGATAAATTATGACTGCTAATTTTAATCATTGAAGAACTATTAATGACAACTATAAAATGTCACTGAGTCACTAATAACGACAATCCAGAAGTGTCCTAGACTAACTAGTTATGATGGTTGTCTTTAGTCACGACACACTTAGTAACGTCACATGATAGTTGTCATAGTTTATTCATTAACGACATATAATCATCGTCATGATTTATCCATCAACGACACTTACACATTGTCATTGTTGATATAATAAAGACACATATTTGTCGTCATAGTTGAATGGATTATGACAGTACATTTCTGTCATGGTTATTTTATTGACGACATATATGCATAGTCATTAAAGTATAGTTAACGACAGAGGATAAGTATCATGATCAAGCAAGTTATGACACCCTTTTATTGTCATGGTTGATCAAATTACAACCTGATAGTTTTGGCCATATTACAATTTTACTGTTCAAAACCTATTCTCACATCCTGATTTCAGAAAATATACAGTAGAATGCATTTAATAACCTGTTCTCACGTCCCATTTTCAACAACAACGCAAGTCGAACCATAACTTGTTGTCACATCCTATTTCAAAAACAAAGGTAATCGAAATATGTTTCAACAACTGTCAATTCAAGTTTTACACGTCCATTGCACTTAGATAAAAAAGAAATAAATAAATAAAGGATGCACTTAATAACAACAACATGTTTGATAGGTCATAACAATAGTAGAATGACAAGAACTGAATCGTGTGCATGTTGGCAAGCTTCGGTGAATGAGGTCTTTGGACCAAAATGTTGCTCTTTGAAGTTCAGGAAGCATTGCTCGAGTTTCGTTGGTGTTAATCTGTAACGGCCTGAAAATTTCATCCCGGTCTTCCCGGGAGGCCCAGGGGTATTTTGGTAATTTTGGGTCGGGCTGACAGGGCCGATTTTGAAATTGTTAATTGCCAGAAAAATTATGAGTCGATTTGAATGGGATCGGGAATTTTGGTGAAGGCATTTGGGCTTGGAAGAATGTAGAAATAAATAGGGAATTAAATAGCGCATCGAGTGAGATTCGAGCCAAGGACGCGCTGCATGCTAGGCAAGGGTCGCTGCCAGCCGAGCCACTGGGCGTGTTTGTTAATCTTCGCGCGCGATCTGGTATATGACCGTGTCTTCGTGCGTCTTATTTATAAGCAGAAAATCGCCGAGCTTCTTCCCCTTTCTTCTCCTTTCTTCTTCGCAAATCTCCATCGACCGACAACGTTTTCCTTCGCGATTTTTCCTCCCTCCAGCTCCATTTTCGACCGAGTTCCTCTCCCAAATTCGAAGTCGATCTCCCCCGAGCAGCAGGTACATCTTCTCTTCTTCTTCTCCTTCCCTTTTTCCGTCGAAGCTCTCCCCTGTTTCCGTCTTCCATTTTCCGGCCGAGTCGAGGTGTAATGCTGGGTGGGTTTTGTGCAGCTGGAGTAGGGGAGTTCGTCCATCAAAGAATCGCTCGTCGAATCCCCTCGGATCCCTCGAATTCGAGTTTCCCCTTCGCCTGTTCGCGCAGAACAGAGCCCTGCCTGCCGAGCGCGCGCCGCGCAGACGCCTCGCGCCACGCAAGACGCCTCCCCCAGCTCAGGTGTCACGTCGCGCGCCGTCCCAGTGTGTGCGCTCGCCGCGCGCGCCTCGCGCCTCTGCGCCGCTTCGCGCGCCGCGTCGCGCCCAACACCTGTTCGTCCGTCGCGCAGCTCGCGCCCTGCGCCCGTCCGCGCCCAGCGCGCACCAGCCAGCGCGCCAAGACGCCCATTTCTCGCCCGGCGCGCCTAGCGGCCAGTTCTTTGCCGTTAGTCGTGTCGGCCCGTTAAATGCGTTAAATCGCGCCTGCGTGGGTTGCTCGGTGCCGAGCCTTGTTTGTTTTATTATATTAAGGCCTATTGTGTGATTTTTGTTGTGATTGATAGGTTCTCGATAGCTAGTTCGGGTTCGCTCGCCGCTTAGGTTTTCGTGTCAAATCGTCCCCACCAAGGTAAGGATTTCTTCTGCGGAGTTGTGTGGACCTGCGATATATTATGCGATTGCTTGATTGATTTGCTTGTTTATGTTTATTGACATGTGTAGCTAGGTATTCTATTCTCGAATTCCCGATTAGCATGATTTTCCCGATTTAATTCTCATGTTAATCCATGCTAGGTTGTTCCTTTCTAGCATGCTCGTATCATGCCCTTGCTTCATAGTATCATGCTAGGCTCGTTGTATTCTTATTGAGCACGTATTGGATTTTATGGATTTGTTTGCTGATTGCTAGGGCAGGTTAGAGTTGCAGGTAGATAGCATCATCCGGGCTTGATGCATAAAGTACCTTGCATCCATGGCAGGGACGTCGAGCAAGTCATTCCGTCCCTGGACCCCGTGAGGGATTAGCTAACCCAAGCGGTAGGCCCTGCAATCTTGGGTGAGGGTGGCAGACTGTTAAATGCCCCAACGGTAGGGATGATGACTTGGCATTGCCTCGTCCCCGGCAGCCGGCATGTGCTCAGCATGTTTGGCAGTAGCCCCTGATTGCCACCTGTTAAGGCAAGGACGGCTTCCTGGTGTAAGCCTACCACGACCGTTTCTTGGCCCCAGGTGCGGTGGTTCAGGTTGACATAGTTTATGTGTCCAGGTCTCACACCCCTATGTCAGTGACACCGATCCAAAGATTTAGTTAGGCGTGGTGACTTGACATGGGCAGCTTGCCTTGGACGGCAACAACCCCCATGGTCTCGCGGTAGAGCACGCGGTGCATGCTTACGCTCATTCTGGCGCCATTGGAGAGCTCCTCGGGATTGTGAGCCAGTGTACCTTTCGTCGACAGTAGACAGGCTGAGGCCGAGACTTGTTTCTCGTATAGGGCGACTTATGTATTGGACTGTGTGGTGATATTATTTCGGACTAAGACCTTAAATTGGCATCCGAGGCCCAAGTGTGGGCTAAGCTATGTGCTCTATTACGTGTTTATATTCATAGCTTGCATACGCTCATCGAGATGACCATGTATATTGTATTGTACCCCGGTTGGGGATTCTTCTTGAGTAATTCGTTACTCACCCTTTATTGTGGTTTTTCCACAGTAACCAAGTTATGAGACAGGATGGTGAAGGAGGAGCTGTGAACATGGGGCCCAGATCTTCCAACTCGATTTTTGTATTATGACTCTTTATGTTTTGTTTCCCCTGAATGCATGTGGCGGACACGAGCCATAAGATGTTTTGTGGATTCCAACATTTTGTATCTGAAACAGGTTTTGAATGGTTTTTAGTAAATCTCTGATCGAGAGTAAACCTTGGAAATGTATTTATCTTGGAGCAGTGCTTGGAAACAGGGGGCGAGTTCGGGAAATTGTCTAGTTTTTAAAGGGGTTATTTTGAATGTTTTTGTTTTAATTGGAATCCGAAATCATGTCTGCTTAATGTCCTTTACTTTGAATGCATGCATTGGGGTAAGGGCCCATTTAGTGCC
The DNA here is from genome assembly GCA_036507275.1 of Sicyos edulis. Taxonomy (NCBI): domain Eukaryota; kingdom Viridiplantae; phylum Streptophyta; class Magnoliopsida; order Cucurbitales; family Cucurbitaceae; genus Sicyos; species Sicyos edulis. The sequence continues at coordinate 26,939,252 of CM071848.1, forward strand.
TCATTCGGTCGGTCCCTTACGGTTGGTATCGAGCTCGAGTCATAAATTCTGTAGTTTGACCTTTTGTTGTAGGTCGTTTTTCCCATGATCACTAGCACTCCGACAGTCATCAGGTACGCCTAAGTTTGCTTTTTGTTGTAAGAAAAAGGGTTAAGAATTTACAATACCTGTCATCCAGTGTATTCCTTGTGTAGTGTTGTGGAGCGGAGGCGAGCGAGTTCTCGACTTCGTTATTGGTTTGGGTTTAGAGCGCCATCATGCCAACTTCCCGCAGTGTGTGATGTATGTTGTGGCTTGTTGTGGTATCCAGGTAGATTCGGATGCCTTGGGACATCGTTCCAGAGGAGGTAGAGATTGGACTCCCATAGGCCAACCGTGGCCCGATTGTTGGTTTTCCCCTAGTGAGAGGGTGGAGGTGCTTTGCCTTGGAATGCCACTCCAAGAGAGGAGTTAGCTGTGGTTGTGTTGATGTGGATGTTTGTGGAGCAGGTCCCCGTGTGGACTAGCCTGGGTAGCTCAAGTGTTGATCTTGAGCCTTGTTAGACTATTTGGTTGCCCAGAGAGTGGTTGCAAAGTTGGTAGCCTCGAGGAGGTTGATGAGGCATCTTTGTGCTTCTTTAAAGTTTTGTTGTTTGCGGCCAAGTGGCGGAACCACGTGGTTAAGGGTGCGACAAGCGATGTTCCTTGAATGACTCGATCCGTTGGTGGTTTCCTCGGTTGTGTGATAGAATTGAACACTCTTCTTTTGGTAAGCCCTAGAGTAGGGCTAGGCTCTTTGCATGTTGTGAGAGCCAGTCGAGTTTGTTGAGCATCATGTGGAGATGCAAGAATAGACGGTGAGCCTTCAGCTTGATGAGATGCCTTAGGCATGGTTGTTGGAGTTGAGCCCTTGTATGCCGAGCCAGAGTTCGTGTCACTTGAGGTTGTGACCTTGTGGCCCCGTTGTAGTAAGATGTGGATTTGGTAGTAGTGGCACTTGAGGTGCATTGGTTGGTGTGCCGCTTTGGCACTAAATCTGGTTTAGGCCTGAGTTTGGCTTGGGCATAGCAGATGGTTCTATGCCGTTCGGAGTTTAGTGTACTCCTTTAGCCTTGGATCCGTTTATGGTAGTTGCACCTGTGGAGGTCGTGCAAAAGGGCTAGTTCAGTGGTAATCGAAAGACTTCAAGCGAAAGGATGTTCGAGAGGAGCGGAGCCTTTTTCCCGATGTTCTTTGGAGGTTGAGTAAGTCAAGCAGGTTGACGGTTGGTAAGTGTTAGTGCGCGTGCATCTCACGCTAGTGTTAAGGCCAAGAGATCCTTGTGGTTGGTAGTGCGGTCAACTACCTGCGAGTGCCTAAATCTGAGGAGGGTTGAGCATCGTAGAGGCAAGTTGGGTTCAGTTGAGGGACCATGAGTTGGATGCCTATGAGGTGAGTAGGATGCCTTGTGAGAGGAGTTGGATGCCTTATGGGTAAGCACCCTTGGTAGAGGCTTGGTATAAAGTAAGTTCAGTTTGGCTTGGTTATGCTTTGGTAGAGCAAGGTTGCCATAGCTTCGAGCATCGTGTGGAGATGGAACTTTGGGTGTTCCGTTGATTGGTTGTATCTCTGCCAGGAGCTAGTGTGGCTTTTGGGAAAAGCATTTGTTAATCATGGATCTCTAAATGAAGGTTGGGAGTTGTGCACACAAGTGTGTTTTGTGTGGTTCGTTCTGTGGCGAGAGTTTCAGATCCATGTAGGGTTTGCTTTGGGGATCTGGTGCTCAGTTCTTGGAAAAGTTGGACTCCAGGTGGATGTTGTAAGGCTTTAGTGAGGAGGGTAAGGATACCATGCTCGTGGTATCAGGATGTTGCTTAGGTAAGATTTGTTAAGTGGACCTAAGCTTGGTTGGCGGATCTTCTTGTTGATCGTCATGACTAAGAGAGTTGTTCGGATCCTTCCTTGGGTAGGAGTTATGTGGTGGTTGATGTCTGAGTAGGAGGATGACGCATTCGGTAGCGTTTCGGGTCCTCTTGGTTTCCAAGGAGTTGGAGTTGGCCAGCATGGTTGTGTTGCTGGAAAAAGGAGTTGTTGTTGTTCAGGCAGTTGGCTGTTAGTCCGTTAGTTGGCAGTGGGTGTCGAAGGTTGCCGGAGAACCCTAGGTTGTGGAGAGCCTCTCTAAAGCTCAGTCAGGCCCAGGTAGTGAGTTGTAGTTGGCAAGCTGAAGCCGTGTAGTTTGTAGCCTCGGGGGAAATTGCTGGCAATCTTGGTAGCCTAGCAAGTTAGTATTTGTTTGGAGTAGAGTCCGGATTGGTTCCGGTATGGTGACAAGTTGATGCTTGGTGTTGACCAAGGTGTGGATTGGAATTGCTAGAAGTTAGTTTTGTCGTGGGGCGAATGGTTCGTGCCCTGTTGATTGTCTTCCTGTTTCCAGGAAAGTTGAGAGTTGCCCCGTTGGTATTTGGAGGTTCAGTCCGTGGTGAACCCCTGTTGCTACCCCGTAAGATTTTGATCTTCTGGCTTTAGTGGAGCAAGCAGTGAGTGTAAGTGGAGCTCCCTGTTCTTCGGTTGTCTGCTCGTAGGAGCTGTTTCTTTCTGGGTTTGGCAGGTTACTACCGTCGGTTTGTTAAGGATCTTTCCGCCATAGCCTCGCCCCTCACTCGTCGGCGAGGAAGGGTGTCGAGTTTATTTGGAAACGATAAGTGTGATGAGAGCTTTGCCGGGCTCAAGCGCGATTTGACTTGACACCTGTGTTGGCGCTCCGGAGAAGACAGTGATTTCGTGGTTTACAATGATGCTTCCAAATTTGGGTTAGGTTGTGTGTTGATGCAAAGACGGGAAGGTCATTGCTTATGCTTCCGTCACACCAAGCCATATAAGCGAACTATCCGACTCATAATATGGAGTTAGCGGCAGTGGTGTTTGCCTTTGAGGAGTTGGAGGCATTACACGTATGGTGGCGGATTCGATGTTTACCGATCACTAGAGCCTCAAGTATCTGTTTACTCGAAAGAGCCGAATATGAGGCAGAGGAGATGGTTAGAGTTGGTGAAAGATTATGATCTGCGAGATTTTGTACCATCCGGGCAAAGCAAATGTTGTAGCCGATGCTTTGAGTAGAAAGACGTCGCACTCCGCGGTGTTATTAAGTTCCAGCCAGTTGCGGCGAGAGTTTGAGCGGGCCGAGGTTGCGATGTTGTTGGGTGAGGTTCTTGCGCGAGTAGCCGAGTTGATGATCCGACCATCAATTAGACAATGGATTATTGATAGTCGGTGAGTGACCCGCACTTTAAGAGATTGTTTGACGAGTTAGTCTTGACGGAGATTTTGATCTCGTATATTCACCGGACAATGGGCGACGACGTCAGAGTCGGTTGTGTGTTCCGATGTTGCGGGATTGCGGCGAGTTGCTCTCGAGGCCCGATTCTCCGTTTGCTTGGCACCCCGGGTACCAAGATGTATCGAGATCTTAAGCGAACATTACGGTGGATGGGTATGAAAAGAGATGTTGCGGTGTTTGTCGATCGATGTCTCACTTGTCGGCCAAGTGAAGGCACCCGGCGAGAGACCACCGGTTTATTTGCGTGCCCACGAGTGTACCTCGGTGGAAATGGGAAGAGATCTCCATGGACTTTATTTACGGTTTGCCGAGGACTCAGAGAAGTTCTCTCAGATTTGGGTGATAGTCGATCGATTGACTAAGAGCGCACACTTCATTCCCTGTAGAGACACTTATACTGTGGAACATGGTAGCGCATTGTTTTTGGAGCAGTTGTTCGTTATCACGGTGTGCCTATGAGGATTGTGTCTAACCGTGATTCGAGGGCTTGTGTGTTGGATTTCGGCGCTTTGGACCGCATGCACATGTCGATGGAGTTTGCAAATAACAACGATTATCGGTCGGCGATCGAGATGGCTCCATTCGAGGCTTTGTATGGTAAGCGTTGCCGATCTCCCGTGTTCGGGAAGAGGTTGGTGATAGACGAGTTTTGGGTCCCGTTGCTGCGATTGACCAATGGTGCCGTGCGAAGATTAGAGCTCGTATGTTGACGGCTCGGAGCGCGACGAAAGAGTTACGCCGATGTCCGTCGGGATTTAGAGTTTGAGGTTGGTCGACATGTATTCCTAAAGGTCGCACCGATGCGAGGTGTTTTGAAGTTTGGCAAGCGTGGAAAGCCGAGTCCCCGTTTTGTTGGTCCGTTGTGATTACGGAGAGGATCGGCAAGGTTGCTTATCGATTAGCCTTGCCTCCGTCATTGTCGGCATGATTCACGATGTTTTTCATGTTTCGTTGTTGAGGCGATGCGTGCGCACTTTAAATCACACATTGTTGATTTGAGCTTGAAGAGAAGCCGTGGGGATTCTTGCTTTTGATACAAAGACAACTGCGTGTCGTGAAATCCGGTTGGTAAAGGTTCGGTGGAGAGTCGAGTTCGAGAGGAAGCCACTTGGGAGCGGGAGGATGAGATGAGATTGCGATATCCCGAGTTGTTCCAATCTTAAGTGACTTTCGAGGACGAAAGTCTTATAAGGGGGGAATATTGTAACGGCCCGGAAATTTCATCCCGGTCTTCCCAGGAGGCCCAGGGGCATTTTGGTAATTTTGGGTCGGGCCGACAGGGCCGGTTTTGAAATTGTTAATTGCCGGAAAAATTATGAGTCGATTTGAATGGGATCGGGAATTTTGGTGAAGGCATTTGGGCTTGGAAGAATGTGGAAATAAATAGGGAATTAAATAGCGCGTCGAGTGAGATTTGAGCCAAGGACGCGCTGCATGCTAGGCAAGGGTCGCTGCCAGCCGAGCCACTGGGCGTGTTTGTTAATCTTTGCGTGCGATCTGGTATATGACCGTGTCTTCGTGCGTCTTATTTATAAGCAGAAAATCGCCGAGCTTCTTCCCCTTTCTTCTCCTTTCTTCTTCGCAAATCTCCATCGACCGACAACGTTTTCCTTCGCGATTTTTCCTCCCTCCAACTCCATTTTTGACCGAGTTCCTCTCCCAAATTCGAAGTTGATCTCCCCCGAGCAGCAGGTACATCTTCTCTTCTTCTTCTCCTTCCCTTTTTCCGTCGAAGCTCTCCCCTGTTTCCGTCTTCCATTTTCCGCCCGAGTCGAGGTGAAATGCTGGGTGGGTTTTGTGCACCGGTGGGTAGGGAGTTCGTCTATCAAAGAATCGCTCGTCGAATCCCCTCGGATCGCTCGAATTCGAGTTTCCTCCGCGCCCTGTTCGCGGGCGGGCGAAAGCAGCCTGCCGCCGCCGCGCGCCACAGATCGCTGGCGCCCACGCGCACGCCTCGCCGAGCTCCGTGTCACGCCGCGCGCCCTCGTGCCTCTGCATCGCTCGCGCGCCAGCGTCTCGCGCCAATGCCTCTGTTACGTCCGCGCGCGCTCGCACTAACGCCGTCCGCGCCCAGTAGCGCCAGCCCGGCCCGTTCTTTGCCCGGTTCGTGCAATCGGCCCGTTCGTGCGTTAAATCGCTCCTCGTGAGTTGCTCCAGCCGAGCCTTGTTTGTTTTATTATATTAAGGCCTATTGTGTGATTTTTGTTGTGATTGATAGGTTCTCGATAGCTAGTTCGGGTTAAGCTCATTGCTTAGGTTTTAAGTGTCAAATCGTCCCCGACCAAGGTAAAGATTTCTTACCGGAGTTGTGTGGACCTTGCGATATATTATGCGATTCTTGATTGATTGCTTGTTTGTGTTTATTGACATGTGTAGCTAGGTATTCTATTCTCGAATTCCCGATTAGCATGATTTTCTGATTTAATTCTCATGTTAATCCATGCTAGGTTGTTCCTTTCTATCATGCTCGTATCTGATCTTTCCTTGCTTCGTAGTATCATGCTAGGCTCGTTGTATTCTTATTGAGCACGTATTGGATTTTATGGATTTGTTTGCGATTACTAGGCGGAGTTAGAGTTGCGGTAGATAGCATCATCCGGGCGATGCATAAAGTACCTTGCATCCATGGCGGGGGCGTCGAGCAAGTCATTCCGTCCACGGACCCGTGAGGGATTAGCTAACCCAAGCGGTAGGCCACCGCAATCTTGGGTGAGGGTGGCATGGTATTAAATGCCCCAACCGTCGGGATGATGACTTGGCATTGCCTCGTCCCCGCGACCGACATGTCCTCGGCATGTTTGGCGGTAGCCCCGATTGCCACTGTTAAGGCAAGGGCGGCTTCGGTGTAAGCCTACCACGACCGTTCCTTGGCCCCAGTGTGCGGTGGTTCAGTGACGATATAGTTTACGTGTCGTGTCTCACACCCTATGTCGGTGACACCGATCCAAAGATTTAGTTAGGCGTGGTGGCTGGACATGGGCACTTGCCTTGGACCCGCAACCCCCATGGTGCGCAGAGCACGCGCGGTGCATGCTTACGCTCATTCTGTACCAGGGAGAGAGCTCCTCGGGATTGTGAGCGAGTGTACCTTTCGTCGACAATAGACAGTGAGAGGCCGAGACTTGTTTCGTATATAGGCGACTTATGTATTGGGTGTGTGGTGATATTATTCCGGACTAAGACCTTAAATTGGCATCAGAGGCCCAAGTGTGGGCTAAGCTATGTGCTCTATTCTGTGTTTTATATTCATAGCTTGCATACGCTCATCGAGATGACCATGTATATCGTATTTTACCCCTGTTGGGGATTCTTCTTGAGTAATTCGTTACTCACCCTTATTGTGGTTTTTCCACAAAACCAAGTTGCGAGACAGGATGGGTGAAGGAGGAGCTGTGTGATCATGGGGCCCATCTTCCAACTCGATTTTTGTATTTTGACTCTTTATGTTTTGTTTCCCTGAATGCATGTAGCGGCACTGAGCCCCTAGGATGTTTTGTAAATGTTTTGTGGATTCCAGGCATTTTGTATCGAACAGGTTTTGAATGGTTTTTAGTAAATCTCGATCGAGTAAACCTTGGAAATGTATTTATCTTGGAGCAGTGCTTGGAAACAGGGGGACAGTTCCAGGGAAATTGTCTAGTTTTTAAAAGGGTTATTTTGAATGTTTTTGTTTTAATTGGAATCTGAAATCATGTCTGTTTAATGTCCTTTACTTTGAATGCATGCATTGGGGTAAGGGCCCATTTAGTGCCCCATTCGGGTCGGTCCCTTACATAATCTGATGATACTCCACTATTTCAATGCGCTCAAACACCTAGAAAAAAAAACATACAATGAAGCTTGTGTCCATAGTACATACCTAAAAACACTTGTGTCCATCCCAAGGCTTGAACCCGAAAGACAACAAGCGATTTTACAATTAAGCTCACTTATGGATTTCGAACCTGGACCTCCAAAGGAGCATACCTTGGAGACCTTAAGCCTCTGCCAACGAGATAGCCCCTTAGGGACAAAGATAGTCCAAAGGATTTCAATTTTCAACATTACTATCTCAATAGTCCTAATCTAATTATAACTAGCAGATTGAAAGAATACCTACCAACATACAATTAAAAGCTCCTAGAATAAACACTTGTCAAACTAAGGGACAAAATAGAAGGCATACTTGCTTGACAAAATGGTTGAACCTGTGAACTGCACATCACGAGAATTGCTGTCAAAATCTGGAGAATTAGCAGGGGCAGCATAGCATGCATGAGATAAGGCATGAAGATTGGTTGACCCAACTTGCAAAAAGCATTTTCCCTTCATATGCAGTAAATCAATCGAACTACTCCGAGAGATTAGATCATTATTGGAGCATTTTAACTCTTGTCGCATCTTTACAAAAAAGATTGATTGCGACAACAAAAAGCAAGTAAACAACAAAAAGTTATGTTTACTGCATCCAAAAAAATTACGTCCACCATCATCACGTTTATACGGAGAATACGTGTGTAGCCACGTACTCTGCCCACTCCGATCGCACCAAATCAATCTCATCTTGTGTATAACTTTTTGGTGCATCCTTCATCTGTTAATATGAAAAAAGTATATTGACATATTTGATAGATAATTTTAAATTAATATTAAAATCATAGAGTTATATACTTACTATATCATGTATTAAAGCTGTGTTATGCAATATAATCTCCCTCATATATTTCATAATGTAATAGCCGCATTCCACTACGCCTGGTTGTTTCGGACCCTGATGTTTACACGAACATTTACATAAAAATCATTAAAATATTCATGATTATTCTTAACTAGCTAGTCAACGAACTAACCTTCACTGATTTCCATATCGACTTCTTCATTTTAAGCCTTTTGAACGACCTATGATTTTAAAACAAATACTTATTATTTTAAACAAATACTTGCATAATAGTATAACTAGTTACTGTTTGACTAAAAAAAGAAAAGGGTTTAGTGAACATACAATCCAATGACTTCACTCACATCTTGGGGAAGTCGGTTTGTTAATGGATCCATCCAACTTTGACAAGACATTTCGAATGATCTATGATTATTAGGATCCAAAGATTCCCTAAAACATGAAACACTTAAAATTAGCATGTATCAATTGTAATATGAAACATTATAAAACAAAATCAAATAATGACATACCCTGAATTGTATGGAACAATAAGTAGATCATTCACATCTAAACCTTCAATCCGTTTCGCCAATACATGAACACGTGATTCCTTGTTATTGAACATTGATATAGAACCAGCATCCATAAACTTAAAAATAGTTTCCATTTTCTTATCAGTAACAAGCTTGTGTAGGCACCTTAGCACGTACCAAAATATATGTCAATACATAATTGAGTATATGACAAACACATGCACAAACCAATAGTTAAATATACTTACAACATATATGCATCGATACAAGAAGTTCCTATCGGGCGCATTTCACATAAATCTTTTAGCAACTCAATCCATATACCACATGTCATATTTTTACCAAACACTCCCTCGGGCACTTTTATTTGAATACTTGATCGGATAAGTTTAGCTTGACTAAACAAGCAACGTAGTGCTACAGGGGCGGATTGATATGGTGTGAGTGTTGGTATTAGTGGATCTTCATTGCATTTTGTGTCCTAGTAACATTAATTGCAACACATGTTACTTTATATAAAAAAATTACTTAAGCTCGTTCAATAAGAAAATAGACTTTGATCTTACTTTATCTTTGTCCAATATAACTAAATGCCGAGGCCACTGCAGATGTGACCCTATTTCTTGGGACAATAAACTATCTTCTCCCGCTAGTGATATGGGAACTGGACACCCCCCATCAACAACCAAATCAATGGAGACGGAGACAACTTTACCATCATCCTAAAAAATAGTACCTGTTGCCACAATATTATTTTTTGACCCAACAGCCAATCTACATCTTGTCCCAACCTAAACAAATTAATGTACTTTATTAATTTATATATATATATACATATATATATGCTCTTTCAAACAAAGTTTAAAATATGGGTTAATAGTTCTCACCTGAAAAGTGTTGGAATCACTAACATTTTTTGTCCCATATTCGGTAGTTGCTTTGGCCTTCTCCTTTTTCCCAATATTTTTCAAGATTTTCTCCTCTCTTTTCTTCCGTTTTTTTTTCTTGAACTTGGTTACTTCCGTTCAAATTCTTGTCTTTTGAAGACTCGGCTTCATCGATTTTATGCAACTTCTCTTCTAATTCAAGAATGTACGCGGCCATGAGTGCTTTCTCCACATCAAATTGTGTACTCCCACTTTGCTTTGTCGTAGGCTTTTGCGATAGCGTATTGAAATATTTTTTTGGGGTTACAAACTTTCCAACAGCCCTAACTTTTCCTCGAGGGTCTTTGCTACCCAACGCTTTAGAAAGGATATCATCGCGTGCATACAAGTTTTCTTCCTTAATATTCTCCGTAGCGTGAAGTTCATCCTAAAATAAATCAACAACACGAGTCATTAATATCAAAGGTGAAATATAATTCTTTTTTTCCACTAGAATACGTACAATACGATCTATCACTTGTTGCGTGCTCTCATTTTTTACATCTCCATCCTTCCCAATCCGAGCCTTCTTCCAAACTGTACTACGATCAATCGTGTCTTGGTTTGGTTGAGATTTTTTCTACAACATATTGATATTTCTCAAGAAATAGAAATAGAGTGAAGTAATAAAACTTAACATTTACTTGAAGGAATTACATACCATGTCCTCCTTCAAGTTTGCATATCCCTTACGCGATAACCTATGATCGTATTGATTTTTTGCTCTATATCCATGCTTTTTGATACTTTGTTCCTGATTGACAATGCCAAAAAGGTGACGAAGATCCAATAACTATAAATAAAGTGAACTTATAGAAATTCAAACTTACTTTAAATTTTTCTGTGAGTCTTGATTTGACAAATGCAGTCCAATCGTGTTCCTCAATCTCTGGACATGGTGGATGTTTGAGACTTTCTGGATCGTTCTCAAAAGGTTTTATGAATTCCTTGGTCAACCTATACTTGTAATTCCTATACGCCACTCCAGCACTTTCTAAGATATTCTTTCTTGATCTTGGATCTATAACATATGCATCCTACGAAGAAAGATGTATAAAAATGTTATTGGAATTTAGAATTACTTGTACTAATTCAAAAAGGTTCTCATTAAATAATGAAGCAAACATTAATACACTTATCTGTACTAATTCTAAAATCTTGTCTTTAGTTTCTTGTGGAACAAAGTTCCATGACTCGTAAGAGAGTGGAACATGGAAACGAACACATGTTCCAATAGAACTTTGCATAGATGCAGCATTCTCGCCAATAGGTTGGCCATCTTCGTTATATTCAATCACGCGTCGCTTACCCTCACTACGAACGCGGATAATCTCTTTCATCCCACTACGACCACGTTTTTTTATACTTCTTATGGATGTTTGACCCAACTCTTCATCCTTCTTTGCTTGGTTATTTTCTGGTATGTTGTCATCAAGCGAATACTCCATGTCATTGTCGCTCGGCGGTATAGTATCATCCAATGATTCCTCCATCTGTAAAAACTTTTCACATAATTTGAAAAAAAGAGAGGTAACAAGGTATTATGAATAAAGTTCATATAAAAAACATAATAATATTAGTAGAACACAATCATTATATCACGAGTAGAGTAGTTCATGAATTAAGTTCAGATAAAAAGCAATAATTAAAAACTTCGAGCAGTTCTCTCGTACATCAACGATTACCTACAAAGTAAACCAATAATCATTTTATATTAGTTAAAAAATATCGATAAGAACTTGGGGAAAAAATGAATTTTGTGTATAACTTCACGTACGTAATTAATTATTATTAGCAACCCATGTTCCTTCACAGTCATCTCTGGTATATGAAACGTCTTTTTCATTTGTATCTAATGCTTGTTTCCACCTTGAAACAGAAGGACAATCCAATGAAATATCTCCAAGCTCGTCATCACAACTTGCATCGACAATATCTCTTTGCGGTGGCATGATAACAATGGACCACCGTTCATCACAAGGATCTTGTACATAAAAAACTTGTTTGGCCTGTGTAGCTATTATAAACGAATCTGTTACATGTCCAATGCGATTTAGGTCAACTAATGTAAAGCCAAGTTCATCAATTTTCACACCATTATGGCTTTCAACCCAGTCACATTTGAAAAGAACAAATGTAAATGTGTTGTAGCTAACTTCCCATATCTCGTTAATAACACCGTAGAAAGTCATGTTACCAACTACTGGACTCTTGTCCTTAGCACTAGACACTTGCATCGTTGTCGCGACTAGCATTAAACCACTATTCTGAACAACTTTTTTGTTGTCACGAAGCTTTGTGTTGTAACTATAACCGTTGCACTTGTACGCCTCATATGTTATCAACGATGGGTTGGGGCCATGTGCTAACCATCTAATAACATTTGATATGAGCTTCCCCTCTTCTATTTCTCTCAACACCTACCAAATACGTAACATCATAACAAAAAATACTGGGTATACTTAATTTATAACAAATGAACCAAAACTATGTTACCTCATTGCGTAGCCAAGTAGGAAATGACCTATTATGTTCTTCAAGTAACAATTTCTCATTCCTCGATTTTCTAGGGTGTACACCTTTCAAGGTCTCCATGTAACGTCTATTTTATGAACACAAACATTAGATGTGAATTAAACAAATGCAAACATGCGTGTAGGAAAAAAAATTACTTCACATACTCTCGGTAGGGCTGGATCACACTTGTGTTGTTGAGAATATATATATGGGCTTCTTTCATTTGTTGTCTATTAGGTGTAACCGATGAACCCGCTGATAATGGCCTATCAATTTTATTTTCGACATGTTTTTGAAATGTTCCTAAACCAACAGGGTTTAGGTCATTAAGAAATTCAGTACAAAACTCAACCGCTTCTTCACATATGTAAGCCTCTGCAATGCTACCCTCTGGACGATTTCTATTATGAACAAAACTTTTCAGCACCTTCATGTATCTCTCAAACGGATACATCCACCGTAGATAAACAAGTCCACATAATTTTACTTCCCTAACAAGATGGCTAGTGAGATGCATCATGATAGTGAAAAAGGTTGGTGGGAAATACTTCTCAAGTAGACATAATGTGACAACGACATCGCCTTGCAACTTATCCAAATCTGATACTTGAATAGTCATAGAGCATATTGCATTGAAAAAGAAACATAGTCTACTAATAGCATATCCCACATTCTTAGGAAGGGCTCCTCGTAGTGCAACTGGGAGAAGTTGTTGCATAAGAACATGGCAATCATGAGACTTCAAAGAATTAAGTTTCATATCTTGCAACGAAACCAAATTTCTTATGTTTGACGAGTATCCTTCAGGCACCTTTATGTTGGCCAAAGTCTTACAAAAAGTATATTTCTCAGCCTTTGATAATTTATAACATGCTGGTGGGATATATGTTTTTTTACCTCTTGTTTGAGGTGCTAATTCAGGTCTAATCCCCATGTCATCTAAGTCGCATCTTGTCTTTAACCCGTCTTTACTCTTTCCTCGAATATCAAGTAAAGTTCCTATGATGTTCATGCACACATTCTTTTCAATATGCATCACATCAAGACAATGTCGTATGTGTAGGTGTTTCCAATACGGTAATTCAAAAAAATAGATTTTCTTTCCAGTAGTTCTTTGTAGCTTCGTCCTTTAATTTCTTGTCACACATCTTACCCCGAATTGGAAACTCCATGTCATTAAGTTTTCTATAAATAGCCTCTCCTGACATTGGCATTGGAGCACTCCCATTCTCTTGATATCCATCAAATAATTTTTTTTGTCTTCTATAAGGATGATGTGTTGGCAAATATTTTCTATGTCCCATATAAATATTTTTTTGGCTGTGTTTTAGAAAAAGAGAAGTGGTTTCCTCTCCACAAATGGGACATGCTTTATAGCCTTTAACAGTACAACCACATAGATTGCCATATGCAGGAAAATCATTGATAGTCCACATTAGTACAGCTCGTAAGGTGAAAGTTTCTTCTCTATATGCATCAAAACATTGCATTCCTTCTTCCCACAGAAGTTTCAAGTCGTCAATCAATGGCGCCAAATATACATTTAAATCATATCCCGGTTGTTTTGGCCCTGATACCAACATCGTTAACATTAGAAATTTTTTTCTCATGCACAACCATGGAGGAAGGTTGTATATTGTAAGGATTACAGGCCAACAACTATATTTACTACTTAAATCTCCATATGGGTTAACACCGTCAGTTGATAACCCGAAACGGATATTTCTATGTTCTGCACCAAAAGATGGCCATTGGTGATCTATCAACCTCCATGATGGAGAATCAACTGGATGTCGCATTACACCATCAACTTTCCTATTAATTGCATGCCAAACCAAGTTTTTTGCGTGTTCAACGCTCTTATACATCCTAAGTAATCTTGGAATAATAGGAAAATACCACAGTTGTTTCGCAGGAACTCCTTTCTTCATTTCCATTGTATTCTTATGCATTTTCCATCTTGGTAGACTACATTTAGGACATTCATTCAGTTGTTCATACTCTTTTCTATACAAGCAACAATCATTTGGACATGCATCTATTTTTTGGTAACTCAACCCTAAAACACCTAGAGTTTTTTTTGCTTCGTACATAGAAACAGGCATTTCATTATTTTCAGGTAAAAGTTCACTAATAAAAGACATTATTTCTGAAAAGCTTGTATTACTCCATCCAAATCTTACTTTCATATTATATAATCTTATGAGGGTAGACAACTTTGTGAATTTCTTACATCCAGGGTACAACGGCTTCTTAGCATCTTCAAACATAGTGTCAAACATATTCCCTATATTTGAATATTCTGCATATGCAGCTTCGACCATGTTAATGGTGTCAAAAAAATCATTGTTGTCCACTTCTTCATGTACCAAATTATTCCTAGACTTCTTAGGTTCAAACTCTTCCCCATGCCAAAACCATACTGTATAACTTTTATCAATCCCATAAGCATACAAGTGATACCTAACTGTTGCAACATCATTGGATATGCGGTTCCCACATTCTAAACACGGACAACGAATTGTGTTCGAACCATTACCGTGTTGTAGACCAAATTCAATGAACGTTTCTATTCCCAACTCATATTCTTTAGACAATCTATTCTTTTTCATCCATGATTTGTCCATTGTATAATTCTAAGAAGGATTAAAAAAAAATTGCATTCAGGACTTCAGGTTTTTTCTCTCATTTAAATAAAGTACTTAAAAAAAACAACAAGAAAACACTTACAAATGATATTGACAACTAATTTTTACTTCTAGAAACAAACTTTACTTTCTAAAAATGAATTCCAATAGATTAAAACAGACATTAGCAACAAAAACCATGGACCTAAAAGCATACATTAACAACATAAACCATGACTCCAAATACCTAAAGCAACACATAACAAGGTAAGTGGTGGAACTCATCTTTTTACTAGATTCTAAACAAGAATGAGTTAAATGGGGATTTCTAGTTATAACTAGAAATCCCCCGTCACAGTAAAAAAGAAATAGAATATAGAAACCCATTAATCAATCCAATTAACCTAACAAACACCAAAGTGAAACAAATAGTCTCCAAAGTAAAAAAAACTCACTACACAAAGACTACCAAACTCGAATCTCATTCCTCAAGCCACCAAAAATGCAACAATTACTAACTACAACGAAACAAATTTAACTTAAAACAAATAAGAAGATAAACTTTTCACCATCCTTATTCCACTTTATTGCAAATGAAGAACGAGCCAAAGAAAGTAAAAGAAAAAAAAACAGTGAAAAAGGAACTTCGTTATAAGAGAAATCTACTTTAGAATTAGTCTATTAGACTTGATCCCACATGATGCATATCAATATTATTCCTCTAACAACAAAGAATGAAGTAGTTTTGAAATGATGACAATGTTAGAACTTTTTATGACAAGCATTTTGCTAGACATTCTGCTTCCTTTTTTAGAGGATATCATTATTTTCCTTGCTCCTATGAAAATCATAGGAATAGTTTAGCATTTATTCTCTCTAGTTTGATAAAATTCTTTAAAATAGTTTTTTTAATCATAGAAATGTTTTTTAGGAGTTTTATCAAACTTTTGAAATTATCTATAAAATGTTGATATTAAACCTAAGATGTAATCTTAACTTTTATTATTATGGGACTAAATGTATACTTTCCCCAAATCAATAAAGACCAAATTTACAATTGACCCTAATATAATTAATCAATGATTAAGTTTTTAAAATGAAATAGTTTTTAAAATGAAAAAATAAACCTGGAATTCAGTTTCTATAAACGCATAAATGGTTTTTTGTTTTAAAGGATTCATAATAGTATTCCACTGAGGCAGATCAAATTCATTTACCTTGCATAAAAAATAAATACATGTTGAATAATGATGACATCAAAGAAAACCAAAACAAAGGAAGAGATTTCCAATAAGTGAATGTATTAATAGCTCGTTTGGATGTAGTTTTTTATAAAGTGAATGTATCAATAGCTCGTTTGAATATGGTTGTTTGTAATGTGGTTGTAGAAATAATTGGTTAGTTTTGAGTAATTTAAAAAATCTTAAATTATAAAAGAAAGGTTATTTTAGTAAATTCAATTCAAAATTCTGGATTTCTTCCCATCCTCACAGTCCTATTTCTTATCCTTTTCAAACAAAAACCAGGGTTTCTTCTCTTCTTCACCCACCCATTTCTTCTTCCTTTAAAAAAAAAAAGGGTTTCTTCATCGTTTTCTCCAATCCATTTATGTAAACCTTATTCGATTGTGGGGTGAAAATTCGATCACCTGACTATTGGAATTATAGGATTGCAGAGCATTGAAAATCCTATAATCCTGTTTTGATTAAGGGTTTCATCTTCATCTTTTCCAATTCATTTTTGTTGAATTTTAGATTATTTAAATTCTCCACTTTTTTTTTATTTGTGGAAATCTAATGGAAGCTATGGAAAAAAATAAATAATAAAAACCCCACGACCCATTTCCCCTTTTGCCGCCATGGTTTCCTATAACGATGAGCAGAGCTTCGTCTATGGCATTCCAATTTTTTTGAGATTTGTCTGAGAAGATCTCAGAGACAAGGCAGACGTAGACAATGATGAACAGGTCCTCGTCTGATTTTCCATTTTTGATTTCCGGTCGGTGAGAAGAGGAGATGAAATCAAAGAAAAAAAAATTTAAAGGTTTTTCACAAGTGTCTTTCATTCTTCACATTTGAACTAGAACGATGAACAGAAAGGATAAAATTGCCCATCTATTTGCTCTAGTAACTGCTCAAGAAAAAAAAACTAGCTGCACAAACGCTTCTCCAACAGCTCGACAAAACCCTCCAACAAACAGCCCAGAGGGAGATTGAGAGAACACCCAAAAAGAAATGAAATAAATGGATGGAGAAAACCAACCTGTGTTCGAGCTTTTATCAATGTTCTGGTCTGAACAAAACCCAGAGGCGGCGGCTTCGCTTTTTCGACCTAGTTCGCGAAGAAGAGAGTGGTGAGGGATGGTTTTCCTGTGTCCTTTCGTGCGCGTGAGGTAGCTAGGTTAAGAAGAAAATTCTTCTTTTTTTACTTTTTAAAACTATTTTTAAACTACATAAATATTTATAAAAATAAACAACGTCATATCTGGCTCGAACACAAAACCTAATATACTTTTCTATGACTCTAAAATATAATCATAAGTTTTAAAAAAATGAAAAACCTTCCTTTTGACCTATTATGACTCTTTTTATTTTTCTTTCTTGTAATATAGAGGAAAACAAGTGTCATGGTATGTAAGATTTCTAGTAGTGAAATCATGGCCATACTAATAACTTTACTAAAATCCATGTTTATTTTTTTTTCAAAAATAAAATAAGGCATAACAGCCATTTAGAACTAACAGCCCCAGAAGATCAACATATGGTTCTAGAAATTAGTCCAATATGACTAATTAAATCAACCCATATATGTACATATTCTGCAATAAGGACCAAACTTTCATTTTAAAACAACTCAAGATTTATTCATTTAACTAAGAACCCCAATAAGCAGCCCAAAACCTTTTACGAGGTGCCGGCTTGGTTACTTCAATCCACGCACAATACTGAGCTCAACGGGCGGCGACCATGGAGGAAATCCGGTCAGTGGGCGGCGAAGTGGTGGGGTTTTTATCTTGGTAAAGAAGACAACCTAATGGGTTGTTTTGCACGAAAATCTAAGCGGAAAAGTAAAAGAAAACAATTTTTTTTTTAATGATTGACTCCAAATTCAAGAACATAAAATCAAATAAACAAGAAGTAAGAGAATGGATTTTGCCAAAATATGTTGTACGAACCTTGAGACAAGAGAAAGTGGAATTGGGATTTGAAATCTCAATGGAACAATGGAAGGTGGCTAGGTTTTTGTTTTTTTCCAACAACCAATATAAATATCAATTGAGTTTTTAACTAAATGCTCAATCGCTCATAAATAAAATGTTAATTAAAACTTAACCGAGAAGGGTTGAAATTATATAATAACCCCTAACTCATAGTTATAAAGAAAAAACACCATATTTTTATTAAAACCTCATACTTTTATTTCCTAAGAAACCTTGGGAAACATATTGATAAACATATAATAATAACAAAAAAAGAAAAATAAAACTTGGTTCATAACAATATTCTCTCCTTTAGAAACTTTCGTCCTCGAAAGTTAATTAAAGGTCAAACAATTCTAGATAACAAACTCGCATCTCATCCTCGCGCTCCCAGGTAGCCTCTTTGTCTTTCTGACTACGCCACAAAAACTTGACTAACTTGATTATCGGTTGCGCAAAATCTTACTTTCTCTATAGCTAAAATCTGCACTGGCTTCTCTTGACAGTCCAAATTATCACCAAGCTGCAATAGCTCATACTCAACTACGTGCGATGGATCTGCCACATACTGTCTTAATATCGAAACATGAAACACATTACGAACTACAGACAATGACGGGGGCAATGCTAAATGATAAGCAACCTGCCCAATCCTCTCGAGAATCTAAAAAAGACCAATGAACCTTGAACTCAACTTTCCTTTCTTTCCAAACTTAGGACACCCCGCATAGGAGCGACCTTTAGCAAAACGTGATCTCCAACTTGAAACGCAAGGGCTCGACATCAAACATCAGCATAACTTTTCTGCCTGGTTTGTGCTATTTTCATTCTTTGTTTGATTTCTGAACTGCCTCATCAGCATCCTGCAATAACTCGGGGCCTAACAACCTTCTCTCACCAGCCTCATCCCAATAACTCGGAGTACGACAACGCCTTCCATACAATGCCTCGAACGGTGCCATCTGAATCAAAGCCTAATAGTTGTTGTTATAATCGAATTCCATTAAATGAAGGTACCAATCCCAACTCCCTAGAAAATCGAGTGCACAAGCGCATAGCATATCCTCCAATGTCTGATTCAAATGCTCAATTTGACCATCTGTCTAAGGATGAAAGACAATACTGAAATTACAAGTTGTACCCATAGCCGTTTGAACACTCTTCCAAAAATGCGAAGTGAAACGTGCATCTCTGTCTGAAACAATCACTTACGGCACACCATTGTACCTCAAAATCTGCTTGAGATACAATGGGCTAAACAAGCTGTGACCTCCGCTAACGACACAGCTACGCTCGCACGCTAAAACTCTCTACGCAAAGGGGGCTGCAAGGCACGCAATGCTGCAGAATGTATCGTCTTTCTGCTTAAAGCACCAGCCACAGCGTTAGCTTTTCCAGGGTGGTAAAGAATCTCCATATCATAATCTTTCACAAGCTCTAACCACTTTCGCTGTCTCATATTTAACTCCTTTTGAGTAAAGATATACTTGAGGCTCTTATGATCAGAGAAAACCTGGATCTTCTCTCCATAGAGATAATGCCTCAAAATTTTCAGAGCAAAAACAACAGCAGCAAGCTCCAAATCATGTGTCGGGTAGTTTTTCTCATAAGTCTTTAACTGTCGAGAAGCATAGGCAATCACCCTCCCATGCTGCATCAATACACAACCCAAACCATGTTTGGAAGCATCACTGTAAACAAAAAATCCATCAGTCCCCTTTGGAACAGCAAGCACTAGTGTAGTAACCAAATTCCCCTTTAGCTGTAAGAAGCTGGCCTCACAAGCATCAGTCCATACAAAAAGGCAACCTTTCTTCGTTAACCGGGTCATAGGTCCGGCTATCTCAGAAAAGTTCTGAACAAACCATCTGTAATATCTTGCAAGACCTAAGAAACTACGAACTTCTGACACGATCGTCGACTTAGACCAAGCACTAACCGCCTCAATCTTAGCTGGATCGATTGAAATGCTTTCACTAGAAACAACATGGCCAAGAAAAGCAACCTTCTCAAGCCAAAACTCACACTTCGAGAACTTTGCATAAAGCTGATTCTCCCTCAACGCTATTAACACAGCCCTTAAATGGTACTCATGACCTTCCTTAGTCTTAAAGTAGACAAAAATATCATCTATGAACACAATAACAAAGTTATCCAAGAATGCCTTGAATACTCTATCCATCATATCCATAAATGCAGCTGGTGCATTGGTCAACCCAAAAGAGATAACTACGAACTCGTAGTGTCCATACCTAGACCTAAAATCTGTCTTTGGAATATCTTTATCTCGAATCCTCAATTGATGATATCTAGACCACATATCGATCTTGGAAAATACTAAAGCTCCTTGTAATTGGTCAGATAAATCATTAATCCTCGGCAATGCGTAATGATTGTTCACGGTTACTTTGTTTAGCTCCCTATAATAAATACAAAGTCACATTGAATCGTCCTTCTTTTTAACAAACAAGACAGGTGCTCACCATGGGGAAACACTAGGACGAATAAAACCTCGATCTTACAACTCCTAAATTTGAACTTTAAGCTCTTTCAACTCAGCTGGTGCCATCTGGTATGGAGCTTTTACGATGGGGAGAGTCCTCGGCTCAAGCTTAATCATAAAATCAATTGCTCTAGATGGAGGCAAACCTGACAACTCCTCTAGGAACACATCAGCAAAATCTCTGACAATAAGAACATCGCTCACTAGCAATGGTGCACAGACATTCTCTGATATTCTTGCAACATACCCCCAAGCTCCATGAGCTAAAAATTTATGTGCTTTCTCTGCCGTCACAAGATGAGGACACTCTCCAGAATAGTGGCCTCTAAACTTGAAGCTCTGCTTCCCGCGAATACGAAACAAAATCTCCTTTCGATGACAATCAATGCTGGCGTGATTATCAGACAACCACTCCATGCCAAGAATAACATTGCAACCACTCATAGGTAATACTATGAGTGTAGGAGCTAAAACAACACTGGAGACTACAATCTCACCGACTCTTACCTTCTCAGAGGCAAGCATACTAACTCCTGACGGAGTTGCAATATAGAGCTCAAACCTCAAGGGTTCCAACTCTGAACAAGCTTGCTTTACAAATGAAACAGACACAAAAGAGTGGGTCAAACCCGAATCAACTAGAACACATGCAACATGACCTAAAACAGGTAAAGTGCCTTGTTGTTGCGTCTATCTGATCAACCTCTGCTATTATAGTGGCAAACATCTGCCTTTACTGTTGGACTGGTCTAGCTGGTAGTTGGGCTACTGGTGTTGCCTGAGTACACTACTTAGCAAAGTGGCCCTTTTTGCCACACTTGAAACATCCACTCCTAGAAGCACCACAAGCCCATAATGGTTTTTGTTGCACTTCGTATAAAAAAAAAGCTTGTTTGTTTACCTGCTGCTGCTAGGACTCACGGATCTGGAATGCTTAAGAACGGTTGCCGACCTCCAGGTGAGGATTTGGAGGAATTGAAATTTCTCTTCTGGCCACTCCTCTAACCAATACCTTGTCTAAACGGCTTGTTGGAACCTTGGGAAGAAGTTGCAAGAAGTTTTTTCATCTCAGTCTTATATTTTACATCAAAATTCAAAGCCAACTCCACTGCTCTAGCATACTCCTGCGGGTTATGAGCTTTAATATCAGCAAACATATCATCATTTAATGCAGTAAAAAATAATCTGATCTTAGACTTCTCATTTGGCATCAATGGTCTAGCATAACGTCCAAGATTGGTGAACTCTCGCTCAAAATCAACCACCAACATCAAGCCTTGCTTTAAGGTAATAAACTTGGCGATCTTCTCCTGCCTGGCTGCGTCAATGTAGTACTTCACCAGAAATGTATCTCTAAAGAATTCCCAAGAAGGTCAAGTTGACCCTTCAGGTCTCGCCTCTACAACTGATTCCCACTACCACTAAGCGGAGTCTCTTAAAACATAAGCTGAACACCTCAGGCTCTATACATCCGGACAATTCATGTTCCTGAAAATTCCTTCAAGATCTTTCAACAAAGTTTGAGCTGCCTAGGGCTCAGAAGATGTACCATCAAACCGTTGTGGATCCCACTTCCTAAATTCTTTCAGACATATAGCCTCTTCAGAAAAAGTTGTTCTAGGCTTAGCTGCCTGGACAACTGGTGGAGCTAGCGGTGTTGTAGCTGGTTGTACTGGCTGGAACATCTGAGTAAACTGTGCATACTGGGCATGCAGTTGGGCCTACACCTAAGCTTGCATCGAAGCTGAATGTTGTGCCAACATGCCTGCCACTGTTTCTCTTAAAACTGCCATATCCTCAGCCGCAAACGCTCTTGGCGCAGCACCTTGCACGGTCGCACTAGCTGATTCATGGGATCAGGGGTAACATGTGCATTAGGCAGTGTCTCACCCGGTATATCCTAAGAACCAGAGGATCCTGCTCCTAAATCTCCTTGGCTTCCAACCTAACTCCTGGTAGTTCGACGAGGAGGCATGCTCAAGATATAAACTAGATCAAGGAAAACACTTAGTCCACCACTAGGACTACTAATAGACATCTATGTATAAAATATGAAATGCTACAAAATGCTATTATATGTTAGAACCCATAATCCCAACATACCTAGTGGTGAATGGAGCACTAAAGATCATGGGGACAAACAACTTACTCAGTAAGTCAGTCTACAGAATCTATGACTCTACGCTCTGATACCAACTGTAACGCCAAACTTAAAAATGAAGTCCACAAGGGCTTTACTAGCATGCAAGATAAGATACTAAGAGAAAATAGAAATTTTAATTCAAAACATGCTCTCATATAAAAATATAAGTTCCGTTAGTAAACACAAATTTCAAGCTCCTAGCCAGGATAAGTTTAAAAGAGTAAGGTAACGTTTCCTTGGAATGATAATAAGTAGACAAATAGTTCAGGTAGAATATGAAACCATAAAAGAACATAATGGGACACGTGTTTCCCCAAGATCAATCAGCCTCTGCCTCCAGCTCAGCCACCTCGATACAGTCCTTTACTTGGAGGGGAAAAATATTAAGGGTGAGTAACGAGAATTACTCAGTATGGACCCTTATCTAGGGTACAAAAAAAATGCATACATCAGCTCATGGCTCAATGCCTTAACTCAAAAGTCAACAAAGAGCTTCGAGCTCATTAACTCTAAAGTTCGAGAACCTCCAAGGTTTAGCTCAAAGATATCTAGATAAACCTAGAAACAACTGTCATTAGGGTACAGAAACAACCCTGGCCATCAGGAACACATCTAGCCCTAGCATCAAGAATGTAACTTGTCTTGGCATCAAGAATGCAACTTGCCTTGGCATCAAGAACGCAACTTGTCTTGGCATCAAGAACTCAACTTGTCTTGGAAAAGAAAAATATAGAAATCCCTCTAGTTCTATCAACTTGAAAACACTTAGAACATGATACTACATCTAAGCAACTACTGAAATAATACCCATTCAATATCTCATACCATCGAACAGTGTATTCCGATAGAAAAAATACCAAGTAACGTCCTAACTACATGTTTAGCATCTCATAATACTAAACTGTAATCAACACGTGGAACAATTTATAAATATATAAAACAAATATTCAAATGGAATACAACTCACAATATTAGTTAAACGGGTAGTTAAAATAAGAAACAACTCCTCATAAATAATCGACTACATGCATAAGTTGCCTTAACAATTAACATGCTTGGCAAGCGTCAATAAATAATTTTGGCAATTACGAGGTAAAACCTAGACAAACATAGTATTTAAGAACCACACAAATATAGACAAAAGTCCTTACCTTCTGAAGTTACAAACTCTTCGAGACGCGTGCCTAGCTAAACTCGACGAGCTAAGAAATGGTCTTAAAAGACGAAAAATAAATAAGGACCTAGAGTTAAACTTTAACTACCAAAACCATAACTACCACCATTTTTTTTTTAAAAAGAATGATACGTTGTGACGCTTTGGTTATCGCCGAACGCTTTCAAAGGCGACCCTCTTGAGAATTGCCCCTACTGATACTAAGAAAGGCCGCTTCGAAAGCTGGGCTTGGAGCTATGTTGTAATGGCCCTGATTTCCATACTGGTTCCCTAGGTACTTTTGGTTCATTATTCGGTTGTTCGGTTGGGCCGTTAGAGCTATTTTAACCCTTAGGGGTATTTTGGTCATTTTGCTCCCTGGTCAGGGTTTGTGGATTTTCAGGGTTCCAGGGTCTTTCCTGCCTTTTGCCGAGGCTTGGCTGTCGTTGGTTGCAAGACCCAAGAAGTTGTGTCGCTTGTTTGGAAGCTTGGAGGTTGTTCGGGAAATTATGAATTTAAAAGGAATTAAAGTGCTTCTATTGAGATTTGAACCCTTGACCTGAAGGAGATTTGAAGGCTTGAATTAATTAGGATAATCAAGGAGAAAAAGGTTGCTTCGGCTGGGACTCGAAGGGGGAAAGCCTAGGGAAGGGAATTGCCAAAACCTAGTTTTTATTTAAAAGAAAAATCGTTTTCTTTTTCCTAGATTTGCTGCATGAATCCCAAGCTCCCTCACCTTCTTCTTGTCGTTTTCTAAGAACCCGAGCCAAGAATCAAGAACCGAGTACGTTTTCTTCTTTCCCTTCTTCTTCCTTAGCCGAAGACCCTTGTCTTTGTCGCTTAGCCAACCTCTAAACGTTGTTGTGTGTGTGTGTGTTCTGCCCAGCCTAGAATAGCTCTTGCGTCACCGAAGCCTAGCCGCAGCTTCGAGCATCACTGCCAGAACCCCAGCCGCACGCAGCCAGCATCGCCTCGCCCACTCGGATCCGTAGCAGCACCTCTCACCCGGACGCTCACCCATGCAACAGCCTCTTCGCCCAATCGCATCCGCCAGCGTCAAGCCCGAGACGCAGCGCCCTTCGCTCTTCACGCCTGCGAGCCGCCCCTGCTGTTGTTCACTTGCGCCCGCGCGCCTTAGCCGTTCCTACCAAAGCCCTTCCGCACGACGCCTTGTTTCGCCCCAGCATGCCGCAGTAGCGGCTCCTCGCCCAGCCCTTCGCGAGCCCGTGCCTAGCCACAGCGCAACAGCTCTTCATGCCCGACCACGGTGCGCACCATTTCACAGCTGACTCGCCGTCCTGCTTTGCTTGTTGCCGCAGCTTGCTTGCGCTCGGCTGCAGCACGTTGTGCCGAGCGAGCCTAGTGTCTTCTCGGTTGGTTTTCTGTAGCCTTTTCTCTTTTGGGACCCTTAGATGTTTTAGCTGCTGATTTTAATTAGGTTGACTTTATTGATTGCCTAGGTTATTCGGGTTGACTTTGCAGCTCGTGGGTCGTTTGTCATTGTTGTGTTTGCTTTCTTACTTGATCCAGGTAAGGATGTCTTATCGTGGTTGTGTGGACCCTGCGATATAATCATAATGTGCCTTGTATGTTTGTTGACTGTTATGAGCATGTTAGTTATAAGACAACTTGTGATGACTTCTTGCTAGCATGTTTGCCCTGCTTGTACATGTTAGTGCCATGCTAGGTTTGTTCTTCCAGCATGTTTATGATTCCTGCCTAAGTTCGTAGTATCAAGCTAGGTTATGTGTTTATATTATTGAGCATGTATGTTTAGTCAGGAATTGTTTACTCTGTACTCTTAGTTAGAATAGTAGGGTTTATCATCATCCAGAGGCTGAGAGCGGACATAATGTATTTTGTCCCCACCAGTCGGGATCCCGTGCGAAGCATAACGTACTTTGCTTCCACCTCGACAGCCGATGCTGATTTGCTCCCTCATCGGCATAAGCCTAGTTTGTAGCCTGCTAGAGCGGAACCCTGCCAACGGTGTAAGCCTACCTTGGCCGATTCTTAGTTTCAGGTCGGTGGTACATGCTGTTACACATGAGTGTCGAGGGCCTCGCACTACTGTATTTAGTGACACCGCTTTCGAGTCTTAGGCATGCGTACCTGGCCCTCCTAGTTTGTCCCTAGGCCGCCACATTTACGCCGGTTACAGCAGCATGTGGTGTGCGCGCACATGTGTTAGTCGCCGGTTCGGAGCACTCCCCTGGGCTAATGTTCGTGAGTACACCACTTCCGTTCCAGTTTAGAGCCAGACTTCTGGTACTCTCCCGTTAGTCAAGTATTAGCTAGCAGAGGATAAGAGGCCCTCGAGGACACCTATTTTTGGATCAGTTTTTGAGCTGCTCAATTGGCCGAGGGAGAAAGACCCACGAGGGTGTCTGACATCTATTTGGGATCAGCTTTTGACTTGGTCATTTGGCCGAGGGAGAAAGACCCTCGAGGATGTCTTTGGAATTGGTTAGGAGAACCAATCATTAGGTCAGAAGTAGGAGACTTCCGAGGATTCCAGATTTGCCCCGTTAGCTCGTTGAGCAAAGATCTGTGTTGGTAACTGTTTGCATGTATACTAGGATGCTAGATGACTGATGTATCGTATTATACCCCGGTTGGGGAACCTTACTGAGTATGTTTGTACTCACCCTTATTTCTATGGTTTTTCCACCAGGTAACTTGGGACAACACCGGGACGGCTATCGGAGGGGGCTGACTTTTCATGGGAGCTGCCGGCACTCTGTCTTTCTTAGTGCATTTGTTATTCAGCATATAGTTGGACCTGGAGTCCTTAGGGGAACTTGGTTATTTGATGTTTTAAACTATTTTGAATGTTTTATAAATATTGGCCAGAACATGTTTTGCTTTTATTGCTTTTTCTTTATGAAAATTGTTGGAAGTGTTTGAAATGTTCCCCGTTCTTCGATGTTTGAAAAGTTTTTAATTGGATCACTGAACTATTTTAAATATGTTTTACTTGCATGCTGAGTGAGAACCTAGGTTTAGGACCGTATTTCGAGTCGAGTTCTAACAGTTGGTATCAGAGCCAAGTTCATAGATTCTGTAGACTAACTTGCTTTGTAGGTTGTTTGTCCCCATGATCATCAGCACTCCACGGCCGTCAGGTTTGTCTAAGTTCATTAAGTTAAGGGTTTAATTCACTGTACTGCATCTAGTATACATGTGTTACCCTTGTTGGGCAGTGAGAGTCCTAGTATGGACAAGCTTTTGTGTTTTGTGTAGATCGCCAGTATGCCGATTACGCATAGAGGAGCAGAGACGTTTGGTATTTCCAACCGAGGAGTTGGACTGAGCATGTTGTTGAGACCACGTCCAGGGTTGACCAGACCCGCAGGCCACCTTTGGCCTCGGCAGTGGAGTTGCCAAGAGAGGGGGTAGAGGCCACCGTGCCTCAGATCGAGACTCCATGAGTAGAGTTTGCTCAAGCCATGAGAGAGATGATGGCAGGTCTTCTAGTTTACTAGATAGCGGAGACCCAGGTGTAGTTAGTAGTGCAAAGTAAGGAGTCTCGGCCACAGATAACCCAGCTGACACTGTTGATTCAGCAGACACCCTAGCAACCCCGGTGATCCCTCCGGGCGAGCAGGAGCCTATTGTTGAGGCAGATGTTGTAGAAGGAGCCGCCGAGTACAGCAAGTGGCTCAAGGACTTTGGAAAGTGGAAGCTTGTAGAGCTTGATGTTTCAAGGAACCCGCTGGTAGCAGCAAAGTGGTTGGTCAAGATGGAGTTTATCATCTGAGTGTTGGGAGGTCCTAATGTTTAGGCTAACCGTCACTCCTAGAAGTTGCCTATTCAAGTACTTACCGAGCTACCCCTCGAGACTTACAACTACAACCTACATTCGGTTTTACACCGTGATGCCCATCGGGGTCTTACACAAAATAGGGCACGATGACTCCCATCGGGGTCTTACACATACTAGACACAATGATGCCCATCGGGGTCTTACTCAACCAGCACTCAAGGTTGCCCATCGAGGTTTTATACCGACTTAAACACAAGGATGCCCATTGGGGTCTTACACATATTGCCAACAGTGTGATGCCCATCTGGGACTTACATACACTAGCAACGCATTGGAGCCCATCGGGGTCTTACCCATGCGAGACCTAAACTAGTAACTCCTAACAGTCTCCTAAGTTCAGGATCACAATCTAATAGATCGACCAGTCAATATTCAAGAGCAACATAATCCTAGCATGGCTCTACAGAATATGAACAGGAAACACGGATATGCCAGAGTAAGAAAATCCCTAGCATGGAGCTAACATGAACAAGGCAACAAACATTCCAGCAAGTCAGGAACAAGAATCCTATCCACCAGAATGCTCATAAACAATTACAAGATATCAACGTGCCATTAAAGTAATCACAGGGTCCCCACAACCCCGATAAGAAATCCTTACCTAGATTGGCAGACAAGCACTTTTATTTACATTTTTCTTCTTTTAACCAGGAGGGCTCCAAACTTACCATAAATGGAATTCTTGACCTGGAACTTGAAAGCGAAGAATAACCGGTGTCCACAATGACAGAAACAAGCCTGAGACTCTAACTTACTGTAAAACTATCTCGGGAAGGCAAAATGACCAAAATACCCCTGGAGGACAAAATGACCAAAATGCCCCTGGAAGCACAACAGCCCTAACAACCCAACCAACTCACTGGAGAAACAACCAAAAAACCTGGAGAACCGGAAGGAAAATTGTAAGGACCCGACCCAAAAGAAGCGGTCTCTAACCTAGATCCTTACTTAGCATGCATGTCTAGGAATGTAAAACACCATCCAACGTACTAAATTAAAACTTTTGCAATCAACAGAACTTTAAACAAACCACAAAAGCCAATGTAAAAATCAAGAGTAATTTGACTGATCAGTGCTTTTCTTAAAAACAAACAAGAGTACGGTACGAGAACCATAAAATAGTTTGAGTTCTTCCCTAGGGACCCAAGTCCCACTACATGCTAAATCATAAAGAAAACAATTAAAGAACATGCATCCCAGAGTCAGCTATCCATGATCATCCAGCCGCCTCCTCCTAGCCATCCTGCCGATGTCCCAAGTTACACGTGGAAAACCACAGAAAATAAGGGTGAGCAACGAGTTACTCAGTAAGAATCCCCAACCGGGGTACAATACGAAAACATATCATTTAGCACACGGACATGCAACCATGCAATGACTTAGAGCAAACAAATGGGTCAACAGAACGTCACTCTTGGGGCTTGCCTATTCGAGGCTTACATACTACCAACTACCCTAGGTTCCACACCGGGTGTCCTTCGAGCCTTACACAACCTAGGACTCGGTGTTGCCCATCGGGGACTTATACACCTAGGATGCCCATCAGGGTCTTACACCTCCAACTCAGTGATGCCCATCAGGGACTTATACACCTAGGATGCCCATCGGGGTCTTACACCTCCAACTCAGTGATGCCCATCGGGGACTTATACACCTAGGATGCCCATCGGGTCTTACACCTCCAACTCGGTGATGCCCATCGGGACTTATACACCTAGGATGCCCATCGGGTCTTACACCTCCAACTCGGTGATGCCCATCGAGGACTTATACACCTAGGATGCCCATCGGTCTTACACCTCGGATGTCCATCGGGGCCTTCCCGAGCTGACTCACTAGTTACCTCTACAATCTCTTACACTATACATCATCCGCCAATTCCTAGCATGGCACTAACAGGATAACATGGTTACGGTTATGCCGAGACAATTTAACTCCTAGCATGATAACTAACAGGATATATCAGGAATCTCAAGCACAAAAATCACCTAGAAATAGAAAGAGCAAGCAACCTATCCACTAGAAATTCCATACAAACACAACACATGGCATGCTATCAAGTATTCGCAGGGTCCACACAACCCCGGTAAGAAATCCTTACCTGGAAGTGAATAGAACCAACGATCAACGGATGACTCTCGAGCTTCTAAGCGAACCCGACAACCTAAGCAAGTAATAAAATCAACCTAATTAACCAACAGCAGCTAAAAAGAACATAAAGTCCAAAGGGTCAGTCTCGGGAATTTACCAACCGAGAAGACACACGTCTCGGCAGCAAGGAGCAAGAACGACGCTGCTGGTGCGCGGCGGCGCGCGCTGCGCTGCATCGCTTCTCGCGCGCGCCGCGGTCAAGGTGTCGCCACGGCGGGCGTGTGTGCGCGCGACACAGGCTGCGGGGCCGGCGCGGGAACGAGCGACACGTTGGGACGACGCGCGGACGACGCGGGCGGACGGACGAGCGACGCTGCTGGTGCGCTGGTGCGCGGTCGTGCGGATGCGGCCGGACAGAGCGATGCAGGCTGTGCGCTGGGGCGCACAGTGTGGCGACGGGCGGCGCTGACTCTACTGGCTGGCTGATCGGTGCGGGGCGAAGGCTAGGCAGGTGCGACGGCCACGTGGGCGGCGGCGGCGAGGGCTGGGCAGGTGCGACGGCGACGTGGGCGGCGGCGGCGAGGGTGTGGGGAGAGGGTTTTGGGAGAGGAGAGTTTTCTTTTTTTCTCTTCTTTCTTTCTTCCTCAAATTAAATAAGCTTTGGAAATCTAAAATTCCCTTCCCAAGGCTTTCCTCCTTCAAACCCTAGTTGACGCATTTATTTTCCTTAATTAATTCCAAACTCCCATCTCTCTTTGAGGCCGAGGGTTCGAGTCCTCCAAATAACATCTTTTAAACCTTATTTTATATTTAACTAAAATCCGGGCTGTTAGAATACTCCCTCCTTGGAGGACTTCCGTCCTCGGAAGTTGCTGCACTAAAATAACTCCGGGTAATTTCTCCTCATCTCCCCTTCCAACTCCCAAGTAGCTTCCTCAACTCTCTGATTCCGCCACTGCACTTTCACTAAATCAATAGCTCGGTTCCTCAAGACTTTCTTCTCAAATGCTAAGATCTTTATGGGTTTTTCCTCAAAGCTCAGGTCATGGTTTAGCTGCAAAGGCTCGAAATCTATGACATGCGAAAGGTCTGCCACATACTGGCGGAGCATCGAAACATGGAACACTCTGTGCACTGTAGCCAAGGATGGCGGCAATGCTAACCGGTAAGCTATGGCCCCAATCCTCTCGAGGATCTCGAATGGTCCAACAAACCTGGGGCTCAGCTTCCCCTTCCTACCAAACCTCAGAACTCCACGCATCGGAGCTACCTTAAGGAACACGTGCTGGCCAATCTCGAACTCCAACTCTCTACGTCTGACATCGGCGTAGCTCTTCTGCCTGCTCTGGGCAGTCAACATACGAGCTCTGATCTTCTGGACAGCCTCATTGGTCAACTGGAGCAACTCTGGACCCAATACCTGCCTGTCTCCAACCTCTTCCCAGAATACTGGGGATCTGCAGCGCTTACCATACAACGCTTCAAACGGTGCCATCTGAATGGTTGACTGAAAACTATTGTTGTAGGCGAACTCCATCAAATACAAGTACTGGTCCCAACTGCCAGGGAAATCCAACACACAGGCTCGCAACATATCCTCTAAGATCTGATTTACCCGCTCAGTCTGGCCATCGGTCTGTGGGTGGAAGGCTGTGTTGTAGCTGCACTCTGTGCCCAAACCTGCCTGAAGGGCTTTCCAAAATCGTGATGTAAAACGGGAATCCCGGTCGGAGATAATTTTAACTGGCACTCCGTGGTACCTCACTATCTGCTCAAGGAACAGTTGTGCCCACTGCTCCACGGTGTAGTTTTTCTTGCCCGAATGAAGTGGGCACACTTAGTCAACCTATCAACGACCACCCAAATCTGTGCATATCCTCTAGGGGTTCTGGGCAATCCTGAAATAAAATCCATGGTAATTTCCTCCCACTTCCACTGTGGCACCCCGAGCGACTGTAGCAACCCTGCTGGTTTCTGCCTAGGCGCCTTCACTTGCTGACAAGTGAGACACCGACTGACAAACTGGGCAATCTCTCTCTTCATCCCCATCCACCAAAAAGTCTGCTTAAGATCTTGGTACATCTTGTTACCCCCTGGGTGCCATGCAAAAGGCGAGGTGTGAGCCTCGGTCAACAACTCCGAACGAATACCGGCATCGGCTGGGACACATAGCCGACCCTTATATCTCAAGCCACCATCTGCAAATATCTCAAAATCAAAGTCACCATCAGCCTGGACCCTCTCATACAACTTTTTCAACTTAGGATCATTCAATTGGCCGTCAATAATCCTTTGCCTTACCGAAGGCTGGATGGTCAACTGAGCTACCCTGGCGGTAACATCCCCTAACAACACTGCTATTTCTGCTCTCTCGAGGTCTTTCCTTATGATACTTTTGGGATTTGCCAACGTTGCTAGATGCGAGGTCTTCCTACTTAGTGCATCTGCCACAACATTTGCCTTTCCAGGGTGATACAAGATCTCACAGTCGTAATCCTTTACAAGCTCCAACCACCTCCTCTGCCTCATGTTTAGGTCCCTCTGAGTGAAAAAATACTTGAGGCTTTGGTGGTCCGAGAAAATCTGAATCTTTTCCCCATACAAGTAGTGTCTCCAGATTTTAAGTGCAAAGACGACCGCTGCCAACTCCATATCATGAGTCGGATAGTTCTGCTCGTGCTGTTTCAACTGCCTCGAGGCGTACGCTATCACTTTACCGTGTTGCATCAGGACGCATCCCAAACCAAACTTGCTAGCATCACTGTACACCACGAAACCCCCTGCTCCCTCTGGAACTGCCAACACTGGCGCAGACGTCAAGCTGTTCTTAAGCTTAGCAAAAATCTCATCGCACTTCTTATCCCAAACGAAATCGACGCCCTTTCTCGTCAACCGAGTAAGCGAGGCTGCTATAGCGGAAAATTTTTGAATGAAGCGTCGGTAATATCCGGCCAGACCCAGGAAGCTACGAATCTCCGTCACAGTCGTCCGTCTGGCCCACGAACTAACGGCCTCTATTTTCGAAGGGTCCACAGCCACTCCCTCCTTAGACACAACGTGTCCCAGAAAAGCTACCTCCTCGAGCCAAAAGTCACACTTTGAGAACTTCGCATAGAGCTTGTTCTCGTGCAAGGCTGCCAAAATCTGCCTTAGGTGCGAGGCATGGTCCTCCTTAGACTTAGAGTACACAAGAATGTCATCTATGAACACGATGACAAAGCGGTCCAGGAACGCCTTGAACACTCTGTCCATCATGTCCATGAATGCAGCTGGGGCGTTCGTCAGTCCGAAAGACATGACTACGAACTCATAATGCCCATACCTCGACCTGAATGCTGTCTTGGGAATATCTGCATCCTGAATCCTCAACTGGTGGTAGCTCGACCTCAAGTCAATCTTCGAAAACACACAAGCTCCCTGGAGCTGGCAAACAGGTCATCGATACGAGGCAGAGGAAACTTGTTCTTAATGGTTACCTTGTTCAGTTCCCTGTAATCGATGCATAGACGCATCGAGCCATCCTTTTTCTTAACAAACAAAGACGGTGCTCCCCACGAGGACACACTCGGCCTAATAAATCCTCTGTCAAGCAACTCCTGCACTGTTCTTTTAACTTTTTTCTCTTTCGACTCTGCTGGCGCCATACGATAAGGAGCTTTCGAGATAGGGCGAGTCCCCGGCTCAAGCTCTATTGAGAAGTCCACCTCCCTCTTCGGCGGCAGGCCAGGCAACTCTTCGGGAAAAACATCTGCAAACTCTTGCACTATGGGCACCTGCTCGACAGATAACTGGTCACGGTTCTCCCCGGTCAACTTAGCTAAGAAACCCCAAGCTCCTCGAGCTAACAAACGGTGAGCTTTAACTGCCGAAATCACCGGCGGACACACCCCACTCTGGGTGCCCCGAAATTTAAAGCTAGGCCTACCTGGCGGCCTGAACACCACCTCCTTACAACGACAATCAATCATAGCGTGGTTATCAGCTAACCAATCCATGCCGAGGATCACATCAAAACCGCTCATAGCTAACACTATGAGGGTAACTGCAGTCCGTGTCGACACTGTATCCGACCATCCCTTACCTTCTGGCTAGCCAGCATACTAGTTCCCGAGGGAGTAGCGACAGATAACTCAAAACCTAGAGGCTCTAAATTCATGCAAGCACGCTCAACAAAAACAGCAGAAACAAAAGAATGGGTGGAACCCGAATCAAACAACACAAAGGCGAGGTGATCAAGAACTAGGAGCGTACCTGCCACTGCGGGTCCGGCTCTCTCAGCCTCCTGGCGAGTCGTAGCATATACTCTTCCCTGCTGCTGAGCTGGCTGTGCCACCACTGCCTTCTGGTTGCAATGCCGGGCTTGATCCCCCTCCTTACCATAGTTATAGCAAGCTCTAGGGTTACCACCACACGGCCCCCAATGTTGTTTACCACAGGGTCTACAATACGGTGGCGGCCTCCCCACGCCCTGTTGGCGAGGCTGATCACGGTTACGATCCCGGTGCTGGTCTCTGCCATGATAAGTACCCTGACGGCGCTGACCGCCTCCATGTCCATTACCTCCTGCGTCAAACTTACGCTTCTGACCCGAGTACACTGGGGCCTTCTGCACCACAGCATTAACAACCTGCTCTGGAGGATACTTACCATCATAAATAGTTGCCAACTGCACTGCCTTGGCAAAAGTCTCTAGGGCCTGTGCCCTAACATCCTGAGACACTCCCTGCCTCAGACCCGCAATAAACTTCTTGATATTCAGCTCAGGAGTAGCAATCAACTGCGGTGCGAAGTACCCATACTCCGAAAACTTCCTCTCATACACCTCGATTGGGTCAGACCCATGCTTAAGGTTCGAAAACAGCTCAATCATCTTTTCTTGGGCTTCTTCACTGATAAATTTTGCCTTGAACTCAGCCTTGAAGAATTCCCGGTGGCGGGGGAGACCAGTAGGTCTCTCACTCAAGGTGGAATCCCACCACCACTTAGCTGTTCCAGCTAACGCATGAGCTGCACATCGAGCTCGCTGCACCTCAGGACAAGCCATCACCATAAAAGTATACTTTAGCTCGGCAATCCACCTGGCTGCCACCAGTGGTTCTCCAGGGGCACTAAACTTCTCCGGCTTCCATTTGACGAAATCTTTTAGCCACTTGCCCAAATCCTCAGCACCTTCCGCCACAACGGCCTCGTTCACAATTGGCTCCTGCTTGGTGGCGATCTTGGTGGCACTCTGATCCTCTCTTGAACCAACTCGGTCAGCTGCTCTATCTGAATCCGGGACTCCTCCCTCTGTGCAGCTAACAGAGCCTGCGTCTCAGCCCTCTGCTCGGCCCTCTGGTCAGACAGCAACCCAACCATAAGAGCCCTCATGGACTCCCCAAAAGCAACTCCCAGTGCAGCCTCCGGAGGCCGAGTTGCCTCCACGCCCTCACCGGGCAACACACGAGAGGGGCTGTAGGCGGCCTAACATCGGCATCGGCTTGGGACGACGTCCCTCCCGTGTCGGAATCAATACGAATGCCTGGCTGGTCGTCGGCCTCGAGCCTCCCGCCCTCTACAAGTGATCGGCATAACGACAATCTACACCCAAACGAACAATGAATCAGAACCTGTTTTCCCTGCTCCTCAACAACAAGTCATATACATGCAAGGTGCAAACGGTATTGTAATTCTTAACCCTTAACCTTAAACTTTCGGACATACCTGATGGCTGGCGGAGCGCTGATGATCATGGAAAACAACCTACAATCTGCAGTCGATCTCTGACGAACCTATAACTCTAGGCTCGATACCAACCGTATGGGACCCGACCCAAAAGAAGCGGTCTCTAACCTAGATCCTTACTTAGCATGCATGTCTAGGAATGTAAAACACCATCCAACGTACTAAATTAAAACTTTTGCAATCAACAGAACTTTAAACAAACCACAAAAGCCAATGTAAAAATCAAGAGTAATTTGACTGATCAGTGCTTTTCTTAAAAACAAACAAGAGTACGGTACGGGAACCATAAAATAGTTTGAGTTCTTCCCTAGGGACCCAAGTCCCACTACATGCTAAATCATAAAGAAAACAATTAAAGAACATGCATCCCAGAGTCAGCTATCCATGATCATCCAGCCGCCTCCTCCTAGCCATCATGCCGATGTCCCAAGTTACCTGGTGGAAAACCACAGAAAATAAGGGTGAGCAACGAGTTACTCAGTAAGAATCCCCAACCGGGGTACAATACAAAAACATATCATTTAGCACACGGACATGCAACCATGCAATGACTTAGAGCAAACAAATGGGTCAACAGAACGTCACTCTTGGGGCTTGCCTATTCGAGGCTTACAGCTACCAACTACCCTAGGTTCCACACCTGGGTGTCCTTCGAGCCTTACACAACCTAGGACTCAGTGTTGCCCATCGGGGACTTATACACCTAGGATGCCCATCAGGGTCTTACACCTCCAACTCAGTGATGCCCATCAGGGACTTATACACCTAGGATGCCCATCGGGGACTTATACACCTAGGATGCCCATCGGGGTCTTACACCTCCAACTCAGTGATGCCCATCGGGGACTTATACACCTAGGATGCCCATCGGGGTCTTACACCTCCAACTCAGTGATGCCCATCGGGGACTTATACACCTAGGATGCCCATCGGGGTCTTACACCTCCGGATGTCCATCGAGGCCTTCCCCGAGCGGGACTCATGTAACGGCCCCGTTTTCCTTCCCGGTTAATAGCAAAATTAATTGGGAATTAATTGGATCCTTTGGGATTTGAACCCTTGCCCTAGATGGTGGAATTGGAGTTTTAAAGAAGAATTTGAAGTAAAAAGAGAAAAGAATTTCTTTAGCCGGGACCCGCAAGGGAAAAATCCTTGGGAAGGGAATTTTAGGTTTCCTAACCCTATTTAAAATAAGGAAGAGAAGGAAAAATCAAGAAACCCCTATTTTTCCCCTTGTTGGCCGTCTCTCTCTCTCTCTCTCTCTCTCTAAAACCCTAGCCGAGCAAAATTTCTAGCCACACCATCGAACCACCCACCGAGCCACCCACCCCTGCACACACACCCGCCCGCACACCCTGCGCACACGACCACACACCCGCCCGAGCCACCCGCCTGAGACCGCCCGGCCTACGCCGCCCGGCCACCGCCGCTGCCGACCAGAAGCCCCACCGTCGCACACCCATCATCGCCGACGCCGCTCGCGACGCCCGGCCCGTCGCTGCGGCAAAGACGTCACGCCCAGCCGAGTTGAGACGTTCGCCGCGCGCCAACCAGCCGAGCCCGCTTCGCTCGCGCCGCCCCCCGCGGCGAGCGCGTTGCCGTGCGCTGCACACTGCACGACGCTGCTCGTCTGCCCGCGCCCAGCGCCAGCGCTGCTGCCTCGCCAGCGCCAGCGTCCTTTCGCCTTGCCGCGCGCCCGAGCCAGCGCCCGGCTCCTGCCCGCACCAGCCCGCGCCCCACCTGCCCTGGCTGCCGAGAGCTCGTGTCCTCTCGGTTGGTAATTCTCGAGCCTTTTCCCTTTCGTTTTTTTTAAGCTGCTGGCTGCTGTATATTTACTTAGGATGCTTTATTTATGCCTAGGTTGCTCGAGTTCGTATTAAGCTCGAGGGTCTCTTTTTGGTTGTAATAGCCATTCTCCACTTGTTTCCAGGTAAGGATTCCTTACCGTGGTTGTGTGGACCCTGCGATGCTTTCTTGAATGTGCCTTATATGCATGTTTACTTTTATGGACATGATTAGTGGATAGGACAGCTTGTGATTGCATTCCTGCTAGCATGTTTGCTTGTTTGTACATGTTAGTGCCATGCTAGGATTGTTCTTCCAGCATGCTTGAGATTCCTGCTTTAAGTTCGTAGTATCATGCTAGGTTATGTATGATTGATGATGATTATGTATGTTTAGCCAGGAATCGTTTACACTATACTCTAGCTAGTGTGTTAGGGCTGTCATCATCTAGAGGCTGAGAGCGGACATAACGTACCTTGTCCCCACCGGTCGGGAGTAGAGCGTAGCATAACGTACATTGCTTCCCCCCGACAGCCGATGTGGATGTAGCTACCACATCGGCATAAGCCTAGTTTGTAGCCTGCTAGAGCGGAACCACCCGCCAGCGGTGCAAGCTGCCTTGGCGGTTCTTAGCTTCCGTGTCGGTGGTGCAGTGCACGCAGATGAGTCTTGAGGGCCTCGCACTCATCGTGTTCGGTGACACCGTTTTCCGAGTCTTAGGCATGCGTGCACTGCCCGCGTAGTTTGCCCTTAGGCCCCGCATTTACGCCGGTTGCGAGAAGAGCATGCGGTGTGCGCGCACACGCTTTAGTCGCCGGTTCGGAGAGCTCCCCGGCTAATGTTCGTGAGTACACGGTTCCTTCTGTTTAGAGCCGACTTGGGTACTCTCCGATAGTTCGATTTATAGCGAGGGTAAGAGGCCCTTGAGGACACCCATTGGGATTGGCTTTTGAGTGATCATATGGTCGAGGAGAAAGACCCTCGAGGGTGTCGGACATCTTTGGGATCGGTTTTGAGTGATCAATTGGCCGAGGAGAAAGACCCTCGGAGATGTCCCGGGATTGGTTATGAGAGCCAATCATTAGGCGGAAGTAGGAGACTTAGAGGATTCAGATTCTGCCTTGTAAGCTCGTTGAGCTATGATGCATGTTGGTAATCTTGTTGCATGTATACTAGGGTGCTAGATGATTGAAGTATCGTATTGTACCCGGTTGGGATTCTTCTTGAGTATGTTTATACTCACCCTTATTTCTGTGGTTTTCCACGGGTAACTTGGGACAAAGACTGGGGCGGCTAGCGGAGGGAGCTGATTGATCATGGGAGCCGCCGGCACTCTGTCTTTATTGTTTGCATATTTGTTCAGCATGTAGATGGACAGGAGTCCTAGGGGAAACATTATTAAAGGTTGTTTGAACTGTTTTGAATGTTTTATATATATACTGGCCAGGCTTATTTTACTTCGTTGGTTTTCTTAAACAAAGTTGTTGATTATGTTTTAAGCATTCCCCGTTATAAATGTTTTGAAAGGTTTTAAATATGAGCACTAAACCGCTCGGTGAAATATTTAACTTGCATGCTGAGTGAGAACCTAGGTTTAGGACCGTATTATGGGTTGGGTTCTTACGGTTGGTATCGAGCACGAGTCATAGATTCTCAGAGACTAACTCGCTTTGCGGTTTTGTTGCCCCCCATGATCATCGATACTCATGCGGCCGTCGGTTTGTCTCGAGTTCATTAAGCTAAGGGTTTTATTTTACAATCTGCATCTAGTATACATGTGTTACCCTTGTTTGGCGGTGAGAGCCCAGCGTGGGCTAGGTTTTTATGCTTTGTGCGGATCGCCAGTGTGTCGATCGCACCCGCAGGAGGTAGAGCTTAGACTCCGTGAGGCCATTTGTGGCCCAGTTGTGGTTCTCCCCTAGTGAGAGGGGGTGGAGGTGCTCGTGCGGATCGCTAGTGCGTGGATCGCACTCGAGGAGCGATACGCTTGGCATGTCCGACCGAGGAGTTGGACCGTTTGTATGGATGTTGAGGCCGCGTCCGTGGTTGTTTAGCCCGTTGGCGAGTTGGCCCCGGCGATTGAGTTGCCTAGAGGAGGGGGTAGAGGCTAGCACGCCTCGAGTGAGACTCCTTGAGCGAGTGTGCTCGACCATGAGGAGTTGATGGCGTGTCTTTTAGCTAACAGAGAGGGAGACCAGTGCGCGCGGTTTGTAGCGCGTAGTGAGGAGTCTTGGGCATAGATAGCCCACCGGTAGAGTTTATTTAGGGACACCCCTCCTTGTAGTTCCAGTGAGCCCCGAGGTTCCGGGAGGGCTTGATCGGCGAGGTTTATGCCGATAAGATAGTTGGCGTTGATCGAGCCGCGAGAGTTTGGCAAGTGGAAGCCTCAGAGAGCCGATGTTTTGAGACCTCTTCGCTAGCGGCAAGGTGGTTGGCCAGATCGAGTTTATCATCCAAGTGTTGCGATGACCTAGTGTTCGGAGGCCGATGACCGGATGTTTAAAGGTCGAGGCGCGCTTCTCGTGTTGTTTGATGCAAAGAAGTGTGGTGGTGGAAGTCCCCTGTGAGAGGCGGACCAGCAGAGTCTCCACCACCCACCCGGTCGATCGGCAAGCAAGCCGCCAAGTTAGTAGCTTTTGAGGAAGATGTAGAGACATCTTGTCCTCCTGCAAGCCTACAGTCGTTCTGCAGCCAGTTTCTTTTAGTACCCTCGTAGCCGGGGGTAGTGTGGAGTTTGCTTGTCAGGACTTAATCCGTTCGTGGTTTTCAGCTGGCCATTAGAGAGAAGCACCTTCTGTTAGCATGTTCCGTGTGGAGGTAGGTCTTTGCCACCCGAGGGTTGGCCTGAGTATTCGTTGAGCATCGAGTGGGATGCGGGAGTGGGCCTTGGCTTGTCTGTTGAACGTGATGTCAGAGAGTAGTCTACTCGATTCTTGAGACTCTTGTGTTGAGTGCCATTGCCCTGTCACCTGGAGTGTGACCTTCCCTACCCTCAGAGTGGCTTGAAGCCCGTAAAGGGATGTTTGTGTTGTAAAGGAAGTAGTGCCTGTTGGCACCAAGCTTTGAGAGGAGGCCTAGATTCGGGCCGGTTGGCATTTTTGTGCAGTGTGGTTCCAGGGACCCGCCGGAGTTTAGCATCCCCACTAGTCTTGTACCCATTCTTGAGATTTCACCTATTTGGGTTGCATAAGAGATCTAGCTCGGTGGTAGCTAGAGAACTACAAGTTTGAGGTCGTTCGAGGGATAAGTAGGAGCCTTTCAGGGTCACCGAGAGTTGGGTACAAAGGATCTTTGTTGGTTGTTAAGGGCTAGCGCGTCCGAGATCTCGCGCTGTGTTGTGGGCTTGTGAGCCGGTTGGATGGTAGTGTGATTCGACACCACAGTTACCCTAATATGGGTAGGGTTGGCATCGATGATGCGTGGTTGATCCACCTGTTAGAGCCATGAGTTGGATGGTTGATCGAGCACGCGTTTAGTGGACCATCGGTAGGGGTAAGTTAGCTTGGTGTGGCTATGCTCTTGTAAGAGTGAGTCGACCAATGTGGCTTTCCGTGGTGAGTTGACCCTGAGTGGGTTGAACTCTTGTTGCTCCTTTGCTAGAAGTGGCTCTATTGGGAGGCAAAAGTTGCCTTGTGTGAGAATACTTGTTGGTTTGGATCTTAAGGAACCAAGTTGGAGCTGTACACGCCAATGTACTTTTGTGTAGCTCGTTCCGTGGTGTATTTTTCAAGAACCACGAGGGTTTCGGGTTGTGAAACCAAAGTGCTCGATTCCGAGGAGTTAGGACTTTAGTTCTTGGCAAGTGCCCTTGGGTTGAGAGGCTACCGTGCGGTGGCGGGGGTTGTTGCGTAGGAAAGTTATGCTAGTTGGCCCTTGACCTGGGTAGAGGCATTTCTTGTTGATCGATGGTTGGAGTTCAGTTGGAACTGAACAAGGGCGATGGTAGCATAATCGCGTAATTTCTGGCCGCCATGGCTAAGAGAGTTGTTCGGATCCTTACCCTGGATAGAAGCTACGATGTGGCTGATGCTTTGAGCAAGAGGAAGTTTGGGTCTTCCAGTTTTTCCCGCTCAGGTGGATAGCGAACTCGCTGATAGGGCAAGTCTAGGGTCGCGATCAGTAGCATCGCCGCAGTTTAGAGCTCGAAATCGTCGGCAGGCGGGGCGAGCAAATGGCTCATTGCATCAAGTGTGGTAAGGCACTTTTCAGATTGTGTGGAGCATCGCCCGTGCTTGCTACTGAGATGCGGCAAGGAAGAGCTGGCGGCATAGTTGAGATCTTTGGAGGAGATGTGCTCGTGTAGCCACCGTCTGTTAGACCGTTTGACAACAAAGGTGTGTGTCGGAGGCGATCGGTGGAACCCTAAGTTGTGGAGAGCCTCACGAGAGCTCGGTCGGACCAAGCGCGTGTTCCTCGGTTGAGTTGTTTGGATGCTTCTTTGTCGGTTAACAAGCTAGAGTTGTTCTTGGTAACCTCCACGTTGATTTTCGGAATTCTTAGCGAGGTGGTGCTTGGTGTTGACCAAGGTTTGGTTCCCTTGTTGTTTCGTGAGCTAGCTCGGTTCGAGCAAGCGGGCGTTGCCATGAGGACTTGTTCCTAGTCAGGTAGTTTTGGGAGTTGGCCTCCCCTCGTGATTGAGTAAGTACCGCTAGTGTTTAGTTGGTGGTTCAAGCAATTGAGGAACCCTTGGATGTTTCCTCCGAGAAGAGTTGGTGGTTGTTACTGTTGAGTTTGAGCAAGACAGCGAGCGTGTGTGAAATTCGCTGTCCTTCGGAAGTCCGCTTGCTAGGAAATCGTTCCTGTAAAGGAAGAGTCAGCTTAGCTCCTGAGTTTTGTAGTTGATCAGAGTAGCGCGTTGGTCACCCTAGCGAGTGTCCTGCGTCTGTTTGATAGCAAGCGGAAAGTGTTTGTTCCCGCGAGGGCGAAAGCCAGCCAGTTCCAGGGCTTGAGTTGTTGGCGGAAGGTTGTTGGATCTTTGGAGTTTGTGGAACCCCTTAGTTCTTGGGTAGTTGAGTTGCACCGTGGATACCGGCCTCGAGTTTTAACTTTTAAGGTAGTCTTGCCGACTCGTGTTGTTCAGGATCCGCAAGCTTGTGGTCGTCGCTATCCTTA
This sequence comes from Sicyos edulis, assembly GCA_036507275.1. NCBI lineage: Eukaryota > Viridiplantae > Streptophyta > Magnoliopsida > Cucurbitales > Cucurbitaceae > Sicyos > Sicyos edulis. Next base: position 26,981,328 of record CM071848.1, read on the forward strand.
TCCCTCGCGATGTTCCGTGGGTGGAGTTTCTGGATTGGAAGAAGAGTTAGGTCTAAGCTATAAGGAGGAAGTCCTTGGAGCAGCCAGATGGGCTTAAGAGTTGAGTGGCAGCTTGGAGGCGAGCTTTGCTCGTTATGAGCTTGGTTTGAGTTTCTGCTAAGCAAGGCTTTCTCGGGCTTTTCTTTTAGTCGTTGTGCATTCGTAGTTGGCATTTTAGCTGAGCCACAGTTGAGTGAGTTGGCACAGAGGTGTCGTGGCATTGGGTGGTAAAGCCCTTGAGTTTCGATCCTCCAGCTATCGCGTTGCTAGTAGCCACGTAACGTTTTATTCCTTGTTGCTCGAGGTTTCCGTGAGAGGAATGTTGTTTGTTTTCCTGTCTGGCGATGTTCACCTAGGCCAGTGGCTGATCGGATTGCATTGGAAAGTTTGTTGTCGGCCGATGAGGGCTCCGGTTATTAGTTTGGCGGATGGAGCTCGTTCTCGGACCGCTCGTTCGTAGGTGGCCAAAGTCAAGTATCGGCTAGTGTGTGTGGTGGTAGCCGTTTGGTGAACTGAAAAAGTGCCCTTGGCTTTGGTGCTTCGATTTCTCGTAAGATGGTTGCTTTAGTGTTGTGGACGCATGCTAGTTGGAGAAGGTTGCCTAGGGATCAGTCACCAGTTGGTGGTTCGAATTGGATTTCGTTAAGGATTGTAGGCAACCGGTGGGGTTCGCAGGTCTCTTGCGAAGTATGAATAGGCCGTTTAGTTTCTTAAACCTGGGAGGTTCGGTTGTTTGGTCAAGATGGTGAAGGGTCGAGGCTGTTTGATAACAAATATGAACATTCGAGAGAAGTTACGCCGGAGCGTGGCGTTGAGTTTTAGAGCTTGTGACCCGTTCACGAGTTTCTTTGAGAGTAGCACCGTAGAGAGGCGTTCCGAGTTGGGTTAGCATGGATAAGTGAGCCCTAGAGTCGTAAGACCCGTTTGAGAGTTGGTGCGAGTCGGAGGATGTGGCTCACCGACTAGTTATCGCATGTTTTCTTGAAGGTCGATGTTAGTTCGGTTTTGGTTGAGATAGTTCGTGGCGCACTCTGCGTGTCTGTTGAGCTTGGAGCCTTTGGGAACCCAAGAGGATCGGTTTCCAAGAAGGATTTGTGTTGTCTTTTTCAGAGCTTGGTTGGTTGAGAACCAAAGTGGAGTTTTTCTAGAGTTGTTTTTCGTCTTAGGACTTTCGGGGACGAAAGTCTTTCAAGGGGTAGTATTGTAACGGCCCGTTTTCCTTCCCTAGGTTAATAGCAAAATTAATTGGGAATTAATTGATCCTTTGGGATTTGAACCCTTGCCCTAGATGGTGGAATTGGAGTTTTAAAGAAGAATTTGAAGTAAAAAGAGAAAAGAATTTCTTTAGCCGGGACCCGCAAGGGAAAAATCCTTGGGAAGGGAATTTTAGGTTTCCTAACCCTATTTAAAATAAGGAAGAGAAGGAAAAATCAAGAAACCCCTATTTTTCCCCTTGTTGGCCGCTCTCTCTCTCTCTCTCTCTCTCTCTCCTAAAACCCTAGCCGAGCAAATTTCTAGCCACACCATCGAACCACCCACCGAGCCACCCACCCCTGCACCACACACACCGCTCGCACCCCTGCGCCGCACTGCACCACACCCCCGAGGCCACCCGCACAGACCGCCCGACCTACGCTTCGCCCGCAATGCCACCGCGCTGCCGCCGCGACTGGTTCCCACCGTCGCACACCCATCATCGCTCGACGCCGCTCGGCGACGCCAGCCCGTCGCTGCTGCTGCGCAACGACGCCACGCCAGCGATTGAGACGTTCGCCGCGCGCCAACCTGCGAGAGCCGCTCGCTGCGCGCGCCCCGCGCGCGAGCGCGTTGCCGTGCGCCCGCACACTGCGACGATCGTCTGCCCGCCGCCGACGCCGCCCAGCGCCCGGCGCTGCCTCGCCAGCGCCAGCGTCCTTTCGCCTGCCGCGCGCGCCCGAGCCCAGCGCCCGGCTCCTGCCGCTGCCAGCGGCGCCCACTGCCACAGGCTGCCGAGCTCGTGTCCTCTCGGTTGGTAATTCTCGAGCCTTTTCCCTTTCGTTTTTTTAAGTCGCTTGCTCTGCTATATTTTTATAGGATGCTTTATTTATGCCTAGGTTGCTCGAGTTCGTATTAAGCTCGAGGGTCTCTTTTTGGTTGTAATAGCCATTCTCCACTTGTTTCGGTGTAGGATTCCTTACCGTGGTTGTGTGGACCTGCGATGCTTTCTTGAATGTGCCTTATATGCATGTTTACTTTTATGGACATGATTAGTGGATAGGACAAAACTTGTGATTGCATTCCTGCTAGCATGTTTGCTTGTTTGTACATGTTAGTGCCATGCTAGGATTGTTCTTCCAAAGATGCTTGAGATTCCCGCTTTAAGTTCGTAGTATCATGCTAGGTTATGTATGATTGATGATGATTATGTATGTTTAGCCAGAATCGTTTACACTATACTCTAGCTAGTGTGTTAGGGCCGTCATCATCTAGAGGTGAGAGCGGACATAACGTACCTTGTCCCCACCGGTCGGGAGTAGAGCGTAGCATAACGTACATTGCTTCCCAAGCGGCCCGATGTGGATGTAGCTACCACATCGGCATAAGCCTAGTTTGTAGCTGCTAGAGCGGAACCACGCCAACGGTGCAAGCTGCGCTTTGGCGGGTTCTTAGCTTCGTGTCGGTGGTACAGTGTGCACAGATGAGTGCCGAGGGCCTCGCACTCACCGTGTTTCGAGAGACACCGCTTTCCGAGTCTTAGGCATGCGTGCACAGCCCGCGTAGTTTGCCCTTAGGCCCCGCATTTACGCCGGTTGCGAGAAGAGCATGCGGTGTCGCGCGCCCTGCACGCTTTAGTCGCCGGTTCGGAGAGCTCCTGGGCTAATGTTCGTGAGTACACCGCCTTCCTGTTTAGAGCCGGACTTGGGTACTCTCCGATAGTTCAGATTATAAGCGAGGGTAAGAGGCCCTTGAGGACACCCATTGGGATTGGCTTTTGAGGCGATCATATGGTCGAGGAGAAAGACCCTCGAGGGTGTCGGACATCTTTGGGATCGGTTTTGAGCTGATCAATTGGCCGAGGAGAAAGACCCTCGGAGATGTCCCGGGATTGGTTATGAGAGCCAATCATTAGGCCTAAAGTAGGAGACTTCCGAGGATTCCAGATTCTGCCTTGTAAGCTCGTTGAGCTATGATCCATGTTGGTAATCGTTTGCATGTATACTAGGGTGCTAGATGATTGAAGTATCGTATTGTACCCCGGTTGAGATTTCTTCTGAGTATGTTTATACTCACCCTTATTTCTGTGGTTTTCCACCGTGTAACTTGGGGACAACCTTTGGGGCGGCTAGCGGAGGGAGCCGATTGATCATGGGAGCCGCCGGCACTCTGTCTTTATTGTTTGCATATTTGTTCAACATGTAGATGGACAGGAGTCCTAGGGGAAACATTATTAAAGGTTGTTTGAACTGTTTTGAATGTTTTATATATATCTTGCGAGCTTATTTTACTTCGTTGGTTTTCTTAAACAAAGTTGTTGATTATGTTTTAAGCATTCCCCGTTATAAATGTTTTGAAAGGTTTTAAATATGAGCACTAAACCGCTCGGTGAAATATTTAACTTGCATGCTGAGTGAGAACCTAGGTTTAGGACCGTATTATGGGTTGGGTTCTTACAACTCACTAGTTACCTCTACAATCTCTTACACTATACATCATCCGCCAATTCCTAGCATGGCACTAACAGGATAACATGGTTACGGTTATGCCGAGACAATTTAACTCCTAGCATGATAACTAACAGGATATATCAGGAATCTCAAGCACAAAAATCACCTAGAAATAGAAAGAGCAAGCAAGCTATCCACTAGAAATTCCATACAAACACAACACATGGCTTGCTATCAAGTATTCGCAGGGTCCACACAACCCCGGTAAGAAATCCTTACCTGGAAGTGAATAGAACCAACGATCAACGGATGACTCTCGAGCTTCTAAGCGAACCCGACAACCTAAGCAAGTAATAAAATCAACCTAATTAACCAACAACAGCTAAAAAGAACATAAAGTCCAAAGGGTCAGTCTCGGGAATTTACCAATCGAGAAGACACACGTCTCGGTAGCAAGGAGCAAGAACGACGCTGCTGGTGCGGCAGGGGCGCTGGAGCTGGCACTGGCTCGGGCGCACGGTCAAGGCGTCTGGACAGCGGGCAGTGTGCGGGTGACCTGGGCTGCGGGGCCGGCGCGGGAACTAGCGACACGTTGGGACGATGCGCGGGCGAGCGGGGCGACGCGGGCGGACGGACGAGCGACGCGGCTGGTGCGCGCGATCGTCGCGAGATCTGGCGAGCGACGAGCGATCGGGCGGTCTTGCCGAGGCGCGCACGTGCGCGCTTCTGCGGCGCTGGCCGGCTGATCGGTCGGGCGGCGGCGAAGGTGGCGCGGCGCGAGTGCGGCGCGGCGTGGGCGCGCGGCGGGGGTGGGCAAAGCGGTGCGGCGACGGCGGCGTGGCGCGCGGCGGGGTGTGGTGAGAGGGTTTTGCGAGAGGAGAGTTTTCTTTTTTTCTTTTCTTTCTTTCTTCCTCAAATTAAATAAGCTTTGGAAATCTAAAATTCCCTTCCCAAGGCTTTCCTCCTTCAAACCCTAGTTGACGCATTTATTTTCCTTAATTAATTCCAAACTCCCATCTTTCTTTGAGGCCGAGGGTTCGAGTCCTCCAAATAACATCTTTTAAACCTTATTTTATATTTAACTAAAATCCGGGCTGTTACAAAAATATTGGGCTGTTACTGTGTCATCCTTCTACTCAAAGAATCAGCCACATCATAGCCTCTACCCAGGGTAAGGATCCAAACAACACTCTTAGCAACGACGGTCAGAAACTGCGCGGCTTCGCTGCAACCGCCCTTTGTTCAGTACCATCTGAACTCCAACCAACAAACAACAAGAAGTTTCTCTAACTAGGTCGAGGTCCAATCAACGAAACTTGCCCAAAGCAACAACCCGACTACAGGCAGGTATCCTTACAACCTCACCTAGGGCACTTTGACATCAAACTGAAGCCCTAACACCTCAAGGACTGAGCACTGACTCCACAATAAGAACCACACGTGGTTCCCAAAACTTACACCATAGAACGAGCTACCCAAAAGTACACCTGCGTGCACAGCTTCCTCTTGTTTCCTTAAGATCCATGCCTAACAAGTACTCCCACACAAAGGCAACACTCTCCTCCTAGTAGAACCACAGCTAACAAGAGCATCAAGAGTCCAAACTCCACACGAGGTCAACTCACAACGAAACACAACATTGACCAACTTACTCTACAAATGCGTAACAACACCAAACTAACATACCTCGTACCAATTTGTCCACTAGATGTGCTCCGCACAAACCAACCAACTCATGGCTCCACTGCTGGATCAATCTCGCATCATCGATGCTAACTCTACTCTGACTAAGGTAACTCAAGGGTAGTGGAATCGCACTACCAACAAACTGGCTCACATGTCCATAGCACAAGCACGAGAACTCGGATGCGCTTGCCTTTAAAAACCTTCAACATCCTTCATACCTAACTCTCGATAACCCTGGAAAAGCTCCTACTTTCCCTCGAACGTCCTTACACTTGTAGTCTTCTGACTACCACCGAGCTAAATCTCTCAAACCACCCAAACGGGTGAAACCACAGTAAATGGGTACAACGACTAGTGGGGATGTTGAACTTCAGGTGGGTCATAGAACCACCTGCACAATTGGTGCGAACTGGCCTGAACCTAGGCCTCCTCACAAAGCTTGGTGCCAACAAGCACAACATCTTTTACAACACAAAACAGCTAAAAACGAGGTCTACGTCCTACTGTGGGTAGGATCAGGAAGGTCACAACTCTAGGTGATGGGAACGTTGGCACTCCAAGCAAATTCTCACACTCGAGCAATCTAATCTCTGGCATATCGTCTAACAGACGTGCCAAGGTCTACTCTTGCATCTCTACTCGATGCTGAACAAATACTCTAGCCAACTCTCGGAAGGCAGCAACTAACTCCACTTTAGGAACATGCTAACAAAAGAGTGCTCCACTATACTAGCCAATTGGGAGCCATCGACGGATCAAGTCCCGACAGGTTGACCTCACACTGCACCCTGGCCACGGGGTACTAACAGAACTGACTGCAAAACAACAGTAGGCTTGCAAGTGGTTAAATATGTCTCTACATCTTCTTTAAAAGCTACTAACTCGGTAGCCACTCTCTGGGTAACTTGTCAATCAACCAAGGTTCAAGATCTACACTTGAACCACCCAGGCTAGCCCACACTTGGACTTACTCTACTAGCAACCAAACACAAGAAAAGTCGAACAAACTCCACTACGGGAGTTGCACTCTGAGGCAAAGTAGCTTCCACCTCTTCTATGGGGGAACTAACAACTGGGCCAAACTTGGCCTTCCAGTCGGGCCAACCCTGGACGCGGTCTCAAACATAACTGGCTCAGTGCCAACTCCTCGACTGGCAGTACCGGGCATCTCTGCTCTACTACGTGTCACCGACACACTGGCGGTCTACACCCAAACCTCAAGGGTCAGTCCACTCTCGAAATTTCTCTGCCACAACAAAGAAACAACAACCATGCATGTATATTAGATGCGTACTGTAACAAAACCCTTAAACCACAAACTTGGACGTACCTGACGGTCGTGGAGTGCTGATGATCATGGGACAAACACAACCTACAAAATCAGGTTAGTCTACAGAATCAATGACTCTGCGCTCTGGTACCAACTGTAAGGACCCGACCTAAAAACATGGTATTAAATGGATCCTTACTCAGCATGTAAGCTAAAACAGAAAATATTTTAAAACAACTACTACAAATTTCCTGTTTAAAACTGAGCAAATCTTGGAACCTGTTCAAATCATTTATTACAACCTGTAAAACATGAAGCAACCCTGGTGTAACGGCCCAGTTTTCTATTTCGGTTCTCGAGGTGCTTCCAGTTCAGATTCGGTTGTTTGGTTGGGCCGTTAGAGCTGTTTTGACCCTTAGGGGTATTTTGGTCTTTTGGCTCCCTGGGCAGGATTTGTGGATTTTCAGGATCCCGAGGCAGCTCCTGCCTTTGTCGAGGCTTGTTTGTTGTGGGTTGCGATTCCCGAGATGTTTGGGCTATTCGTTTGGAAGTTCGGTTGTGATTTGGGTTTTGGCAAAATCATTGTTGTTTGAGTGCTTCCATTGGGATTCGAGCCTGGGCCCTTAGTGTTGATTTGGGAGTTGGATTTAAGTGAGTTTTATTTATTGGAAAAGGGTGCTTCAGTCGGGTCTCGAAGGAGGAAGCCGGGAAATGGGATTTTAAGGATTTTTTTAAGGTTGGAGAAATGGATAAGGATGGAAATTAGGATAAAATCCCATTTTTCCTTTTTAAATCCCATTTTCCCTTTTTATTTTTAAAATCCCATTTTTTTTTTCTAAATCCCCTTTTTTTCCTTTTCTCTCTCTAAATCCCCTTAGTGTTGATGAGGCTGAGAGCGGACATAACGTACTTTGTCCCCACTGGTCGGGAGTAAAGTTCGCGCAGCATAACGTACATTGCTTCCCCCCCCGACCGCCGATGTGGATTTAGCTACCCACATCGGCATAAGCCTAGTTTGTAGCCTGCTAGAGCGGAACCCTGCCAACGGTGCAAGCCTACCTTGGCCGGTTCTTAGCTTCAGGTCGGTGGTTCAGGCTGCACAGATGAGCGCCGAGGGCCTCGCGCTACTGTGATCAGTGACACCGCTTTCGAGTCTTAGGCATGCATACCTGGCCCGCGTAGTTTGTCCTTAGGCCCCCACATTTACGCCGGTTGCAGCAGCATGCAGTGTGCGTGCATACAAGTTAGTTGCCGGTTCGGAGAGCTCCCCCGGGCTAATGTCATGAGTACAGCATTCCTTCCAGTTTAGAGCCAGACTTCGGGTACTCTCCCGTAAGCCCAGATTATTAGCAAGGGCAAAGAGGCCCTTGAGGACATCCTTGGGATCAGTTTTTGAGCTTATCAATCCCCCGAGTGAAAGAGACCTCGGTGATGTCCCGGGATTGGTTAGGATAACCAATCATTAGGCCGGAAGTAGGAGACTTCTGATGACTCCAGATCTTGCATTGTGAGCTCGTTGAGCTATGATCTATGTTGGTAGCTGTTTGCTTGCATGCTGAGGTGCTAGAAGACTGATGTATCGTATTGTACCCCGGTTGGGGATTCTTATTGAGTATGTTTATACTCACCCTTATTTATCTTTCAGGTAACTTGGGACAACACCAGGAGGGCTAGCGGAGGGAGCTGATTGATCATGGGAGCTGCCGGCACTCTATCATTTATTATTGCATTGTTTATTCAGCATGTAGATGGACAGGAGTCCTAGGGGAACATTGTTTAAAAGTTATTTAAATTGTATTGTATGTTTTTATAAACACTGGCCAGACTTGTTTTATTTCGTTGGTTTGCTTAAATGAAAATTGTTGGTTATGTTTTAAGGGTTTCCCCTTCTCATATGTTTTGAAGAGTTTTGAAATATGAGCACTAAACCGCTTGTTATCATATTTAACTTGCATGCTGAGTGAGAACCCAGGTTTAGGACCATGTTTTGGGTCGGGTTCTTACAGTTGGTATCAGAGCACAGAGTCATAGATTCTGTAGACTAACCTGCTTTGTATGTTGTTGTTCCCATGATCATCAGCACTTCACGGCCGTCAGGTTTGTCTGAGTTCATTAAGCTAAGGGTTAAGAATTTACAATACTTTTCATCTAGCTTTTATGCCTTGTGTAGTGTTGTGGAGCGGAGACGAGCAGGTTCTGACTCGTTATTGGTTTGGGCTTAGAGCGCCATCATGCCAACTTTCCGCAGTGTGAGCAGTTTGATAGAAGCTTGTTGAGGTATCCAGATAGATTCGAATGCCCCTGGGACATCGTTCCAGAGGGAGGCAGAGTTTAGACTCCCGTAGGCCATTTGTGGCCCAGTTGTTGGTTTTCCCCTAGTGAGAGGGTGGAGGTGCTTTGTGCAGATCGCCAGTATGTTGATCGCACTCAGAGGAGCAGGGACGCTTGGCATGTCCGACCGAGGAGTTGGACTGATCGTGTTGATGTTGAGGCCGCGTCCAAGGTTGTTTAGACCCGCAGGCCAGATTTGGCCCTGGCAGTTGCGTTGCCTAGAGGAGGGGGTAGAGGCTAGCTGTAACGGCCCAATTTTCTATCTCGGTTACCCAGGTGATTTCGGGTCATTATTCAGATGTTCGGATGGGCCGTTAGAGCTGTTTTAACCCTTAGGGGCATTTTGGTCTTTTGCCCCCGGTCAAGGTTTTGTGGATTTTTAGGATTCCAGGGTCATTCCTGCCTTTGTCGAAGCTTAATGGTTGTTGGTTGCAAGACCCGAGAGGTTTGGGCAAGTTGTTTGGAAGTTTGGAGGGGTTTTAGAAAATGGCAAAATTAATTGTAATTTTGGTGCTTCCATTGGGTTTTGAGCCCTTGCCCTAAATGGTCTTGGGGAGTTTGTAGGAAAGAGAGTTTTATTTTAAAATAAGTTTGCTTCGGCCGGGTTTGGAAAGAGGAAGCTTTGGGAAGGGATTTTAGACCTATTTAATTAGGGAAAAGGAAAGAAAATCAAGAAAACCCTTTTTCCCCTTGTTTTGCAAAATCCTCTCTCTCTTTCTCTCTCTCTCTCTCTCTGTCCTAGCCGACCTCACCAAGAAACCCTAGCCTTGACCATGCCCAGCAATGCCACCCAGCCCAGACCGCCCTAGCCGCTACCCGCTCGGCCACACCCAGCAGCCCAGCGCACGAGCGGCCAGCCCGTCCCAGCCAGCGCACGAGACAAAATTTCAGCGCACGACAACTCAACCGCTCCGCACCAGGCTGCCCAGACGAGCCGCGCAGCCACAGACTCCGCCCAATCGCGCCAAGCACCGACCAGATCAGTCGCCCAGACGCTGCCGTGCCGTCCGCGCACCAGCCGCCACCGCAGCAGCGCCGCCGCGTCGCCGCCCGCCCAAGCGCGCTTCGCTCCCAAGACCGCCGCGCGTCTGCATGCCGTCTTTGCTCGTCCGCGTCCGCCGCGCCCGGCGCCCTGCGCCTTATCGCGATTCGCGCGCGCCAGCGCCAGCGCCCGTCCCTACCGCACCAGCGCGCGCCCGGCTGCTCGCCCCAACACCAGACGTCCTACTGCCCACTTGCCGCCGAGAGCCTGCTTTTGCCAAGATTGTTGGGGCGAGACCTAGTACCCTCTCGTTTGGTAATTCCCGAGCCTCCACTCTTTTGGACCCTAGGTCATTGGTCATTGTTTAATTAATTAGGTTGTTTTTACTAAAATGCTTAGGTTGCTCGGGTTTGCTTTAAAGCTCGAGGGTCGTTATTGATTGTGAAAGTTATTTCTGCTTGCTTCCAGGTAAGGATTTCTTACCGTGGTTGTGTGGACCGTGCGATGCTTTCTTGATTGCTTTATATGCATGTTTACTTGTATGAACATGATTAGTGGATAGGACAACTTGTGATTGCATTCTTGCTAGCATGTTTGCTGTTTGTACATGTTAGTGCCATGCTAGGATTGTTCTTCCAAAGATGCTTGAGATTCCCGCTTTAAGTTCGTAGTATCATGCTAGGTTATGTGTGATTGATGTTGATATGTATGTTTAGCCAGAATCGGTTATTTTGTACTCCTAGCTAGTATAGTAGGGTTTGTCATCATCCGTGGCCGAGAGCGGACATAACGTACTTTGTCCCCACCGGTCGGGTGTAGAGCGAAGCATAACGTACATTGCTTCCCCGGCGATCGATGTGGATTTAGCTACCACATCGACATAAGCCTAGTTTGTAGCTGCTAGAGCGGAACCACGCCAACGGTGGAAGCTTTGCCTTGGCCGGTTCTTAGCTTCGGTCGGTGGTACAGTGCCGCATGATGAGTGCCGAGGGCCTCGCACTCATCGTGTTCGGTGACATCGTTTCCGAGTCTTTAGGCATGCGTGCACTGCCCGCGTAGTTTGTACTTAGGCCCCCACATTTACGCCGGTTGCAAAGGCATGCGGTGTGCGCGCGCACACGTTAGTCCCCTGTTCGAGAGCTCCCGGGCTAATGTTCGTGAGTACACCCGTTCTTTCCAGTTTAGAGCCGGACTTGGGTACTCTCCGATAGTCCGGTTTGTTAGCGAGGGTAAGAGGCCCTTGAGGACACCCATTGGGATTGGCTTTTGAGCTGATCATATGGTCGAGGAGAAAGACCCTCGAGGGTGTCGAACATCTTTGGGATCGGTTTTGAGCCGATCAATTGGCCGAGGAGAAAGACCCTCGGAGATGTCCCGGATTGGTTATGAGAGCCAATCATTAGGCCGGAAGTAGGAGACTTCCGAGGATTCCAGATTCTGCCTTGTAAGCTCGTTGAGCTATGATCTGTGTTGGTAACTGTTTGCATGTATACTAGGGTGCTAGATGATTGATGTATCGTATTGTACCCCGGTTGGGGATTCTTACTGAGTATGTTTATACTCACCCTTATTTCTGTGGTTTTCCCCAGGTAACTTGGGACAGCACCGGGACGGCTAGCAGAGGGAGCAGATTGATCATGGGAGCCGCCGGCACTCTATCTTTATTATTTGCATAATTTGTTCAGCATGTAGTCGGACAGGAGTCCTAGGGGGATGTTTTTAACAGTTGTTTAAATTGTATTGTATGATTTCATAAACACTGGCCAGGCTTGTTTTACTTTGTTGGTTTGCTTAAATGAAGGTTGTTGTTTATGTTTTAAGTGTCCCCGCTTTTAAATGTTTTGAAAGGTTTTAAATATGAGCACTAAACCGCTTGATGAAGTATTTAACTTGCATGCTGAGTGAGAACCTAGGTTTAGGACCGTGTTTTGGGTCGGGTTCTTACACTAGCACGCCTCACAGTGAGACTCCTTGAGCAGAGTGTGCTCCAGCCATGAGAGATTTGATGGCAGGTCTTTAGCTATCAGAGAGCGGAGACCCAGGCGCAGTTTGTAGCGCGTAGTGAGGAGTCCCGGGCACAGATAGCCCAGCTGACAGAGTTTTTTCAGCAGACACCCCCAGTAGTACTTGTAGCCCCGGAGGTTCCCGGGAGGGCATGATCAGCAAGTTTATGCAGATGAGATTGTTGGCGTTGATGGAGCCGCCCAGTTTGGCAAGTGGATGCCTGTAGAGCTCGATGTTTTAGAAAGTCCTACTGCTATTAGTAAAGCGGTTGGGCAGGTTTGAGTTTAGCATCCGTGTGTTGGGATGCCCTGCTGTTCAGAGGCCGAGATGTGTCGTTCCTGTGCTGTTTGGTACAACAGTTGGTGGTGGAAGTCCCTTGAGAGAGGTGGAATAGCAGAGTCTCCACCAGTCGCCCGATTGATTGGCAAGTTGCCGTGTTAGTGGCTTGAGGCAGATGTAGAGACATCTTTGCCCCCTTGCAAGCCTGCTATTGTTTTACAGCCAGTTCTCTTAGTACCCTCGTAGCCCGAATGTAGTATGGAGTTTGCTTGTCAGGGTTTAATCCGTTTGTGGATTTCAGCGGGCTAGTAGAGTGGAACACTCTTTTGTTTGGATGTTCCAATTGTGGAACAAGTTGCTGCCACACGAGGAGTTGGCCTGAGCTTTTGTTGAGCATCGAGTGGGGTGCAGGAGTTGGCCTGAGCTTTTGTTGAGCATCGAGTGGGATGCAGGAGTAGGCCGTGGCATGTTTGTTGGTCTAGCTGCCAGAGAGTAGTCTGCTCGAGTGTTGAGACTTCTGTGCTGAGTGCCATTGCCCCGTCACTTGGAGTGTGACCTTCCCTATCCTCAGAGGGGCATAAAGCTCGTTTAGGGCTGATTTGTGTTGTAAAGGATGTAGTGCCTGTTGGCACCAAGCTTTGAGGGGAGGCCTAGATTCAGGCCAGTTGGCACTTTTGGTGCAGGTGGTTCCATGGCCGCCCAGAGTACAGCATCCCCACTAGTCTCGTACCCGTTCTCCTGAGGTTGCACCTGTTTGGGTTGCATAAGAGATCTAGCTCGGTGGTAGTCAGAGGACTACAAGTATGAGGTTTTCGGGGGAAAGTAGGAGCTTTTCAGGGTCACCGAGAGTTGGGTACCAAAGGATGTTGTAGGCTGTTAAGAGCTAGCCCGTTCGAGTTCTCGCGCCTGTGTTGTGAGCTTGTGAGCCAGTTTGATGGTAGCATGATTCGGCTACCCTTTGAGTTACCCTAGTATGGGTAGTGTTGGCATCGAGGATGCGTGATTGATCCAGTGTTAGAGCCATGAGTTGGATGGTTGATCGGAGCGCGTTTAGTGGGCACATTGGTTTGAGGTATGGCAGCTTGGTGTGGATATGCTCTTGTAAGAGTGAGTTGTCCAATGTGGCTTTTCGTGGTGAGTTGGCCCCGAGAGGGGTTGAACTCTTGTTGCTCCCTTTCTAGTAGTGGTTCTGTTGGAGGCAAAAGTTGCCCTGTGTGAGAGTCCTTGTTGGCATTGGATCTTAAGGAATAAAGTTGGATCTGTACACCCCGGTGTACTATTGTGTAGCTTGTTCCGTGGTGTATGTTTGGAGAACCACGAGAGGTTCGTGTTGAGGAGCTAGTGCTCAGTCTTTGAGTTGTCAAGGCTTTAGTTCTTGGCAAGTTCCCTAACTTTGGTTGTAAGGATGTCGTGCTCGTAGCCGGGTTGTTGGTTAAGCAAGTTTTCCTAGTTGGTCCTTGCCCTGGTCAGAGTTCAGTTGGAACTGAACAAGAGCGGTGGTAGCAAAGCCGCGCAGTTTCTGATCGTTATGGCTAAGAGCTGTTCGGATCCTTACCTTGGGCAGAAGGTATGTTGTGGTTGATGTTTGAGTAAGAGGATGGCGCATTCTGTAGCGTTTCCGGTCCTCTTAGTTTTCAAGAAGTTGGAGTTGGCCAGCGTAGTTGAGATGCTGGAGAGGGTTGTGCCCGTGTAGCCGGTTGTCTGTTAGATCGTTTGACGACCGTGTGTGTCGGAGGTTGATCGGAGGATCCCTAGGTTGTGGAGAGCCTCTCCAGAGCTCAGTCAGACCCATGCAGTGTTCCTTGGGTGAGTTGCTGGCAGACTTGGTAGACTAGCAAGTTAGTGCTTGTTTGGAGTAGAGTTCGGATTGGGTCCGTGTAAGGACCCGACCCAAAAGAAGCAGTCTCTAACCTAGATCCTTACTTAGCATGCATGTCTAGGAATGTAAAACACCATCCAACGTACTAATTTAAAACTTTTGCAATCAACAGAACTTTAAACAAACCACAAAAGCCAATATAAAAATCAAAGAGTAATTGGTCGATCGAAGGCTTTTCTTAAAAACAAAACAAGAGTACGGTACGAGAACCATAAAATAGTTTGAGTGCTTCCCTAGGGACTCAAGTCCCACTACATGCTAAATCATAAAGAAAACAATAAAAGAACATGCATCCCAGAGTCGCCTATCCATGATCATCCAGTAGCCTCCTCCTAGCCATCCCGCCTATGTCCCAAGTTACCCGGTGGAAAACCACGAGAAAATAAGGGTGAGCAACGAGTTACTCAAGAAGAATCCCCAACCGGGGTACAATACGAAAACATATCATTTAGCACACGGACATGCAACCATGCAATGACTCATAGAGCAACCAGATGGGTCAACTGAACGCCACTCTTGGGGCTTGCCTATTCGAGGCTTACAGCTACCAACTACCCTAGGTTCCACACCTGGGTGTCCTTCGAGCCTTACACAACCTAGGATTCAGTGATGCCCATCGGGGACTTATACACCTAGGATGCCCATCGTGGTCTTACACCTCCAACTCGGTGATGCCCATCGGGACTTATACACCTAGGATGCCTATCATGGTCTTACACCTCCAACTCGGTGATGCCCATCGGACTTATACACCTAGGATGCCCATCGTGGTCTTACACCTCCAACTCGTTGATGCCCATCGGGACTTATACACCTAGGATGCCCATTAGGGTCTTACACCTCCACTCAGTGATGCCCATCGGGGACTTATACACCTAGGATGCCCATCAGGGTCTTACACCTCCAACTCAGTGATGCCCATCGGGGACTTATACACCTAGGATGCCCATCAGGGTCTTACACCTCCAACTCAGTGATGCCCATCGGGGACTTATACACCTAGGATGCCCATCAGGGTCTTACACCTCCAACTCAGTGTTGCCCATCGGGGACTTATACACCTAGGATGCCCCTCGGGGTCTTACACCTCCGATGTCCATCGGGGTCTTACCCGGCGGGGACGCACTAGTTTCCCCTACAATCTCTTACACTATACATCACCCGCCAATTCCTAGCATGGCACTAACAGGATAACATGGTCACGGTTATGCCGAGACAATTTAACCCCTAGCATGAAACTAACAGGATATATCAGAATCACAAGCACAAAAACCATCCAAAACAAGAAAGAACAAGCAACCTATCCACTAGAAATTTCATACAAACACAACACATGGCATGCTATCAAGTATTCGCAGGTCCACACAACCCCTGGTAGGGAAATCCTTACCCGAAGTGAATAGAACCAACAATCAACGGATGACTCTCGAGCTTCTAAGCGAACTCGACAACCTAAGCAAGTAATAAAATCAACCTAATTAACCAACAGCACTAAAAAAGAACATAAAGCCCAAAGGGTGGAGGCTCGAAATTTACCAACCGAGAAGGCACCGTGCTCGCAAGCAAAGCGCAGCGCGTGCAGCAGGGCGTCTTGGCGACAAGGCTGCTGCGCGCGTTGATCAGGCGAAGGGGGGGCTGCTGGCGGCCGGTGCAGCGAGGCGGCGCTGGCGCGGCGCGCGCTGCGGTGCAAGGGCAAGCGCGCGTGGCCCTCGGCGGATCTGCAGTGGGGCGTGCGGCTTTGCAGACGGGGCGTCTGACGCGATCGGCGTCTGGCGGCCTCGCGCGCGATGCGGTCTTTGCTGTGCCGAGCGGGTGTCGCGTCTTGACGAACCCGGCGCGCGAGAGCGAGCTCGGCTGGAGCAGCGTCGCGCGACGCCGAGGCGCGGACGGACGGCAAACGGTGGGTGCGGCGGGACGCGCGGTCGCGCGGTGTGCGGTAGGTCGGAGCGACGCCCAGGGCGCGTGGTGCGCGCGACGACGGCGCGGCTCCAAGGCTGCTTTCGGTGCGGCGTGGGCGCTGTCGGTTGAGCGTCTTTGGGAGAGGCGATGGACGGCGGCGACGGCGGCGGCGAGGTGTGGGGAGAGGGTTTTGCGAGAGAAGCTTTTTTTCTTTTTGCTTTCCTTCCTCAAATTAAATAAGCCTTGGGAATCTCAAATTCCCTTCCCAAGGCTTCCCCCCTTCGAGCCCCGGCGGACGCACTTATTTCCTTTATTTAATTCCAAGCTTCCAACCCCTTTTTAGGCCAAGGGTTCGAGTCCTCCCAACAACATGTTTCAAAATAAAATATATACAAACCTAATTTTACGTTCAACTGGAAACCGGCCATTACAATACTCCTCCTTAGAAGACTTCCGTCCCTGAAGTCGCTATACTAAAACAACTCGGGTAATTCCTTCTCATCTCCCCTCCAACTCCCAAGTAGCTTCATCAACTCCTGGTTCCGCCACTGCACTTTCACTAACTCGATAGCTCGGTTTCTCAAGACTTTCTTTTCAAATGCTATAATCTTTATGGGTTTTTCCTCGAAGCTCAGGTCATGGTTTAGCTGCAAAGGCTCGAAGTCAATGACATGCGAAGGGTCTGCCACATACTGGCGGAGCATCGAAACGTGAAACACACTATGCAATCGCAGCCCAAGGATGGCGGCAATGCTAATCGATAGCTTACGGCCCCAATCCTCTCGAGGATCTCGAATGGTCCCACAAACCTGGGGCTCAGTTTCCCCTTCTTACCAAACCTCAGAACTCCACGCATCGGAGCTACCTTGAGGAACACATGCTGGCCAACCTCAAACTCCAACTCTCTACGTCTGACATCGGCGTAGCTCTTCTGCCTGCTCTGGGCAGTCAACATACGAGCTCTGATTTTCTGGACAGCCTTATTGGTCAACTGGAGCAACTCTGGACCCAATACCTGCCTGTCTCCAACCTCTTCCCAGAATACCGGGGATCTGCAGCGCTTACCATACAATGCTTCAAACGGTGCCATATGAATGGTCGACTGAAAACTATTGTTGTAGGCAAACTCCATCAAATACAAGTACTGGTCCCAACTGCCTCCAGCGCTTACCAACACACAGGCTCGCAACATATCCTCTAAGATCTGATTTACCCGCTCAGTCTGGCCATCGGTCTGTGGGTGGAAGGATGTACTGTAGCTTCACTTTGTGCCCAAACCTGCCTGAAGGGCTTTCCAAAACCGTGATGTAAAACGGGAATCCCGGTCGGAGATAATTTTAACTGGCACTCCGTGGTACCTCACTATCTGCTCAAGGAACAACTGTGCCCACTGCTCCACGGTGTAGTTTATCCTTCCCGGAATGAAGTGTGCACACTTAGTCAACCTATCAACGATCACCCAAATCTGTGCATATCCTCTAGGGGTTCTGGGCAAACCTGAAATAAAATTCATGGTAATTTCCTCCCACTTCCACTGTGGCACCCAGCGATCGCAGCAAGAAACTCTTGGTTTTACGCTTAGGCGCCTTCACTTGCTGACAAGTGAGACACCGACTGACAAACTGGGCAATCTCCCTCTTCATCCCCATCCACCAAAAAGTCTGCTTAAGATCTTGGTACATCTTGTTACCCCATGGTGCCATGCAAAAGGCGAGGTGTGAGCCTCGGTCAACAACTCCGAACGAATACCGGCATCGGCTGGGACACATAGTCGACCCTTATATCTCAAGCCACCATCTGCAAATATCTCAAAATCAAAGTCACCATCAGCCTGGACCCTCTCATACAAACTTTTCAACTTAGGATCATTCAACTGGCCGTCAATAATCCTTTGCCTTACCGAAGGCTGGATGGTCAACTGAGCTACCCTGGCGGTAACATCCCCTAACAACACTGCTATTTCCGCTCTCTCGAGGTCTTTCCTTATGATACTCTTGGGATTTGCCAACGTTGCTAGATGCGAGGTCTTTCTACTTAGTGCATCCGCCACAACATTTGCCTTTCCAGGGTGATATAGGATCTCACAGTCGTAATCTTTTACAAGCTCCAACCACCTTCTCTGCCTCATGTTCATGTCCTTCTGAGTGAAGAAGTACTTGAGGCTTTGGTGGTCGGAGAAAATCTGAATCTTTTCCCCATACAAGTAGTGCCTTGGATCTTAAGCGCAAAGGCGACCATTGCCAACTCCATATCATGAGTCGGATAGTTCTGCTCGTGCTCTTTCAACTGCCTCGAGGCGTATGCTATCACTTTACCGTGTTGCATCAGAACGCATCCCAAACCAAACTTGCTAGCATCACTGTACACCACGGAACCCCCGGTTCCCTCTAGAACTGCCAACACTGGCGCAGACGTCAAGCTGCTCTTCAGCTTAGCAAAACTCTCGTCGCACTTCTTATCCCAAACGAAATCGACACCCTTCCTCGTCAATCGAGTAAGCGGGGTGGCTATAGCGAGAAGTTCGAACGGCGGCGGTAATATCCGGCGGACCGGGGAAGCTACGAATCTCTGACACAGTCGTCGGTCTCGCCCACGAGCTAACGGCCTCTACCTTGGAAGGGTCCACAGCCACTCCCTCCTTAGACACAACGTGTCCTAGGAAAGCTACCTCCTCAAGCCAAAAGTCACACTTTGAGAACTTCGCATAGAGCTTGTTCTCGCGCAAGGCTGCCAAAATCTGCCTTAGGTGCGAGGCATGGTCCTCCTTAGACTTAGAGTACACAAGAATGTCATCTATGAACACGATGACAAAGCGGTCCAAGAACGCCTTGAACACTCTGTCCATCATGTCCATGAATGCACGGTGGGGCGTTAAATCGATCCGAAAGACATGACTACGAACTCATAATGCCCATACCTCGACACGAGCGCTTTGTCTTGGGGATATCGCATCCCGAATCCTCAACTGGTGGTAGCCCGACCTCAAGTCAATCTTCGAAAACACACAAGCTCCCTGGAGCTGGTCAAACAGGTCATCGATACGAGGCAGCGGATACTTGTTCTTAATGGTTACCTTGTTCGTTCCACGTAATCGATGCATAGGCGCATCGAGCCATCCTTTTTCTTAACAAACAAAGACGGGTGCTCCCCACGAGACACACACTCGGCCTAATAAATCCTCTGTCAAGCAACTCCTGCAGCTGTTCCTTTAACTCTTTCAGCTCTGCTGGCGCCATACGATAAGGAGCTTTCGAGACAGGGCGAGTCCCCGGCTCAATCTCTATTGAGAAATCCACCTCCCTCTTCGGCGGCAGACCAGGCAACTCTTCGGGAAAAACATCTACAAACTCTTGCACTATGGGCACCTGCTCGACAGATAACTGGTCACGGTTCTCCCCGGTCAACTTAGCTAAGAAACCCCAAGCTCCTCGAGCTAACAAACAGTGAGCTTTAACTGCCGAAATCACCGGCGGACACACCCCACTCTGGGTGCCCCGAAATTTAAAGCTAGGCCTACCTGGCGGCCTGAACACCACCTCCTTACAACGACAGTCAATCATAGCGTGGTTATCAGCTAACCAATCCATGCCGAGGATCACATCAAAACCACTCATAGCTAACACTATGAGGGTAACCTGTAGAGTCTCGTCGGACACCTGTATCCGACCATCCCTTACCTTCTGGCTAGACAGCATACTAGTTCCCGAGGGAGTAGCGACAGATAACTCAAAACCTAGAGGCTCTAAATTCATGCAAGCATGCTAAGCAAAAGCAATGAAACAAAAGAATGGGTGGAACCCGAATCAAACAACACAAAGGCGAGGTGATCAAGAACTAGGAGCGCACCTTGCTCTGCGGTCGAGCTTTCTCGGCCTCTTGGCGAGTCGTAGCATATACTCTCCTATTTCTTTGAGCTGGTTGTGCCACCACTTGCCTTCCAGTTTGCAATGCCGGGCCCGATGCCCCCTCCTTACCACGATTATAGCAAGCTTTAGGGTTACCACCACAAGGCCCCAATCTTTGTTTACCACGGGGTGATCACGGTTCGATCCGGTCTTTGGTCTCTGCATGATAAGTACCACAGCGGCGCGACCGCCTCCATGTCCATTACCTCCTGCGTCAAACTTACGCTTCGACCCGAGTACATCGGGGCCTTACGCACCACAAAGCACTAACAACTCGCTCTGGAGGATACTTTCCATCATAAATAGTTGCCAATTGCCTTTGCCTTGGCAAAAGTCTCTGGCTGTGCCCTAACATCTGAGACACTCCTCGCCTCGGACCCATGATAAACTTCCCGATCTTGACTCGGGAGTAGCAATCAAGCTGCGCGCGCGAAGTACCCATACTCAAAAACTTCCTCTCATACACCTCGATTGGGTGGACCCACTGCTTAAGGTTTGAAAACACTCAATCATCTTTTCTTGGGCTTCTTCACTGATAAATTTTGCCTTGAACTCACTTTCTTGAAGAATTCCCGGTGGCGGTGGAGACCAGCCAGGTCTCTCACTCAAGGTGGAATCCCACCACCACTTAGTTGCTTCGGCTAACGCATGAGAGCGCACATCGAGCTCATTGCACCTCGAGACAAGCCATCACCATAAAAGTATACTCTAGCTCGGCAATCCACACGGCTGCTACGGTGGATCTCGAGGGCACTAAACTTCTCCGGCTTCCATTTGACAAAATCTTTTAGCTACTTGCCCAAATCCTCGGCACCTTCCGCCACAACGGCCTCGTTTCACAATTGGCTCCTGCTGAGTGGCGGTCTTGGTGGCACTGCGATCCTCTCTTTGAACCAACTCGGTCACCGCTCTATCTGGTCCGGGACTCCTCTCTGCGCATGCGGCTAACAGCCTGCGTCTCGACCCTCTGCTCGGCCCTGCAGTGGGACAAAGAACCCAACCATAAGAGCCCTCATGGACTCCACAAAAGCAACTCCCGGTGCAGCCTCCCGAGGCTGAGTTGCCTCCACGCCCTCACCCGGCAACACGTGAGGAAGGGCTGTGGCGGCCTAACATCGGCATCGGCTTGGGACGACGTCCCTCCCGTGTCGAGAATCAATCACGAATGCCACGGCTGGTCGGCCTCGAGCCTCCCTGCCCTCTACGAGTGACTGGCATACTGACAATCTACACCCAAACCAACAATGAGTCAGAACCTGTTTTCCCTGCTCCTCAACAACAAGTCATATACATGCAAGGTGCAAACGGTATTGTAATTCATAACCCTTAACCTTAAACTTTCGGACATACCTGATGGCTGGCGGAGCGCTGATGATCATGGAAAACAACCTACAACTGCAGGTCAGTCTACAAAACCTATAACTCTGGGCTCTGATACCAACTGTAAGGACCCGACCCAAAAGAAGCAGTCTCTAACCTAGATCCTTACTTAGCATGCATGTCTAGGAATGTAAAACACCATCCAACGTACTAATTTAAAACTTTTGCAATCAACAGAACTTTAAACAAACCACAAAAGCCAATATAAAAATCAAAGAGTAATTGACTGATCAGTGCTTTTCTTAAAAACAAAACAAGAGTACGGTACGAGAACCATAAAATAGTTTGAGTGCTTCCCTAGGGACTCAAGTCCCACTACATGCTAAATCATAAAGAAAACAATAAAAGAACATGCATCCCAGTCGACTATCCATGATCATCCAGTAGCCTCCTCCTAGCCATCCCGCCTATGTCCCAAGTTACAGGTGGAAAACCACAGAAAATAAGGGTGAGCAACGAGTTACTTAGTAAGAATCCCCAACCGGGGTACAATACGAAAACATATCATTTAGCACACGGACATGCAACCATGCAATGACTCAGAGCAACCAGATGGGTCAACTGAACGCCACTCTTGGGGCTTGCCTATTCGAGGCTTACAGCTACCAACTACCCTAGGTTCCACACCTGGGTGTCCTTCGAGCCTTACACAACCTAGGATTCAGTGATGCCCATCGGGGACTTATACACCTAGGATGCCCATCAGGGTCTTACACCTCCAACTCGGTGATGCCCATCGAGACTTATACACCTAGGATGCCTATCATGGTCTTACACCTCCAACTCAGTGATGCCCATCGGGGACTTATACACCTAGGATGCCCATCAGGGTCTTACACCTCCAACTCAGTGATGCCCATCGGGGACTTATACACCTAGGATGCCCATTAGGGTCTTACACCTCCACTCAGTGATGCCCATCGAGACTTATACACCTAGGATGCCCATCGGTCTTACACCTCCAACTCGGTGATGCCCATCGAGACTTATACACCTAGGATGCCCATCAGGGTCTTACACCTCCAACTCAGTGATGCCCATCGGGGACTTATACACCTAGGATGCCCATCAGGGTCTTACACCTCCAACTCAGTGTTGCCCATCGGGGACTTATACACCTAGGATGCCCCTCGGGGTCTTACACCTCCGGATGTCCATCGGGGTCTTACCCGAGCGGGACGCACTAGTTTCCCCTACAATCTCTTACACTATACATCACCCGCCAATTCCTAGCATGGCACTAACAGGATAACATGGTCACGGTTATGCCGAGACAATTTAACCCCTAGCATGAAACTAACAGGATATATCAGGAATCACAAGCACAAAAACCATCTGAAAACAAGAAAGAACAAGCAACCTATCCACTAGAAATTTCATACAAACACAACACATGGCATGCTATCAAGTATTCGCAGGGTCCACACAACCCCGGTAGGAAATCCTTACCTGGAAGTGAATAGAACCAACAATCAACGGATGACTCTCGAGCTTCTAAGCGAACTCGACAACCTAAGCAAGTAATAAAATCAACCTAATTAACCAACAGCAGCTAAAAAGAACATAAAGCCCAAAGGGTGGAGGCTCGGGAATTTACCAACCGAGAAGGCACCGTGGCTCGGCAAGCGCAGCGTGCGAGCGGGCGTCTTGCGGCGAGCGACAAGCTGCTGCGCGTCGCGGTCAGCCGAGCGCTGCTGCGCTGGCTTTGGGTGGGCGGTGGTGCAAGAGAGGCGTGGCGGCGCGGCGCGCGCGAGTGCAAGGGCAAGCGCGTGGCCCTCGCAGCCGCTGCGCAGCGGGACGTGCGGCTTTGCAGACGGCGTCTGACGCGGTCGCGCGTCTTTGGCGCGCAGATGCGAGATCTGAGCAGTCTTTGGGTGCCGAGCGGGGTGTCGCGTGCTGACGAGAACCGGCGCGGGAGAGCGAGCTCGCTGGAGCAGGCGTGCGGGCGACGCTGAGGCACGGACGGACGGCAAACGGTGGGTGCGCTGGGACGCGGTCTCGCGGGTGCGGTCGGTCGGGCGCGACGACAGGGCGCGCGGTGAGCGGCGACGGCGGCGGCGCTCAAAGGCGCTTTCGGTGCGGCGTGGGCGTCGGTTGAGCGTCTTGGGAGAGCGATGGGCGGCGGCGGGCGGCGGACGAGGGTGTGGGGAGAGGGTTTTGCGAGAGAAGCTTTTTTTTTTTTTGCTTTCCTTCCTCAAATTAAATAAGCCTTGGGAATCTCAAATTCCCTTCCCAAAACTTCCCCCTTCGAGCCCCGGGACGCACTTATTTCCTTTATTTAATTCCAAGCTTCCAACCCCTTTTTAGGCCAAGGGTTCGAGTCCTCCCAACAACATGTTTCAAAATAAAATATATACAAACCTAATTTTACGTTCAACTGGAAACCGGGCTGTTACAGTCCGGTGTGGTGGCTAGTTGGTGCTTGGTGTTGACCAAGATTTGATTTTCTTGTTGTTTCAAGAGTTTGCTCGGTTCGAGCAAGAGGGCGTTGCCCTGAGGACGTGTTTCTAGTCAGGAAGTTTTGGGAGTTAACCCCTCCCTCGAAGGTTGAGTAAGTGCTGCTAGTTCAGGATTGATGGTTCAATCAGTTGAGTTTCCCTTGGGTGTTGCTTCCAAGAGAGTTGGTTGTTGTTGCCCTTGGGTTTGAGCTAGTCAGCGAGCGTGTGTGAAGTTTGCTGCCTTTCAGAAGTTCGCTTGCTGGGAAATCGTTTCCCATTGAGGAGTAGTCAGCTTAGCTCTTGAGTTGTGTAGTGGATCAGTGTAGCTCAGCGGTTAGCCCAACGAGAGGGTCCCTACATTGTGTTGTTAGCAAGCGAAAAGTTGTTTGTCCCCGCAAGGGCGGAGGCCAGCCAGTTTAAGAGTTGAGTTTTTGCTGGAAAGTTGTTGTTGGAAAGTTGCTGGGAAATCGTTTCCCATTGAGGAGTTTCTTTGGTGGTTGAGTTGCACCATGGATGCCAGCCTCGAGTATTATCTTTGGAGGTAGCCTTGTCAGTCCGTATTCCTTGCGATGTTTCGGGATTGAATCTTCTGGTTGGAAGATGAGCTAGGCCTAGGCTAAAAAGGAGGAAGTCCTTTGAGTAGCCAGTTGGACTTAAGAGTTGAGTGGTAGCTTGGAGGCGAGCTTTGCTCGTTATGAGCTTGGTTTGAGTTTCTGCTGAGCAAGCCTTTCTCGGGCTTTGTTCCTAGTTGTTGTGCTTTCGCAGTTGGCGATTAGCGGAGCCACAATTGAGTGAGTTGGCACAGAGGTGCCGTGGCATTGGTTGGTAAAAACCCTTGAGTTGTTATCCTCAAGGTGTTGTGTTGCTAGTGGCTGCGTGATGGTTTGGTCCTTGCTACCCGAGTTTTCCATGAGGGGAATGTTGGTTGTTTCCTTGCCTGGCGATGTTCTCTTAAGCCAGTTGCTGGTAAGTTTGCATTGGAAAAGTTTGCGTTCGGCCGTTGAGAGGCTCCAGTTTGTTGGTTTGGCCGAGTGGAGCCTGTGCCTGGATTTTGCCATTTAGGGTTGGCCGTAGCTGAAGTTTCAGCTGGTGCGAGTAGTGTTAGCCGTCTGGTGAACCAGGATTGTGCCTTTGCCTTTGGCGCGTCGATTTCTCCTTAAGAGGATTGCTTAAGTGTTGTAAGCGCGTGCTAGTTGGAAAAGTTTTCCTTTTGGATCAGTCGCCAGTTGGTGGTTTGATTGTATTTCGTTAAGGCTTTAGGCAAGCCTTGTGGTTCGCTGATCTCTTGTGAAGTAAGAGTAGGCCGTTTAGTTTTCTGGAACCTGAGAGGTTCAGTTGTTTGGCCAGCATGGTGTAGTGTTGAGGCTGTTTGTTAACAGCTGTGAGCATTCTGAGAAGTTATGCCAGTGCGTGGCGGTGAGTTTTGGAGCTTGTGCCCAGTCTGCGAGTTTGCTGAGAGTAACACCGTAGAGAGGTGTTCCGTGTTGGGTTAGCAGGGTTTAGATTGAGCCCCAGGTTTGTAGGGCCTTTTGAGATCCTTGAGCGGATCGGAGCAGTGGCCTTTCGGTTAGCTTTGCCCCGTCTTTGGCAGCAGTGCATTTTGTGTTCCACGTTTCGATGTTGAGATAGTTTGTGGCAGACTGGATAGCATTGTGGCTTTGAGTCTTTGGGAACCCAAGAGGGTTTAGTGTTCGATGAGGGCTAGTGTTGTCTTAGCCGAGAAGTTCAGTTGGTTTGGAATCAGTGGAGTTTTCCTAGAGTTGTTTCGTCTTAGGACTTTCGAGGACGAAAGTCTTAAAAGGAGGGAGTATTGTAACGGCCCAGTTTTCTATTCCGGTTCTCAAGGTGCTTCAGGTTCAGATTTGGTTGTTTGGTTGGGCCGTTAGAACTGTTTTGACCCTTAGGGGTATTTTGGTCTTTTGGCTCCCTGGGCAGGATTTGTGGATTTTTAGGATCCCGAGGCAGCTCCTGCCTTTGTCGAGGTTTGTTTGTTGTGGGTTGCGAGTCCCGAGATGTTTGGGCTATTCGTTTGGAAGTTCGGTTGTGATTTGGGTTTTGGCAAAATCATTGTTGTTTGAGTGCTTCCATTGGGATTCGAGCCCGGGCCCTTAGTGTTGATTTCGGAGTTGGATTTAAGTGAGTTTTATTTATTGGAAAAGGTTGCTTCAGTCGGGTCTCGAAGGAGGAAGCCGGGAAATGGAATTTTAAGGATTTTTTTAAGGTTGGAGAAATGGATAAGGATGGAAATTAGGATAAAATCCCATTTTTCCTTTTTAAATCCCATTTTCCCTTTTTATTTTAAAAATCCCATTTTTTTTTCTAAATCCCCATTTTTCCCTTTTCTCTCTCTCTCTGTCTCTCCCCTAGCCCGAGCCAGCCCCCCAGCCTGAGCCCTAGCCCAGCCCGAGCCCCCTGGCCGCCCAGCTCGCCCCAGCCCAGCTCGCCCAGGCCGCGTCGCCCAGCCTCGCCCAGATCCGTGTCCCGTCGCCCAGCCCTCGCCCAGGCCATCCCCGCACCAGATCGAGCGTCCCTGTAGCTCGCCGTGCCGAGCTCGAGTGTCCCTGAGGCCGTCGCGTCGCCACGCACGCGTCCCTGTAGCTCGTCGAGCTCGCGCCCGCGCGCCATCCCCTTTGCCGAGCCGAGCCGCACACCTTCGCCCAGTTGAGCTCTAGCCCGCGCCCCATGCGCCTTTGTCGCGCCCAGCTCGCCGCGCGCAGCCTTCCCGCCCAGCGCGCGTCACTGCGCTGCGCCCAGCGCCACGCCAACCAAGCGCCCGGCCAGCCCAGCCGTGCCGACATCCTACCCTGTTGTGTGTTGGTTGGCCCGAGCCTTGTGGCTTCTCGGATGGTATTTCCCGAGTCTTTTCTTCGTTGGGCTCTGATTTGTTGGCTGCTGATTATTGATTTAATTGGGGTGTTTTATTTGAATGTTTAGGCTGTTCAGGTTCGATTAGAGGCTCGAGAGTCGTTGGGTGATTTGTGTTAATTATTTCTTCTTGTTCCAGGAAGGATTTCTTACCGTGGTTGTGTGGACCCTGCGATATATCATGATTGTGCCTTGTATGCTTGTTTACTGTTATGAGCATGATAGTGATAGGGCAGCTTTGATTGATCTCTTGCTAGCATGTTTACCTGATTGTACATGTTAGTGCCATGCTAGGTTTGTTCTTCCAGCATGCTTATGATTCCTGCTTTAAGTTCGTAGTATCATGCTAGGTAAGCGTGTTTGATGTCGGTTATTGTTTGCTAGCCAGGAATCATTTTCTCTGTACTCTTAGATAGAGTTGTAGGGTTTGTCATCATCTAGAGGCTAAGAGCGGACATAACGTACTTTGTCCCCACTGGTCGGGAGTAAAGTGCGCGCAGCATAACGTACATTGCTCCCCCCCCCCGGCCGCCGATGTGGATTTAGCTACCCACATCGGCATAAGCCTAGTTTGTAGCCTGCTAGAGCGGAACCCTGCCAACGGTGTAAGCCTACCTTGGCCGGTTCTTAGCTTCAGGTCGGTGGTTCAGGCTGCACAGATGAGCGCCGAGGGCCTCGCGCTACTGTGATCAGTGACACCGCATCTGAGTCTTAGGCATGCATACCTGGCCCGCGTAGTTTGTCCTTAGGCCCCCACATTTACGCCGGTTGCAGCAGCATGCGGTGTGCGTGCACACGCGTTAGTCGCCGGTTCGGAAAGCTCCCCCGGGCTAATGTCGTGAGTACACCATTCCTTCTAGTTTAGAGCCAGACTTCGGGTACTCTCCCATAAGTCCAGATTATTAGCAAGGGCAAAGAGACCCTTGAGAACATCCTTGGGATCAGTTTTTGAGCTGATCAATCCCCCGAGTGAAAGAGACCTCGGTGATGTCCCGGGATTGGTTAGGATAACCAATCATTAGGTCGGAAGTAGGAGACTTCCGATGACTCCAGATCTTGCATTGTGAGCTCGTTGAGCTATGATCTGTGTTGGTAGCTGTTTGCTTGCATGTTGAGGTGCTAGATGACTGATGTATCGTATTGTACCCCGGTTGGGGATTCTTATTGAGTATGTTTATACTCACCCTTATTTATCTTTCAGGTAACTTGGGACAACACCAGGAGGGCTAGCGGAGGGAGCTGATTGATCATGGGAGCTGCCGGCACTCTGTCATTTATTATTGCATTGTTTATTCAGCATGTAGATGGACAGGAGTCCTAGGGGAACATTGTTTAAAAGTCATTTAAATTGTATTGTATGTTTTTATAAACACTGGCCATACTTGTTTTATTTCGTTGGTTTGCTTAAATGAAAATTGTTGGTTATGTTTTAAAGGTTCCCCCTTCTCATATGTTTTGAAGAGTTTTTAAGTATGAGCACTAAACCGCTTGTTATCATATTTAACTTGCATGCTGAGTGAGAACCCAGGTTTAGGACCATGTTTTGGGTCGGGTTCTTACACCTGGCCAGAGTTTATTTAAAAAACCAGCACATTTAAAACCATAACATTTCAAGTATTTAAAGTAAGTCCAGACAACTCAACAGCAGTTGAAACATTCAGAAAACTCAAAACAGTTCAACAGGTTCCAATAATGAAAATCCTAGGGCTCCGTACCCGCTACATGCTGATAACTATAAATATAAAAATAAGGTAAGCAGAGTTGTCGGCAGAATCTCATGATCGTGCATCCACTCCTCTAGCCATCTAGCCGTCGTCCCAAGTTACCTGGTGGAAAACCACAGAAAATAAGGGTGAATATAAATATACTCAGTAAGAATCCCCAACCGGGGTACAGTACGAACATCAATCATACAACACACTAGTATACATACAACCGCTATCAACACAGATCAAACCCTCGAGTCAACCAAGCGACTCCTGAATCATCGGGGTCTCTTACCACCAGCCTATGATTAGCTCAACAACTGATCCTGAAACTGGGACAACACTTGTCTAATAACTGGGACCCGAAGGTCCAAACATCTGGGACATGAATGTCCAATCGACTAGTGACCAGCTCTCCTAGTCCTGGACACTCGGGAGAGTACCCGGTGTCTGGCTCTAGACTCGGAAAGGAAGTGGTGTACTGTAAGCATTATCCTGGGGGAGCTCTCCGCCCGATGCCTAATGCTCGTACACGCACACTGCATGCTTCTACAAACCGTGTAGAGACGTGGGACCTAAACGTGCTACACCGGTCCAGGTACGTATGCCTACGACTCAGAGCAGTGTCACTGAATAAATAGTAGTGCGAGGTCCTCGGCACTCGACTACTGTAAGGACCCGAACCATCCGGGGTCTAACCCAAATCCTTAACGCTAAATGCATGAAAAACGACATGTAGTAGGCGTGCAAAGTTTAAAAACCAAGCCTGAAAGTCGAGTCTAATCATAATAAAATGTCCAGCAAAAATCCAGGAATCATAAAAACAGTAATAGTGGGCACCCATAAGTTCGAAAACAACCATAAGTTCTAGTAAAAGTAAATCGTACCATGCCCCTAAAATTCGTGCAGAAGAAATAACTAAGGAAAACTCAAAACATAATGCAGCGGGTCCCATGGTCATCTCCAACTCGTCCGATCCTCCATCTCAGTACTATCTCGTAGTACCTGTGGTATTCCACAGTGGAAAGGGTGAGTTTTTGCAAACTCAGTAAGGATTCTCCAACTCGGGGTAAAGACATGCATCAGGCCAGAAGAAACACAAACATGTAAGATGAGTACATAATCAAAGGGTCCACAAAACCCGAGCTCCTGGGCAAAGGGTGCCAAGAACCATGTCCAGGTCCACGCCACGCAGAGCGGTCTAAGGCCACAAACCAAAGACCTAAAAGCTAATAGAGACCACAAATCTCTAAGGCAATCTGGGATACCTACTCCAGGCCGAGGGATCCTGCGAGTAGAGCAGCCTGGTAGCTAAGGGACCACAAATCCCACAGGTCTCATACTCACGGTGAGGGTGGATCCAACACACTCACCAAAGGGCCACAAACTCAACCACATACCTGGAGAGCACCCTAGGCTACTAGTAAAATGCCAACGGAACAGTGAGCCTGGTGGGCCAAACCATCCACAGGAACCAGACGGTGAGAGACCACAAATCCCCCGTCGAGAACGTGCCGGCCACAAACCATGCACGTCAGCTTACTAGCATCCTCTATCCGGTCTTCGTGTCTCGTTTGCGTCCAAACGAAACACCAAGCCGTGCATCAAACATCATGCAAGTCCCTAACGGGACATTAGACATAACATGCAAGACTGACCCCGTCAATCAATACACATCTGTTCATGCATATCCAAGTATTCACAAAATCTACATGCTTGCCTAGGACATGATATCAACCTTATATTACATGCTTTCGAGTAATCAATACAAGCAACAAACAACACAGATTATGCCACATCAAGCAAGCAAGTGAATACAGTCGATCTAACACATGTAATAGCCACGGGCCTCGAGAAGGGGTAACGGGTCCCTTACCTCGGCTGCACCTCCCAAACAACACTTTAGAATAAACTAGAAGCCCCCAAAAGTCAAAACACAACTTCGAGCCCTGAAACAAGCAAACCGGTCAAAACTAGCACCTAAAACCATTAAAAATGGATCCAGAAGGTCAAATTTAGTAAATAGTGAAGAACCTCGAAAAACGTGTCCTGGCGCCCTCTCGACTCAGCTCGAAGAACGAGGAATATTTCCGGTCAACTCTGGTCAACATAAATGTCAAACTGGTCAATACTTGAAATTTTACCCAAACAAACACTATTTCGCCTAATTCCAACACTCCATAAACACATAACCAAACACTAGTTAGTCTTAACTTGAATAGCCTTAAACATACAACCAAACAAGCCTAATTCCTCATTAAAACAAGCTTGAACCTGAACCAAATAGCCCCTATTTCTAATTTAAATAGCTTGAACCCCAGCCAAACAAACTTTATTCCACCTTAGAATAGCCTTATCCCAACTTAAATAACAAAATCCAACTTCCAAACACCCACCTTCTTCTTCATTTGGCCACCATTTTCACTCTAACTCAAAAATAAGAGAAAGAAAGAAGGGAGAGAGAACCTTACCCACACTACCTGCGACGACCGGTGACGGCTCGCGAACCACCACACACGCCCGCGACCAACAGTAGCTCCCGACCTGCTCGCATACTACCCAGCCGCAAGCTCTCGACTTGCTCGCGCACTACCCAGCCGCACACACACACGCGACCGACAGCCCACGACCTTGCTCGTGCTCCACCCAACAGCACACACGCACGCGACCGACAACCCAAGCCGCACACGACCACGCGAAGACCCCTGCTCCATGCAAGCTGCAACCTCACCGACCAACCCGCGACACGCCCGCACGCGGAGCTCCTCGGCTGCACACACGCACACACTCTGGTGACCACGAACCGAGCTCGCCGGCATGGTGATCGAAAAATCGGGATGAGAGGGGAAGGGGCGTGGATTTCGAGAGTGAACAGTGAAGTGGTAGCCCTAGGGATTGAAAAACATTTAAATAACCAAGGAAAAAGACCATTTTGCTTCTTCTTTTTCTCAAAACCACCAAATAACCAATTCTTTCCATATAACCAATTATTCAATTTTAATTAAACCCATTTAGGAAGGGGGGGGGGGGGTTATTACAGTAAGCAGCATAAGACCACCGCACACCTAAAGGTAAAAACCTGCCACGACGGGCTTACACCATCTGCTGGGTTCCGCTCTACCAGGCTACAAACTAGGCTTATGCCTATACGGGAGCTAATCCATACCGGCTACTCGAGAAGAAGCATCATACGTCGTGCAACTTGCGATCTCGGCCCGTGTGGACAAATTACGTTATGTCCACTCTCAGCCGATGAAGACAATCCTAACAAGTCTATCTAAGAGTCCCGCCCCATGCCCTCACAGGCCAAACATGCTCAACAGATACAAAGGAATGCATGCCAGAGAACAACCTAGCATGATACTAACATGTCACGGGAATATAACACATGCTAGTAGAACAGGACATGAAAGTAATCATACATGCTCAAACACAAGCAAGCAACCTATCCATTAACATGCTCATAACAATCATATGCATAATAACAACAGTCATGATGAACGCAAGGTCCATACAACCCACGGTAAGAAATCACTACTTGGAAAACAAGTAGAAAATACAATAGACAGGACCTAAGTACTCCTTGAGTTGCAGGATACCAACAATGCACAACACACCTAACAATAATAGACATAACTCATATTAAAACAAGCAAGCTCAACAACTAAAACACTAGAGACAAAGGGTTCGGGAAACTTCCCAAACCAAGGGAGGCAATCTCGGCAGCAAGACCTCGGCGAAGGGCGAAGGCGAAGCTCTTGGCGAGGCTTCGCAAAAGCAAATGCTGGCTCGACACGGCTGGAAACGCTGATGCTGGCGGCGACAAGCAGCGAGCTGCAGGGGCAAGCGGGGCTGTGGCAGGGGCTTCGGTTCAGTGCTGCGCGGATCGACGAAGGAACTCGCAGCTACGCGTGCGAGCGAGCAAACACTGTTGACCTCTGCACGGCTGCTGCGGTGATCCTTGGCTAAGCGTTGCAGCGAGGCTGAGCAAGCAGCTGCGAAGGACTCGTTGCAGCGATGCGGGCGATCGAGGCTGTGCACGGATCGGCGAGGGCACCTGTGTGGATCTGAGCTTGCGAAGGGCGATCTGGCGGGCTGCATGGCTGTGAACGGACGGAACGCTGATGCGACAGGGCGAGGCTGAGTGAGCGGTTTTGCTAGGGCGACGACATGCACAGCAAAAGGAGTCTTGGTTAGGGCACAATCAGCAAAAAACAAAGGAATTCGACTAGGGGAGAAAACTTACCACTCGGATCTCGGCTTGGCTGCTTGAAGAAGCTCTCGGCAAGATGGAGGAGAGACGAATTCGGTGAACAAACCCGAAGAACGAGAAGGAGAGGGAGAGAATGGCGAGATCGACACCTTGGAAGACAAGATGAAGCCGGCAAGAAGGAAGGGAGGAAGAGAAATCGCACAGGATGAAGGCTTCTGTGCTTGGAGTGGACTAAAACCCACAAACGCTTCTCCTAATCGTAAAGTGCTTCCCATTGCGCCACGTGTTCTTTTGATTTAACGATTCCAACCCTGGCCATCTCCCCTTCGAGCCCCAGCTCCAACGGATTATCTTCCTAATTTAATCCTTTTAGAACAAGCCTCCAAACCAACAAGGGACAAGTGAATTAACAAACGAATAAGGGCAAAACCTACTCACTCGGCATAATTGGAACTGCTTCCTCTTTGCCAACTGCTGCAACTAGACCAACCCGGGTTCAAGCCCTAGCTTGAACACCTTTTTCTTTTCCTTTTTCTCAAACAAGCTCCCAAGCTTAGCTGGTCACAGGTTCGAATCCTAGCAGCAACACTAATTAATTTTCAATTAAACAACAACCAACTCCAACTCCTAGCCACTTGGGTTCGAATCCCAAGAAAAACACTTTTAATCTCTTATTTTATCTAAAAGCCAAACTCCGAAATCCAACACCCTTAGAGTCCCAACAACCACACATTTGATCCTTATTTTCTCCTTTAACCAAAAGGCCACCAAACTTCTCGAAATGCATTCCAACCTTAGAAACCAGAAATCGAAGAACAACCAATCTTAACGAATGACAAGAATAGCCCAAAACTCTGGTTAAACGCCAAACCGGCCCTAAGGGCAAAATGACCAAAATGCCCTTAAGGGCTAAAACTACCCTAACGACTCAACCAAACAACCGAAATATTAACCAAGCATACCTAGGGAATCAGAACAGAAATCTGGGCCGTTACAATAGTCCCAGGAAACTACGCCAAAAACTTGATTAGGACTGTGATAGTGGTTAGCTAAATGCCTTAATGTGCGACTAGTTCACACTTCATGCAAGTATACGCTCTCTGTAGCAAGTAATAAGTAAATTATCGATCTCCACAAGGACTGGAAACTATTTGAGGTGATGCTCAAAATTAAAAAGTAAATTGCACGAATACGATTTGAGTTGTTTGTGATTGAAACATAAAAGCAAGTAAATAACAAGATAAAATAATATTCCGAAAATCAACGTGGAGGTTACCAAGAATAACTCTAGCTTGTTAACCGACAACAAGCATCCAGCAACTCAACCGAGGAACACTGCCTGGGTCTGACTGAGCTCTGGTGAGGCTCTCCACAACTTAGGGTTCCTCCGACGCCCCCCACACACACACTTTGCGTCAAACGGTCCTAACAGAAATCGCTACACACGCAGCACATCTCCCTCCGGCATCTCAACTATGCTTTGGCAAAAGCTCTTCCTTGCCACATCTCAGAGCAAGCACGGGCGATGCTCCACACAATTCAAAAGCGCTTACCACACTTGATGCAATGGCCTACGGCCGCTGGCCCGCCTGCGACGATCCTCGAGCTCTAACTCATGCGGTCGTACCGATCGCGACCCCTAGATCGCCCTGCTCGGCGATCTCGCTATCCACCGAGCGGGAACCACCGTAAGACCCAAACTTCCTCTTGCTCAAAGCATCGGCCACATCGTAGCTTCTACCTGTGGTAAGGATCCGAACAACTCTCTTAGCCATGGCGGCCGAAACTCCGCGATTTTACTACCATCGCCTGGGATCGGTTCAAGCCAACTCCAACCATCGATCAACAAGAAATGCCTCTACCGGTGTCAAGGGCCAACTAGCATAACTTGCCTACGCAACAACCCGCCACGCACGCGAACCTCTCAACCCAAGTTAGGGCACTTGCCAAGAACTAAAGTCCTAACTCCGCATAACTGAGCACTGGTTTCACAACCCGAAACCCCTCGTGGTTCTTGAAAAATACACCACGGAACGAGCTACACAAAAGTACACCGGCGTGTACAGCTCCAACTTGGTTCCTTAAGATCCAAACCAACAAGAATTCTCACACAAGGCAACTTTTGCCTCCCAATAGAGCCGCATCTAGCAAAGGAGCAACAAGAGTTCAACCCACTCGGGGTCAACTCACCACGGAATGCCACATTGGTCGACTCACTCTTACAAGAGCATAGCCAGACCAAGCTAACTTACCTTATACCAATGGTCGACTAAACGTGCTCCGATCAACCATCCAACTCATGTCTCTAACACTGGATCAACCACGCATCATCGATGCCAACCCTACTCATATTAGGGTAACTCCATGGTAGTCGAATCACACTACCATTCAACTGGCTCACAAGCCCACAACACAGGCGCGAGAACTCGGATGCGCTAGCCCTTAACAACCAACAACATCCTTTGTACCCAACTCTCGGTGACCCTGAAAGGCTCCTACTTATCCCTCGAACGACCTCAAACTTGTAGTTCTCTGGCTACCACCGAGCTAGATCTCTTATGCAGCCCAAATAGGTGCAATCTCAGGAATGGGTACAAGACTAGTGGGGATGCTAAACTCCGGGCGGGTCCTGGAACCACCTGCACGAAAAGTGCCAACTGGCCTGAATCTAGGCCTCCTCTCAAAGCTTGGTGCCAACAGGCACTACTTCCTTTACAACACAAACATCCCTTTACGGGCTTTAAGCCCCTCTGAGGGTAGGGAAGGTCACACTCTAGGTGACAGGGCAAAGGCACTCAACACAAGAGTCTCAACACTCGAGTAGACTACTCTCTGACATCAAGTCTAACAGACAAGCCAAGGCCCACTCCTGCATCCCACTCGATGCTCAACGAATACTCAGGCCAACCCTCGGGTGGCAGCACCTAGCTTCACACCTGGAACATGCTAACAGAAGGTGCTTCTCTCTACTAGCCAGCTGAAAACCACGGACGCATTAAGTCCTGACAAGAAAACTCCACACTACCCCCTGGCTACGAGGGTACTAAAAGAACTGGCTGCAAAACGACTGTAGGCTTGTAGGAGGACAAGACGTCTCTACATCTTCCTCAAAAGCTACTAACTTGGCAGCTTGCCAATCGACCGGGTGGGTGGTGGAGACTCTGCTGGTTCGCCTCTCACAGGGGACTTCCACCACCACACTGCTGCATCAAACAAAGCACGAGCGGCATGCCTCGACCTCTGAACATCGGTCATCGGCCTCACGAACACCGTGTCATCACAACACTTGGATGATAAACTCGATCTTGGCCAACCACCTCGCCGCTAGCGATGGGTCTAAAAACATCCACTCTCTGATCTTCCACTTGCCAAACTCGGTGGCTCGATCAACGCCAACTAACTTATCAAAGATAACTCGCCGATCGAGCCCTCCCGGAACCTCCGGCTCTTTGGAGCTACAAGGAGGGGTGTCTCCTAAATAAACTCTGCCACCGGGCTATCTGTGCCCAAGACTCCTCACTACGCGCTACAAATCGCGCTGGTCTCCGCTCTCTGTTAGCTAAAAGACCTGCCATCAACTCCCTCATGGCTGGAGCACACTCTGCTCAAGGAGTCTCACTTTGAGGCAGACTAGCCTCTACCCCCTTCTCTTGGCAACTCATCTGCCAGGGCCAAAGGTGGCCTACGGGTCTAGACAACCCTAGACGTGGTCTCATGTAACGGCCCAGTTTTCTATTTCGGTTACCCAGGTGATTTCGGTTCATTATTCGGATGTTCGGATGGGCCGTTAGAGCTGTTTTAACCCTTAGGGGTATTTTGGTCTTTTTGCCCCCGGTCAGGGTTTTGTGGATTTTCAGGATTCCAGGGTCATTCCTGCCTTTGTCGAAGCTTAATGGTTGTTGGTTGCAAGACCCGAGAGGTTTGGGCAAGTTGTTTGGAAGTTTGGAAGTATTTTTGAAAATGGCAAAATTATTTATAATTTTTGGTGCTTCCATTGGGATTTGAGCCCTTGCCCTAAATGGTCTTTGAGAGTTTGTAGGAAATGAGAGTTTTATTTTTTAAGTAAGTTTGCTTGGGCCGGGTTTTGAAAGTGGATGCTTTGGGAAGGGATTTTAGGCCTTTTAAATTAGGAAAAAGAAGGAAAAATCAAGAAAATCCCTCTTCCCCTTGTTTTGGCAAGATTTTCTCTCTCTCTCTCTCTCTCTCTCTCTCTCTCTCTCTCTCTCTCTCTCTCCTAGCCGACCTCACCAAGAACCCAAACCCTAGCCGCTAAGCCCAGCCGCCATGCCCAGATCGCACCAAACACACATCCTGTCGAGCCACCAGCACCACCACCTGCACCGCCCGGCCATGCCCGGATCGCACCAACCCTGTCGCCCCTGCGGCCGCTTCGGCCCAGCGCCCCAGACGCCACGCCGCCGCCCATGCCCAGCGCGCCCGATCGCCTTTGCCTCGCCGCCGAGCCAGCGCGCTGCGCCGTTCCGCACGAACCGCCCGAGCGCGCGCGCGCGCGCTCCGCTCGTTACCGCCCGGCCGCCTCGCCCGCGCCCAAGCCCAGCGTGTTCGCTTCGCTGCGTGCCGTGCCGCTTCGTCGCGTCCGCTGCCCCGCGCGCCTGCTCCTGTCGCGATCGCGCGCAACCAGCGCCAGCGCCCCTTCCCCCTGCCGCGCCCAAGCCTTGGCCAATGCGCCGATAGTGCCAAGAATACGCCCAGCGCCCGGTGCAGCGCCAGTAGCGCGCCTGCTTGTCGCTGGCGGCCAGACGACACTGCCTTGCCGTCGCGGGTTGAGGCGTGGCCTTGTGTCTTCTCGGTCGGTAATTCCGAGACTTTTTCTTTGGGCCCTAGGCTATTGGCGCTGTTTATTTAATTAGGTTGTTTTTATTAAAATGCTTAGGTTGCTCGGTTTCGCTTTAAAGCTCGAGGGTCATTATTTGATTGTGAAAGTTATTTACGCTGCGTTTCGGTAAGGATTCCTTACCGTGGTTGTGTGGACCTGCGATGCTTTCTTGAATGTGCCTTATATACATGTTTACTTTTATGGACATGATTAGTGGATAGGGACAGACTTGTGATTGCACTCCTGCTAGCATGTTTGCTTGATTGTACATGTTAGTGCCATGCTAGGATTGTTCTTCCAAAGATGCACGAGATTCTGCTTTAAGTTCGTAGTATCATGCTAGGTTATGTATGATTGATGATGATTATGTATGTTTAGCCAGAATCGTTTACTCTATACTCTAGCTAGTGTGTTAGAAATTTGTCATCATCTAGAGGTGAGAGAGCGGACATAACGTACCTTGTCCCCACCGTCGGGAGTAGAGCGAAGCATAACGTACATTGCTTCCCCGGCAGTGCGATGTGGATTTAGCTACCACATCGGCATAAGCCTAGTTTGTAGCTGCTAGAGCGGAACCACGCCAGCGGTGCAAGCTTTGCCTTGGCGGGTTCTTAGCTTCAGTCGGTGGTACAGTTTGCCGCAGATGAGTCTTGAGGCCTCGCACTCTTGTGTTCGGTGACACCGTTTCCGAGTCTTAGGCATGCGTACACGCCCGCGTAGTTTGCCCTTAGGCCCCGCATTTCGCGCCGCCTGAGAAGAGCATGCGGTGTGCGCGCGCACGCTTTAGTCGCCGGTTCGGAGAGCTCCTGTTATAATGTTCGTGAGTACACCGTTCCTTCGATTTAGAGCCGGACTTGGGTACTCTCCGATAGTCCGTTATATAGCGAGGGTAAGAGGCCATTGAGGACACCCATTGGGATTGGCTTTTGAGTGATCATATGGTCGAGGAGAAAAGACTCGAGGGTGTCGGACATCTTTGGGATCGGTTTTGAGCCGATCAATTGGCCGAGGGAGAAAGACCCTCGGAGATGTCCCGGGATTGGTTATGAGAGCCAATCATTAGGCGGAAGTAGGAGACTTCCGAGGATTCAGATTCTGCCTTGTAAGCTCGTTGAGCTATGATGCATGTTGGTAATCGCTTGCATGTATACTAGGGTGCTAGATGATTGATGTATCGTATTGTACCCCGGTTGGGATTCTTCACGAGTATGTTTATACTCACCCTTATTTCGTGTGGTTTTCCACCGGTAACTTGGGACGATCATCGGGGACGGCTAGCGGAGGAGGCGATTGATCATGGGAGCCGCCAAGACTCTGTCTTTATTGTTTGCATATTTGTTCAAACATGTAGATGGACGAGTCCTAGGGAAAACATTATAAAAAGTTGTTTGAATCTGCTTTGAATGTTTTTATATATATCTTGGCAAAGCTTGTTTTACTTCTTGGTTTTCTTAAACAAAGTTGTTGATTATGTTTTAAGCATTCCCCGTTCTAAATGTTTTGAAAGGTTTTAAATATGAGCACTAAACCGCTCGGTGAAATATTTAACTTGCATGCTGAGTGAGAACCTAGGTTTAAGACCGTATTTTGGGTCGGGTTCTTACATCTCATGATCAACATGAACAGTCCAACTCCTCGGTTGGAAATACCAAACGTCGCTGCTCCTCTAAGTGCAATCAACATACTAGCGATCTACACAAAGCATAAACGCTAGCCCACGCTAGGGCTCTCACTGCCAAACAAGGGTAACACATGTATACTAGATGCAGTATTGTAAAATAAAACCCTTAGCTTAATGAACTCGGACAAACCTGACGGCCGCGGAGTGCTGATGATCATGAGGGCAACAACCTACAAAGCAGGTTAGTCTCACGCAATCTATGACTCGTGCTCATACTTACCAAGCTGTAAGAACCCGACCCAAAACACGGTCCTAAACCTAGGTTCTCACTCAGCATGCAAGTTAAATACTTCATCAAGTAGTTTAGTGCTCATATTTAAAACCTTTCAAAACATTTAAAAGCGGGGACACTTAAAACATAAACAACAACCTTCATTTAAGCAAAGCCAACAAAGTAAAACAAGCCTGGCCAATGTTTATAAAATCATACAATACAATTTAAACAACTTTTAAAAACGTCCCCTAGGACTCCTGTCCCGTCTACATGCTTTGAACAAATTATGCAAACAATAAAGACAGAGTGCTTGGCGGCTCCCATGATCAATCGGCTCCCTCTCGCTTAGCCGTCCGGTGCCGTCCCAAGTTACACGTGGAAAACCACGAGAAATAAGGGTGAGTATAAATATACTCGGTAAGAATCTCCCAACCGGGTACAATACGATACATCAATCATCTAGCACCCTAGTATACATGCAAACAGCTACCAACACGGATCATAGCTCAACGAGCTTACAAGGCAGAATCTGAATCCTCTAAGTCTCCTACTTCCTACCTAATGAATGGCTCTCATAACCAATCTCGGATATCTCCGAGGTCTTTCTCCTCGGCCAATTGATCACTCAAAACCGATCCCAAAGATGTCCGACACCCTCGAGGGTCTTTCTCCTCGACCATATGATCACCTCAAAAGCCAATCCCAATGGGTGTCCTCAAGGGCCTCTTACCCTCGCTAACAAATCGGACTATCGAGAGTACCCGAGTCCGGCTCTAAATCGAAGGAACTGTGTACTCACGAACATTAGCCCGGGGAGCTCTCTCCGAACCGGTGACTAACGCGTGTGTGCGCGCGCGCGCACACCGCATGCTTCTTTTGCCGGCGTAAATGTGGGGGCCTAAGTACAAACTACGCGGGCGTGTCACGCATGCCTAAAGACTCGGAAACGGTGTCATCGAACACAGAGAGTGCGAGGCCCTCGGCACTCATCTGCGCGCAAAATGCATAACCGACTGGCTAAGAACCGCCAAGGCGGGCTTGCACCTTTGGCGGGGTTCCGCTCTAGCGAGCTACAAACTAGGCTTATGCCGATGTGGTAGTTAAATCCACATCGGCCGCCGAGGGGAAGCAATGTACGTTATGCTTCGCTCTACTCCCGACCGGTGGGGACAAAGTACGCGTTATGTCCGCTCTCACCTGGATGATGACAAACTCTACTATACTAGCTAAGAGTACAAAATAACTGATTCCTGGCTAGACATACATATCAACATCAATCACACATAACCTAGCATGATACTACGAACTTAAAGCAGGAATCTCAAGCATGCTGGAAGAACAATCCTAGCATGGCACTAACATGTACAAACAGGCAAACATGCTAGCAAGAATGCAATCACAAGTCATCCTATCCACTAATCATGTTCATAGAAGTAAACATGCATATAAGGCACAATCAAGAAAGCATCGCAGGTCCACACAACCACGGTAAGAAATCCTTACACGAAACAAGCGAAAAATAACTACCATAAGCCAACCAAGCGACTCCCGAGCTTCTAAGTGAACCCGAGAAACCTAAGTATTTAATAAAAATATCCTAATTAAATAACAACAGCCAATCAACTTAGGGTCCAAAAGAGTGGAGGCTCAGGAATTACCAACCGAGAAGGTACAAGGTCTCGGCCCCAACAATTTTGGCAAAACAGGCTCTCGGCGGCAAGTGGGAAGGCAGGACGTGCAGCTGGGGCGAGCAGATTGGGCACCTTCTTGGCGTTGGCTGGGCATCTTTGCTGCGCGGAGAGAGGCAGCGCGCGGACGGGCGCTGCCGACACGATCGTCTGCAGCGCGCGACGTCATCGGGCGCGGCGCGCTGCGCAGGCGAGCAGAGAGACGCCCGACGCGGCGCGCATTGGCGCTGGCGACGGGCCGTGGCGACGCGCTTTGGCGCGTCTTGCGTCTGGCGCGGCAGACTGCCATGGCCGCGACAGACGTCTGGTCGCCACTGGGCGACAGGCGATGGGTCATTCAAGCTACTAGGCTGATGGCTAGGCGACAGGGCTGATGGCAGGCAGGGGCTGCTGCTAGGGCTGGTGGCTCGGGGCGGCTCGGTGCGGCTCGGTTGGGTTTCTTGGTGAGGTTGGCAAGGAGAAAGAGAGAGAGAGAGAGAGAGAGAGAGAGAGAGAGAGAGGTAAAACAAGGGGAATGGAATTTTCTTGATTTTCTTTCCTTTTCCTAATTTAAATAGGTCTTGGTGACCTAAATCTCTTCCCCGGGCTTCCTCCTTTCGAGTCCCGGCTGAAGCAACCTTTTCTCCTTATTAAAACTCATTTAAACCAAGCTCCCAAATCACCATCAAGGGCAAGGGTTCAAATCCCAATGGAAGCACTTAAATTAACAATAATTTTGTTAATTACCAAATCACCTCCAAACTTCCAACCAACTTGCCTGAACTTCTTTGGTCCTGCAACCAACAACAATCAAGCCTCGACAAGGGCAGGAGTGACCCTGGAATCCTGAAAATCCACAAAACCCTGACCGGGGGCAAAAAGACCAAAATACCCCTAAGGGTTAAAATAGCTCTAACTGCCCATCCGAACATCCGCATAATGTCCCGAAAACACCTGGGAAACCGAAATAGAAAAATGGGCCGTTACAAGTACACATGTAACAGCCCAGGTTTTCCTTCCGGTTCTCCAAGTACGTTCGGTTGTTTTTCAGTTAATTGGTTGGGTTGTTAGAGCTTCTTGAGCTTCTAGGGGTATTTTGATCATTTGGCCTTCAGGGGTATGTTGGTAATTGTTCGAGGTTTCTGTTGCTTTTCCAGACTCGTGTTGAGCTGTTAATTGTGTTCCAGTTTCAGGTTCCGGGTTCGGGAGTTGTTTGATGAAGTTTGGAGGTCTCCCGGTTAAAAGGAAAAAATAAAAATAAATAGTGTTGGAGCTAGGATTCGAACCATGGTGGTTTGAGAATTGAGTTTGAGCCAAATGTAGAGAATTTTAAAAAGGATTTTAAAAGTGCACTTAGTGGGATTTTAAGGTGGGATTTTTGGAGGTATTAATAAAAAATAGGGAAAAAAGCTTAGGGTTTTGTGATATCCTCCTCCACTCTCCCCTTGGCAGAACCAACACCCCTCCTCTTCTTGTCTTCTTCTTCTTCTCCCTTGCTTCCATGGCCGAATCCACCTAGCTTCTCCAAGATCAAAGTTGCCCCAAGCCTTTTCTCTTCCTCTTGCTAGTAGATCCGAGCTCTCCTCTTCTTCCAAGGCTAGTTTGCTCAACTCTTCTCTTATTCTCCAAGCTTGGTCGAGAGCTCCAAGGTAGGCTCCCTTGTGTTTTGGTTGCTTAAAATTATAGATCTATTCGAGAAGCTCCTAATTATTTGGGTGTTTGCATTTTAATCAAGATGCTTTGTTGTTGTGCCTAGCCTAGCCGAGACCCCCATTGGAGTTGCATTTCTTTTCTTGGCCGAGACCACAAGGTGAGTTTGGGTTGCATCTTGGTTATGTTTAGTTTATGTTTGTTGATTGAATGATTGGGAGAATGGTTACTCAAGTTTTCTTCTTGGTTGTGCAAGCTAAAGTCTAGCCGAATCTTCAAGCTTGTGGGTGTGCTTGTCGAGGAACCTTGTGCTCCTCTTGGCCGAGACTACAAGGTAAGCAATGGTGGTGTTGAAGTTGGTTCATGCCCGAATTCATCTTGGTGGCCAAGAGCACCATGAAGGATTAATGGTTTGTGGGTTGTGTTGTAAGTAAGACTAATCTTGGTTTTGTGTTGTGTGATGCCCTAGCCGAGAGTGAAGAGAAAGGAACTTGAAGTCCACTTGGGTGTGGTTTAGCTTGCTTGGCCGAGACCCTTCCTTGGGAGTTAGGGTTTGCTCGGGTTTCAATAAAAGCCCTATCTCTTGCCTTGTTTGATTGTTTGGGATGTTTGTGATTGGATTGTAATC
This sequence comes from Sicyos edulis, assembly GCA_036507275.1. Taxonomy (NCBI): domain Eukaryota; kingdom Viridiplantae; phylum Streptophyta; class Magnoliopsida; order Cucurbitales; family Cucurbitaceae; genus Sicyos; species Sicyos edulis. Next base: position 27,024,525 of record CM071848.1, read on the forward strand.
TTCTGCTTTGTTGTTAGGGTAGCTTGTGAAGTGATCTGCAGCTTAAGGACTATTTCTGGGTTTGGATTCTACTATTGACATGTAAGGGTTCCTTGCCGGGGTTGTGTGGGCCCTGCGCACTGGAATGATATCTCCTGGTTGTGTGTTGTTTTATATTGAACTGTTAGTGGATAGGTTTTATGCAGGTTGTCTAGAACATTTATATATTGTTAGTGATAGGTTCTTGCAGGTTCCCTGGAGGATGTTTTGTTGTTAATGATGTATGCTCTTGTTTATCTTATGTTTGCCTGTTGATCTGAACTGCATGTTTGTTGAAATGTTAGTGGATAGGTTGCTGCAGGTTGTCTGGAATATATATATATTGTTAGTGATAGGTTCTTGCAGGTACCCTGGAGGATGTCTACTCTTAAGCATGCATAGTTCTGTTTATCCCATGTTTCTTGTGATCTGAATTTGCATGTTGTGTATGTTCTGCCGGATTTGTATGTTAAGCCTATTTGTAGTTAGGATTCCCTGAATTGTTGCTAGGGTGTTGGCATGTAGAATATTGTTCTGCTTCTGTTCTCCCCTGTTTATTGACTGCCTATCTTGTCTGCAATATATTCTAGTATCCTGAACTTGTTGTTTGATATACTCTGTAGACTTAAGGCTTCTAAATGTGTTGAGTCTTTAGGGAGTCCCGAGTGTCAGTCGAGTTGCGTGCTGGCTCGGTTTACTTAGGATAGCCCAGTGTGTTGCTGTCCCCTGTTAGCCCAGTGCATTGCTAATCAGGTTGAGCAGGACTGCCCAATGTGTTGCAGTCCAGGACTAGCCCAGTGTGTGTAGTCCCTTTGTTGGCCCAGGGTGTGCTGACCAGATTCAAGATTGGCCTAGTGTGTTGCTGATCCCGGGCTAGCCCAGTGTTTTGCTGCCCATGTTACTCCAGGACTAGCCCAGTGTGTTGTTGTCCCTTGTTAGCCCAGTGTGTTGCTAATCAGGTTGAGCAGAACTACTCAGTGTGTTGTAGTTCAAGGCTGCCTAGAGTGTTGTAGTCCAGGACTAGCCTAGTGTGTTGTTGTCCTTAGTTAGCCCAGTGTGTGCTAATGTTGCTTGCTGTACTGTTATAGCTTTGAGATTACTTGAGTAGTTCTCCTATTTGTTAGCCTAGTGTGTGCTAACCTTGTCTAGTTGTGAGCTTAGACCTTTGTTATTGTAATCCTGCTGTTGTATTGTTTGAGACTGCCAAGTTATGAGTTGTTGCTTGTATGCTAGAATGTTAGAGGATTTGTTGTGCGTATTGTACCCCGATTGGGGGATCCTTACTGAGTGCAATTGTACTCACCCTTTCTGCGGTTTTCTCCACCAGGTAACTTGGCACAATATCGAGGTGGCTAGAAGAGGAGCTGATGGATCATGGGAAAGGCCGCTGCATTGTCTTAGTCTTTTCATTTGTTAGAAGTGTCTTTGAAACTTGAACACTATTATTGGGATTTTGTAATTGTTTTATGAACTCTGGCCAGAGGCTTGTTTTACTGATTTTCCTTGTGAACTCAAAGAAGTTTTAATTTCAGTATTTTAATAAAGATGTTTAAAATTTTCAGTCTCTTACATGCTTTACTGAATTAACATCTTAAAGTAAAGACTATTTAGGGCAATTTAGTGTCGGGTCTTTACAACACAACTGGGATTAACCCTATCATTAATCGAGCCAGCACGCAACTCGACTGTCATCCGGGCCAAAATGAGTCAGCACGCCACTCGACTGTCACTCGTAGGTATAACCAAGCCAGCATGCAACTCGACTGTCACTTGGGAAAAATGAGCCAGCACGCCTCTCGACTGTCACTCGTGGGTATAACCGAGCCAGCATGCAACTCGACTGTCACTCGGGCCTTCCTAATCAAGCACTACTACCATAAAAAACTTAGAACTAACAGTGTCTAGAACCAACAAGGCTATAGTCAACAGAGCATGCACTAACAATCAAGACACTTATTACATAACGAAGTGTTACAGCCAATATCAGAATCTACATGACAAGCCCTAACATCAGAACGTGCAAGATGGAGTAATCAGGAACAGGGCACGCAAGACAGGCAGACATGATAGATCATAGCATTCAATCAAACCGCACAAACCTAATCCACTAACATGCTTTGGCCACAACATGATAAATAGGAAAGCATCAAACAATAACACATCAACAGGCAACCAGAACAGAGCATGGTATTTACAGAATAACATTCAGTACACCTGCACGAGCCTATCCACTAACAATTATCAACATCAGACATCTTGCACAAACCTATCCACTAACAGTTCTTAATAACCAGCAAAACAATCAAGCTAGGAGTTATCCTTACAGTGCGCAGGGCCCACACAACCCCGACAAGGAACCCTTACCTGAACAGAGGAAAAAGCTGACAAACGAGAAGTGATCTCGAGCTCCAGGGACTCACGAGTAACCCAAAACCAAGAAGGCACCAGCTCGGCAAAGGGGCTCTCGACAGCCAAGTGAACACTGCAGCTCGGCGAACGCGTGTGCGGTAGCAAGAGGTAGGATGCAGCTGGGCGCGGTCGAACGATTGCGGCAAGGCTTCTGCGGAGCTGTGCAGTTGACAGCAACAAGCTTCGCTGGGGCGAGTTTGTGGCGATGCGGGGGCTGCTCGCTGCAAGGCTGCGCTTGATGCTGGCGAAGCTCGCGTGGGCGAGTTGCTGGCGATGCGGGGTTGGTCACGGCAAGGCTGTGCTTGTTGCTGGCGAAGCTCGCGACAAGAAAGTGCATACGGGCGCACACTTGCGAACTGCAACGGTGAGTGAGGGCTCACAGCTGTGAGGTGCTGCGGAACGTTGCATGCGTGCGGTGCAGGCAAAAGGGCAAGCGGATCAATGGTTGTGCTCGCAAGGGAGAACTGGACTGGGCGGTAGGGAAGGGTGAAGCACCGCTCGGCTGATTTATGCGAGACTAGGCGAATGCGAGCAGGTGTGCGACTGGGCGTTCGGCAAGGATCGGCGAAGGTTAGGTTAGCAGCTGCTCGTTCGCTGGGGCGAAGTTCGGCGAGACAAGAAGAGAGGGAGAGAAAGAACTCTCGGCAAGGCTTGGGAAAATAATGGAAAAAGAGCAAAAATGAAAACCATCTCCCCCTATTTATAGCCTAGAAGCCCAACTAGCCTTCGAGTCCCAACAACAACACCTTTTCTTCTAATTTTAACCAAAAGACTTTCCAGCTTCTCAAAAGCAATTCCAACCCTAGAACCTGAAACTGAAGAAAAACTCCAACTCAACCAAAGACATAAAACAACCTGGAAACCTTGAATAATTACAAGACTGCCCCGACAGGCCAAATGACCAACATGCCCTTAGAGGGTCAAACAGCCCTAACGGCCCAACCAAACGACTGAAAAAGTAACCGAACGTACCTTGGGGACCGAAACAAAAACCTGGGCCATTACATAAGGCTAGACTAAGATACTCATGAAATTCAGCAGCAATGTAATAAACAAGAAACATGCGGTAAGGGAATCTAGCATACTGATAACGCTAAATAATAGCACTATTTAGTCCTCAAAACCGCGCGCTAAATAAAGAAAAGCAAAACAAATGAATAGTATAATGCGGAAAGAAAGTGCAAACAAACATTTATTTGGTCATACGTGCTATCAGCATCGCATGATGTCACCTTTGTGAAAAATTGTTACTTTAGTTATAAAATGCGCGTATAAGCGTGGAAATAAGGTGATTAGGCAAAAGATGCTTATGTGTCCTATTTTCGCAGGAAGTCGTCGCACAAAAGAATGGTTGAAAATAGAAAAGGAAGGAAATAATAGGCAATCAAGCTGTCACACAAAGGAATGGTTGTAAACAGAAAGGGAAGGAAATAATAAGCAATCAAGCTATCGCATAGAAGGGATGATTGAGAACAGAAAAGGAAAAAAAAGATGATTGGCAATCAAATCGGGGAATCAACGGAACCTAGAGGGAAATTCTTAAGGGAGAATATTCTAAAAGGATGTGGTCGACAAGGAATCTTGAACGACTATAAAAGGAAGAAGAATTGAAGGAGAAGTGTGTGCCAATTTGGAGAGGAAGCTACCGATTGATGAGCTCTTTTAGATGCCAAGGTCTTACTGGAGATCCCGGCGGCTTCTGTTCATCTGTAGACCTCGAAGAATTGCGTACCAACACGGTGCCATAGATGAAGACACCATTGGGAACAATGATGATTGATTTTGTACGCCATAGATAGATAGATATTTTATTTGTTGTTTCATTTCATGTTTGCATCTAGTTACTGTTCATGATATCATTGCCGCTTTCTTGAAATAAATCTAAAAGTATTTTGTTCAGAATTGATCTCATGTAACTTGTTCTGTGTGGGTTCATTAAAAGCTCTTAATTTACTTGAAGTCGATTGACGCTCCACTTAATGGTGTTTTGTATCAACCTTGGGAAAGTGGATCCTAAGGGATTAACCCCACCGTTCACACTAGGTACGTTTGTGCTTACACTGAGCACTTTTTAGAAGGGAGTTAGGAATAACCCTTTCACTAGCTGCATGCGTAAGGCTGGAGTTTAGCAGCAAACCTACGGGCATTGTATTGGCAAGTTGCAGTCAAGCACTCTGGAAGGGGGCTTGAAGTATAGTTCAGCATGTATTAAATTTCTCTTGACAACTCATTATGTAGATTATTCCTCAGCATATCTCTTTCCACAGTTTGAATTCATGTAAAATTAAGTAACATGTTGTAACGGCCCAGTTTTCTATTCCGATTTTCCAGGTGCCTTCGGTTCAAGATTCGGTTGTTCGGTTGGGTCGTTAGAGCTATTTTAACCCTTAGGGGTATTTTGGTCTTTTGCTCCCCGGGCAGGATTTGTGGATTTTTAGGATTCCAAGGTAGCTCCTGCCTTTGTCGAAGCTTGATTGTTGTTGGTTGCAAGACCTAAAATGTTTGGGCTAGTCGTTTGGAAGTTCGGTTGTGGTTTGGGTTTTGGCAAAATTATTGTTGTTTGAGTGCATCCTTTGGGATTTGAGCCCTTGCCCTTAATGTTAATTTGGGAGTTTGATTTAAGTGAGTTTTATTTATTGGAAAAGATTGCTTCAGCCGGGTCTCGAAGGAGGAAGCCGGGGAATGGGATTTTTGGTCTTTAAGGCTTATTTAAAATTGGTTAAGGATGGAAAAAAATAGGAAAATCCCATTTTTCCCCTTTTTCTCTCTCTCTCATCTCTCTCTCTCTCTCCCTCTCACCAAACCCGAGCCCCAAGCCTGAGCCCCAGCTTACCCCAGCCCTAGCCGCCCACCTCGCCCTAGCCCTAGCCCCCATCGCCCAACCGAGCTCGCACCCGCGTTCGCCCGTCCGCTTTTGCGCCCCGCGCCCGTGTCCCCGTCCGCGCTGGCTGCGCGTCCCCTGCTGCCGTGCCGGTAGCCAGCTGAGCTCTCTTCTTTGCCGCGACGGCCTCTCCTGTGTGTTGGTGTGGCCCGAGCCTTGTGGCTTCCCGGATGGTATTTCCCGAGTCTTTTCTCCCTTGGGCCCTATGTTGTTGGCTGCTGTTAATTTAATTAGGTTGTTTTTATTTAATGCTTAGGTTGCTCGGGTTCGATCGCAACTTAGGTTTCTTGTGTGTAGTTGCCTTCCGACCAGGTAAGGATTTCTTACCGGAGTTGTGTGAGCCCTGCGATATATTATGTGATTGCTGATTGTATGCTTGTTTGTGTTTATCAACATGTTTAGTGATAGGTGCTCTGTTCTGAATTCCCGACTGGCATGATTTCCTATGTTGTTTCTCATGTTAGTCCATGCTAGGTTGTTCTGTTCTGGCATGCTCGTTATCTGTTCTTGCTTCGTAGTACCATGCTAGGTTCGTTGTATCTATTGAGCACGTATTGGATTGTTTGCAGTTCATGTTATAGTTTAGAGTTTAGATAGGTAGCATCATCCGGGCCAGAATGCATAAAGTACCTTGCATCCATGGCAGGGACGTACGAGGCAGTACTCCGTCCCTGGACCCCGTTAGGGTTTAGCTAACCCTACAGGTAGGCCCTGCAATCTTGGGTGAGGGTGGCAGACTGTTAAATGCCCCAACGGTCGGGAAGATGACATGGCACTGCCTTTTCCCCGGCAGCCGGCACGTCCTCAGCGTGTTCGGCAGTAGCCCTTGATTGCCACCTGATAGGGCAAGGACGACTTCCTGGTGTAAGCCTACCACGACCGGTTCCTTAGCCTCAGGTGCGGTGGTTTAGGCTGACATAGTTCACGTGTCCGTGTCTCACACCCCCTATGTTAGTGACACCGATCCGAGATTTAGTTAGGCATGGTGACTGGACCTGGACAGCTTGCCACTAGACCCGGCACCCCCCATGGTTTGCAGTAGCATGCGGTGCGCGCATGCGCTCATTACAGCGCCGACTAGAGAGCTCCTCGGGATTGTGAGCCAGTGCACCTTTCGTATCGACAGTAGACAGGCTGAGGCCGAGACTTGTTTCTCGTATAGGGCGTATCATGAGGTGGATTATTCCAGAGTAAGACCCTGAGATGGCATCCGAAGTTTATGTGTGGATTTAAGCTATGTGCACTCTTCTGTGTTTATATTCATAACTTGCATACCTTTCTGCTAGATGACCATGTATATCGTATTGTACCCCTGTTGGGGATTCTTATTGAGTAATTCGTTACTCACCCTTATTTTGTGGTTTTCCACAAGTAACCATGGTGCGAGACAGGATGGCTGGAGGAGGAGCTGTGATCATGGAAACCCGTTGTTCAAACTCTGAGTTTATGTCTATGATTCTTTGTGTTTTATTTTCCTCTGAATGCATGTAGTTGGGCATGGAGCCCTAGGTTGTTTTCTGACTGTATTTCCGGATTCTAGCACTGTTGTAACCATGGGAAAGTTTGAATGTTTTAAATAAATCTCTTATCAGAGTGAGTCTTGGAAATGTATTTTTCTTGGAACAGGTGCTTGGAAACAGGGACAGATTTCAGGAATTTTATGTTGACTTTTCAAATGGTTGTTTGCATGTTTTAGTTTTCACTTAGAATCCGAAAACCATTCCTGCATATCGATTTTAGTTTTGATTGCATGCATTGAGGTACCCACGTATGCATTGAGGTGCTTGGAAACAGGGACAGATTTCGGGTCTGGTCTTTACACATGCTTAATTGGAATTAATACAAACTCACATATGGGTGATCGAATTTATAATATTGCAATTTAAATAAGTGTACGTTGGCTCGCTACCCACGTATGCTAAGCTAAAAGGAGGAAGTCCTTCGAGTAGCCAGTTGGACTTAAGAGTTGAGTGGTAGCTTGGAGGCGAGTGTTGCTCATTATAAGCTTGGGTTGAGTTCTGCTGAGCAAGCCCTTCTCGGGCTTTGTTCCTAGTTGTTGTGCGTTCACAGTTGGCGTTATAGCGGAGCCACATTTGAGTGAGTTGGCACAGAGGTGCCGTGGCATTGGTTGGTAAATCTGTTGAGCTGTTATCCTCAAGGTGTTGTGTTGCAAATAGCTGCGTGATGGTTTAGTCCTTGCTACCCGAGATTTCCTTGAGAGGAATGTTGGTTGTTTCCTTGCCTGGCAATGTTCTCTTAGGCAAGTTGTTGGTAGGTTTGCATTGAAAAGTTTGCGTTCGGCCGATGAGGGGCTCTAGTTGTTGGTTTGGCCGAGTGAAGCCTGTGCCTGGACCTTGTCTTTTAGAGGTGGTCGTAGCTGAAGTTTCAGCTGGTGTGAGTGTTGTTAGCCGTTTAGTGTACCAGGATCGTGCCCCTTGTCTTTGGTTCGACGATTTCTCTTTAAGATGGTTGCTTAAGTGTTGTGGACGCGTTCTAGTTGGAGAAGTTTGCCTTTAGGATCAGTCACCAATTGGTGGTTCGATTGTATTTCGTTAAGGCTGTAGGCAAGATTTGAGGTTCGCTGGTCTCTTGTGAAGTAAGAGTAGACCGTTTAGTTTTCTGGAACCTAGGAGGTTCAGTTGTTTGGACAGCATGGTGTAGGGTTGAGGTTGTTTTTTAACAGTTGTGAGCTTCCCGAGGATTGTAATAGCCCAGTTTCCTATTCCAGTTTTCGAGGTGCATTCGAGTCAAGATTCGGTTGTTTGGTTGGGTTTTAGAGCCGTTTGGACCCTTGGGGGTATTTTGGTCTTTTGGCTCTCCGAGCAGGATTTGTGGTTTTCAGGGCTTCGAGGTAGCTCCTGCCTTTGTCAAGGCTTGTTTGTTGGTGGCTGCGAGTCCCGTGGTGTTTGGGCTAGTCGGTTGGATGCTCGATTGTGGTTTGGGCTTTGGCAAAGTGCTGGTAGGTTGGGTGTTTCCTTTGGGATTCGAGCCCGGGCCCTTAGTGCTGCTTTGGGAGTTGGATTTAAGTGAGATTTGTTTATTGGAAAAGATTGCTTCGGTCGGGTCTCGAAGGAGGAAGCCGGGAAATGGGATTTTAAGGTTTTGATTTGGATAAAAGTGGATAAGGATGGAAATAGGATTAAAAATCCCATTTATTTCCTTTTATCCCCATTTTCCTTTTTATTTCCTTTTTTCCCTTTTATTTTCCCAAAATCCATTTTTTTCTCTCCCTCTCTCTCTCTCTCTCTCTCTCTCCCCGAGCCCCCTAGCCCAGCCCCTTGGCTCGCCCAAGCCTAGCCCGAGCACCCCCAGCCCTTTGTCGCCCGAGCCCCAGCTCGCCGAGCCCAGCCCCCGCGCCCTCAGCGCGACCAGCGTCGCGCCGGCCCACCTGGGTCGCCCGCAGATCAAGTCACCCAGTGCCGCCGCTTCGCGCCAGCCCGAGCCCCCCCGCCGCGCAGTGTCGTCCAGCTCGTGTCCGTCAGCTTCGAGTCGCCCGCGCCATCGCCCAGCCCACGCGCCCTCGCCCTGCCCTAGTCCGTGTCGCCCAGCTGCGCACAGTGCCGAGCCGCGCACAGTCCCGCGACGCGTCGCCCAGCTCGTGTCGCTCGAGCCTCGCACAGTGTCGCCAGGTCTCGTCCGCGCCCGTGTCGCCCGACCTCGCCCGCCGTCGTCGTCGCGCTCGCGCCATGCCGCCCCCGTGCCGAGCCGCGCGCGCGTCGCCGCCGCGCCAGAGTAAGCGCGACGCGCGCGCGCCGATGTTGCCCCTACTCGTCCGCGCGTAGCTTCGCACCCAGCCGCTTCGCCCCCTGCGCCCTAGCGCCAGTCGGCCCTTTGGTCGCCTAGCCTGCTGGCCGGCTGCGTTCGCGTGTCAGCCGTGCCTCGTGAGTTGCTCCTGAGTCGAGCCCTGTTTATTTTATTATTATTTAGGCCTATTGTGTGTTTATTGATGTGTTTGTTTGGCTTGATATAGGTTGCTCGGGTTCGATCGCAGTTAATTTTATTGTGTGTTGTTGCCTTCCGACCAGGTAAGGATTTCTTACCGGAGTTGTGTGGGCCCTGCGATATTTTCATGATTATGCCTTGCTTGTTTGCTGACTGTTATGAGCATGATAATAATAGAGCAGCTTTGATTGATTTCTTGCTAGCATGTTTGCCTGATTTACATGTTAGTGCCATGCTAGGTTTGTTCTGCCAGCATGCTTATGATTCCTGCTTAAGCTCCTAGTATCATGCTAGGTAGTGTGATTGATGTCGGTCTTTGTTTGCTAGCTAGGAATCATTGCTTTTACTCTGTACTCTTAGATAGAGTTGTAGGGTTTGTCATCATCCAGAGGCTGAGAGCAGACATAACGTATCTTGTCCCCACCGGTCGGGAGTAAAGCTAAGCATTGCTTCAGGGGTTGAGAGCGGACATAATGTACTTTGTCCCCAGTGGTCGGATATTGAGCAAAGCATAACATACCTTGATTTTTCTCCCCCCTCCCGGCAGCCAATGAGACTTAGCTACCTCATTGGCGTATGCCTAGTTTGTAGCTCGCTAGAGCGGAACCCCGCCAACGGTGTAAGCTCGCTTGGCGGTTCTTAGCTTCGTGTCGGTGGATCAGCCGCACAGATGAGTGCCGAGGGCCTCGCGCTCATCGTGATCGGTGACACCGCCTGAAGTCATAGGCATGTGCACCTGGCCAGCGTAGTTTGCCCTTAGGCCCCCGCATTTACCCCGGTTGCAGAAAGCATGCGGTGTGCGCGCACACGCATTAGTTGCCGGTTCGGAGAGCTCCCCCGGGCTAATGTCGTGAGTACACCATTCTTTCCGTTAGAGCCTGACTACGGGTACTCTCCCGTAAGTCCAGATTAGTGACAAGGGCAAGGAGGCCCTTAGGACATTCTAGGGATCAGTGTATTCCCCCCGAGTGACAGATACCTCGGTGATGTCCAGGATTGGTCAGTGTATCCAATCCCAGTTAGGCCGAAAGAAAGAGACTTCCGATGACTCCAGATCTTGTTTTATGAGCTCGTTGAGCCATGATCTGTGTTGGTAGCTGTTTGCTTGCATGCTTTGGTACTAGATGACTGATTATATCGTATTGTACCGGTTGATTCTTACTGAGTAATTTGTTACTCACCCTTATTTATGTGGTTTTTCCACAGGTAGCCATGGTGCGAGACAGGATGGCTGGAGGAGGAGCTGTGATCATGGAAACCCGTTGTTCAACTCTGAGTCTTATGTTTATGTTATGATTTAAATGTTCTCTAAATGCATGTAGTTGGGCACGGACCCCTAGGGTGTTTTCTGAATGTATTTCCGGATTCTAGCATTGTTGTAAAGTTTGTATGTTTTAAATAAACCTCTGATCAGAGTAAGTTTTGTAAATGTATTTGTCTTGGAACAGGTGTTGGAAACAGGGACAGGTTTCAGAAAATTTTGTCAACTTTTTAAATGGATGTTTTATGTTTTAGTTTTTACTTTGAATCCGAACATCCTCTTGCAAATTTTCTGTAGATTTGTAATGCATGCATTGAGGTAACAGCCTAGTTAGAACCCTTCCGGGTCGGGTCGTTACAAGTTATGCCAGTGCGTGGTGTAGAGTTTTAGAGCTTGTGGCCAGTCCAAGAGTTTGCTGAGAGTAGCACCGTTTGAGAGTTGGTGCGAGTTGAGGATGTGGTTTGCCATCTAGCTTTATCGCGTCTATTCCCTTCGGAGTTCAGTGTATGCCCAGTCTTGGTTGAGATAGTTTGTGGCAGTCTGGATGGCATTGTGGCTTTGAGTTTTGAGAACCCAAGAGGGTTTGGTTTTCGAAGAAGGTTAGTGTTGTCTTAGCCGAGAAGTTCAATTGGTTAGGAATCAGTGGAGTTTTCCTAGAGCTGTTTCGTCTTAAGACTTTCGAGGACGAAAGTCTTAAAAGGAGGGAGTATTGTAAAAGCCCAGTTTTCTATTCCGGTTTTCCAGGTGCCTTCGGTTTAAGATTCGGTTGTTCGGTTGGGTCGTTAGAGCTATTTTAACCCTTAAGGGTATTTTGGTCTTTTGCTCCCCGGGCAGGATTTTTGGATTTTTAGGATTCCAAGGTAGCTCCTACCTTTGTCGAGGCTTGATTGTTGTTGGTTGCAAGACCCAAGATGTTTGGGCTAGTCGTTTGGAAGTTCGGTTGTGGTTTGGGTTTTGGCAAAATTATTGTTGTTTGAATGCTTCCTTTGGGATTTGAGCCCTTGCCCTTAATGTTAATTTGGGAGTTTGATTTAAGTGAGTTTTATTTATTGGAAAAGATTGCTTCAGCCGGGTCTCGAAGGAGGAAGCCGGGGAATGGGATTTTAGGTCTTTAAGGCTTATTTAAAATTGGTTAAGGATGGAAAAAATAGGAAAATCCCATTTTTCCCCTTTTGCTCTCTCTCTCATCTCTCTCTCTCTCTCTCCCTCTCACCAAACCCGAGCCCTAAGCCCGAGCCCCAGCTCGCCCCAGCCCTAGCCGCCCAACTCGCCCCATCCCGAGCCCCCATCGCCTCGCTGAAGCTCGCGCCGCGTTCGCCGTCGCGCGTCTCATCCACTGCGCGCCGCGCGCGCCGTCCCCGTCGCGCGCTGCGCCAACGCCCGCCTCTGCGCGGCGCCCCCTGCCGTGCCAGCGAGCCGAGTCTTCTCTTTGCTGCCGACAGTCTGCCCTGTTGTGTTGGTGTGGCCCGAGCCTTGTGGCTTCCCGGATGGTATTTCCCGAGTCTTTTCTCCCTTGGGCCCTATGCTGTTGGCTGCTGTTTATTTAATTAGGTTGTTTTTATTTCATGCTTAGGTTGCTCGGGTTCGATCGCAGCTTAGGTTTCTTGTGTGTAGTTGCCTCCGACCAGGTAAGGATTTCTTACCGGAGTTGTATGGGCCCTGCGATATATTATGTGATTGCTGATTGTATGCTTGTTTGTGTTTATCAACATGTTTAGTGATAGGTGCTCTGTTTTGAATTCCTGACTGGCATGATTTCCTATGTTGTTTCTCATATTAGTCCATGCTAGGTTGTTCAGTTCTGGCATGCTCGTTATCTTTCTTGCTTTGTAGTATCATGCTAGGTTCGTTGTATCTATTGAGCACGTATTGGATTGTTTGCTGTTGATGTTATAGTTTAGAGTTTAGATAGGTAGCATCATCCGGGCCAGAATGCATAAAGTACCTTGCATCCACGGTAGGGACGTACGAGGCAGTACTCCGTCCCTAGACCCCGTTAGGGTTTAGCTAACCCTACCGGTAGGCCCTGCAATCTTGGGTGATGGTGGCAGACTGTTAAATGCCCCAACAGTCGGGGTGATGACATGGCATTGCCTTGTCCCCGGCAGCCGGCACGTCCTCAGCGTGTTCGGAAGTAGCCCTTGATTGCCACCTGATAGGGCAAGGACGGCTTCCTGGTGTAAGCCTACCACGACCGGTTCCTTAGCCTCAGGTGCGGTGGTTCAGGCTGACATAGTTCATGTGTTCAGGTCTCACACCCCTATATCAGTGACACCGATCTAGAGATTTTGTTAGGCATGGTGGTGGATCGGACTGGGCGCTTGCCACTAGACTGCACCCCCATGGTTTGCAGTAGTGCGCGTGCGCGCATACGCTCATTACAGGCGCCGACTAGAGAGCTCCTCGGGATTGTGAGCGATTGCACCTTTCGTATCGACGATGAGATGCAGCCGAGGCCCGACTTGTTTCTCGTATAGGGCGTATCATGATGTGGATTATTCCGGAGTAAGACCCTGAGATGGCATCCGAAGTTTATGTGTGGATTTAAGCTACGTGCTCTCTTCTGTGTTTATATTCATAGCTTGCATACCTTTCTGCTAGATGACCATGTATATCGTATTGTACCCCGGTTGGGGATTCTTACTGAGTAATTCGTTACTCACCCTTATTTTGTGGTTTTCCACAGGTAACCATGGTGCGAGACAGGATGGCTGGAGGAGGAGCTGTGATCATGGAAACCCGTTGTTCAAACTCTGAGTTTATGTCTGTGATTCTTTGTGTTTTATTTTCCTCTGAATGCATGTAGTTGGGCACGAAGCCCTAGGTTGTTTTCTGACTGTATTTCCGGATTCTAGCACTGTTGTGACTATTGGAAAGTTTGAATGTTTTAAATAAATCTCTGATCAGAGTGAGTCTTGGAAATGTATTTGTCTTGGAACAGGTGCTTGGAAACAGGGACAGGTTTCAGGAATTTTATGTTGACTTTTCAAATGGTTGTTTGCATGTTTTAGTTTTCACTTAGAATCCGAAAACGATTCCTGCATATCGATTTTAGTTTTGATTACATGCATTGAGGTAAAGGCCTATTTTAGAACCCCATTCGGGTCGGGTCTTTACACATGTTTAATTGGAATTAATACAAACTCACATATGGGTGATCGAATTTATAATATTGCAATTTAAATAAGTGTACGTTGGCTCGCTACCCACGTATGCTAGCCTCCAACTTACTCAGAAGAGGAACCTGACGGATGACCCATTAGGTTACGTTAGTATTGAACAAAGACTCTTCGCACTATGAAATGGGAGTTATAGTGTAACCTCACTAACACATGTGAAACCCTAAACTTAACCTTGCAATGTTGTAGCGGAAGCTGAGTTCTACACTAAAAAATGCGGAAGCATTTGTGCGATTGGATAGCATGATTTCTGCATCACCAAGCAACATCTGTACTAATTGCTAGTTAAAGAAAGTAACTTAGGTTTACAATAGAGTTAGCATCTGCATTAGCATAAGTGTTAACATTAGTATTTGCATTAGTAATTTAATTCTTGCATAAACCAAACTCAACTCTATCAACCCTATTCGTGTCATTTTACATTTTTTACCTATATCATTGTGCTTCAAATTCTCTCTGGGATCGATAATTTATATACTTGCTACTTACTGCAATTTTCGACGACATATACTTGTGCGTAAGTGATTCTGAGTGTACGTAGCATAAGTCTACATAGAATTAGTTACTATTCAGTATACTAGCCTTGGAATCGTAACACACCAGTCACATACTACGCCTACAAACTTCTGCTTCCACATTTGTTTAGTATCAAGTCCAACTTCCGCCGTGACTAAATTTAATTACGAACCAGTGCTAAGTATGTAATATTTACGCGTTTATTCCTAAAATCTGATTCATATTATCATAGATGTAACACTACCTATCAAACATGAAAAATAGAGTTAGATTGTAAAAACTCGACTTTAAATGGCCCTAAAGGTCCTTACTTTACAACATAAATTTAGAAACCATGGGATTTAAAATAGATTGAAATATTCAACTTTATAAAATCAATCAAATCCAGATAACATAAGTTTGAAAACAGAAACAGTTTGCAGCCTCTGACCAGAGTATAATAAAACAGTTATAAATAAATCCTTAAAAACAACCCAACATGATAAAGTCTGTAATAATGAAAGACTATGCAGCAGACTCTCCCATGATCGTCCAGCTCCTTCTCTAGCCACCTCGATGATATGCCAAGTTATCTGGTGGAAAAACCACAGAAAGGGTGAGTACAAAAGCACTCAGTAAGAATTCCCCAACTGGGGTACAATACGCAAGTCATATCATCTAGTATCCTAGCATACAAGCAATCAAAACATCTCAATAGGCAATCTCATACAAGCTCAAACGCAACATGCTCAAACATCAAAAGTACTAGACAGGGTCAGCACACACTGGGCTGACTAAACGAAAGGGTTAACCAAGTAACCTTGGAATCGTGACACTCTCTAACTCTTAGCTAAACCTGGTCAGCACACAATGGGTTAACCTTGGACCAGCACACACTAGGCTAATCTTGGACAAACCTGGTCAACACACACTTGGCTAACCTTGGAATAGCACACACTGGGCTAATCCTGAACAAACCTAGTCAACATACACTGGGCTAACTTTGGACCAGCATACACTAGGCTAATCCTGGACAAACCTGGTCAGCACACAATAGGCTAACCTTGGACCAGCACACATTGGGCTAATCCTGGGCAAACCTAGCAGGATCTATCTAAGATGAAGTACCCTAGAGCTAATAGAGTGCAGCATCAAACATTGCACAACAAAGACAGGATATCAACAATCATATCGAGAAGTCATATAAAATAGGGAAGTGCAAACAACAGGGTACAACATTCTACATGCCAAGTCTTATCGGGCAGATCATACATTTCCTATCCACTAGCATGATTAACAACAGTCATTCAAGAAACACGGCATATTCATTAGCATCATATCATTCAGGCAACCTGCACGAACCTATCCACTAACATGCTCATCAACAGGTAATAATAAATACGACCTATCCACTAATCATGCATAGTAACATAACACACAACCAGTAAACTATCAATGCCAAGCGCAGGGTTCACACAACCCTGGCAAGGAACCCTTAACTAAAAAACAGAGACAAATAATCAACAGGGATTCGCTCTTCGAGCTGCAGAATCAACACAAGCAACCTAGTAGATAAATGGCATAGCAAACAATTAAATCCTAATCAATCGAACATTAAACAACCAACACATGAGGCTCAAAAATAGTGATTTACCCTAAGCCGAGAAGTACACCCTCGGTAGCAAGGAGTTTGACAAGACAAGAGCTCTCGACTGCGCGTACGACAAGGGGCAGCTTGTAGGCTGTCTGGCTCAATCACGTGGTCGCGTGCGTGCAGCGAGGCACCTCAGCGGGTGGGACATCAGCGTGTGCGAGGGGCTGATGTCGGGCGACTTGGCATGCGAACGGACGAGCTTCACTGCTGCGAGCTTGAGCGAGCGGCGCGCTTGTGGCTGTGTTTGCCTGCGGTAGCTCTATGCGATAAGAGGCTGTAATGGTAAAGCTCTATGCGATGAAGGTTCGACAATTGGGTTGGAGGTCTCGGCCAATGGGAATGAAGAAATAGATGGAGAGAATGGGGAGATGGGACCTCGACTAGGTTAGGGTTTGAATGACCAAAAATGCGTTTCTCCCTTTTTTTTCTTTTCTTTTATTCTTTTGATGAAACTCCAAAAAGACAAGTGTCAAAATGAACCTCCCTTCGAGTCCTAGCAACAACACTTTATTTTCTTTTATTTTTTTTCCCTTTAAACCGAACAACCTCCAAACCTTTCGTAAGAAATCCCAAACCTGGAACCTGAAACCGAAACACAATTCCAACTCAGCAAAAGACAGAAAACAACCCGGTACTCGAAATAATTACAAAACTTTCCCTGAAGTCCAAATTACCAAAATGCCCATGAGGGCTCAAACTGCCCTAACGGCCCAACCAGACAACTGAATAAACAATCGAACGTACTTGGAGAACCGGAACAAAAACCTGGGCCGTTACATAGGTTATTTCCTCTTCTGATTTACAACCTATTAGTTTGTGTGGATGGTTGGTTGATACTTACTGTTATATTGAAGTACCTATCTACATGCTCTAGATGAACCCTTCCAGTTTCTTCCTACAACAAGCTACTAAGATTCACTTTCTCCTACTTTTTCCCAAATAAAGTTAGTTCATGATACAATCAGAAAACACAATACAAGATACAGAAAACATATTAGAATTGTATTATTGAAGTAAATGAGTCGAACAATGAAATAAAAGAAAAACATACAAACAACTAGTTAGTGTCTCAGTCGAGACTCTGAACTCCTCCGAAAAAAAAGACCAGAGAAAAGACAAAGCCTCCTCTCTATTACACAAAAAACCTATTTATAGGACTAGGTCATCGAGTCTCCGAATCTCCCAGAATGGCTGTAACGACCCGACCCGAAAGGGGTTCTAAAATAGGCTTTTCCCTCAATGCATGCATACAAATCTACAGAAAATTTGCAAAATGGTGTTCGGATTCTAAGTAAAAACTAAAACATAAAACATCCATTTAAAAAGTTAACATAATTTCCTGAAACCTGTCCCTGTTTCCAAGCACCTGTTTCAAGACAAATACATTTCCAAAACTTACTGTAAAGACCCGACCCAAAATGGGCTCTAAATGGGCCTTTACCCCAATGCATGCGTTCAAGTAAAGACTATATACAAATATGATTTCAGATTCCAAGTAAAAATTAAAACATTCAAAGATTCAATCGAAATCAATACGAGTTCTATCAAACTCGCCCCTGTCTCCAAGCACCTGTTTCAAGACAAATACATTTCCAAAAGTTTACTCTGATCAGAGATTTATTAAAATCATTCAAAACCTTCTCAGATACATAAATGCTGGAATCCACAAAACATTGAGAAAACATCCTAGGGCTCCGTGCCCGACTACATGCATTTAGGGGAAATAAAATACAAGAATCATAATATAAAAAGTCAGAGATGACAGCAGGTTCCCATGATCACAGCTCCTCCTTCAGCCATCCTGTCTCGCACCTTGGTTATCTGTGGGAAACCACAAAATAAGGGTGAGTAACGAATTACTTAGTAAGAATCCCCAACCGGGGTACAATACGATATACATGGTCATCTAGATGAATGTATGCAAGCTATGAGTATAAACACAGAATAGAGCACTGTAACGGCCCAGTTTTCTATTTCGGTTACCCAGGTGATTTCGGGTCATTATTCAGATGTTCGGATGGGCCGTTAGAGCTATTTTAACCCTTAGGGGTATTTTAGTCTTTTTGCCCCCGGTCAGGGTTTTGAGGATTTTCAAGATTTCAAGGCCATTCCCGCCTTTGTCGAAGCTTAATGGTTGTTGGTTGCAAGACCCGAGAGGTTTGGGCAAGTTGTTTGGAGGTGTTTTAGAAAATGGCAAAATTAATTGTAATTTTGGTGCTTCCATTGGGTTTTGAGCCCTTGCCCTAAATGGTCTTGGGAAGTTCGTAGGAAAAGAGATTTTTATTTTTAAAATAAGTTTGCTTCGGCCGGGTTTGGAAAGAGGAAGCTTTGGGAAGGGATTTTAGACCTATTTAATTAGGGAAAAAGGAAAGAAAATCAAGAAAATCCCTTCTCCCCTTGTTTTGCAATCTCTCTCTCTCTCTCTCTCTCTCTCTCTCTCTCTCTAGCCGACCCTCACCAAGAAACCCTAGCCGCTCTAGCCGCACCACCCACGCCACTTCGGCCCAGCGCACAGCACCAGCTGCAAATTTCACACCAAGACAAACCTCAGCGCACCAGCAAATTTTCAAATTGGTCCAAATCAGCGCACACCAAGCAAATTCAAATTCCGCCAGCACCCAGCGCACCAGGCTGCCCAGACGCTCCGCACCAGGCTGCCCAGACGCGCCGCACCGACCTGCATCGGGTCGCCCAGACGCTAGCCGCGTATCGTCCGCACTGCCGCCAGACACGCCACGACGCGCGCGCCGCCCGCCACCTTACCATGCGCTTCAAAGACCGTCTCGTCGCGTCGTGCGTGCACTGCCACTCTCGCTCGCCCGCACACACAATGCGCAAGGCCTGTCGCGATCTCACAGCAGCCAGCCATGCCAAAGCCGAGCAGCGCCAGCGCAGCTCAGCCAACACTAAAGCGGCGCCCAAAATCGCCCCTTCGCTGCGAGACCCCGTGCCTTCTCGGTTGGTAATTCCCGAACCTATCCTTTTAGATTTTTAAGTCATGGCTCATTCTTTGATATTTATTTAGGATGCTTTTAAAATGCTTAGGTTGCTCGGTTTCGCTTTAAAGCTCGAGGGTCATTATTTGATTGTGAAGGTTATTTCGCTCGTTTCGGTGTAAGGATTCCTTACCGTGGTTGTGTGGACCTGCGATGCTTTCTTGAATGTGCCTTATATGCATGTTTACTTTTATGGACATGATTAGTGGATAGGATGACTTGTGATTGCATTCCTGCTAGCATGTTTGCTTGTTTGTACATGTTAGTGCCATGCTAGGATTGTTCTTCCAAAGATGCTTGAGATTCCCGCTTTAAGTTCGTAGTATCATGCTAGGTTATGTATGATTGATGATGATTATGTATGTTTAGCCAGAATCGTTTACTCTATACTCTAGCTAGTGTGTTAGGGTGTCATCATCTAGAGGTGAGAGCGGACATAACGTACCTTGTCCCCACCGGTGGGGAGTAGAGCGAAGCATAACGTACATTGCTTCCCCCCTGGCAAATGATGTGGATTTAGCTACCACATCGGCATAAGCCTAGTTTGTAGCTCGCTAGAGCGGAACCACGCCAGCGGTGCAAGCCCGCCTTGGCGGGTTCTTAGCTTCGTGTCGGTGGTACAGTGCGCATGCAGATGAGTGCCGAGGGCCTCGCACTCTCGTGTTCGTGACACCGTTTCCGAGTCTTAGGCATGCGTGCCGCCCGCGTAGTTTGTACTTAGGCCCCCACATTTACGCCGGTTCTGCAAAGAAGATGCGGTGTGCGCGCAGACACGTGTTAGTCGCCGGTTCGGAGAGCTCCCCGCTAATATTCGTGAGTACACCAGTTCCTTCTGTTTAGAGCCGGACTTCGGGTACTCTCCGATAGTCCAGATTATAGCGAGGGTAAGAGGCCCTTGAGGACACCCATTGGGATTGGCTTTTGAGTGATCATATGGTCGAGGAGAAAGACCCTCGAGGGTGTCGGACATCTTTGGGATCGGTTTTTGAGTGATCAATTGGCCGAGGGAGAAAGACCCTCGAGATGTCCTGGGATTGGTTATGAGAGCCAATCATTAGGCCTAAGTAGGAGACTTCCGAGGATTCCAGATTCTCCTTGTAAGCTCGTTGAGCTATGATCTATGTTGGTAATCGCTTGCATGTATACTAGGGTGCTAGATGATTGAAGTATCGTGTTGTACCCCGGTTGCTAGATTCTTCTGAGTATGTTTATACTCACCCTTATTTCTATGGTTTTCCACTGTGTAACTTGGGGACAAGACCGGACGGCTAAGCGAGGGAGCCGATTGATCATGGGAGCCGGCACTCTGTCTTTATTGTTTGCATATTTGTTCAAAGATGTAGATGGACAGAGTCCTAGGGGAACATTATTAAAAGTGGTTTGAACTGCTTTTGAATGTTTTATATATAAACGCCAGCTTGTTTTACTTCGTTGGTTTTTCTTAAACAAAATCATTGATTATGTTTTAAGCATTCCCGCTTCTAAATGTTTTGAAAGGTTTTTAAATATGAGCACTAAACCGCTTGATGAAGTATTTTAACTTGCATGCTTTGAGTGAGAACCTAGGTTTAGGACCGTATTTTGGGTCGGGTTCTTACAGCTTGGTATCGAGCACGCAGTCATAGATTCTCAGAGACTAACTCGCTTTGCGGTGTTGTTGCCCCCATGATCATCGGTACTCGCCACCGGCCACAGTTTGTCTCGAGTTCATTAAGCTAAGGGTTTTATTTTACAATCTGCATCTAGTATACATGTGTTACCCTTGTTTGGCGGTGAGAGCCCAGCGTGGGCTAGGTTTTATGCTTTGTGCGGATCGCCAAAGGTGTCGATCGCACCCGAGGGAGGTAGAGCTTAGACTCCGTGAGGCCATTTGTGGCCCAGATTGTGGTTCTCCCCTAGTGAGAGGGTGGAGGTGCTCGTGCAGATCGCTAGTGCGTGGATCGCACTCTGAGGAGCAGTACGCTTGGCATGTCCGACCGAGGAGTTGGACCGTTGTATGGATGTTGAGGCCGCGTCCAGGGTTGTTTAGCCCGTTGGCCAGAGTTGGCCCTGGCAGTTGAGTTTCCTAGAGGAGGGGGTAGAGGCTAGCACGCCTCAGAGTGAGACTCCTTGAGCAGAGTGTGCTCCACCATGAGGAGTTGATGGCGGTCTTTTAGCTAACAGAGAGCGGAGACCCAGGCGCAGTTTGTAGCGCGTAGTGAGGAGTCTTGGGCATAGATAGCCCAGCTGGTAGAGTTTATTTAGGAGACACCCCTCCTTGTGGTTCCAGTAGCCCCGGAGGTTCCCGGGAGGGCTTGATCAGCAGGTTTATGCTGATAAGATAGTTGGCGTTGATCGAGCCGCCGAGTTTGGCAAGTGGAAGCCTGTAGAGCTGGATGTTTTGAGACCTACTGCTAGCAGCAAGGTGGTTGGCCAGGATCGAGTTTATCATCCAAGTGTTGTGATGACCTGGTGTTCAAAGGCCGATGACCGATGTTTTAGAGGTCAAGGCGCGCCGCTCGTGTTGTTTGATGCAAAGAGCGGTGTGGTGGTGGAAGTCCCCGTGAGAGGCGGACCAGCAGAGTCTCCACCACCCACCCGGGCCGAATTGGCCACCGCCAAGTTAGTAGCTTTTGAGGAAGATGTAGAGACATCTTGTCCTCCCGCAAGTCCGCAATCGTTTTGCAGCCAGTTCTTTAGTACCCTCGTGAGCGAGAGGGTAGTGTGGAGTTTCCTTGTCGTGGGCCTAATCCGTCCGTGGTTTCCACCGGCTATTAGTGAGAAGCATCTTCTGTTAGCATGTTCCGTGTGGAGCTAGGTGCCGCCACCCGAGGGTTGGCTTTGAGTATTCGTTGAGCATCGAGTGGGATGCGAGGAGTGGGCCCCGGCTTGTCTGCATTAGACGTGAGGTCGAGAGAGTAGTCTACTCGATTCTTGAGACTCTTGTGTTGAGTGCCATTGCCCCGCCACCGAGTGTGACCTTCCCTACCCTCGAGTGGCTTAAAGCCCGTAAAGGGATGTTTGTGATGTAAAGGAAGTAGTGCTGTTGGCACCAAGCTTTGAGAGGAGGCCTAGATTCGGGCCGGTTGGCACGCTTACAGTGCAGTGGTTCCAGGACCCGCCGGAGTTTAGCATCCCCACTAGTCCTGTACCCATTCATGAGATTTCACCTATTTGGGTTGCATAAGAGATCTAGCTTGGTGGTAGCTAGAGAACTACAAGTTTGAGGTCGTTCGAGGGATAAGTAGGAGCTTTCCATGGTCACCGAGAGTTGGGTACAAAGGATCTTGTAGGTTGGTGAGGGCTAGCGCGTGAGAGTTCTCGCGCTTGTGTGTGAGCTTGTGAGCCACTTTGTTGGTAGTGTGTTTCGACTACCCTTGGAGTTACCCTAATATGAGTAGGGTTGGCATCGATGATGCGTGGTTGATCCAGTGTTAGAGCCATGAGTTGGATGGTTGAGTGGAGCATTTAGTGGGCACATTGGTATGAGGTATGTCAGATTGGTGTAGTTAAGCTCTAGTAAGAGTGAGTCGACCAATGTGGCATTCCGTGGTGAGTTGACCCTGAGTGGATTGAACTCTTGTTGCTTCTTTGCTAGAAGTGGCTCTATTGGGAGGCAAATGTTGCCTTGTGTGAGAATTCTTGTTGGTTTGGATCTTAAGGAACCAAGTTGGAGCCGCACACGCCAATGTACTTTTGTGTAGCTCGTTAAAGTGGTGTATTTTTCAAGAACCACGAGGGGTTTCGGGTTGTGAAACCAAAGTGCTCGGTTCGAGGAGTTAGGACTTTAGTTCTTGGCAAGTGCCCTAACTTGGGTTGAGAGGCTACCGTGCTTGGTAGTCGGGTTGTTGCGTAGGAAAGTTATGCTAGTTGGCCCTTGGCCCGGGTAGAGGCATTTCTTGTTGGTCGACGGTTGGTGTTGATTGAAATCGAACAAGGGCGATGGTAGCATAATCGCGTAGTTTCGCCGCCATGGCTAAGAGAGTTGTTCGGATCCTTACCATGGATAGAAGCTACATTGTGGTGATGCTTTGAGCAAGAGGAAGTTTGGGTCTTCCATTGTTCCCGCTTCAGTGGATAGCGACTTGCCGCAGGGCGATCTAGGGGTCGGGATCAGCGCATCTGCGCAGTTAGAGCTCGAGAGATCGCCGCAGCGGGCGGGCGAGCAATCGGCTCATTGCAGCATGTGTGGTAAGGCGCTTTTCGGATTGTGTGGAGCATCGCCCGTGCTTGCTACAGATGTGGCAAGGAAGAGCTTTTGGCCAGCACAGTTGAGATGCTGTAGGGAGATGTGCTCGTGTAGCCAGTTGTCGGTTAGACCGTTTGACGGCGGTGTGTGTGTCGGAGGGAGATCGGAGGAACCCTAATTTAAGGAGAGCCTCACGAGCTCGGTCGGACCCGGCGGTGTTCCTCGGTTGAGTTGCTTTGGATGCTTGTAGGCGGTTGACAAGCTAGAGTTGTTCTTAGTAGCCTCCGCGTTGGTTTTTTTTGAATTCTTAGCAAGGTGGTGCTTGGCGTTGGCCAAGGTTTGGTTCCTTTGCTGTTTTCTAGGGCTAGCTTGGTTCGACCAAGCTGGCGTCGCCTGAGGACTTGTTCCTAGTCAGGTAGTTTTGGGAGTTGGCCACCCCCTCAGCGGTTGAGTAGTACCGCTAGTGCTTAGTTGGTGGTTCAAGCGATTGAGGAATCCTTGGACGTTTCTTCTGAGAGAGTTGGTGGTTGCTACCGTTGAGTTTGAGCAAGACAATGGCGTGTGTGAAATTCACTGTCCTTCTAAGTCCGCTTGCTAGGAAATCGTTCTGTAGAGGAGGAGTCGACTTAGTTCTGAGTTGTGTAGTTGATCGAGTAGCGCGTGGTCACCTAGCGAGAGTGTCCTCTGCGTCTGTTTGTTAGCAAGTGGAAAGTTGTTTGTTCCCGCGAGGGCGAAGGCCAGCCAGTTCAAAGACTTGAGTTGTTGGCGGAAGGTTGTTGGATCTTTGGAGCTTGTAGACCCCCCTTAGTTCTTTGGTAGTTGAGTTGCACCGTGGATGCCAGGCCTCGAGTTTTAACTTTTGAGGTAGTCTTGCCGACTCGTGTGGTTCAGGATCCGCAAGCTTGTGGTCGTCGCTATCCTTATTCCTCGCGATGTTTCGTGGGTGGAGTTTCTGGATTGGAAGAAGAGTTAGGTCTAAGCTATAAGAAGGAAGTCCTTGGAGCAGCCAGATGGGCTTAAGAGTTGAGTGGCAGCTTGGAGGCGAGCTTTGCTCGTTATGAGCTTGGTTTGAGTTTCTGCTAAGCAAGCCTTTCCCGGGCTTTTCTTTTAGTCGTTGTGCATTCGCAGTTGGCATTTTAGCTGAGCCACAGTTGAGTGAGTTGGCACAGAGGTGCCGTGGCATTGGGTGGTAAAGCCCTCGAGTTTCGATCCTCCGGCTATCGTGTTGCTAGTAGCCACGTATTGTTATATTCCTTCTTTGCTCGAGGTTTCCGTGAGAGGAATGTTGTTTGTTTTCTGTCGGGCGATGTTCACCTAGGCCGTTTAGTTTCTTAAACACAGGAGGTTCAGTTGTTTGGTCAAGCATGGTGAAGGGTCGAGGTTTGTTTGATAACAATGGCTATGAGCATTCGAGAAAAGTTACGCCGGAGCGTGGCGTTGAGTTTTAGAGCTTGTGACCCGTCCACGAGTTTGCTGAGAGTAGCGCCGTAGAGAGGCGTTCCGAGTTGGGTTAGCAGGGATAAGTGAGCCCTAGAGTCGTGAGACCGTTTGAGAGTTGGTGCGAGTCAGAGGGTGTGACTCACCGACTAGCTATCGCATGATTTCTTCGAAGCTCAGTGTTAGTCCAGTTTTGGTTGAGATATTTTGTATGCGACTCGGTATCTTTTGAGCTTGGAGACTTTGGGAAACCAAGAGGGTTCGGTTTCGAAGAAGGATTTGTGTTGTCTTAACCGGGAGCTTGGTTGGTTAAGAATCAGTGGAGTTTTCCTAGAGTTGTTTCCGTCTTAGGACTTTCGAGGACGAAAGTCTTAAAAGGAGGGAGTATTGTAACGGCCCAGTTTTCTATTTCGGTTACCCAGGTGATTTCGGGTCATTATTCGGATGTTCGGATGGGCCGTTAGAGCTATTTTAACCCTTAGGGGTATTTTAGTCTTTTTGCCCCCGGTCAGGGTTTTGAGGATTTTCAAGATTTCAAGGCCATTCCCGCCTTTGTCGAAGCTTAATGGTTGTTGGTTGCAAGACCCGAGAGGTTTGGGCAAGTTGTTTGGAGGTGTTTTAGAAAATGGCAAAATTAATTGTAATTTTGGTGCTTCCATTGGGTTTTGAGCCCTTGCCCTAAATGGTCTTGGGAAGTTCGTAGGAAAAGAGATTTTTATTTTTAAAATAAGTTTGCTTCGGCCGGGTTTGGAAAGAGGAAGCTTTGGGAAGGGATTTTAGACCTATTTAATTAGGGAAAAAGGAAAGAAAATCAAGAAAATCCCTTCTCCCCTTGTTTTGCAATCTCTCTCTCTCTGTCTCTCTCTCTCTCTCTCCTAGCCGACCTCACCAAGAAACCCTAGCCGCCCTAGCCGCACCCACGCTCAGCCCCGCTCAGCCCAGCGCACGAGCGGCTTCAGGTGCCTGCCAGCGCACCAGCGGCCAATTTCCCGGCCCACCAGCCCAGAGCGCACGATTTCAGCCGCCCAGCCAGCGCACGAGCTGCCCCAGACGCTCCGCACCAGCTGCCCAGACGCGCCGCGCCGACCAGATCGGTCGCCAGACGCGCGCCCGCGTCGTCCCGCCTGAAGCCGCCACACCGCCGCGCCGCGCTGCTGCCGCGCCCGCCGCGCGCCGCGCGCCTGGCCCGTCGCGTCTGCGTGCGTGCCACTCGTCGCGTCCGCCCGCCCGGCGCGCTGCGCCTGTCGCGATCGCGCGCAGCCAGCGCCAGCGCCCGCCTCCCTCGCAAGCCCGAAGCGCGCCAAAGCAGCGCCAGCGCCAGCGCCAGCCGCACAGCAGGCGCCAGCGCCCGCTTCTTGCCGCGAGACCCGTGCCTTCTCGGTTGGTAATTCCCGAACCTATCCCTTTTAGATTTTTAAGTCTGGCATTGCTGTATATTTATTTAGGATGCTTTTAAAATGCTTAGGTTGCTCGGTTTAAGCTTTAAAGCTCGAGGTCATTATTTGATTGTGAAGGTTATTTCTGCTCGTTTCCAGGTAAGGATTCCTTACCGTGGTTGTGTGGACCCTGCGATGCTTTCTTGAATGTGCCTTATATGCATGTTTACTTTTATGGACATGATTAGTGGATAGGACAGCTTGTGATTGCATTCCTCGCTAGCATGTTTGCTTGTTTGTACATGTTAGTGCCATGCTAGGATTGTTCTTCCAAAGATGCTTGAGATTCCTGCTTTAAGTTCGTAGTATCATGCTAGGTTATGTATGATTGATGATGATTATGTATGTTTAGCCAGGAATCGTTTACTCTATACTCTAGCTAGTGTGTTAGGGCTGTCATCATCTAGAGGCTGAGAGCGGACATAACGTACCTTGTCCCCACCGGTCGGGAGTAGAGCGAAGCATAACGTACATTGCTTCCCCGGCAAATGATGTGGATTTAGCTACCACATCGGCATAAGCCTAGTTTGTAGCTCGCTAGAGCGGAACCACGCTAAGCGGTGCAAGCTGCCTTGGCGGTTCTTAGCTTCAGTGTCGGTGGTACAGTCGGTGCAGATGAGTCTTGAGAGGGCCTCGCACCACTCGTGTTCGGTGACACCGTTTCCGAGTCTTAGGCATGCGTGCACGGCCCGCGTAGTTTGTACTTAGGCCCCACATTTACGCCGGTTGCGGCGAATGCGGTGTGCGCGCTGCACGTGTTAGTCGCCGGTTCGGAGAGCTCCCAGAGCTAATATTCGTGAGTACACCGTTCCTTCTGTTTAGAGCCGGACTTGGGTACTCTCCGATAGTCCGTTATATAGCGAGGGTAAGAGGCCCTTGAGGACACCCATTGGGATTGGCTTTTGAGTGATCATATGGTCGAGGAGAAAGACCCTCGAGGGTGTCGGACATCTTTGGGATCGGTTTTGAGTGATCAATTGGCCGAGGAGAAAGACCCTCGGAGATGTCCTGGGATTGGTTATGAGAGCCAATCATTAGGCCTAAGTAGGAGACTTCCGAGGATTCCAGATTCTGCCTTGTAAGCTCGTTGAGCTATGATCTATGTTGGTAATCGCTTTGCATGTATACTAGGGTGCTAGATGATTGAAGTATCGTATTGTACCCCTGTTGGGGATTCTTCTTGAGTATGTTTATACTCACCCTTATTTCTATGGTTTTCCACCGTGTAACTTGGGGCAAAGACCGGGGCGGCTAGCGGAGGGAGCCGATTGATCATGGGAGCCGCCAGGCACTCTGTCTTTATTGTTTGCATATTTGTTCAAGATGTAGATGGACAGAGTCCTAGGGAACATTATTAAAAGTGGTTTGAACTGCTTTTGAATGTTTTATATATAAACCGCCAGCTTGTTTTACTTCGTTGGTTTTTCTTAAACAAAACTGTTGATTATGTTTTAAGCATTCCCCGTTTCTAAATGTTTTGAAAGGTTTTTAAATATGAGCACTAAACCGCTTGATGAAGTATTTTAACTTGCATGCTGAGTGAGAACCTAGGTTTAGGACCGTATTTTGGGTCGGGTTCTTACAAGCACATAGCTTAAGTCCACGCTTGGACCTCGGATGCCACCTCAGGGTCTTAGTCCGGAATAATCCACCACACAATACGCCCTATACGAGAAACAAGTCTCGGCCTCGGCACATCTCTTTGTCGATCACGAAAGGTGCACTAGCTAAAGATCCCGAGGAGCTCTCCGGTCGGCGCTGTAATGAGCGTAAGCGTACACCGCAAGCTACTGCAGACCATGGGGGGTACCGGGTCTAGTGACAAGTTGCCCATGTCCAGTCACCATGCCTAACTAAATCTCTGGATCGGTGTCACTGACATAGGGGTGTGAGACCTGGACACGTGAACTATGTCAGCCTGAACCACCGCACCTGAGGCTAAGGAATCGGTCGTGGTAGGCTTACACCAGGAAGCCGTCCTTGCCCTAACAGGTGGCAATCAAGGGCTACGACCGAACACGCTAAGGACGTGCCGACTGCCGGGGACGAGGCAATGCCAAGTCATCATCCCGACCGTTGGGACATTTAACAGTCTGCCACCCTCACCAAAGATTGCAGGGCCTACCGGTCGGGTTAGCTAAACCCTCACGGGGTCCAGGGACGGAGTACTACCTCGTACCCCCCTGCCATGGATGCAATATACTTTATGCATCAGGCCCGGATGATGCTACCTACCTACACTCTAACCTATCATATCAATAACATACAATCCAATACAATCCAAAACGTGCTCAACAGATACAATGAACCTAGCATGGTACTACGAAGCAAGACCATATATGAGTATGCCAGAACGGAACAACCTAGCATGGACTAACATGAAAAACAACATAAGAAACCATGTCAGTCGGGAATTCAGAACAGAGCACCTAACACTAAACATGCTGATAATCATAAACAAGCATACAAACAACGATCACATATAACATCGCAGGGCCCACACAACTCCGGTAAGAAATCCTTACCTGGCCGGGAGGAAACTACACACAAAAACCTAAGCTGCGATCGAACCCGAGCTAGCTACCGAGAGCCTAACAAAAACAATGATAATCACAATCCATATGCCTAAATATAATAAAATAAACAAGGCTCGGCTCGGAAGCAACTCACGCGGCTCGGCTGACACGCGGACGGGCAGGCAGCACGGCGGGGCTGCTGCTGGGCGCTAGGGGCACGGATGGGCGCACTGGCACGGCGCTGGGTGCGGACGCGTGCTCGCTGACAGCCGACGTTTCACGGGGCGGGAGCGGCGGCAAAGACGGCGGCGCTGGGCACGGACGCAGCCCTTGGGCGGCGCGACGCGACGCAGCGCGAGCTCGGCTGGGCGATGGCGTCTGACGCGCGGACGGGCTGGGCGCGAGTGGGCGAGCAACGAGATGGGGCGGCTGCGACGGCGACGGGCACGCGGTCTGGTGCGTGCAACGGCCTCTGCTGGGCGCCTGGGCGGCTGCGACGGCCTAGGCGCTTGGGCTACGTGCTGCTGGGCGCCTAGGGCTGCTCGGCTGGGTCGGTTGGCTGGCCGGAACGACGCTCGGAGGACTCTCGGGAAGAAGAACACGACAATGGAGCTTGAGGAAGAGGGTTGGGCGGCCAAGGCTTATTTGGAGAAGAAGCTCAAAAGACCTAATTTCCTTTCATTTAATCAAATGCACCAAAACCCAAAGAAATCAAGGCTAACCAAGATATGCTGCGGAAAGAATAACAAGATCCTCCTGTGGCTCAACTGGCCACACCACCCACCTGACTTCCTAGTACCCCAGGTTTGAAACCCAGCTGCAACACAATTTTCCTTTATTTTTACTTTTGCATCTATCCTTGCTCAAACCCATCCACAAAGCCTAAAAAACCTACATAAACCCATCCAATAATTTTAGCAACTGGAAAAAGACATAAATGGCCCTGACGGCCCGACCAAATTACCAAAATACCCCTAGAGCATACCTCGAAGACCGGGATGAAAACCTGGGCCGTTACAATATTCCCTCCTTTCTATGACTTTCGTCCTCGTAAGTCCTTAAGACTGAAACAGCTTAGGATACTGCAAACTCAACCCAACCTCCCCGCTCAAGAGCGGCTTCCTTAGAACTCCAACTCCTCCACTTAACTTTTACCAAACGGATCTCACGATTACGCAAAGTCTTCGACTCAAAGACCAGAATACTCACAGGCTTCCCCTCGAAGCTTAAATCCTCACTCAACTGCAAAGGCTCAAAGACCACAATGAGCGATGGGTCCGGCACATACTGCCTCAACATCGATACAAGAAAACACTGTGCACAGCTGACATCAACGGAGGAAAGGCTAACCAATATGCAACTCTGCCAATCCTCTCAAGCATCTCAAATGGACCAACAAAACGGAGACTCAACTTCCCACGCTTGCAAACCTCAACACACCTCACATCGGTGCAACCTTAAAAACACGCCTTTGTCCAACCTCAAACTCTAAAACTCGACGCCAGACATCGGCGTACCTCTTCCTCGCTGCTCGGAGCTACCAACAAACGAACACTACACTTTTGCACCGCCTCAAGCAACCGCGCAGCAACTCAAGACCCAAAACAAAACTGACGACCACCAACCTTTTCCCAGAACACTGGAATCCTGCAACACTTACAATACAACGCCTCAACGGAACTATATGAACTAACATTTGGGAACTGCTACCCAAAGAAAACTCATAAAACCAACACTGGTCTCCCGCTGCCTCATCACGGAAACACCAACTCACAACAAGCTCCAACGGATCTCGCTCACTCCTCCCAGAAGACCATCGGTCAGAGGGTGAAAACACTACAGAAACTGCACACGGCGCATAAGCCTCTTAACAACGCTCTCCAGAACCACAGTTCATCCACGCACTGCCTAGAACAAACCTTTGTTGCCACACCCTCGGTGACAACAACTCCACTTAAATCGACATGACTCTACTCCATAAAATGGCCTCTGCACACGAAAACGAGGTGCGAGCTCTAACTCATCAAAACCAATCCTCCAAGAATCTGAACTCACACAACAACCTCAACTAGCTGACAGCTCCCACACGGAAACTTACGATCCAACAACTTGAGTGCTACGAACTCGGAAGCTCAGACAACTACAAACTGCATAGCAATGCCAATCCACTCAACTCTAGCTCGACTCACATAACTAGCTGGGCAAGACAGCCCGCAAACAACCAGGCCCCAGAGGGCTCCCTCCACTAAGCTTACCCCCATGCAAACAACGAAACCAAGTTCGTCCCCTTAAGAGACACATCTCACAAGTCCAAATGATAACACATACAGGCTTAACCCTCTAACTTAGGCTCAATGCACCTACCCACCGAAACTTCACAAACGGAACTCCACTACCTGGTCAACACCAACTACCAAGAACTAGAATACCAACAATGGCTGGCAGAGCGCAAGCTACACTAACCAGCAAGGATCCCTCAATAGGCCAAGACCCTATCCAGCCACAATAGTGCAACCTCATCCACAACTGATACAAATAGGTCCTCAACTACAAAGGTGCAACGGCTTCCATGCCAACACACAAAAACCTTAACCAACTAGGCCAAACACTCATAGGAGCAGAACAACCCTAACAACAACCTCCAGAACACCCCTCAAGGGTCCGCTTAACTTGGACAAACAACTGCTTCCAAGCAGCCAACAAACTTTTCCTCCTACTAGCACCACTACCACCAATTCCAAGACCAAGGAATAACCTGACAACTCCCAAGGAGAAACAGATCATTACAAGCAGACATCTGAAGGACAGGGAGCTTCACAACCGCTCGCTGTCTTGCTCAGCTAAGCACAACATCCAACTCTCCCAGAGGCAACAACAAGGGTCCACCACAGACTGGACCGCCAACCACGGGCAAGAGAAGACTCACCCCCAAACACCAAATAAGGGCAACTCTCAAACTCTGGAAACAGGAAAAACATCCGCCAGGGCAAAACCACTTGCCCCACGAGCAAGGCTAACTTCTAGCAACTCAAAAACCACACCTTGGTCAACACCAAGCACCAACTTGCCACCACACCAGAACCAATCCGGACTCTACTCCAAACAAACACTAGCTTGCTAGTCTACCAAATCCGCCAGCAACTCACCCGAGGTCTACAACCTACACGACTACGACTTGCCAACTAAAACACACTACCTGGGCCTGACTGAGCTCTGGTGAGACTCTCCACAACTAGGGTTCTTCGCAACCTTCGACACACACTGTCGTCTAACGGTCTAACAGCCAACTGCCTGAACCGACAACTCCTTTTTCCAGCATCACAACCATGCTGGCCTGCTCCGAACCTCAAAACCAAAAGACCAGAAACGCTTCAGAATGTGTCATCCTCCTACTCAAAGCATCAGCCACATCGTAGCTTCCACCCAGGGTAAGGATTCCGAGCAACACCCATAGCAACTACGGTCAGGAACTACGCGGCTTCACTACAACCACCATTTGTTCAGTACCATCTGAACGCCAACCATGAACACAAGAGGTTCCACCAACCAAGCTTAGGTTCAACTTAACAAACTTGCCTAAGCAACAACCCAACTACGAGCACGGTATCCTTACAACCTCAACTAAAGCCTTACAACATCCACCTGGAGTCCAACTACCCAAGAACTGAGCACCAGTTCTCCAATGCAAACCCTACATGGTTCTGAAACTCTCGCCACCAGAACAAACTACACAAAACTCACTTGTGCACAACTCTCAACCTTCCTTCAGAGATCCAAGACTAACAGGTGCTTTCCAAAAGGCAACACTAACTCCTGGCAGAGGTACAATCAACCCAAGGAACACCAAAAGTTCCATCTCCACACGATACTCGATGCTCACTCAACTCAGGTTTAGGCACCCGAAGGTAGTGGACCGCACTACCAACCACAAAGATCTCTTGGCCTTAGCACTAGCGTGAGACTCACACGCACTAACACTTACCAACCGTCAACTTGCTGGCTTACTCAACCCCCAGTAACACTGGGAAAAGGCTCCAGCTCCTCTCGAACATCCTTTCGCTTGTAGTCCTTCGACTACCACTGAACTAGCCCTCTTGCACGACCTAAACAGGTGCAACTGCCACAAACGGACCCAAAGACTAAAGGAGTGCGCTGAACTCCGGACGAATTACAGAACCATCTGTCCTACTCGTGCCAAACTCAGGCCTGAACCAGACTTAGAGCCAAAGCAGCACACCAACCAATGCACCTCAAGGGCCACTACTACCAAATCCACATCTTACTACAAATGGGGCCAGCAAGGTCACAACCTCAAGTGACAAAAACTATGGCGAGGCATACAAGAGCTCAACTCAAACAACCATGCCTAAGGCATCTCATCAAACCGAAGTCTCACTGCCTACTCTTGCATCTCCACATGATGCTCAACAAAACTCTGGCCGGCTCTCTCAACATGCAGCAGCTAGCCTTACTCTAGGGCTCACTAAAAGAAGAGTGCTCAACTCTACTAAACAACTGAGGAACCACCAACGGATCAAGTCCGATGGGAACACTGCTCGCTGCACCCTTAACTACAGGGTTCCGACTTACTGGCTGCAAAACAACAACACTTATAAGAGAGCAAAGATGTCTCAGCAACCTCCTCGAAGGCTACCAACTCTGCAGCTACTCATTGGGCAATCGACAATGCTAAGGTTCAAGATCCACACTGAACTACCCAGCTAGCCCACTCTGGGACTGCTCCCACAAGCATCAACATGAGCAAAAGCCAAAGCTAACTCCTCTCCTAGAGTGGTACTCCAGGGCAAAACACCTCCACCCTCTCACTAGGGGAATTAACAACTGGGCCACACGTGGCCTGTGGGAGTCTAACCTCTGCCTCCATCTAGAACGATGTCCCAGCGGTATCCGAATCTATCTGGATATCTCAACAAACCACAACATACAGCTCACACTGCAGGAAGTTGGCATGATGGCGCTCTAAACCCAAACCAACAACGAGTCGAACTCCTTTCGTCTCCGCTCCACAACACTACACAAGGCATACACTAGATGAAAAGTATTGTAAATTCTTAACCCTTTTCTAAAAACAAGAAACTTAGGCGTGCACTGATGGTTGTTGGGCGCCGTGATCATGGGGAAAATGACCTACAACAAAAGGTCAGTCTACAGAATCTATGACTCTGAGCTCTGATACCCTGTAAAGACCCGACCCAAAAGGGGCTCTAAATGGGCCTTTACCCCAATGCATGCGTTCAAGTAAAGACTATATACAAATATGATTTCGGATTCCAAGTAAAAATTAAAACATTCAGCATTCAATCAGAAATCAATACAGTTTATCAAACTCATCCTGTCTCCAAGCACTGTTTCAAGACAAATACATTTCCAAAAGTTTACTCGATCGTAGAGATTTATTAAAATCATTCAAAACCTTCTCAGATACGTAAATGCTGGAATCCACAAAACATTGAGAAAACATCCTAGGGCTCCGTGCCCGACTACATGCATTCAGGGGAAATAAAAGACAAGAGTCATAATATAAAAAGTCAGAGATGACAGCAGGTTCCCATGATCACAGCTACTCCTTCAGCCATCATGTCTCGCACCTTGGTTACCAGTGGGAAACCACAAAATAAGGGTGAGTAACGAATTACTCAGTAAGAACCGGTCGGGTTAGCTAAACCCTCACGGGGTCCAGGGACGGAGTACTACCTCGTACGCCCCTGCCATGGATGCAAGATACTTTATGCATCAGGCCCAGATGATGCTACCTACCTACACTCTAACCTATCATATCAAAAACATACAATCTAATACAATCCAAAACGTGCTCAACAGATACAACGAACCTAGCATGGTACTACGAAGCAAGAACAGATATGAGCATGCCAGAACGGAACAACCTAGCATGGACTAACATGAGAAACAACATAAGAAACCATGTCAATCGGGAATTCAGAATAGAGCACCTAACACTAAACATGCTGATAATCATAAACAAGCATACAAACAACGATCACATATAACATCGCAGGGCCCACACAACTCCGGTAAGAAATTCTTACCTAGCCGGGAGGCAACTACACACAAAAACCTAAGCTGCGATCGAACCTGAGCTAGCTACCGAGAGCCTAACAAAAACAATGATAATCACAATCCATATGCCTAAATATAATAAAATAAACAAGGCTCGGCTAGGGAGCAACTCAGGTAGGCGGTGACACGCGAGATGGGCGCGCGTGCAAAGCACCGAGGGGTCATTGGCGCTGGGGTACGGATGGGCGCCAGACCGCACGGCGCGCTGGTGCGGACGCGCGTGCGAGGACAGCGGAGACACGGCGGGCGAAGCGGCACAAAGACGCCAGCGCGCTGGGTGCGGACGCGCTGGGACGGCGACGGGCGCGCTGGCGCGAGCTCGGCTGGGCGATGGCGTCTGGCGCGCGGACGGGCTGGGTGCGCGTGGGCGAGCAACGCGATCTGGCGCCGCGCTGCGCGGCGGCGAGCACGCTGTGATGCGGCGTGCGCGACGGCGGCCTCTGCTGGCGCTGGTGGCTGCGACGGCCTGGGAGCCTTGGCGTCTGGGCAGCCTGCTGTTGGACGCCTGGGGCTGCTGGTGCGATTTGGTTGGGCTGCTCGGCTGGGTCGCTTGGCTGGCCGGAACGACGCTCGGGGGACTCTGGGGAAGAAGAACACGACAATGGAGCTTGAGGAAGAGGGTTGGGCGGCCAAGGCTTATTTGGAGAAGAAGCTCAAAAGACCTAATTTCCTTTCATTTAATCAAATGCACCAAAACCCAAAGAAATCAAGGCTAACCAAGATATGCTGCGGAAAGAATAACAAGATCCTTCTGTGGCTCAACTGGCCACACCTCCCACCTGACTTCCTAGTACCCCAGGTTCGAAACCCAACTGCAACATAATTTTCCTTTATTTTTACTTTTGCATCTATCCTTGCTCAAACCCATCCACAAAGCATCAAAAACCTACATAAACCCATCCAATAATTTTAGCAACTGAAAAAAGACATAAACGGCCCTAACGGCCCGACCAAATTACTAAAATACCCCTAGGGCATACCTCGAAGACCGGGATGAAAACCTGGGCCGTTAAACTTACTCTAATCAGAGATTTATTTAAAACATACAAGCTTTACAATAGTTACAACAATGCTAGAATCCGGAAATACATTCAGAAAACACCCTAGGGGCTCCGTGCCCAACTACATGCATTCAGAGGACATTTTAAATTATAAAACATAAACAAGACTCAGAGTTGAACAACGGGTTTCCATGATCACAACTCCTCCTCCAGCGATCCTGTCTCGCACCATGGTTACCTGTGGAAAAACCACAAAAATAAGGGTGAGTAACGAATTACTCAGTAAGAATCACCAACCGGGGTACAATACGATATAATCAGTCATCTAGTACCCAAGCATGCAAGCAAACATCTACCAACACAGATCATAGCTCAACGAGCTTACAAGGCAAGATCTGGAGTCATCGGAAGTCTCCTACTTCCGGCCTAATGATTGGTTATCCTAACCAATCCTGGGACATCACCGAGGTCTCTTTCACTCGGGGGGATTGTTCAGCTCAAAAACTGATCCAAAGGATGTCCTCAAGGGCCTCTTTGCCCTTGCTGATAATCTGGACTTACGGGAGAGTACCCGTAGTCTGGCTCTAACGGAAAGGAATGGTGTACTCACGACATTAGCCCGGGGGAGCTCTCCGAACCGGCAACTAATGCGTGTGCGCGCACATCGCATGCTTCTGCAACCGGCGTAAATGTGGGGGCCCAGGGACAAACTACGCGGGCCAGGTACGCATGCCTATGACTCGGAAGCGGTGTCACTGATCACAGTAGCGCGAGGCCCTCGGCGCTCATCTGTGCAGCCTGAACCACCGACCTGAAGCTAAGAACCGGCCAAGGCAGGCTTACACCGTTGGCAGGGTTCCGCTCTAGCAAGCTACAAACTAGGCATACGCCGATGTGGTAGCTAAATCCACATCGGCGGCCGGGGGGGAAGCAATGTACGTTATGCTTCGCTCGCTCTACTCCCGACCTGTGGGGACAAAGTATGTTATGTCCGCTCTCAGCCTCTGGATGATGACAAACCCTACAACTCTATCTAAGAGTACAGAGCAAATAAATGATTCCTGGCTAGCAAACAATGACCGACATCAATCACATTTACCTAGCAT
Source organism: Sicyos edulis (assembly GCA_036507275.1). Taxonomy (NCBI): domain Eukaryota; kingdom Viridiplantae; phylum Streptophyta; class Magnoliopsida; order Cucurbitales; family Cucurbitaceae; genus Sicyos; species Sicyos edulis. The sequence goes on from CM071848.1 coordinate 27,061,123, forward strand.
GATACTACGAACTTAAAGCAGGAATCATAAGCATGCTGGAAGAACAAACCTAGCATGGCACTAACATGTACAATCAGGTAAACATGCTAGCAAGAAATCAATCATAGCTGTTCTATTACTATCATGCTCATAACAGTTAGCAAACATACAAGGCATATCATGAAAATATCGCAGGGCCCACACAACTCCGGTAAGAAATCCTTACCTGGTCGGAAGGCAAAAACACATAATAAATCTAAGCTGCGATCGAACCCGAGCAACCTATAGCGAGCCAAACAAACACATTAATAATCATAAAAATAGGCCTAAATACAATAAAATAAACAAGGCTCGGCTCGAGAGCAACTCACGAGGCGTGGCTGACACGCGAACGAGCTGGCTGCACGGGCGAGGCAACAGGTGGGCGCTGAGGGGCGCAGATGGGCGCAGGGGCTGGGTGCTGGGCTGCGCGCGGACGAGCGCCGGGGCGACACAGGGGCGCACGGGCGCGGGCGCGAGCTCGGCGAGCTATAGGGACGCGCGCGCGGGGCGACGCGACGAGACGGCTATAGGGCGCGCGATCGATCGCCATTGTCGCGGCGGCTTCGGCGCGCGGACGGGGCGCGCGACCGCATGCGCGGCTGGCTGGGCGAGCACGGGCTCGGGTTTGGGCGAGCTGGGCGACACGGATCTGGGCGAGGGCTGGAGCGAGGACGGCTTGGGCGATGCGAGCTGGGTCGGGCGACGTGACACAGGGCGCGCAGGGGCTGGGCTCGGGCTGGGCGAGGCTCGGGCGACGCGAGCAGGGGCTGGGCTAGCTCGGGCTGGGGCTTGGGCGAGCAGGCTGGGCGACCAAGGGGCTGGCTCGGGCTGGGCTGGGGGGCTTGGGGAGAGAGAGAGAGAGAGAGAGAGAGAGAGAAAAAATGGGGATTTTAAAAAAAGAAAAGGGAAAATGAAAGAAAAATGGGAAAAAAGGGAAATAAAAGGAAAATGGGGATTTTATCTCTTTTTCCATCCTTATCCATTTTAAAACCCTTAAAAACTTTAAAATCCCATTTCCCGGCTTCCTCCTTCGAGACCCGGCTGAAGCGACCTTTTCCAATAAATAAAACTCACTTAAATCCAACTCTTAAACATCACTAAGGGCCCGGGCTCGAATCCCAAAAGAACCACACAACCAACCATCACTTTGCCAAAGCCCAAATCACAACCGAACACCCAACCGACTAGCCCAAACATCTCGGGACTCGCAACCCACAACAAACAAGCCTCGACAAAGGCAGGAGCTACCTCGAAGCCCTGAAAAGCCACAAATCCTGCCTGGGGAGCCAAAAGACCAAAATACACCCAAGGGTCAAAACAGCTCTAAGACCCAACCAAACAACCGAATCTTGACCCGAAGGCACCTCGAAAACTGGAATAGAAAACTGGGCTGTTACAATGGCATAAATCAATTTTTGCGATAATTTCTCTTTTTATTTTTTTGCCAAATGTGTTTTGATTCGTTTAAGATAGGAATCCCATGATTTCAGCAATCTGTCTCTTAATTAGTCTGGTTAGTTAACTTCTCACTGTCAGATGATTCATTCCTTATTTGCTTGAAGTGCTTCTATCCTTGGTCTTCCGAGCTTTTAATTGCTTACAATGGCGCGTCTTGATTCTCAGCATCACACTGTAAGGGACCGACCCGAATGGGGCACTAAATGGGCCCTTATCCCAATGCATGCATTCAAAGTAAAGGACATTTAAACGGACATGATTTCGGATTCCAATTAAAACAAAAACATTCAAAATAACTCCTTTAAAAAACTAGACAATTTCCCTGGAACCTGTCCCTGTTTCCAAGCACCTGTTCCAAGATAAATACATTTCCAAAGTTTACTCTGATTAGAGATTTACTAAAAGTCATTCAAAACCTGTTCAGATACAAAATGCTGGAATCCACAAATATTTACAAACATCCTAGGGCTCCATGCCCGACTACATGCATTCAGGGGAAAACAAAACACACGAGAGTCATAATACAAAAATCGAGTTGGAAAGATCTGGGCCCCATGATCACGGCTCCTCCTTCGCATCTCACGCGCACCACGATTACAGTGGAAAACCACGAGAATAAGGGTGAGTAACGAATTACTCAAGAAGAATCCCCAACCGGGGTACAATCGATATACATGGTCATCTCGATGAGCGTATGCAAGCTATGAATATAAACACGAGAATAGAGCACATAGCTTAGCCCATACTTGGGCCTCGGATGCCAACTAGGGTCTTAGTCCGGAAATAATATCACCACACACCCAATATATAAGTCGCCTATCGAGAAACAAGTCCCGCCTCGGCTGCCTCATCGTCGACGAAAGGTACACTGGCTCACAATCCCGAGAGCTCTCGATCGGCGTTGTAATATGCGTAAGCATGCACCGCGTGCTCTGCGAACTATGAAGTGCCGGGTCTAGAGGCAAGCTGCCCATGTCCGATCCACCACGCCTAACTAAATCTTTGGATCGGTGTCACCGACATAGGGGTGTGAGACTGACACGTAAACTATGTCAACTCGAACCACCGCACTGGGGGCCAAGGAACGGTCGTGGTAGGCTAACACCGTGAAGTCGTCCTTGCCTTAACAGTGGCAATCGGGGCTCTTGCCAAACATGCCGAGGACATGCCGGTTTGCCGGGGCGAGGCAATGCCAAGTCATCATCCCGACCGTTGGGGCATTAACAAACCGCCACCCTCAACCAAGATTGCGGGGCCTACCGCTCGGGTTAGCTAATCCCTCACGGGGTCCGGGGATCTAATGACTTGCTCGACATCCCCGCCATGGATGCAAGGTTCTTTATGCATCGGGCCCGATGATGCTATCTACCCGCAATTCTAACTCGCCCTAGCAAACAACAAACAATTCCATAAAATCCAATACGTGCTCAATAAGAATACAACGAGCCTAGCATGATACTACGAAGCAAGGAATGATCTGAGCATGCTAGAGAGGAACAACCTAGCATGGATTAACATGAGAATTAAACCGGGAAAATCATGCTAATCGGGAATTCGAGAATAGAATACCTAGCTACACATGTCAATAAACACAAACAAGCGATCAATCAAAGAATCACATATAATATCGCAGGGTCCACACAACTCCGGTAAGAAATCCTTACCTTGGTCGGGGACGATTTGACACGAAATCCTAATTTGCGAACGAACCCGAACTAGGTACCGAGAACCTATCAATCACAACAAAAATCACACAATAGGCCTAAATATAATAAAATAAATGAGGCTCAGCTCGGGAGCAACTCACGAGGCACGACGAACGCACGAACGAGCCGATTGCACGAATGGGGCAGCAACGGGGCTGGCTGGGCGAGATGGGGCGCAGAAATGGGCGCGTGGGCGAGCTGGGGCGCGGACGAGCGCTAGGGCGCGAGCTGCGCGCGGACAAACAGAGCGTTTGCGATGCGGCTCAGCTGGGCGAGCGCGGGCGCACGGGCGCAGACACGGATCTGGGCGAGGATGCGCGACGTGACACGGCGATCGGTCCGCTACTGGCGCCTGGCCGCGCGCGGTCAAGAGCTTTGACGGCGTCTGCCGCGCGAAACAGGCGAATAGGGCAAGCGCGAGTCGGCGAACGAATTGGCGAATTGGGGCAAATTTGTTGGACGAATCACCTTGGCTAGCTGCACTGAACATCACACACACACCAATCACTTCGACTCGGCCGGAAAAACTCGAAATCGGAACAGGGGAGACGGAAACGCGAAGGAGAAGAAGAGAAGGAGAAACTTACCAGCTGCTCACGATTTTGCTTCGGATTTGGGAGAGGAACTCGATGAAATTGGAGCTGGAGAAAGAAGAAATCGCCAAGGAAAAGTGAGTCGGTCGAAGGAAGAATTTCGCGAAGGAAGAAGAAGAAATGGGGAAGAAGCTCGGGCGATTTTGGCTTTTAAATCAACCGCACGAAGACACGCTAATATACAAGGTGGCGCGTTTAAGATCACAAAAATGCCTGGCTGCTCGATTGGCAACGACCCCTGCCTAGCACGCGACACGTCCTTGGCTCGAATCTCACTCGACGCGCTATTTAATTACTTATTTATTTTCACTCTTTCCCAAGCCCAAATGTCTTCACCAAAATTCCCGATCCCATTCAAATCGACTCATAATTATTCCGGCAATTAACAATTTCAAAACCGGCCCGGTCGGCCCGACCCAAAATTACCAAAATGCCCCTGGGCCTCCCGGGAAGGCCGGGATGAAATTTCTGGGCCGCCCTTATAAGACTTTCGTCCTCGAAAGTCACTTAAGATTGAAACAGCTCGGGATACTGCAATCTCATCTCATCCTCCCGCTCCCAAGTGGCTTCCTCTGAACTCTGACTCCTCCACTAAACCTTTACCAGCCGGATTTCACGATTACGCAATGTCTTTGTCTCAAAAGCAAGAACAACTCCTCATTTAGCTGCAAAGGCTCAAAATCCACAATGTGCGATGGGTTCGGCACATACTGCCTCAACATCGAAACATGAAAAACATTGTGCACCGCTGACAATGACGGAGGTAGAGCCAACCGATAAGCGACTCTGCCAATCCTCTCCAGAATCTCAACATATCTTCAAGAATCTGGTTCACCCTCTCAGTCTGTCCATCGGTCTGAGGGTGAAAAGCTGTGCTGAAGCTGCACTCAGTGCCTAAACCCTTCTAGAGCGCTCTCCAGAAACGAGAAGTGAACCTTGAATCACGGTCAGATACGATCCTCACAGGCACACCGTGATAGCGAATGATCTGCTCCAAAAACAATCTGCGCCTTACATGTTCCACGGTATAAGTGTCTCTCTGAGGAATGAAGTGTGCGCTCTTAGTCAATCGATCGACAATCACCCAAATCGAGAGAACTTCCTCGAGTCCTCGGCAAGCCGAAATAAAGTCCATGGAGATCTCTTCCCATTTCCACCGAGGTACACTCGATGGTTGCAACAAACCGGCCGTCTCTCTCTGGGTGCCTTCTCACTTGCGACAAGTGAGACATCGACCGACAAACTCCGCAACATCTCTTTTCATACCCATCCACCGAATGTCCGCTTAAGATCTCGATACATCTTGGTACCCCTGGGTGCCAAGCAAACGGAGAACGGTGGGCCTCTCGAGAGCAACTCGCTCGCAATCCTGCAACATCCGAACACACAACCGCCTCTCAGACGTCATTGCCACCGCTCGGTGAATATACAAAGTCAATATCTCCATCAGCACTAACTCTGTCAAATAATCTTTTAAGTGTGGGGTCACTCAGCTGACTATCAACAATCTGCTGTCTAATCGATGGCTGGACTGTCAACTAAGCCACTCTGGCAGTAACCTCACCCAACAACACTTTGCAATCTCGGCCGCTCGAACTCTCTCCGTAATCTGGGTGGAGCTCAACAACACCGCGAGTGCGACGTCTTCCTACTCGAGCATCTGCTAAACCATTGGCTTTACCGGATGGTACAGAATCTCGCGATCATAATCTTTCACTAACTCTAACCATCTCCTCTCGCCTCATATTCAGCTCCTTCTGAGTAAACAGATACTTGAGGCTCTGGTGATCGGTAAACATCTGGATCCGCTCACCGTACAGGTAATGCCTCCAAACACCACTGCTGCCAATTCCATATCATGAGTCGGATAGTTCTGCTCATATGGCTTCAGCTGACGGGAAGCATAAGCAATGACCTTCCCGTGCTGCATCAACACACAGCCCAACCCGAACTTGGAAGCATCATTTGTAAACCACGAAACCACCCGTCCCCTCCGGATCGCCAACACTGTGCTTGAAGTCAAATCGCGCTTGAGCCGGGCAAAGCTCTCATCACACCTACCTTCCCAAACAAACTCGACACCCTTCCTCGTCCGGGCGAGTGAGGGGCGAGGCTATGGCGGAAAAGTCCTTAACAAACCGACGGTAGTAACTCGCCAGCCCGTAAAGTCGCGTATCTCGTGGCGAAGTCGGCCTGGCCCACGAACTCACGACCTCAATCTTTGCAGGATCCACAACTATACCATCTCTCGAGACTACGTGACCTAAGAAGGCCACTTGTTCCAACCAGAACTCACATTTGGAAAATTTCGCATAAAGCTGGTTTTCCTTCAAGGCTGTCAACACTTGTCTCAAATGTTCTGCATGATCCTCCCTGGTCCGTGAATAGATCAGAATATCGTCAATGAACACGATGACGAAGTTGTCCAAAAATGCTTTGAACACCCTATCCATCATGTCCATGAACGCTGCTGGTGCATTCGTCAACCCAAACGACATGACCCCAAACTCGTAGTGCCCATATCTAGACTGAACGCCGTCTTAGGAATGTCGGCGTCCCTAATCCATAGCCCGATGATACCCGGATCTCAAATCTATCTTGGAGAACACGGAAGCTCCCTGAAGCTGATTGAACAAATCATCGATACGGGGCAACGGATACTTATTCTTCACTGTCACCTTATTAAGCTCACGATAGTCAATGCATAGGCGCATCGAACCATCCTTTTGCTTCACAAACAACACTGGCGCTCCCCACGGGGACACACTCGGACGGATGAATCCTCTATCTAACATTTCCTACAAATTAAACCTTGAGCCTTTAGCTCATTTGGCGCCATACGATCACGGAGCCTTCGAGATAGGGAGGGTCCCTGGCTCGAGCTCAATTGTGAAGTCAACCTCTCTCTTCGGGGGCAACCCCAGTAACTCCTCAGGAAACACATCAGCAAACTCTCGCACAACCGACACTTGATCAATAGTCAGTGAGGGACGGCTCTCTCCGGACAATTTGGCTAGGTAGCCTCAAACTCCATGAGCTAGCAAATGACGGGCTTTCACAGCTGACACCATCGGCGGGCAAACTCTACCCTGAACTCCACGAAACTTGAAGCTGGGCCGACCCGGCGGCCTGAACACTACTTCCTTCTGGTGGCAGTCAATCAATGCGTGGTTAGCGGCTAACCACTCCATACCAAGAATCACATCGAAACCACTCATGGGTAGAACTATGAGCGTAGCTACCAGCAATTCCCCGGATATCTTGATCCGGCCATCCTTAACCTTATCTTTTGCTAACATATTAACTCCCGAAGGAGTTGCAACAGACAATTCAAAACCTAGAGGCTCTAATCTCAACCTAGCATGCTCAGCAAACAAAACAGATACAAACGAGTGCGTAGAACCAGAGTCAAACAAGACAAATGCACAATGATCCAAAACAAGAAGCGTGCACTTGCTCACGGCATCTGCACGCTCGGCCTCTCCGACGGTTCGTATCGAACACCCGCCTCTACTCGCTACACACAGCCGAATCGCCATAGCTGGCTGATCACAAGAACGGATCATATTCCCCTCCTTTCCACATCGGAAACACCGCCTGGGCCCGGTCTGACAAGCTCCGAAGTGGACTCTTCCACAAGTGACACAGGCGGGAATCTGCCTAGGACCGCCCTCTGCGAGGGCGAATCGGGCCGAATCCTACGCTGATCCCGGTTCGAATCGCCCTTGGCGGCACGCCGCCTCCTCTCGAACTCAAACCTCCTCTTACGCCCCCTCTACACTGGGACAGACGCCGCTGCCGGGCGGCGCCACCCGCTCAACAGATACTTTCCATTGTAAATAGTGGCGGTGAATAGCTTTAGCATAAGTGATAGGGGCGAGCCACGACATCCCGAGACACACCCCTCGCCTCTTAAATGAACTTCTGAATTTTCAACTCAGGGGTTGCTATCAGCTGTGGAGCAAAATAGCCATACTCCGAAAACTTTCTCTCGTACTCCTCTATAGAATCAGAACCCTGCTGCAGATTCTGGAAAAGCGCTACCATCTTCTCTTGAGCCTCATCGCTAATGTACTTGGCTTTAAATTCTGTCATGAAGAACTCCCAGGTAGCAGGTGGAGACCCACCGGTCTCTCACTCGTGGTGGACTCCCACCACCATCTAGCTACGCCCCCTAACACATGGGTTGCACACCTCGGCCTCTGCACATCGGGGCACACCATAATCAGGAAGGTGTACTCCAAATGGGCAATCCATCTGGCTGCTGCTAAAGCATCACCTGTGGCGTCAAACTTATCAGGGTTCCATTTTACGAAATCCTTCAACCATTTACCCAGCTCATCGGCACCTTCCGCCACTTCTGCCTCAAAGGCTGCTGGCTCTCTGAGCCGAGTCAGTGCTCTTCGCTCTTTGAACCAAACGAGTCACCGCTCGATCCGAGCTCGGGACTCTTCCCGCTTGCGCCGCCAACAAAGCTCAGGTCTCGCCCTCGCCACTCAACAGTCGACCACCATAGACCTCATAGAATTAGCAAATTCTGCTCCAGGGAGCGATCTCACGGCGCACGATCGCCTCAATGTCTACTCGGGCTCAACGGGGGAGCTACAGGCGGAATGCTATCAGTCTCAGCTTGGGACGATGTCCCTGCGGTGTCAGATCCGATCCTGACACCTCGGCCTCCTCTCGGGCGTCCTCTTCCGGCGCGGGTAACTAGCATGCTGGCGATCTACACCCAAACCAATAACGAGTCGACACCACGCTCGTCTCCGCTCCACAATACTACACAAGGCATACACTAGATGACAGGGTATTGTAAATTCTTAACCCTTTTAACAGCGTTCCCGATGACTTGTCGAAGTGCTAGTGATCATGGGAAAACGACCTACAACAACAGTCATACTACCAGAATTTATGACTATGAGCTCTGATACCAACCGTAAGGGACCGACCCGAATGGGGCACTAAATGGGCCCTTATCCCAATGCATGCATTCAAAGTAAAGGACATTTAAACGGACATGATTTCTGATTCCAATTAAAACAAAAACATTCAAAATAACTCCTTTAAAAAACTAGACAATTTCCCTGGAACCTGTCCCTGTTTCCAAGCACCTGTTCCAAGATAAATACATTTCCAAAGTTTACTCTGATCAGAGATTTACTAAAAGCCATTCAAAACCTGTTTAGATACAAAATGCTTTGGAATCCACAAATATTTACAAACATCCTAGGGCTCTCGTGCCCGACTACATGCATTCGGGGAAAACAAAACACACGAGAGTCATAATACAAAAATCGAGTTGGAAGATCGGGCCCCATGATCACGGCTCCTCCTTCAGGCATCCTGTCGCGCACCACGATTACCCGTGGAAAACCACCAGAATAAGGGTGAGTAACAATTTACTCAAGAAGAATCCCCAACCGGGTACAATACGATATACATGGTCATCTCGATGAGCGTATGCAAGCTATGAATATAAACACGAGAATAGAGCACATAGCTTAGCCCATACTTGGGCCTCGGATGCCAACTAGGGTCTTAGTCCGGAAATAATATCACCACACATACCCAATATATAAGTCGCCCTATACGAGAAACAAGTCCCGGCCTTAGCCTGTCTACTATCGATGAAAGGTACACTGGCTCACAATCCCGAGGAGCTCTCCAATCGCGCAGTAATGAGCGTAAGCATGCACCGCGTGCTCTCGCAGACTACTATGGGGTGCGGGTCTAGAGGCAAGTCGCCCATGTCCAATCACCACGCCTAACTAAATCTTTTGATCGGTGTCACCGACATAGGGTGTGAGACTGACACGTAAACTATGTCGGCTGAACCACCGCACTGGGGGCAAGGAACGGTCGTGGTAGGCTTACACCAGAAGCCGCCTTGCCTTAACAGTGGCAATCGTGGGCTCTTGCCAAACATGCCGAGGACATGCCACGCCGGGGGCGAGGCAATGCCAAGTCATCATCCCGATCGTTGGGGCATTAACAGCTGCCACCCTCACCCAAGATTGCAGGGCCTACCGCTTGGGTTAGCTAATCCCTCACGGGGTCCAGGGACGGAATGACTTGCTCGACGTCCCTGCCATGGATGCAAGGTTCTTTATGCATCAGGCCCGGATGATGCTATCTACCTGCAATTCTAACCTGCCCTAGCAAACAGCAAACAATTCCATAAAATCCAATACGTGCTCAATAAGAATACAACGAGCCTAGCATGATACTACGAAGCAAGGAACAGATATGAGCATGCTAGAGAGGAACAACCTAACATGGATTAACATGAGAATTAAACCAGGAAAATCATGCTAATCCGGAATTCAGAATAGAATACCTAGCTACACATGTCAATAAACACAAACAAGTAGTCAATCAGCAATCACATATAATATCGCAGGGTCCACACAACTCCGGTAAGAAATCCTTACCTTGGTCGGGGACGATTTGACACGAAATCCTAATTTGCGAACGAACCCGAACTAGCTACCAAGAACCTATCAATCACAACAAAAATCACACAATAGGCCTAAATATAATAAAATAAATGAGGCTCACTCGGGAGCAACTCACGAGGCACGCGGCGAACGCATTTAAACGAGCCGATTGCAGACGCGCGGGCAAAGAACGGGGCCGGCCGAACGAGTGGGGCGCAAAAATGGGCGTGGGTGCGCGGGGCGCGAGCTGCGCGCGGACGAACAGAGCGTTGGCGATGCGCTAGAGGCTGGCGCGCGCACGCACGCAGACACGCGAATCTGGCGAGATGCACGCGCGTGACACGGCGATCGGGCTGCGGCAATGAGCCGCTTCCGCGAAGAAATTTCAAGAGCTCGGCGTCTGGCGCGAGCGAGGCAGGCGAAGCAGGCAAGCGAATTCGTGAACGAATTGGCGAATTGGGGCGAATGGTTGGACGAATCACCTTGGCTAGCTGCCAGACCGAACATCACACACACACCAATCACTTCGACTCGGCGGAAAAACTCAAATCGGAGCAGGGAGACGGAAACGCGAAGGAGAAGAAGAGAAGGAGAAACTTACCAGCTGCTCACGATTTTGCTTCGGATTTGGGAGAGGAACTCGGTCAAATTGGAGCTAGAGAAAGAAGAAATCGCGAAGGAAAAGTGAGTCGGTCGGAGGAGAATTTCGCGAAGGAAAAAGAAGAAATGGGGAAGAAGCTCGGGCGATTTTGGCTTTTAAATCAACTGCACGAAGACAGGCTAATATACAAGGTGGCGTGTTTAAGATCACAAAAATGCCTGGCTGCTCGATTGGCAACGACCCCTGCCTAGCACGCGACACGTCCTTGGCTCGAATCTCACTCGACGCGCTATTTAATTACTTATTTATTTTCACTCTTTCCCAAGCCCAAATGTCTTCACCAAAATTCCCGATCCCATTCAAATCGACTCATAATTATTTCGGAAATTAACAATTTCAAAACCGGCCCGGTCGGCCCGACCCAAAATTACCAAAATGCCCCTGGGCCTCCCGGGAAGACCGGGATGAAATTTCCGGGCCGTTACACACTGTCCCACTGGCGCTAATCCTGCGAAAATAGAAATCAACATAAGTCCTACAGAATCCGTGCTAAACGTGCTATTATGGTTTTCTTTTCGCTTAATAATAAATATCTTGCATTTTACTCCTCCAATGCGTAAGCATTAGTGAATTACGTCTTTTTATTCCTAATTTTGCTTTACTCGTAATAAATTATAATTAATAAGCGCGAATAATGATCCAAAGTTAGGCTAAAATCTGACTCTATTTTAGAGTCATCATGCTTGTTGAAGAGTGTTGTAGAACTCTTGTAATTTCTCCTAACATTTGGTGGAACCTACAATTGGTAGCAGAAAACTAGAAATAGCCATCATTGGGTGAACTAGTATAAATTGGTGTCAATTTCTCTTCCCTAAAGTTTTCATTATCATTCTAGTTGCTTATTAATTTAGATTCCTTTATCTGTATTTTAAAGCATGTCGTTTCACAATTGCTGATTTCGTAATTTGATTTGGAGAACGAATTAGATCTTGGAAAAGGCTTGAATATATTATTGTCTGAGTTACTGAAAATTTAGATTGAGATATATTGTTGGTACTGTGACCATATTAGCCTATCACATATTTCATTTTAGATTTCACCTCTTTATATTTATCAGGCAAGGTTTTCTGTATCGAACTTTTCTCCCGAATTCTTTAATTTCGTACAAATCTTGTTAAAATCATCAAGATTTTCTTCTAAAGATTTTGAAGAATTCATTATAAAACCGAAGTCCATTTCCTTGAGGTAGATCTTGTTTGTCGGTGATTTGAAAATGTATATTTCATCAATCTTCTTCAACAACTCTATTGCATCTTCAACTTCACCAATTGTTTTCAAGACATTAACTCCAAGGTAGAGGGTGATTGTGCTGCAAGCAATTTCATTCATCTCAAATTTTTCTTTTTCTGAGATTGCTACGGATTTCTCATCTTTGACACTCCGAATCTTTGAGACCTTTTGTTGTACAAGTAAGACCTTCATTTTCCTTTTCCAAAGACTAAAACCACTATGGCCATCAAATTTCTCAATCTCGAATCTTGGAATCATCGTTTCTTGATTTTAGTTTCTGAGTTATCTTCATTCTCAAATGCTTCACTTGACTTCGCAACTTCTCTTCAATGCTCTGATACCAAATGCGAAAGAAACGAAGTTCTTGAGCAAAGAGTAGTGGATGAAACTAGTTAGAAAGGTACGATAAACACCAGTAAAATCAAGAAAGAGATCGACAAAGTAATCACGCTCAATTTTATTTAGAATGTGAAATTGATGATCATTCTACAGAATGCACAAAAACCCTTTTATAAACCGTCGAAGAAAAGGAAGAATGCAAAATGGAAAGTGATGAGCTAATGGAAATCTAACGGCTATAATTTGCATCCATTTTTTAGCATACACGTGGCTTGTAAACAACAAATAAAATAAAGTCAATCAGTCAGCTGAGAGGTCGTAATTTCACAAATTGAGTTTGACTCCTAATCTAAGAGATAAGCGGGGGTTTTTTTTTTTTTTTTTTTTTTCAAAAACAAGGATAAGCGGTTTTATCTATTCAGGTTGGTAGATCTAAACAGAAGTGATTAACCTCTAATATTTAATGTAGTACAAACAATGTCAAAAAAAAAAAAAAGTAGTACAGACTTATTTAATTGATTAATTAACATTCAATTCTTCATTCGGTGATATTTTACAACGTTCATATTTTAAATATTTGAGAGAGATCAAACAATTTGAGGCCATACGCCTATTATTAAATTTATTAAATGAAGACTCATTTTTTTCCCTTTAGCTCTCAACAACACAAACTAAAAAGTTGGCTTACATTCATTCCCATTCATTAGTCACCACATGAGTGCAAAAGCCCTAAAAACTTTGGTACCCTACCTCCAAAAATAATAATTCAGAAAATAAAAAGGCATTTATCATTAGAATTGATATCCCATTTTAAATTGACAATGGATGCAATAATATCCCTCATTGTGAAATAAATTGAAGATCTCTCTCTATTTCTATAAGGGAAAAAGGGCCAGAAGTGATATTATTGCAAACCCATTGCCAAATTTTCGAATAGAGAAAATTAAATGAATCCAATTATTTTCTAACATTTTTAAATTTATGAATATTATTCTCAATAAAGTAAACTAACATTTAACAAGTTGCCCTTCCCTATGCGCTTGATTTAGTGCTACAAATTAAATTTCCTATGTACCGTTGTGCTTAAATATTTTGGGTGCGGTTGAAGGGGTTTTAATTCTACTATAGCTACCGTTGATTTATATGGATACATAATTTATAGTTTTGGTGTTTTCTAATTAATTCTTAACCGAGGTTTTACTTTCTTTTTGCTAAATTACAGCTTTAGCCCATATTTGTGTTTTAAGTTAAATTACAATTTAATATCTATAATTATGAAAACCTTATTATCATGTATAAGAGCCAGCAGCAAAACTCATTTTCTTTCAAAATAAAATAATTTATAAAAATTGTAACAGATTCAACATTTTTCATTAATTAACTTCAAGGTTCATCATAGTAAACATTGAGGTTATTCGGATTCAACTTCATCAGAACTTTCCCCGAAGAACAATTCTGAAAAAATTGAATCCGAACAACTCAACGTCTACTATGATGAAGTTTGAAGTTAATTAATGAAACATATTGGTAGTATTTATACTAAAATAATTTGGAAAAGGCTATATAATTGAAAGTTTAGAGGGTTAATTGCAATACTTATTAAATTTTAGGGGAAGTGATGACTCAAATTAAAAGTTTATGGGGTTAATTGTTACAAACATCATAATTTAGGGGGTGGTTCGTGCATTTTTCCTAAATTGTTTTAGAGGAGTTCACCCAAAAACTCGGTTGTATGTAGTTTTTTTAATAGAGAAGTTAAATATAATATTTTGTTTGGATGTAAATTTGAAATGAAAAGTTATTTTAAGTAGTTAAAAATGAGTTATTTTGAATCTTTAAAAATGAAAGATTAAAAATGAGTGGTTAGAAATAAAGAGTTATTTTGAGTTGGTAGAAACGAATGATTAAAAACGAATGTTAAAAGTGAGTTATTTTGAGTAGTAAAAAAAATAATTAAAAATAAATTGTTAGAAATGAGTGTTATTTTAAATAGTTTGACAATTTTTTGAAGAGTAATTAATAAATACTTGATCTAAATACTCATTAAATTTGACAAAACACCCCCTTATTGTGGGGTTTTCCCCCACAATCAATACATTGCACTAGCAGCCTCATTTTTAACTAATTTTCTACCAAACTCTTAAAACCTCACTTCATTTCTTAGCCTCCTATAAATAATCCCCTCTCACTTGCCCCCATTCCCTGTGACAATCCAAAGTGTTCACAAGTTCTCCTCTGCTTTTCCTCTATTTCTAAATCACTTTTCAGGTGACCTTTCCAATTCCCTTGATCATCTACATGTCAATCTTTTTTTTTCGTAATCATTTGGTTTTTGTTTTATTTTTTTGAAAACTTAACTTCTTTTTTCTAATTTATCTATGCTAATTTTTGTGTTTTTGTAAATTATGTGAACTTCGAACTCAATTTCAAAAAAAGAACAAGAGCAAAACAAAACAAACGAAGATTTTTTTTTTTTTTTTTTTTTTAGTACAAATTGGGGAAGATTAACTACAAATCTTTCACACGTATATTACTCTCAAATAAATAAGAGTGAAATACCGATTCTTGAGTGATCGTGGTGTTAAACCAGATTTCCACTAAATAAAAATATATATTTTTTGTTTGAGTTCAATGATAGATGGGGATAAAGGATTTTTAACCTTAACTATTAAGTTTTATATAATTATATAATTTCATTAAATGTCTGCTAAGACAGTAAAATAGTTTTTTATAACACCTCTTTAATTTTTACTCTCTATAAAATTGCAAAATGTATTTGTTTTTCTTTCAAAAATATGGTTTAGTGTTAAAAAATACATATTATTGACCGGTTAGGGGTTGGAATTTTGCAAATTTATAGAGAGTAAAACTCCCCTATATATAAACTGTACATTTTGCTTATTTGACTAAAAAATTTATAAAAAAAATTTCCTATGTGTGTTTTAGAGATGAATGAAAGGAGCAGCAACGGTGGAGGAGGAGGAGCGGCACCAAAGCTGGAGTTGAAACTGAACCTGTCGCCACCGAGAGGGGCGAACAGAGGAGTGGAGTCACCAAGCCGGTTGGCGAGCGTGTCGCCGCCAAGTTCGTGCGTGTCATCGGAAGTGGCAGGGACAGGATCGTATTCAAACAGCCCCGAAGCGACGTCGATGATGGTGGTCGGATGTCCAAGGTGTCTGATGTACGTGATGCTGTCGGAGGAAGACCCAAAATGTCCGAAATGCAAAAGCACTGTTCTTCTTGATGTTCTCCACCATAAAACCATTGTCAAAACCAGGACATCTTAGACACACAACAATCCAAATCCACTGCTCTAGAGACTGAAAAACAAGATCCAAAAAGTTATTTTTTTTTAATGAAATTTTAGAAAGTAGTTATTATTATTATTATTTAAGTTTCTTGATAGGGCAGAAGGGAAGAGGATTTTGGAGTTCTTTTTGCAAGAATTTGTTGGGATCGGATCTTTTTCCGTGTCTTTTAGCACAAAGACTAGGATGGGTTTGGAGCACCGATTTGGTTATGATAGACGGAAGGTTATAATAAACGGGGGTTATGATAAACGGTGGATTATTATAAATGGTGTTTGAGGGGCAAGTTATTATAACATGGATTATGATAAACGGTGTTTGAGGAGCTGGTTATGTAACAAAAAGTAATATAGGTAAGGTTTATATAAACGGACACGTAGGTTTAAATAAACGGGCACGCAGGTTTAGGTAACCACCGTTTATAATAAATGGTGGAACAAACATTGGTTGAGTTATTATAACCAATCCGGCCGTTTACATAAACGGGATCCAAACACACCCTATGTAATCCGCGGTTAACCGCAACGGGCCTTTTTCAAAAAATGAGGAAAAAATGCAAAATGTTTTTTTAATAATTAAATTTTTACTTTGACTTTTTACATCAAAATTAACTATTTATTTATTTATTTATACTCCGTAAATCAACCGTTTTTATGGGACTAACTTATATAATAAGCTTATACTATTTTGTTGTAAAATAAAATTGGCAGAAGATTAGTTCTTAACAGATGTATCACAACCATTATTTTTTTTTTTTAAATCTAATTTTCTTTTAGTTAAATTTAGATTTTTTATTTTAAACAACAACAACATTTGGAGCAAGTCATTGTAGTTGAATCTTGAGTTTTTACATCAATAATATTTTATAAATCATCATAAATAGTTTAATGGTCAATATTTCACAACTAGAACCAGAAGTGTTTGATAGGGGGGATTTTGTTACAATTTTTCTTGTTCTTATTTGGTGGGTGAGGTAAATGACACCTCGCAAATACCAACCATTCACTTCCATTCCTATTAAACAAAGATACTTTCAACTACTTCCAACTCTCGTACCAAATAATGTTTTCGAACCCTTTTACTCACAACCACCGTCAGCCCTTTATATTAAATAAGATTTTTAGCCTGGCCACTTCATAAACCATTTTCATACCACACAAATTCCTTTACTCCCTCCAAACCTCTCATGCCAAACATCCCTCAAGAAATTGGAGTGTAGTGTCCATTTGATCTCTAGTTTTCAAACTCAAATAGAAACTAAAACAATATTTTTATCATAAAAATATTAATATCTGTTTGTAATTTTGAAAGGTCTTTATTGTTTGGATTTTTTCTATTAGTAGAAAATGAAGAAAAGATGGCGGGAAAAGGTCGCCACCATTTTTCCTATCATCAAAGGAAAAAGATGGTGGACGTCTTTTATGATGGGCGCGCCCGTCATCGATTTGCTGATGGGCAAAAATGACTATCATTGAAACTCTTTAATGACAGGTTTTTCCCGTCATCTTTTGTGTCCGTCATTAAAACTTCTGTTCCATATTTTTTTAAAAAATAGTCTGCGTGCACGTGAATCCCGTCATTTAGGATCTCAAAAATTATGGAATTTGTTTTTATTTTCTTGGGGGGAAAGTAGTAGAGAAGAATTAAAGAAGATTATTTTCTATTTCGTGTTCGTATTTGGAATCATGTGCCTGAATTTTATGGAAAACTTCAATACTTGGAGATTTATATCGTTCTCATTAACGGTAAGAACCTGACCCAAAATGTGGTCCTAAACCTAGGTTCTTACTCGACATGCATGTAAATACAACAATCATTTCAAAATCCCTATTTAAATCATCAAAGACAACTATGCATCGGAAAAATTAAACTTCTTTATTTCAAGTAAACATTCATAGAGAAAACCTGTTAAAACAGAAAAAATATCCTGGCCAGTGATTTATAAAAAACATCCATAAATAGTTTAAAACATCACAAAGTAAAAATACCCTAAGGACTCGTGTCCAACTACATGCTGAATAAACAAAGACAATAACAGAGTACGGTAGCTCCCATGATCAATCTGTTAGGGATTGCCCTAAAGGCCTAGTAGTTTGTAACTAAAGAACAAGCTTTTAATGTTAGACGTTTAATGCTATATTTCAGTTATTAATAAAGGTTATTATTTTCATTAATTGCGCATTTAATATACAAACGTCGTTCAACTTTATCACATTAATTGGATTGATAGTGATATTCCCATGGTTATTTGGATGTACACTTGGACAAGTATGTGAGACATATAAGTGGATCTAGTTCCAAGTCAATAACTTAAAACGTTTACAGTATATAGACTAAGGTTGGGGCCTAAGTCTTGGTGACACTGTTGGTATGGCCTGCTTTGCAAAGGTTGCAAACAACCTGATCCTGGTTGTTCATGTGGAGACATGTGAGTGGGGATGCCTATGCAAAAAGAAGTTTTTGCATAAGACATGACCAAAAGTTTTATGATCGATCTAGTAATTCCGTTATAGAATCGTATCAACTACTTCATTAAGGATGATCGTATGTCGATGTGATCTTAATCCAAAGTGGGTTGTGAACTCCTACTTTATGAAAGCGTCATTTGATGTGCATGAGTGAGACTTGTTAAATAGTACTGGGTCAATAAGTCTCCCACATTGGGGATTGTCGTAGTGAGTGGCTGGGAACGCAACATGTAACGGCCCGGAAATTTCATCCCGGTCTTCCCGGGAGGCCCAGGCGCATTTTGGTAATTTTGGTCGGGCCGACAGGGCCGGTTATGTAATTGTTAATTGCCGGAAAAATTATGAGTCGATTTGAATGGGATCGGGAATTTTGGTGAAGACATTTGGGCTTGGAAAAAGGTAAAAATAAATAGGGAATTAAATAGCACGTCGAGTGAGATTCGAGCCAAGGACGCGCTGCAAGCTAGGCAAGGGTCGCTGCCAGCCGAGCTACTGGGCGTGTTTGTTAAACTATTCGCGCGATCTCGTATATATGCCGTGGGCGCGGTGATTTTATAAAAGCGCACTTCCGCTGAAGCTTCTTCTTCATCGCGATTTTCCTTCTCCCTTTCTCCCCGACCGACCGAGCTTCGTCTTCGCGATTTCTTCCTTCTCCAGCGTGTTCGACCGAGCTTCTTCTCCAATTCGAAGTCGTTTTCCATCCCCGAGCAGCAGGTATGCTTCTTCTTCCTCCTTTCCTTCAAAAATCCGATTTCTTTCCCCGTTCCGATTTCGTTCTGCCGGCCGTGGGAGTGAGGAGATTCGTGTGGTTTTTGTGCAGCTAATGTAGGGGAAGTGGTCCAGCAACAAATCGCGCGTCGAATCCTCTCCTATCGCCCGGAATCGAGCTCGTTCTCTCCGATGCTCTGTTCGCCCCTGTTTGCCCCGTCGCCGCGCGTAGAAGCAGAGCCCTCCGCCGAGCCACGCCGCTCATCGCCTCGCGCCCGCGCGCGCGCCTCGCCCAGCTCCGTGTCACGCCGCGCGCCATCCCAGTATGCGCCAGACGCATCGCGCGCCCGCGTTCGCGCCCACACTGCTGCTGTTCAATGCAGCGCGCGCTCGCGCCGAGCCCGTCTGCGCGCCCCACGCGCCCATTCTCGCCCTTCCAGCCGCGCCACCACCCCTGTTCTTTGCCCGTTCGTGCAATCGGCTCGTTTCGCATGCGTTAAATCGCGCCTCGTGTGAGTTGCTCCCGAGCCGAGCCTTGTTTATTTTATTATATTTAGGCCTATTGTGTGATTTTTGTTGTGATTGATAGGTTCTCGATAGCTAGTTCGGGTTCGTTCGCCGCTTAGGTTTTCATGTCAAATCGTCCCCGACCAAGGTAAGGATTTCTTACCGGAGTTGTGTGGACCCTGCGATATATTATGCGATTGTTGATTGATTGCTTGTTTGTGTTTATTGACATATTTAGTAATAGGTGCTCGTTTCAATTCCCGCTAGCATGATTTTCCTTATTTATTCTCATGTTAATCCATGCTAGGTTGTTCCTTTACGGCATGCTCGTATCTGCCCTTGCTTCGTAGTATCATGCTAGGCTCGTTGTATTCTTATTGAGCACGTATTGGATTTTATGGAATTGTTTGTTGATTGCTAGGGCGGGTTAGAGTTGCGGTAGATAGCATCATCCGGCCCGATGCATAAAGTACCTTGCATCCATGGCGGGGGCGTCGAGATAGTGCTCGTCCTGGACCCGTGAGGGATTAGCTAACCCAAGCGGTAGGCCCCGCAATCTTGGGTGAGGGTGGCGATCGTTAAATGCCCCAACGGTCGGGATGATGACTTGGCATTGCCTCGCCCCCTGGCAACCGGCACGTCCTCGGCGTGTTCGTAGTAGCCCCGATTGCCACTGTTAAGGCAAGGGCGGCTTCTGGTGTAAGCCTACCACGACCCGTTCCTTAGCCCAGTGCGGTGGTTCAGCCGACATAGTTTACGTGTCCAGGTCTCACACCCCTATGTCAGTGACACCGATCCAAAGATTTAGTTAGGCGTGGTGACTGGACATGGGCAGCTTGCCTCTAGACCCGGCACCCCCCATAGTCTGCAGTAGCACGCGGTGCATGCTTACGCTCATTACTGGCGCCGATCGAGAGCTCCTCGGGATTGTGAGCGATGTACCTTTCGTTGATGATGAGACAGTGAGGGCGGACTTGTTTCTCGTATAGGGCGACTTGGGTGGTGATATTATTCCGGACTAAGACCCTAAATTGGCATCCGAGGCCCAAGTGTGGGCTAAGCTATGTGCTCTATTCTGTGTTTATATTCATAGCTTGCATACGCTCATCGAGATGACCATGTATATCGTATTATACCCCGGTTGGGGATTCTTACTGAGTAATTCGTTACTCACCCTTATTATTGTGGTGTTTCCACAGGTAACCGAATTGCGAGACAGGATGGTGAAGGAGGAGCTGTGATCATGGGGCTCGACCATCAAACTCGATTTTGTGTTATGACTCTTTATGTTTTATTTTCCCCGAGAATGCATGTAGCACGGCACGAGCCCTAGGGTGTTTTCTCGAATATTTTGTGGATTCCAAGCATTATTGTATTTAGACATGTTTTGAATGATTTTAAGAAATCTCTGATCGGAGTATACTTTGGAAATGTATTTATCTTGGAACAGGTGCTTGGAAATAGGGACAGGTTCCAGGGAAATTGGCTAGGTTTTTAAAGGGGTTATTTTGAATGTTTTGTTTTAATTGGAATCCGAAATCATGTCTGTTTAATGTCCTTTACTTTGAATGCATGCATTGGGGTAAGGGCCCATTTAGTGCCCCATTCGGGTCGGTCCCTTACACAACATCACAAGAAGAAATTCACGTGTAAAGACTCGACCCAAAAGGGGCTCTAAATGGGCCTTTACCCCAATGCATGTAGTGAAAATAAAAGATATTAAGAAAAATACATTTCGGATCCCAAGTAAAAACAGAAACATTCAACAACCAAAACATACATTTCTAAAAGCATACTCTGATCAGAGATTTATTTAAACCATTAAAACAATCCACAAGTATAAATATGCTGGAATCCATAAAACGTAAGAAAACATCCTGGGGCTCTGTGCTGCCTACATGCATTCGGGGAAATAACAAAAGTCAAGAGTCATGATAAATAAAATAGAATAATCGAGATGATGTGCAGGATTCCATGATCACGGCTCCTCCATCACCATCCTGTCTCCCGCCTTGATTACCCGTGGAAAACCACGAGAATAAGGGTGAGTAACGAATTACCCAGTAAGAATCCCCAACCGGTACAATACGATATACATGATCATCTAGAAGAATGTATGCAAGCTATGAGTACAAACACAGAGCGGAGCACATAGCTAAGTCCACACTTGGACCTCGGATGCCAACTCAGGGTCTTAGTCCGGAAATACCACAACACACTAAACGCGCTATACGGGAACAAGTCCCGGCCTCACTGCCTATCATCGTCGATACGAAAGGTGCACTAGCTCAAGATCCCGAGGAGCTCTCGATCGTATTGTAATGAGCGTAAGCGCGCACCGCATGCTACCGCAAACTCGGGGGTGCCGGGTCTAGTGGCAAGCCGCCCGTGTTCGATCACCATGCCTAACTAAATCTCTCGGATCGATGTCACCGACATAGGGTGTGAGACACTGACACGTGAACTATGTCACCTGTACCACCGCACTGAGGCTAAGGAACCGGTCGTGGTAGGCTTACACCGAAGCGGTCCTTGCCTCTAACAGTGGCAATCAAGGGCTACGGCCGAACACGCTGAGAGGACGTGCCGATCGCCGGGACGAGGCAATGCCAAGTCATCATCCCGACCGTTGGGGCATTTAATAGTCCGCCACCTTCACCCAAGATTGCGGGGCCTACCGGTTGGGATAGCTAATCCCTCACGGGGTCCAGGACGGAGAATGTCTCGAACGTCCCTTGCCATAGATGCAAGATACTTTATGCATCGGGCCGGATGATTCTATCTACCTCAATTCTAAACCTTAACAATAATAACGATTCAATCAATGCGGTCCAATACGTGCTCATCGGATACAAAGAACCTAGCATGATACTACGAAGCAAGAACAGATATCGAACATGCTAGAATAGAACAACCTAGCATGGGCTAACATGAGAAACAATACAAGAGTTCATGCCATCGAGAATTGAGCAATGAGCACCTAGAGATAAACATGCTAGTAATCATACACAGGCATACAAAACAACAATCACAAATATACCATGAGGGTCCACACAACCCCTAAGAAGAAATCCTTACCTTGGCCGGAAGACTTCTACACACAAATCCTAAGTCATGAACAATCCCGAGCTAGCGAGCGGAACCTAGCAAACCAACAATAATCGGCATCTAAAATATCTAAACAACAATAGAACGACAAGCTCACTCGGGAACTCACGCGCACGACGACACGAGCTTGGGGGCAAGCCGCGGCGAGCCGGCACGGCAAGGACGCGCGCTACCGGCGCAGGCTGCCGGCATGGCACGGACGCTGCTACCGCCGCTGCTGCACGGCAACCACGGCAGGGACGCGCACGCGCGCGGGCGAGCGTCGGCGGCGCGCGCGCGCGCGCCGGCGTCGCGATCGCGACACGGCGAGCAGCTCAGCGAGGAGCGCGCGCGCGGCGAACGTCTCGCGGCGAAGGCGCGCGGCGAGCGGCGATTCGGCAGCGGACACGGCGAGGGCGTCGCGATGGCGGCGACGCGACGCGCGCGAGGGCGCGATGGCGACGCGCGGCGCGGCCGGACGCTAGCAGCGGCGAGGGCGATCTGTCTGCCGGGCGAACGGCAAGGCTTTGCTGGGACAGATCTGGGCGTCTGGCGATCGACCGGGCGACGCGGCACGGCAGAAGCGATCTCTGTCTTTCTTGAACGGCAAGGCCGGGCTTCTTTGACAGATTCTGGGCGTCTGGCGATCGAAGCGATCTGTCTTCTTGCTTCGGCTACACTCGGTGGCCGCAATCAACACAACACACACAACACACCTCTTTTCACTTGGCCAAACGCACACCAAACGGATGAGAAGAAGAAGAAGAAGATCAATACCTACCCTAAATGATGATGATCGAACCCAAGGAGATGCAAGGATGAAGAATCGGCAAGGCTATGGAGATGGAGAGCTTGGGCGGCCAAGAAGTGTTTTGGAGAAGAAGATGGAATAACCTAATTCTATTTCATTTAACCAAATGCACCAAAACTCCAAAATCCAAGGTTAACTAAGAAGTGATGCAGAAAGAGCAACAAGAGCACCTAATGGCTCAATTGGCACACCTCTCTACAAGCTTCCCAGAGACCCGGTTCAAACCCTACTGCAGACAAATTCCTTTATTTTTACTTTTGCAACAAACCTTGCTCAAACCAAACCACAAACCCCTCCAAAAACCTACATAAAACCATCCAATAATTTTAGTAATCGGACAAGACACAAACGACTCTCGACGGCCCGACCAAATTACCAAATTACCCCTAGGGCATACCTGGAAGACCGGAAGAAAACACAGGTCGTTACAATATTCCTCCTTTTTATGACTTTCGTCCTCGAAAGTCCTTAAGACAGTAAAATACTCGGGGTAATGCAATCTCATCTCGTCTTCCCGCTCCCAAGTGGCTTCCTCGTAACCCCGACTCTTCCATCGAACCTTTACCAAACGAATCTCGCGATTACGCAACGTCTTGGTCTCAAAGGCAAGGATCCTCACCGGCTTTTCCTCGAAGTTCAAATCCTCATTCACCGCAAAGGCTCAAAGTCCACAATGTGCGACGGTCCGGCACATCTTGCCTCAACATCGATACATGAAAAACACTATGCACCGCACGATGTGACGAGAGGTAGGGCTAACCGGGTAAGCAACTCGCCAATCCTCTCTAGGATCTCAAATGGACCAACAAAACGGGGACTCAACTTCCCACGCTTACAAACCTCGTAACACCTCGCATCGGAGCAACCTTAAGGAACACATGCGACCAACCTCAAACTCCAAATCTCGACGCCGAACATCGGCGTAACTCTTCTGCCTACTCTACTGAGCAATCAACATACGAGCTCTAATCTTCTCGCTTCGCACCATTGGTCAACCTGCAGAAACTCGGGACCCAAAACTGTCTATCACCAACCTCTTCCCGAGAACACGGGGGACCGACAACGCTTACCATACAATGCCTCGAATGGAGCCATCTCGAATCGCCGATCGTAATCGTTGTTATAGGCAAACTCCATCAAGTCTGAATCTTTGGTCCCAATCGCTGGGAAATCCAACACACAAGCCCTCAACATATCCTCGAGAATCGATTCACTCTCTCGGTCGACCATCCGTCTGAGGGTGAAAAGTCATCTTTGGCGCACTCGTGCCCAAACCCTTACGGAGCGCTCTCGAAAACGAGAAGTGAACATGCGAGTCACGATCGGACACAATCCTCACCGTACACCATGATAACGGATGATCTCTGCTCCAAAAACAAATGCGCCCCATCGTTCCACACGGTATAAGTGTCTCGTCCCGGAATGAAGTGTGCGCTCTTGGTCAAACGGTCGACTATCACCCAAATCGAGAGAACTTCCTCGAGTCCTTGGCAAACCCGGATATAAAGTCCATAGAGATCTCTTCCCATTTCCACTGGGTACACTTAGTGGTCGCAACAAACCACTGGCCTCTGCTGGGTGCCTTCACTTGCTGACAAGTGAGACACCTACCGACAAACTCTGCCACATCTCTCTTCATCCCCATCCACCGAAAAGTCCGCTTAAGGTCTGATACATCTTGGTACCCCGGGTGCCAAGCAAAGGGGGAACAGTGGGCCTCAGAGAGCAACTCGGCTCATAAACTCGCAATGTCCGGAACACACAACCGGCCTCTATAAGTCAACCCACTGTCTGGTGAATACACAAAGTCAAAGTCACCACAAGACTCGACTCTGTCAACCAATCTCTTAAGTGCGGGTCACCCAACTGGCCGCGTCTATAATCCATTTGCCGAATCGACGGTGAATATCCAATCGAGCTACCACTCGCGGTAACCTCTCCCAACAATATCGCAACCTCGGCCCGCTCGAACTCTCTCTCGCAAAGCTGGCTGGGAACTCAACAACGCCGCAGAGTGCGACGTCTTTCTCGCTCAAAGCATCGGCCACTACATTGGCTTTACCGGATGGTACAAAATCTCGCAGTCATAATCCTTTACCAGCTCTAACCATCTCCTCTGCCTCATATTCAACTCCTTCTCGAGTAAACAGATACTTGAGGCTCGTGATCGGTAAACATCTCAATCCGCTCACCGCATGTAATGCCTCCAAATCTTCATTGCAAACACCACTGCTTTGCCAACTCCATATCATGAGTCGGGTAGTTCTCGCTCATACGGCTTGGTGACGGGAAGCATAGGCAATGACCTTCCCGTCTTTGCATCAACACACAACCTAATCCAAACTTGGAAGCATCATCAGAGACCACGAAACCACTGTCCCCTCCGGATCGCCAACACCGTGTGAAGTCAAATCTGCGCTTGAGCACGCAAAGCTCTCATCACACTGTTGTCCCAAACAAACTCGACACCCTTCCTCGTCGACGAGTGAGGGGCGAGGCTAAAGCGAAGAAGTCCTTGACGAACCGACGGTAGTAACACCGCCAAACCCAGAAGTGCGAATCTCGGCAATCAAGTCGGCTTGGCCCATAAACTCACGGCCTCAATCTTCGCGGGTCCACGGCTATACCATCTCTCGAAACCACGTGGCCTAGGAAGGCCACTGCTCCAACCAGAAATCACATTTGGAAAACTTCGCATAAAGCCGGTTTTCCTCAAAGCCGCCAATACTCGCCTCAAATGCTCGCATGGTCTTCTTTAGACCTCGAATAAATCGAGAATATCGTCAATGAACACGATGACGAAGCTGTCCAAAAATGATTTGAACACCCTATCCATCATGTCCATGAACGCGGTGGGGCATTGGTCAATCCAAACGACATGACCACAAACTCATAGTGACCATATCTAGACACGAAGTCGTCTTAGGAATGTCGGCATCCCCGATCCGCAAATCGATGGTAACCGGATCTCGATCTATCTTGGAGAACACCAAGCTCCTCAAGCCGATCGAACAAATCATCGATACGGGCAACGGATACTTATTCTTCATCACACCTTATTAAGCTCGCGGTAATCAATACATAAGCGCATAGAACCATCCTTCTTTTTCACAAAGAATCGTGGTGCTCCCACGGGGACACACTTGGACGGATGAACCCTCGGTCTAACATCTCCTGCAATCGAATCTTCGCCCTTTAACTCACTGGCGCCATGCGATACGGAGCCTTCGAGATAGGGAGGGTCCACGGCTCGAGCTCAATAATGAAGTCAACCTCTCTCTTTGGGGCAACCCCGGTAACTCCTCGGGAAACACGTCCGCAAACTCCTGCACGACGGCCGTACACGATCAGCGAGACAATGAGCGGCTCTTCCCGCACAACTTGGCTAGATAGCCCCAAGCTCCATGAGCTAGCAAACGACGAGCTTTCACGGTGACACCATCGGCGGGCAAACTCCACCTCGGACTCCACGAAACTTAAAGCTAGGCCGACTGGCGATCTCAACACTACTTCTTTCCGTGGCGGTCAATCAACGCGTGGTTAGCGACTAACCACTCCATACCAAGAATCACATCAAAACCGCTCATAGGCGTAACTATGAGCGTAGCCACAAGCAACTCTCCTGATATCTCGATCCGGCCATCCTTAATCTTATCTCTAGCCGACATATTAACTCCCGAAGGAGTTGCAACAGATAACTCAAAACCTAGAGGCTCTAGCCTCAACTTAGCATGCTCGAGAAACAACACAGAGATACAAAAGAATGCGTAGAACCGAATCAAACAAGACAAATGCGCAGTGATCTAAAACAAGAAGCGTGCACGCCACGCGGCATCCGTGCGCTCGGCCTCTGACGGGTCGTAGCAAACACTCGACCTCTAACTGCTGCTGGCTGGCCGAGCCGCCATAGCCGGGGCTGATCACAAAAAGCGGGCCATGTGCCCCTCTCTACCACAACGGAAGCACAATCTAGGTCCAGTGACAAGCTCGGCGTGGACTTTCCCACAAGTAGCACAAGCGGAATCGCTCGGTCCTCCCGCTGCCGGGCTGAAACGGACCGGAGCTCTCCGATCTCTGCTTCGAATCGCCCTTGGCGGCGCGCGCCGCCTCCCCGAAAGTCAAACTTTCTCTCTCGCCCCACACCGCTGGGACGGAGACGCTAACAGAGAGCGGCAACAACCCGCTCAGCAGGATACTTCCCATTATAGATCGTGGCTAATCGATGTACCCTAGCATAAGTGTCGGGGCACGAGCCCTCGACATCTCGGGAAACACCACCGCCTCAATCCGGATATGAACTTCCGAATCTTCACTCGGGGTGGCAATCAATCGAGGAGCAAAATATCCATACTCGAGAACTTGCGCTCATATTCCTCAATGGAATCGTAACCCGCTTGTGTTCGGAAGAGCTCCACCATCTTCTCCCGAGCCTCATCACCGATGAACTTTACCCTGAACTCACCCTTGAAGAACTCCCAAGTAGCGGGTGGAGACCCGGTGGTCTCTCGCTCAAGGTGGACTCCCACCACCATCTCGCTGTGCCTCCTAGCACATGAGCCGCACATCTCGGCCTCTGAATATCGGGGCACACCATGATCGGGAAGGTGTACTCCAAATGGGCAATCCACACAGGCCGCCGCTAACGCATCACCGGTGGCATCAAACTTCTCGAGCTTCCACTTCACAAAATCCTTGACCACCTACCCAATTCCTCGGCACCCTCGCCATATCTCGCCTCTGGGCTACTTGCTCTGTGGAGCCGGAGGTGCTCTTGAGCTCTCTTTGAACCAATCGAGTCACCGCTCGATCCGGGCTCGGGACTCTTCCCGCCAGCTGCCAACAAGGCACGGGTCTCGCCTCTGGTCACTCAACATGCCGACCATAAAAGCCCTCATAGACTCAAAGAACTCTGCTCCGGGAGCGATCTCCACGGCGCTCGATCGCCTCAACGCCCGCTCTAGGCGTAACGGAGGAGCTGCTTGGTGGAATGCCATCGATGTCGGCTTGGGACGATGTCCTGCGATGATCGATCCGATCCCGATACCTCGACTCGCTCTCGAACCTCCTCTCCCGCGACGGTGGTCGCATCTTTGGCGATCTACATCCAAACCAACAACGAATCAAAACACACTGTCACCATTCCACAACACCAAACAAGGCATACACTAGATGATAGGTATTGTAAATTCTTAACCCTTTTCCTTTCTAAAACAATAAATCTAGGCGCATACTGATGATGGCTTTGAGTGCCGATGATCATGGAAAACGACCTACAACAAAGGTCGAGTCTGAGATCTATGACTCACGAGCTCGATACCAATCAGAAAGACCCACCCAAAAGGGGGCTCTAAATGGGCCTTTACCCCAATGCATGTAGTGAAAATAAAAGATATTAAGAAAAATACATTTCGGATCCCAAGTAAAAATGAAACATTCAACAACCAAAACATACATTTCTAAAAGCATACTCGATCGAGATTTATTTAAACCATTAAAACAATCCACAAGTATAAATATGCTGGAATCCATAAAACGTAAGAAAACATCCTGGGCTCTGTGCCCGTCTACATGCATTCGGGGAAATAACAAAAGTCAAGAGTCATGATAAATAAAATAGAATAATCGGAGATGACAAGCAGATTCCATGATCACGGCTCCTCCATCACCATCCTGTCTCCCGCCTTGATTACACGTGGAAAACCACGAATAAGGGTGAGTAACGAATTACCAGTAAGAATCCCCAACCGGGGTACAATACGATATACATGATCATCTAGAAGAATGTATGCAAGCTATGAGTACAAACACGGAGCGGAGCACATAGCTAAGTCCACACTTGGACCTCGGATGCCAACTCGTGGTCTTAGTCCGGAAATACCACAACACACTAAACGCGCTATACGGGAACAAGTCCGGCCTCGGCTGTCTCATCGTCGATACGAAAGGTGCACCGCTCAAGATCCCGAGGAGCTCTCGATCGGCGCCATTTATAATGAGCGTAAGCGCGCACCGCATGCTCTCGCAAACTCGGGGGTGCCGGTCTAGTGGCAAGCCGCCTGAGTTCGATCACCATGCCTAACTAAATCTGGGATCGGTGTCACGACACATAGGGTGTGTGAGACACGGACACGTGAACTATGTCGGCTGTACCACCGCACTGAGGCTAAGGAACCGGCCGTGGTAGGCTTACACCAGAAGCGGTCCTTGCCCTAACAGTGGCAATCAAGGGCTCTGGCCGAACACGCCGAGGACGTGCCGATCGCCGGGGGCGAGGCAATGCCAAGTCATCATCCCGACCGTTGGGGCATTTAACGATCTGCCACCCTCACCCAAGATTGCGGGGCCTACCGGTTGGGATAGCTAATCCCTCACGGGGTCCAAGGACGGAGAATCTGTCTCCAACGTCCTTGCCATAGATGCAAGATACTTTATGCATCGGGCCCGATGATTCTATCTACCTCAATTCTAAACCTTAACAATAATAACGATTCAATCAATGCAGTCCAATACGTGCTCATCGGATACAAAGAACCTAGCATGATACTACGAAGCAAGAACGGATATCGAACATGCTAGAATAGAACAACCTAGCATGGGCTAACATGAGAAACAATACAAGAGTTCATGCGATCGAGAATTCGAAACGCGAGCACCTAGAGATAAACATGCTAGTAATCATACACGGGCATACAAAACAACAATCACAAATATACCGCGAGGTCCACACAACCCCTGTAAGAAATCCTTACCTTGGTCGAAGACTTCTACACACAAATCCTAAGTCATGGAACAATCCCGAGCTAGCGGCGGGAACCTAGCAAACCAACAATAATCGGCATCTAAAATATCTAAACAACAATAGAACGACAAGCTCGGCTCGGGAACTCACGCGGCACGACGACACGAGCTTGGGGCCGCGCGGCGGCCGCACGGCAAGAGCGCGCAGCGGCGCGCTACCGGCATATAACACGGACGCGTGGCCGGCTGCGCTGCCGGCACGCAACGGCAGCACGAGGCATGCAGCGGCGCGAGCGCGGGCGTTTGGCGCGCGCGCGCGCGCGGCGTGCGATGCGGACACGGCGGCTTCGGCATGGACGCGCGTGCGGCGAACGCGTGGCGGCGCGCGGCGCGAGCGGGCGGCGGCAAGCGGACACGCGCGGCGTCACGATGGCGGCGACGCGACGCGCGCGAGGGCGCGCGATAGGCGACGCGGCGGCGCGCCGACGCGCGCGCGATGTGGGCGATCTGTCTTTCTTTGGCGAACGCAAAGCTCTTTGGGGACAGATCTGGCGTCGAGCGATCGGTGGGACGTGCGGCGACGAAGTGGGCGATCTGTCTTTCTTGAAGCGAACAAAAGGCTCTTTGGGACAGATCTGGCGTCACGAGCGATCGGGGCGATCTGTCTTCTTCTGGCTCGGCTACACTCGGTGGTCGCAATCAACACAACACACACAACACACCTCTTTTCACTTGGCCAAACGCACACCAAACGGATGAGAAGAAGAAGAAGAAGATCAATACCTACCGGAATGATGATGATCGAACCCAAGGAGATGCAAGGATGAAGAATCGGCAAGGCTATGGAGATGGAGAGCTTGGCGGCCAAGAAGTGTTTTGGAGAAGAAGATGGAATAACCTAATTCTATTTCATTTAACCAAATGCACCAAAACTCCAAAATCCAAGGTTAACTAAGAAGTGATGCAGAAAGAGCAACAAGAGCACCTAATGGCTCAATTGGCACACCTCTCTACAAGCTTCCCGGAGACCGGGTTCAAACCCCTACTTGCAAGCACAAATTCCTTTATTTTTACTTTTGCAACAAACCTTGCTCAAACCAAACCACAAACCCCTCCAAAAACCTACATAAAACCATCCAATAATTTTAGTAACTGGACAAGACACAAACGACCCTGACGGCCCGACCAAATTACCAAATTACCCCTAGGGCATACCTGGAAGACCGGGAAGAAAAACCTGGGTCGTTACATCACGCCATCCTGAATTTTGAGGAAGATGTAGAGTTGTTCCCTTAAGAACTGATTTCGGGGCTCGGACAAAGGGATCCCGCCTCTCATTGGTTTGAGAGGACATTGATTTATAGTTGGACTATAAACACTTGTTCATTAGAGGAATCAATAGCGCTTAAGGAGAAAGATGTAATCACAGGGGTAGAACGGATTTCTTGTCCCAGCTGTGAATTATGAACAAGCTCGTGAAGGATCATATGACAGATGACCGATTATATCTATGGACGTTAACTTGTCCTATAGTGCGAAAGAGTTCAGGACAGATTTTTAGTGGAATAAGTCTGATGTTAACGAATAGGGATCGGATCCCAGGTCGTTGTAGCTTTCAACCTATAGGTCTACCGGTCCCCAGGCTAGCTCATACTTGTTGGTACACTGTTTTATTAGAGAGTGAGTTTGAAGAGTTCAAATTCACATATTAATTATGTGAGACACAATGTAACGACCCAGGTTTTCATCCCGGTCTTCCAAGTATGCCCTAGAGGTATTTTGGTAATTTGGTCGGGCCGTCAGGGCCGTTTATGTCTTTTTCCAGTTGCTAAAATTATTGGATGGATTTATGTAGGTTTTTGGAAGGATTTGTGGTTTGGTTTGAGCAAGGTTTGGTGCAAAAGTAAAAATAAAGGAAATTGTCTTTGCAAATGGGGTTTGAACCCTGGTCTCCCGGAAGCTTGTGGGGATGTGTACCAATTGAGCCATTAGGTGCTCTTGTTGCTCTTCTTGCATCATTTTATGGTTAGCCTTGCATTTTGGGAGTTTTGGAGCATTTGGTTAAATGAAATAGAAATTAGGTTTGTCTCATCTTCTTCTCCAAAGTGTGTGGCCGCCCAAGCTTTTCTCCATTGCCTTGCCGAGTTCTTCATCCTTGCAGCTCCTTTGGTTCAATCATCATTCCGGGTAAGTCTTCATCCTCTTCATCTTCTCGATTGGGTGTTCTTGTTGGTGAAGGTAAGGAGAAGAGCTTGTGTGTGTGTGTTTGTTGCGGCAGTCGCCCAAAGATGCCCAGATCTGCCCAAAGAAGAAGCCCAGCCGCCCGGATCGCCTAGCAAAGAAGCCCAGTCGCCAGATCGCAAGCCAGCCGAGCACACGAGCCGCCCGGACCGCCCGGCCAAATCGCGCCGTCGTCAGCGCACACTACTGAGCAGCCGCGCGCCCGCGCGCTCGCGCCGCTCCTCTACTCGCGCGCCCGCGCGCGCGCGTCGCGCGCCGCTCGCGCCAGCGCGCTAGTGTCGTCCGCTTGCCCGCGCCCGTGCGCCTGCGCCCAGCCAGCCGTCCGCGCGCGCGCGCGCAGCCCTGCCGCCTCCTGCCGCCCGTCAGCGCCTAGTGTGCGGTCCTCGCCGCCATCAGCCCCGCCGGCGCCCGTCGCGCCAAAGAAGACTTCGCCGCCGTCTTTATCTGCCCGTCCGCGTGTCACCCGAGCCGCGTGAGTTGCTCCCGAGCCGAGCCTTGTTTATTTTATTATATTTAGGCTTATGGTTTATGATTATCATTGTTTTTGTTAGGTTCTAGGTAGCTAGCTCGGGTTCGATCGCAGCTTCGGTTTTGTGTGTAGTTGCCCCGGCTAGGTAAGGATTTCTTACCGGAGTTGTGTGGACCTCTGCGATGTTCTATGTGATTGTTGTTTGTATGTTTGTTTGTGATTATCGGCATGTATAGTTTAGGTGCTCTGTTTCAATTCTCGACTAGCATGACTTCGTATGTTGTTCTCTCATGTTAGTCCATGCTAGGTTGTTCCGCTCGCATGCTCATATCTGTTCTTGCTTCGTAGTACCATGCTAGGTTCGTTGTATCTGTTGAGCACGTTTTGGATTGTATTGGATTATATGCTATTGAAATGATATGTTAGAGTGTAGGTAGGTAGCATCATCCGGGCTGATGCATAAAGTATCTTGCATCCATGGCGAGGACGTCACGAGTAATACTCATCCCCCGGACCCCGTGAGGGTTTAGCTAACCCGACCGGTGAGGCCCCGCAATCTTGGGTGAGGGTGGCGATCGTTAAATGCCCCAACGGTCGGGATGATGACTTGGCATTGCCTCATCCCCGGCGATCGACACGTCCTCGGCGTGTTCGGCCGTAGCCCTTGATTGCCACCGATAGGGCAAGGACGGCTTCTGGTGTAAGCCTACCACGACCGATTCCTTAGCCTCAAAGTGCGGTGGTTCAGCCGACATAGTTCACGTGTCCAGTCTCACACCCCTATGTCGGTGACACCGATCCGGAGATTTAGTTAGGCGTGGTGGATCGACATGGGCGACTTGCCACTAGACCCGGCACCCCATAGTCTCGCAGTAGCACGCAGAAGCGCGCTTACACTCATTCTGGCATGGCGCGGCCGAGAGCTCCTCGGGATCTTGAGCTAGTGCACCTTTCGTATCGACGATAGATGTGCCGAGGCCGGACTCGTTTCTCGTATAGGGCGTATTGTGTGGTGGATTTATTTCCGACTAAGACCACGAGTTGGCATCCGAGGTCCAAGTGTGGACTTAAGCTATGTGCTCTATTCTCGTGTTTATATTCATAGCTTGCATACACTCACCTAGATGACCATGTGCATCGTATTGTACCCCGTTGGGGATTCTTACTGAGTAATTCGTTACTCACCCTTATTTTGTGGTTTTCCACGAGTAACCAAGGTGCGAGACAGGATGGTCAAGGAGGAGCTGTGATCATGGGAACTGCTTTGCGTCTCTCGATCTTTTATTTCTATGACTCTTGTCTTCTATTTTTCCCCGAATGCATGTAGTCGGCACGGAGCCCTAGGATGTTTTCTCAATGTTTTGTGGATTCCCGCTTTATTGAATTTTAGGATGTTTCAAATGTTTTAATAAATCTCTGATCAGAGTGTACGTTTTGGAAATGTATTTGCCCTGAAACAGGTGCTTGGAGACAGGGACGAGTTTTCAAAAAACCATCTTGATTTCTCGATTGAATCTCTTTTGTTTTTAATTGGGAATCCGAAAACCTATCTGCATATTGTTCTTTACTTTGAATGCATGCATTGGGGTAAAGACCTATTTTGAGCCCTTTTTGGGTCGGGTCTTTACACACAATTAATAGGAGCATAAATTTTAAATAATTAAACTTGCAAATTAATATATTGGATATATTAATTTAATATTTATTGAATAAGTATTAATAAGGAGAAATTAATTTATTTGATTAATTAATTATAAAACAATTATTTAATTAAGAGGTCGCAGTAAATTAATATGTTGGACATATTAATTGGTTTAATAGTTATTAGATAATTATTAAATGGAGAATATTGATTAATGTGTTGAACATATTAGTTGGGTTAATAATTATTGGATAATTATTAAAGTAGAGAATTAATATATTGGATATATTAATTATATATTAATTTATTTATAATATATTGGATATATTATGGAATTGAAATTTATTGGATAAATATTAATTAAAATAAATAAAACAAAATATGGATTTTTCGAAAATTAAATGGGAAAATTCAAATTGGAAAAATGCATAATGCATTTGTCCCACATCGGAAAGGTGTAAGTTGGAACCACCACCACTCCACTATAAATAGGAAGCCTTGCAGACTTTCATTCTCATCTCATTCACTTTCAGAGTAACCTTTCTCCTAAGTTGAAAAACCTCTCTGAAAGTCGAGATCTCTTTTCTCCTCTATAGTCAGACTATTCTATCAAAGTTATGTCGATCACCTAGGGTATTGCATTTAGATTAATTAGATGGCTTTGGCTCAAGGTGATTGTTGTTATTGAAATCTTTTTATTGGTGGGTTGTAATTTTCATTGTATGAATGTTAAATTATTATTGTTTTTGGCTGGAGGTTTTTTGTTTTGCATTAGGATTTTTATAAATTCTTAAATCTTGTGTGTTCAGCGAGATTTCCGGAGAAATGTAATTCGTTTGATGAACTTGAAAATTTATATTGATTTATATGAAATATAGTGGATTACAACTCTATTCTATGTTCCTTTGATTTTTCTCTCACAAATATCTATGTTCCTTTGATTTTTCTCTCACAAATACAATGATTTTCACAGCTTCAGGCTTCAGGTAATTTTGGTGTTCATGAATTCTTGTGTAGTTTCAATATGTAGAAGTTATGGAAAACTTCAATTTGCAAAAGCTATGGAAAACTTCAATCTTCACCGTTGAGTCTCTTCTTCAAGAAACTTCAAGGTCTTTCTCAATTCTGGAACCTCCCTAAATGAAGGAGGAACTCTCAATTTAAAGAGTTTTCCATGGAGCCCAATTTGATTCCATATATAAAATGGCTTCGGGCCCAAATCGTTATTTGACTGAGCTCGATCATCCATAGTTCTGATTATGCTAAGTTCAATCAAAACTGACACGTGGCACATTTTGGTTTGCCATAATTCAATTTAGGGACAATATATCATTTTATAATTGGTCCCTAAATAAAAATATTTGTCTTGTCATTAATTCTAAATAATGACGTGACAAGTTTTGATTCGTCGAAATTTCTATTCCAACTAATGCCCCCTTTTCGAGATTTTTGCACCAATATGTGTGGATGAATCTCGAAAAAGTTGGTGTGAAGTTGACATAGCATCCATTTGTTTCTAATGTCAACTTCTCGATGTGTTAAATCAAACAAGGTATAAAATTGTCCTATAACCTTGAAATCTTCAAACACGCGCATTATGTTAGTGAATCAAATTTTGGAATTTGGCCAAAAAATTGATTTTACTTATTTGACACAAAAAAATGTTGATTTGAAATTAAAATAGAACAATGATCTATTTAATTTCACATTTGAACTTGAGTTCCAATTTTAGGCCATCACTTGATTTGGGTCATCATTGGATTGTTGGTATTTGAATTTGGGTTGAACAATGTTTCCTCAACCGCCAGATTTGGACCACCAATTGCCTTGAGCTTAAGACTTGTCGAATTTAGTACGACAAAATGCTCCAAGGTAAATCAAAACTCAAAATTTGCAAGTTGATAATTTATCCAAACTTGACTTGAAATATGACAGTACGTAATTGTACCTTCGCATTAAGTTGATGCTCATAGATTTTGCTCCAAAATAAGTTCAGAAGTTGGCTCGAACTTAAAATTAACCCAAATTTAACTTTGAAACAACAGTTTGAATTATGACCAATAATTGACTTGGATTTTGGCCTCTTCAAAATTAATATTTGTATTATACCAAAACTTTTAGTTTTAAATTGAATTAAATACAAATTTATCCAACTTTATTACATTTTTTTTTATTAGTTTAAAGTTGAACTATTTTGAACTTAAATTAAAATGAAAGTGTGAAACCAGAATTGAATTTCAAATTATCGATTTAAAAAATACTCCACATTAACAAGAATATTAAAAGCCATAAAACTCTCTCATGTGGGCATCCACGTAAAAAAAAAAGTTGTTTGCTATATTTCTTCAGATTCTTATAACAGTCAATTTAGATTGACTTATATATTTAAATTTGATATAATATCAAATCTAAGATATTAAGAAAACCATAAAATCAAAACAACCTAATATTTGGCCCAATTCTTAAAAAAAAAAAAAAAAAAAAAAATTGATGGACTACGATATGACGTTGATTTCCCTTTCTTCTATAAATACGGATCAAATTTCTTTTTCTTTTTTTTTTTCTTTTTTGGAGTTCTAATCTTTCAGAAACAAACAAATTCATCTGGGTATATTTTATGTGCTTTTTATTCTTTTTCTTTTTTTTAAAAAAATTATTATTGATTCTCATACAAAATATGAAAAGCGAAGCTAGCAATGCTCAGGCTACATGCATTTTTTTACGCGCGATTGAGTTTTTTTTTAGGAATTGAATGCATCACCGCTCAAACTTGCTGATCATTATTTCTATTGCAGATGAGGATTTTTTTTGCATCTTCAATTTTTTAATCATATTTGTTTGTTCTGCACCGAACCAATTGGTTGTAACAAATCTGGTGATTTGTCTAGTGTCGTGTGACTAAATTCGCCACCATTGCATAAGTTTTTTATTATTATTATTTTTTACCCCTATTTATTATTGCTTTTTTACATTGTGCGGAGGCCGTCAATGACTTCCTTTTTTTTGTAAAAAATGTTGGTATTTTATTTCTTTGATTCCGATAATTGGGAGTAAATAAACTGATATTGTATTTTCAATTTGTTCACAAGATTTGGCTCTTGACAATTCTCAAATAGACAATTGTTTCAAACGAATTTGTTCTCTGCTTGGATTTTGAATTTGATTGAAACTTTTATCTTCCAACTTGTAGGAACATAATAAAGTGAGCTGTAAGCATGAATAACTTCTTTACAAAAATTAATTACAAATAGAGGTCAAATAACCAGTATTTATACAAGAGGATTACTAAATAAGGCTGATATTCTACATGCCCCCTCAAACGAAGGCTGATGTACTATGGAGGCAGAAGTTTGCAGCGGAGAAAAGTAAAACGATCAACGGTTAAAGATTTGGTCAGAATATCAGCAGGTTGCTCTTTTGTAGAAATATATTGAAGATGAAGATCTTTAGCATTAACACGTTCACGAACAAAATGAAAGTCAACTTCGACGTGTTTCGTTCTTCCATGAAAAACTGGGTTCTTGGCAAGTTGTATAGCTGACATGTTATCGCAGAAGAGTGTTGGTGCAACAGGTAAAAAAATATATAATTCTTTGAGTAGTTGACGTAGCCATGATACTTCGGCAGTAGTTGCAGCTAGAGCTCGATACTCGGCCTCTGTAGAGCTACGAGAAACAGTGGTCTGCTTTTTTGAAGTCCAGGAGATTGGATTCTTGCCTAAATAGACAACATATCCAGTAGTAGATCGTCGATCAAGACTATCTCCAGCCCAATCAGAGTCTGAATTTGCAGTTAGATGAAGAGGTCCTGCCTGAAATTGAAGACCATATTGAAGAGTTCCACGGATGTATCACAAGATTCTTTTCACAGCAGCGAGTTGTACAAGAGTTGGTGCATGCATAAATTGTGATACTCGTCCTACAGCATAGGAAATATCAGGACGTGTAAAAGTTAAGTAATGAAGTGCACCTACCCTACTTCTATAAGCTTTAGCATCCTCAAGATTGCATTCTTCAGATGGAACTTGTAAGGATTGACCTGAAGATGGAGTTGTCGAAGGTCTAGCTTCAAGCATTCCAAATCTGTGAAGAACATCAGTTGCATATCTAGTTTGATTTACAAAGATACCGGTTTTTTTATGCTTAACTTCTAGACCTAGAAAGTAAGTTAAGGTACCTAAATCTGTCATTTCAAAGGTATTTTTGAGCTGGGAAATAAGGTTTTGAATATAAGTGGTGTTATTACCAGTAATAACTATGTCATCCACGTATAAAAGAAAGTATGTTATAGAGCCATTGGAATTTTTAATGAATAAGGAAGGATCACAAGTTGAAGCTTTAAAACCATGGTTTAAAAGAGAAGAAGTAAAACATTCAAACCAAGCTCTTGGAGCTTGTTTGAGACCATACAAAGATTTTTGAAGTTTGCAAACATAACTAGGATTATTTTTGTCAATAAAACCTTGAGGTTGTTGCATAAAGACTTCCTCCTCTAACTCACCATGGAGAAAAGCATTTTTAACATCTAATTGTTGAAGAGGCCAATTAAAATTAGCAGCTAAAGAAAGAATAATCCTTACTGTTGGTTTTTTAACAACTGGACTAAAGGTCTCGAAATAGTCTACGCCTTCCTCTTGATGATATCCTTTAGCAACGAGTCTAGCTTTGTAACGAGATATACTTCCATCAGGGTTCCTTTTAATTTTGTAAACCCATTTGCATCCAATAATGTTTTTGTTTGATGGAGGTGGAACAAGGGTCCAAGTATTTTGATGAACGAGGGCTTGGAATTCAGTTGTCATTGCATTTTTCCATTCATCCATCCTAGCAGCAGCAGTAAAGGAGGAAGGTTCATTTTGAGGAATAGAAAAGTTTGCAAGAAAGACCTTCTTTTTCGAAATTCCTGATTTTCCTCTGGTTTGCATAGGATGTGTATTGATTGGAACCTGAGTTTCGGCAGAGGATGTGGTTTGAGAATTAATATTGGTAGTGGAATCAATGGTTATATTTTCTTGAATAGGAACTTCGTTTGTCTGAGTAGGATTTAAGGGATTGGGAGTATTAATGGAAGGTATATTTTCAATAAGAGTACTTGAACTGTCTTCAGCCATAGGTATTGTACAAGTTTCAGCCATAGTAGGAGCATTGGTAATAGGTTGAACAGGAACATTTAGAAGCATTGAGCCATGTGTTTGGTCAGTGTGTGTAGAAATTGGAGTGTCAGACTCAATAGTTGATGTTATGGGAGGGATAATAGTATTAGAAGTGATGTCTATTCTACTAGTATGATCTGTAGGTAAAAAAAGATGAGAAAAATCAGATCTTAGAATAGGATTATTGGCAGAGGAAGAAACATCATGTTTGTTTATGTTATAGGGAAAGAGATTTTCTTCAAATACCATATGTCTAGAAATGAAATATTTGTTGGTTTCAGGATTAAAGCATAGATAGCCTTTATACCCCAAAGGATATCCAAGAAATATGCATCTTGCTGTTCTTGGTTCCAACTTATATTTATTGTAAGGTCTTAATAATGGATAGCAAGCACAACCAAAACCTTTAAGACAGAGTAATCATGAGTCTTTTTATATAAAAGTTCAAAATGAGATATGTTACCTAAAGAGGCTGATGGTAATCTATTGATTAAAAAGGTTGCAGTTGAGCAGGCATAAGTCCAAAATTTAAGAGGAATGCTAGATTTAGACATTAGAGAAAGAGTTGTTTCTATAATGTGTCTATGTTTCCTTTCAGCAAGACCATTTTGTTCTGGGGTATGAGGACATGACTTTTGATGAAGAATCCCTTTGGAATTGAAGAAGGCCTGAAGTTCATTATTAACATATTCACCTCCTCCATCGCTTCTAAAGACTTTAATCTTGCTAGATAAACTATTTTCTATGAAAGGAAAGAACCTTTTAATTACAGAACAAACATCAGATTTATAACAAATAGGAAAAATCCAAGTATATCGTGTGAAATCATCGATAAAGCAGACATAATATTTGAAACCATTTATTGAAATTTCAGAAGCAGGACCCCATACATCACTATGTATTAACTCTAAAGGAGAAGAGCTAGTAGATTTAGAATGAGGAAACATTTGTTTGCTCATATTCCCTGCTAAACAGTGTTTACAAATTTGATTTGTAGAAGATACATTGTAAGGTAAACAACGAAAGACATGTTGCATAACAGAGAAACAGGGATGGCCTAGTCTATCATGCCACTTAGCTGCTGAGTTTTTAACACCTACATTAGCCTGCAAATTGGAAGAAGCAACAGTTGTGGTTAAGGGATACAAACCATCTTTGCATAATCCTTGAAATAAAATTCTATCAGTTTGCTTATCTTTAATCAAAAATTTGGATTCATCAAAAACAAACTTGCAATTATTATCAACACACAGTTGATGAATAGATAATAAATTTGAAGATATCTGCGGGACTCGAAATAAATTGGATAAAAGAAAGGAATGATGTGGGGTTGGAAGTATACCAGATCCTTGATGAGATGTAGATAGTGATTGACCATTACCCACGGTTATGTTTTCTTCTCCATTGTATGCTGCTGAGATGTTTAGGTTGCCAAAATCATGTGTAAGGTGTGCATTACAACCTGAGTCAGTGAGCCATACAGAGTTATCTCGAGAAGTTGATGCAATGTCAGATGTTTTTGAGATAGAAGCTGAGGCAGCCATTGCTGCAAGTGTTGATGGTGGATGTCTTCCTTGGTATGCATAATCCATTCTATGATAGCAATCAAGAGCATTGTGTCCATATCGATTACAGATTTGATAGGACACTTTGTTTGAATTTGGGTCATTGCCAGTGTTCTGGTATGCACAGTTCATGCGGTGATAACAATCTAAGGCATTGTGCCCATACCTTTTGCATATTTGACAGTTGACTTTGTGCGGATTGGAATTATGATCATTAACAGTGTTCTGCAATGAGGAATATGGAATAGATGAAGAAAAATTTGTGGTTGTGTTACCAGAATTTGTATATGAAATTCTTCCTCGTCCTCCATTGTTGCGACCACGTCCTCTAGACGAATTACGCCATGAACCACGACCACCATTTGAATTCATAACAGTTGCAGTCATCGCAAGATTTCCAAGAGTCCCGACTTCATCGTTCTTGATCTGTAATTCAAGAATGGTTTCTTCTGATTTCAACAGATCATGAAGTTCATCTAATTTGATTTCTTCTGATCTTGCCCTCAATGATGTTTTTAACATATTGTATGCACTTGGCAATCCAAAGAATAGTATAAAGAACAACATCCTCAGGATCAATTTTAACATTCGCAGCAGCAAGACGATGAACTAGGGTTTTGATTCTTTGAATGTAGAAATCAACGTTTTCACTAGCTTTCTTGGAAATGCTCTGTAATTCCGATTTGAGACTGATTATACTTGATCTTGTTCGAGAGAAGAAATGTTTTGCCAGAGTTTCCCACATTTCTTTTGAATTCTTGGAGCCAACAGCGTAAGATAGGGCAACTTGGGTTAGCGTTGCTCCGAGTAAAGTCATGACTGCTTGATCTTTTTCATACCAGGCTATGTATTCTGGATTATCTTCGTCTGAATCGGAATCATTCTTGACGGTCTTGTTTGGTGCAGGGATTGTTCCGTCAATGTAGCCGTATAACTTGTGCGCTTTGAGTAATGGAGTGATCTGAAAACTCCAAAGAATATAATTGGATGAATCAAGCCTCACAGAAACCAGATTACAAATGTTGGTTAAGAGATGAATAGAGGCATTATTGGACGAAATCGCCATTGTTGAAGATGAAACAAAGAAAGGAAAGGTGAGTTGCAGAGACGGAAGTTGAGAAAGAGAGAGTAAAGTATGAGAGAGAAGAAAATTTTAGAAAAGAAATTGGAGAGATTGATCAAGGAAGAAGATGATGTGTAGCGCAAGGGATGGAGACGTGTGTCGCTTGCTCACGATACCATAAAGTGAGTCAAGCATGAATAACTTCTTTACAAAAATTAATTACAAATAGAGGTCAAATAACCAGTATTTATACAAGAGGATTACTAAATAAGGCTGATATTCTACACATAATTCATGAAATTGATTGAAACTTATCTTGAAACTCATTTACAAAAAATTACGGAATCTGGAATTGAAATTCGATGGAATGTTGAATTTGATTAATTTTCCTTGAACTCTTTTTTTAGAAAACTTATATATATATATATATATATATATATATATATATATATATATATATATATATATATATATATATATATATAAATGTCAATATTTCTTTTAAGACTTCTATAATATATTTTTTTAAACCCATTCGTTTTTTACTAAATTCAAAAAATAAAATTATATATATATATATATATATATATATATATTTTGAGAATAAATAAAATAATATATGTATATGCGAATATAAACATTTTTGTTTTGGACTAATTTATTTATTTATTTTAATTGTAAAAGCACAATTTGTGTTAATTCAAACAAAAACCTTTTAAAAAAAAAAAAAAATTTACATGTATTATATATGGACATAAATGTCAAAACTTTTTTTTGTATGATTCCTACACTATTTGTCAAACCATTTTCTTTTTCAAAAACAAACAAATATAAAAACATAATTTTTTTTACTATTATTATTGTTTTTTACAATTATTTTATTTTATTTTTGCAGGATTTCAACTTTTTACTCGTTATTTATACGAGGTTCAATCATCAACAAGGTAAATAAAGGTAATTTTTTTTAATATATATAAACATCTACGAGCACTTGACGAATGAACATCCGCGAGGACTTAAACGTTCCAAGTTTATCCTCCCAGTGTTTATCGTTGATCTTGCGTCCAAGAAATGTTTCATGATCCAAGGAGTACAAGATGAACATCTGCGAGGACTTAAACGTTCCAAGTTTATCCTCCAGTGTTTTATTGCAGATTTTGCATCCAAAAGTGTTCCACAATGAACATCTGCGAGCACTTAACGAATGAACATCCGCGAAGACTTAAACGTTCCACTTTTATCCTCCTAGTGTTTATCGTTGATCTTGCACCTAAGCAATGTTCCATGATCCAAGGAGTACAAGATGAACATCTGCGAGGACTTAAACGTTCCAAGTTTATCCTCCAGTGTTTTACTGCAGATTTTGAACCTAGAAGTGTTCCACAATGAACATCTGCGAGCACTTGACGAATGAACATCCACGAGAACTTAAACGTTCAAGTTTATCCTCCTAGTGTTTATCGTTGATCTTGCACCCAAGAAATGTTTCATGATCCAAGGAGTACAAGATGAATATGTGCAAGGACTTAAACTTTCCAAGTTTATCATCCAGTGTTTTATTGCAGATTTTGCACCTAGAAGTGTTCCACAATGAACATCTGCGAGCACTTGATGAGTGAACATCTGCGAGGACTTAAACGTTCCAAGTTTATCCTCCAGTGTTTTATTGCA
Source organism: Sicyos edulis (assembly GCA_036507275.1). Classification (NCBI taxonomy): domain Eukaryota; kingdom Viridiplantae; phylum Streptophyta; class Magnoliopsida; order Cucurbitales; family Cucurbitaceae; genus Sicyos; species Sicyos edulis. The sequence continues at coordinate 27,104,998 of CM071848.1, forward strand.
GATTTTGCATCCAAAAGTGTTCCACAATGAACATCTGCGAGTACTTAACGAATGAACATCCGCGAGGACTTAAACGTTCCAATTTTATCCTCCTAGTGTTTATCGTTGATCTTGCACCTAAGCAATGTTCCATGATCCAAGGAGTACAAATGAACATCTGCGAGGACTTAAACGTTCCAAGTTTATCCTCGAGTGTTTTACTGTAGATTTTGCACCTAGAAGTGTTCCACAATGAACATCTGCGAGCGCTTGACGAATGAACATCCACGAGAACTTAAACGTTCAAGTTTATCCTCCTAGTGTTTATAATTGATCTTGCACCCAAGAAATGTTTCATGATCCAAGGAGTACAAGATGAATATTTGCAAGGACTTAAACTTTCCAAGTTTATCATCCAGTGTTTTATTGCAGACTTTGCACCTAGAATTGTTCCACAATGAACATCTGCGAGCACTTGACGAGTGAACATCTACGAGGACTTAAACGTTCAAGTTTATCCTCCCAGTGTTTATCCTTGATCTTACATCCAAGAAATGTTCCATGATCCAAGGAATACATTAAAACAAGCGTCCAGGTCTTGGAACAAGAGATTTGATGATGTAATCAAGTCGTATGGTTTTGAGCAGAACATTGATGAGCCTGGTGTTTATAAGAAAATCAATGACAATAAAGTAGCATTCATATTATTATATATAGATGACATCTTATTCATTGGAAATGATGTAAGAGTATTGATTGATATCAAGCAGTGGCTAGCTAACCAATTCGAGAAGAAGGATTTGGGTGATGCTTCGTATGTCCTTGAGATCTAGATAATAAGGGATCAGTGCAAGAGAACATTAGCCTTGTCTCAGACATCGTATATTGATAAGATGCTTGTCAGGTATGCGATGAAAGATTCTAAGAAAGGTCATTTACCTTTTAGGCATGGAATCTCATTGTCTAAGGATAATAGTCCTAAGACACCTCAAGAAGTTGAGGAAATGAGACAGATACCCTACGCTTCAGCAGTAGGGAGCTTGATGTACGCTATGTTGTGTACAAGACCTGACATTTGTCAGCAGATATCAGTCAAATCCAGGAATTGATCACTGGATTGCTGTTAAGAATATTCTCAAGTATCTTAGGAGAACGAGAAATTATATGCTTGTGTACGGTAATAAAGATTTGATCCTTACTAGGTACACAAACTTGATTTTCAAACTGATAAGGACTCTAAGAAGTCTACATCAGGTTAAGTGTTCACCCTCAACAGCGCAACTGTAGTTTGGAGAAGCATCAAGCAAGGATGCTGTAACAGCTCAGTTTCCTATTCCAGTTTTCGAGGTGCCTTCGGGTCAAGATTCGGTTGTTTGGTTGGGTCTTAGAGCGGTTTTGACCCTTGGGGGTATTTTGGTCTTTTGGCTCCCCGGGCAGGATTTGTGGTTTTCAGGGCTTTGAGGTAGCTCTTGCCTTTGTCGAGGCTTGTTTGTTGTTGGCTGCGAGTTCCGTGGTGTTTGGGCTAGTCGGTTGGATGCTCGGTTGTGGTTTGGGCTTTGGCAAAGTGATGCTTGGTTGTGTGCTTCCTTTGGGATTCGAGCCCAAGCCCTTATTATTGATTTGGGAGTTGGATTTAAGTGAGTTTTATTTATTGGAAAAGGTTGCTTCAGTCGGGTCTCGAAGGAGGAAGCCGGGAAATGGGATTTTAAGGTTTTACAAATTGGATAAAAGTGGATAAGGATGGAAAATGGAATAAAATCCCATTTTTCCCATTTTTCCCATTTTTCCTTTTATTTCCCATTTTCTTTTATTTTTTTCCCAAAATGCCTTTTCTCTCTCTCTCTCTCTCTCTCTCTCTCTCCCCGAGTTAGCCCCCCCACCTAGCCCGAGCCAGCCCCTCCAGCTCGCCCAGCCCAGCTAGCCCGAGCCAGGTCGCCCAACCCAGCCAACTCGAGCTCCCCACTCGGTTGTCACCCACCACTCGCGTCGCCCGGCTCGTCCCCACGCCGCCCCTCGCGCGATCTTGCGCCGCCTTCGCCCAGGCCCCGCGTCGCCTAGCTCGCCTGAGCCTCACACAGTGTCGCCAGGTCTCGTCCGCGCCCGTGTTGCCCAAAGGCCGAGCCGCCGCTGCGTGTCGCCTCGCTCGCCACCATGTGTCCCTGCCAAGCGCGCGCGCACACTCGTGTCGCTCAGCGCCCGTCAATATGCGACCAGCGCTTGCCAGCGCCCGAGCCTAGCGCGCCCGCGCGCCATCCTCGCGCTGTCTGCGCCCATCACCGCCTAGCCTGCTCAAATAGCTCGTCGTTCGCGTGTCAGCCGCGCCTCGTGAGTTGCTCCCGAGCTGAGCCCTGTTTATTTTATTATTATTTAGGCCTATTGTGTGATTATTGATGTGTTTGTTTGGCTCGTTATACGTTGCTCGGGTTCGATCGCAGTTAATTTTATTGTGTGTTGTTGCCTTCCGACCAGGTAAGGATTTCTTATCGGAGTTGTGTGGGCCCTGCGATATATTATGTGATTGCTGATTGTATGCTTGTTTGTGTTTATTGACATGTTTAGTGATAAGTTCTCTATTCTGAATTCTCGATTGGCATGATTTCCTATGTTGTTTCTCATGTTAGTCCATGCTAGGTTGTTCCTTTCTGGCATGCTCGTATCTGTTCTTGCTTCGTAGTATCATGCTAGGTTCGTTGTATTCTTTTGAGCACGTATTGGATTGATTGGATTGTTTGCTGATTGCTATGACAGGTTAGAGTTTAGGTAGATAGCGTCATCCGGGTCGGGTGCATAACGAACCTTGCATCCCCGACAGGGACGTACGAGATGGAGCTCCGTCCCTGATCCCGTTAGGGACTAGCTAACCATAACGGAGGGCCCCGCAATCTTGGGTGAGGGTGGCAGACTGTTAAATGCCCTAACGGTCAGGATGATGACTTGGCATTGCCTTGTCCCCGACAGTCGGCACGTCCTCAGCGTGTTTCGGCGGTAGCCTTTGAGTTGCCACCTGATAGGGCAAGGACGGCTTCCTGGTGTAAGCCTACCACGACCCGTGCCTTAGCCTCAGGTGCGGTGGTTCAGGCTGACATAGTTCACGTGTCTAGGTCTCACACCCCTATGTCAGTGACACCGATCCAGAGATTTAGTTAGGCGTGGTGATCGGACATGGGCGACTTGCCCGATGAACCCAAAGACTTCATAGTCCGCAGTGAGCACGCGCGGTGCGCAACGCGCACATTATAGCGCCGACCGAGAGCTCCTCGGGATCTTGAGTCGAGTGCACCTTTCGCCGACGATGAGACAAAGTTGAGGCCGGGACTTGTTTCTCATATAGGGCGTATTGTGTGGTGAGTTATTTCCGGACTAAGACCCTGAGTTGGCAGCCGAGGCCCAAGTGTGGGCTAAGCTGTGTGCTCTATTCTGTGTTTATATTCATAGCTTTCATACCTTTCTGCTAGATGACCATGTGTATCGTATTGTACCCAGGTTGGGGATTCTTATTGAGTAATTCGTTACTCACCCTTATTATGTGGTTTTCCACAGGTAGCCATGGTGCGAGACAGGATGGCTGGAGGAGGAGCTGTGATCATGGAAACCCGTTGTTCAGCTCTGAGTTTTATGTTTATGATTTAAATGTCCTCTTAATGCATGTAGTTGGGCACGGAGCCCTAGGGTGTTTTCTGAATGTATTTCCGGATTCTAGCATTGTTGTAACTATTGTAAAGTTTGTATGTTTTAATAAATCTCTGATTAGAGTAAGTTTTGTAAATGTATTTGTCTTGGAACAGGTGCTTGGAAACAGGGACAGGTTCCAGGAATTGATGTTGATTTTTAAATGGATGTTTTATGTTTTAGTTTTTACTTAGAATCCGAACACCATCTTGCGAATTTTCTGTAGATTTGTATGCATGCATTGAGGTAACGGCCTATTTTAGAACCCCATTCGGGTCGGGTCGTTACAAGTTGGTATCAGAGTTTAGAGTCATAGATTCTATAGACTGACCTTTGTTGTAGGTCGTTTTTCCATGATCATCAGCACTCCGACAGTCATCAGGTACGCCTAAGTTTATTGTTTTAAAGAAAGGGGTAAGAATTTACAATACTTTTCATCTAGTGTATGCCTTGTGTAGTGTTGTGGAGCGGAGACGAGCAGGTTCTGACTCGTTGTTGGTTTGGGCTTAGAGAGCCATCATGCCAACTTTCCGCAGTGTGAGCATTATATAGCAGCTTGTTGAGGTATCCAGATAGATTTGGATGCCCCTGGGATGTTGTCCACGAGGGAGGCAGAGCTTAGACTCCCGTAGGCCATTTGTGGCCCAGTTGCTGCTTTTCCCCTAGTGAGAGGGTGGAGGTGCTTTGTGCAGATCGCCAATATGTTGATCGCACTCAGAGGAGCAGGACGCTTGGCATGTCCGACCGAGGAGTTGGACTGATCGTGTTGATGTTGAGGCCGCGTCCAGGGTTGTTTAGACCCGTCGGCCAGAGTTGGCCCTGGCAGTTGAGTTGCCTAGAGGAGGGGGTAGAGGCTAGCACGCCTCAGAGTGAGACTCCTTGAGCAGAGTGTGCTCCAGCCATGAGAGATTTGATGGCAGGTCTTTAGCTATTAGAGAGCGGAGACCCAGGCGCAATTTGTAGAGCGTAGTGAGGAGTCCCGGGCACAGATAGCCCAGCTGACAAAGTTTGTTTCAGCATTTCCCCCCAGTAGCTCTTGTAGCCCCAGAGGTTCCCGGTAGGGCATGATCAACAGGTTTATTCAGATGAGATTGTTGGCGATGATGGCGCCGCCCAGTTTGGCAAGTGGATGCCTGTAGAGCTCGATGTTTTAGTAAGCCCTGCTGCTAGTAGTAAAGCGGTTGCCCAAGTTTGAGTTTAGCATCCATGTGTTGGGATACCCTGCTGTTCAGAGGTCGAGGTGTGCCGTTCCTATGCTGTTTGGTACAGCAGTTGGTGGTGGAAGTCCCTTGTGAGAGGTGGACTAGCAGAGTCTCCACCAGTCGCCCGATTGATTGGCAAGTTACCGTGTTAGTGGCTTGAGGCAGATGTAGAGACATCTTTGCCCCCTTGCAAGCCTGCTGTTGTTTAACAGCCCAGTTTCCTCAGATGTTTGGTAGAGTTGAGCACTCTTCCTTGGTGAGCTCCTAGAGTGGAGCTAGCTGCTGCTTGTTGAGAGTTCCGGCCAGAGTTTTGTTGAGCATCATGAGGAGATGCTAGTGTAGGCCGTGGGCCTTCGGTTTGATGAGATGCCATAGGCATGGTTGTTTGAGTTGAGCCCTTGTATGCCTAGCCAGAGTTGTTGTCACTTGAGGTAGTGACCTTGCTGGCCCCATCTGTAGTAAGATGTGGATTTGGTAGTAGTGGCACTTGAGGTGCATTGGTTGGTGTGCCACTTTGGCACTAAGTCTGGTTTGGCTTGAGTTTGGCATGGGCATAGCAGATGGTTCTATGCCGTTCGGAGTTCAGCGCACTTCTTTAGCCTTGGATCCGTTATGGCAGTTGCACCTGTTTAGGTCGTGCCAGAGGGCTAGTTCAGTGGTAGTCGATGGACTACAAGTGAAAGGATGCTCGAGAGGAGCCGGAGCCTCTTCCCAGTGTTACTGGGGGTTGAGTAAGTAGGCAGATTTGCGGTTGGTAAGTGTTGGTGCGCGTGAGTCTCGCGCTAGTGTTAAGGCCAAGAGATTCCTTGTGGTTGGTAGTACGGTCAACTACCTTTGAGTGCCTTAATCTGAGGAGAGTTGAGCATCGTAGATGCAAGTTTGGTCCAGCAGAGGGACCCTGAGTTGGATGCTCATGAGATGAGTTGGATGCCATGAGGCGAGTTGGATGCCTTTGAGGCGAGATGAGTTGATGCCTTGCGAGAGGATTTGGATGCCTTATGGGTAAGCACCCTTGCTAGAGGCTTGGTATAAAGTAAGATTCAGTTTGGCATGGTTATGCTTTTGTAAAGCAAGGTTGCCTCAGCTTTGAGCATCGTGTGGAGATGGAACTTTTGGTGTTCCATCGGTTGGAGTTCAGTTGGAAACTGAACAAGAGCGGTGGTAGCAAAGCCGCGCAGTTTCTGATCGCCTTGGCTAAGAGAGTTGTTTGGATTCTTTCCTTGGGTAGAGGCCTTGTTGTGGCTGATGTTTGAGTAGGAGGACGACGCATTCCGTAGCGTTTGAGGTCCTCTTGGTTCCCAAGGAGTTGGAGTTGGCCAGCATGGTTGAGATGCTGGAGAGAGTTGTGCCTGTTCAGGTAGTTGGCTGTTAGCTCGTTTGTCGACAGTGTGTGTCGAGGGTTACCGAAGAACCCTAGGTTGTGGAGAGCCTCTCCAGAGCTCAGTCAGGCCCAGCTAGTGAGTTTCAGTTGGCTAGCTGGAGGCGTGTAGTTTGTAGCCTCGGTTGTGTTGCTGGCAGTCTTGGTAGACTAGCAAGCCAGTGTTTGTTTGGAGTAGAGTCTGGATTGGTTCCGGTGCGGTGGCAAGTTGATGCTTGGTGTTGACCAAGGTGTGGTTTGGAGCTGCTAGAGATTAGTTTTGCTTGTGGGGCGAGTGGTTCGTGCCCTGTTGGTGGTTTTCCTGTTTCCAGGATGTTGAGTTGCCCCGTTTGGCATTTGGAGGTTCAGTCTGAGATGGACCCCTGTTGTTGCCCCGTGAGATTTAGATGTTGTTGCTCTAGTGGAGCAAGACAGTGAGCGTATGTGGAGCTCTCTGTCCTTCGGTTGTCTGCTTGTAAGAGCCGTTTCCTTCTGGGAGTTGCCAGATTTCTCCCGTAGCCATGAGTTGATGGTAGAGGTGCTAGCTAGAAGGAAAAGTTTGTTGGCTGCTTGGAAGCAGTTGTTTGTCCAGTTAAGCGGACTCTTGGATCGTGTTCTAGAGGCTGCAGTAAGGGTTGTTTAGCCTCGTGTGAGGTTTGGTCCTCTTGTTGTTTCGAGAGCTAGTTCGGTTCTAGCTGGAGGGCGTTGCCCTGAGGTCTTTTTCCTAGTCAGGAAGTTTTGGGAGTTGACCCCTCCCTCGGCAGTTGAGCAAGTGTTGTTAGTTTCGTAATGGTGGTCCGATTGGTTGAGTTTTCCCTTAGGTGTTGCTTCCAAGAGAGTTGGTTTCTGTTGCCTTGGGTTTGAGCAAGTCAGCGAGCGTGTGCGATGTTCGCTGCCCTTCAGAGTTTGCTTGCTGGGAAATCGTTTCCCGTTTAGCAGGAGTCAGCTTAGCTCCTGAGTTGTGTAGTGGATCGAGTAGCGCAAATGGTCACCCCAATGAGAGGGTCCTCGCTTTGTGTTGTTAGCAAGCAAGAGTTGTTTGTCCCATGCAAGGGCGGTGGCCACCAAGAAGAGTTGTTTCGGCAAGTTGTTGGTTCTTTGGGGATTGAAGTTTTCCCTTTCCCCCTAGTCTCTGTGGTGGTTGAGTTGCTCCCTGGATGTCAGCCTCGAGTGTTAGCTTCAGAGGTAGTCTTGCAGATTCGTGTGGCTCAGGATCCGTAAGCTTTGAGGTTGTCGTTATCCGTTTTCCTTGTGAGGTTTCAGGAGTGGAGCTTCTGGTTGGAAGTTGAGTTAGGCTTAAGCTAAAAGGAGAAGTCCTTCTCGGGCTTTGCTTCTTGTTGTTGTGCGTTCGCAGTTGGCGATAGCAGAGCCTCGTTTGAGTGAGTCGGCACGGAGGTTCCGTGGCTTTGGTTTGGAAAGCTGTTGAGCTGTTTTCCTCAAGGTGTTGTGCCGCGGATAGCTGCGTGATGGCTTAGTCCTTGCAGCCCGAGATTCCTTGAGAGGAATGTTGGTTGTTCCTTGCCTGTCAGTGTTTTCTTAGGCCAGTTGCTGGTAGGTTTGCTCCGAAAAGTTTGCGTTCGGCCAATGAGGAGTTCTAGTTTGTTGGTTTGGCCGAGTGGAGCCTGTGCCTGGCCCTTGTCTTTTAAAGGTGGTCGTAGCTGAAGTTTCAGCTGGTGTGAGTGTTGTTAACCATTGGGTGTACCAGGATGGTGCCCCTTGCCTTTTTTATCAGTCGCCAGTTGGTGATTCGATTGGATTTCGTTAAGGCTGTAGGCAAGGTTTGAGGTTCGCTAGTCTCTATGAAGTAAGAGTTGGCCGTTTGGTTTTCTGGAACCTGGAAGGTTCAGTTGTTTGGCCAGCTTGTGTAGGGTTGAGGCTGTTTGTGAACAGCTGTGAGCTTCCAGAGGAGTTTTGCCAGTGCGTGGTGTAGAGTTTCAGAGCTTGTGGCCCGTCCCGAGTTTGCTGAGAGTAGAACTCTTTGAGAGTTGGTGCGAGTTGAGGACGTGGTTTGCCGTCTATTCCCTTTGGAGTTCAGTGTATGCCCAGTCTTGGTTGAGATAGTTGTGGCAGTCTGGATGGCATTCTGCCTTTGAGCCTTTGAGAACCCAAGAGGGTTTGGTTTTTGAAGAAGGGCTAGTGTTGTCTCGGTCGAGAAGTTCAGTTGGCTGGATCAGTGGAGTTTTCCTGGAGCTGTTTCGTCTTAGGACTTTCGAGGACAAAAGTCATAAAAGGAGGGAGTATTGTAACAGCTCAGTTTCCTATTCCAGTTTTCGAGGTGCCTTCGGGTCAAGATTCGGTTGTTTGGTTGGGTCTTAGAGCGGTTTTGACCCTTGGGGGTCTTTTGGTCTTTTGGCTCCCTGGGCAGGATTTGTGGTTTTCAGGGCTTCGAGGTAGCTCTTGCCTTTGTCGAGGCTTGTTTGTTGTTGGCTGCGAGTTCCGTGGTGTTTGGGCTAGTCGGTTGGATGCTCGGTTGTGGTTTGGGCTTTGGCAAAGTGATGGTTGGTTGTGTGCTTCCTTTGGGATTCAAGCCCGGGCCCTTATTGTTGATTTGGGAGTTGGATTTAAGTGAGTTTTATTTATTGGAAAAGGTTGCTTCAGTCGGGTCTCGAAGGAGGAAGCCGGGAAATGGGATTTTAAGGTTTTAAAAATTGGATAAAAGTGGATAAGGATGGAAAATGGAATAAAATCCCATTTTTCCATTTTTTCCCATTTTTCCTTTTATTTCCCATTTTCTTTTATTTTTTTCCCAAAATCCCTTTTCTCTCTCTCTCTCTCTCTCTCTCTCTCTCTCTCTCTCTCTCTCTCTCTCTCTCTCTCTCTCTCTCTCTCTTCGAGCTAGCCCCCCTACCTAGCCCGCAGCCCCTCCAGCTCGCCCAGCCCAGCTAGCCCGAGCCAGGTCGCTAGCCACTTGGGTCGCCCAACCCAGCCAGCCCGCTCGCCCAGCCAGCCCGAGCGCCCAGCCCTGGTCTTCAGCCCTGCTCGCGTCGTCCAGCTTGTCCCGCGTCACCCCTGCGCTATGCCGAGTTGCCCTCGCCTAGGCCCCGCGTCGCCTAGCTCGCCCGAGCCTCGCACAGTGTCGCCAGGTCTCTTTCGCGCCAGTGTAGCCCAGTGCCGAGCCGTCGCGTCGTGTCGCTCGCGCCCGCGTGCAGTCCCTATGCCGAGCCGCGCCGCTCGCCCAGCCGAGCGAGCGCCTGCGCCCGCGCGCCCTTGTGTCGCTCAGCGCCCGTCCGCGCATAGCCAGCGCCCGAGCCCAGCGCTCCAGCGCCCATCCCTGCGCCTGTCTACGCCCATCAGCTGCCTAGCCCGTGTAGCCGGCTCGTTCGCGTGTCAGCCGCGCCTCGTGAGTTTCTCCCGAGCCGAGCTCTATTTATTTTATTATTATTTAGGCCTATTGTGTCATTATTGATGTGTTTGTTTGGCTCGCTATAGGTTGCTCGGGTTCGATCGCAATTAATTTTATTGTGTGTTGTTGCCTTCCGACCAGGTAAGGATTTCTTACCGAAGTTGTGTGGGCCCTGCGATATATTATGTGATTGCTGATTGTATGCTTGTTTGTGTTTATTGACATGTTTAGTGATAAGTGCTCTATTATGAATTCCCGACTGGCATGATTTCCTATGTTGTTTCTCATGTTAGTCCGTGCTAGGTTGTTCCTTTCTGGCATGCTCGTATCTGTTTTTGCTTCGTAGTATCATGCTAGGTTCGTTGTATTCTTTTGAACACGTATTGGATTGATTGGATTGTTTGCTGATTGCTATGACAGGTTAGAGTTCAGGTAGATAGCATCATCCGGGCCGGGTGCATAACGAACCTTGCATCCCCGATGTGGGGACGTGACGAGATGGAGCTCGTCCTCGATCCCGCGCTAGGGACTAGCTAACCCTAACGGCGGGCCCCGCAATCTTGGATGAGGGTGGCAGACTGTTAAATGCCCCAACGATTGGGATGATGACTTGGCATTGCCTTGTCCCCGGACAATGACACGCCCTCGGCGTGTTTCGCAGAGCCCTTGAGTTGCCACCGGATAGGGCAAGACGACTTCTGGTGTAAGCCTACCACGACCCGTGCCTTAGCCTCACAAGGTGCGGTGGTTCAGCCGACATAGTTCACGTGTCCAAGTCTCACACCCCTATGTCAGTGACACCGATCCAGAGATTTAGTTAGGCGTGGTGACTCGACATGGGCAGCTTTCCACTAGACCCGGCACCCCCCATAGTCTGCAGTAGAACGCGGTGCGTGCGAACGCTCATTATAGCGCTGACCGGAGAGCTCCTCGGGATCTTGAGCCGCACACCTTTCGCCGATAGTAGAGACAGCCGAGGTCGGGACTTGTTTCTCGTATAGGGCGTATTGAGTGGTGAGTTATTTCCTGACTAAGACCGAGTTGGCGGTGAGGCCCAAGTGTGGGCTAAGCCGTGTGCTCTATTCTGTGTGTTTATATTCATAGCTTTCATACCTTTCTCGCTAGATGAGCATGTGTATCGTATTGTACCCAAAGTGTTGGGGATTCTTATTGAGTAATTCGTTACTCACCCTTATTATGTGGTTTTCCACAGTAGCCATGGTGCGAGACAGATGGTGGAGGAGGAGGAGTGATCATGGAAACCCGTTGTTCAACTCTCGAGTTTTATGTTTATGATTTAAATGTCCTCTGAATGCATGTAGTTGGGCACGGGGCCCTAGGGTGTTTTCTGAATGTATTTCCGGATTCTAGCATTGTTGTAACTATTGTAAAGTTTGTATGTTTTAATAAATCTCTGATCAGAGTAAGTTTTGTAAATGTATTTGTCTTGGAACAGGTGCTTGGAAACAGGGGACAGTTCCGTGAATTGATGTTGATTTTTAAATGGATGTTTTATGTTTTAGTTTTTACTTAGAATCCGAACACCATCTTGCGAATTTTCTGTAGATATGTATGCATGCATTGAGGTAACGACCTATTTTAGAATCCCATTCGGGTCGGGTCGTTACAGATGCATTGCAGACTCCACTATGGAAGCTGAGTACGTAGCTGCTTGTGATGCAGCAAAAGAGGCAGTATGGTTGAAAAACTTCCTTGCAAATTTGGAAGTGGTTGCGGGTATGGATAAGTCGATCACTTTATATTATGATAACAACGAGGCTGTGGCTAACTCCAGGGAACCTAGAAGCCATAAACAAGGGAAGAATATAGAGAGGAAATACCACCTTAATAGAGAGATAGTGCATTGAGGCGAAATTGTTGTCACCAAGATTAACACGGTTGACAATGTTGCTGATCCTTTTACAAAGGCTCACCCGCCTAAAGTGTTCGAGAGTCACTTAAAGAGTTTGGGTCTACGAGAGGCATCTCCTATGGTCTAGAGCAACTATGAGATTGATTTTTGGCTTTACATGTAACAAATCTTACTAGAACTTTACTGCAAGTTGGAGATTGTTAGGGATTGTGCCTTAAAGGCCTAGTAGTTTGTAACTAAAGAACAAGCATTTAATGTTAGACGTTAAATGCTATATTTCAGTTATTAATAAAGGTTATTATTTTCATTAATTGAGCATTCAATATACAAACGTCGTTAAACTTTATCGCATTAATGGGATTAATAGCGATATTCCCATGGTTATTTGGATGTACACTAGGACAAGTATGTGAAACATATAAGTGGATCTAGTTTCAAGTCAATAACCTAAAATGTTCACAGTCTATGGACTAAGGTTGGTGCCTAAGTCTTGGTGACACTGTTGGTACGACCTGCTTTACAAAGGTTGCAAACAACCTGATCCTGGTTGTTCATGTGGAGACATGTGAGTGGGGGTGCCTATGAAAAAAAGGAGTTTTTGCATAAGACAGGACCAGAAGTTTTATGATCGATCTAGTAATTTCGTTATAGAATCGTATCAACTACTTCACTAAGGATGATCGTATGTCGATGTGTTTCTAATCCTGAGTGGGTTGTGAACTCCTACTTTATGAAAGCGTCTTTTGATATGCATAGGTGTGACTAGGCAAATAGCGTGGGTCAATAATCCTCCCATGTTGGGGATTGCCGTAGTGAGTGGCTGCGAACGCAACATCACAAGAACGAATTCACGCCTTCTCGAATTTTGAGGAAGTTGTAGAGTTGTTCCCTTAAGAACTGATTTCGGGGCTTGGATAAAGGGATCCCGCCTCTCATTGGCTCGAGATGACATTGATTTATAGTTAGACTATAAAAACTTGTTCATTAGAGGAATCAATGGCGCTTAAGGAGAAAGATGTAATCATAGGGATAGAACGGATTTCTTGTCCCAACTGTGAATTACGATCAAGCTCGTGAAGGATCATATGACAGATGATCGATTTTATCCGTGGACGCTAACTTGTCCTATAGTGTGAAAGAGTCCAACACAGACCTTTAGTGGAATAATTCAGATGTTAACGAATAGGGATCAGATCCCGGGTCGTTGTAGCTTTCAACCTATAGGTCCATCGGTCCTCGAGCTAGCTGATACTTGCTGGTACACTGTTTTATTAGAGAGTGAGTTTGAAGAGTTCAAATTCACACATTAATTATGTGAGACATAATTAATATGAGCATAAAGTTTAAACTATTAAACTTGTAAATTAATATATTGGATCTATTAATTTAATATTTATTGAATAAGTATTAATAAGGAGAAATTAATTTATTTGATAAATTGATTATAAAATAATTATTTAATTAAGAGATCACAGTAAATTAATATGTTGGACATATTAATTGGTTTAATAGTTATTGGATAATTATTAAATGGAGAATATTGATTAATATGTTGAACATATTTGTTTGGTTAATAATTATTGGATAACTATTAAAGTAGAGAATTAATATATTGGATATATTAATTAGATATTTATTTATTTATAATATATTGGATATATTATGGAATTCAAATTTATTTGGTAAATATTAATTAAAATAAATAAAACAAAATATGGATTTTTCGAAAATTAAATGGGAAAAATCAAATGGAAAAAATGCATAATGCATTTGTCCCACATCGAAAAGGTGTACGTTGGAACCTCACCACTCCACTATAAATAGAAAGGCTTGGAGGCTTTCATTCTCATCCCACTCACTTTCAGAGTAACCTTTCTCCTAAGTTGAAAAACCTCTCTGAAAGCTGAGATCTCTTTTCTCCTCTATAGTCAGACTATTCTGACAAATGTTTTTAGCTCCTCTCTTTAAAGGCTTCCCATCAAGTACTCAGTGGTAGCAAAGCAGCCATAGCCTGAAAGAGCGGAGGAGATAGTTCAAGTTTTTCCATGGGGAATAGGTTATCTTGCTCAACATAAAGACCTACCAGATTAGATTAGAGGCGACAGTCAATGTAAGTATTCTTTTCCAATAACATGTCGATCACCTAGGGTATTGCATTTAGATTAATTAGATTAATCAAAGATAATTAATTAGATTAAGTATTGTGAAATTTTTTTATTATTCACACGCTTCCACTGCGTTAAATGCATGTTCCTACCACAATATTCCCAACACAATCAACTCCTCCGCTAGCCCTCTCGGTGCTGTCCCAAGTTACCTGGTGGAAAACCCACAGAAAATAAGGATGAGTACAAAGCACTCAATAAGAATCCCCAATCTGGGTACAGTACGAAACATCAAATCATCTAGCACCCTAGTATACATGCAAACTGTTACCAACACAGATCTTTTCTCATGAGCTACAGTGCAAATCCGGAATCCTCAGAATCTCCTACTTCCGACTTAATGATTGGCTCTCCAAACCAATCCCAATAGACATCCTTGAGGGTCTTTCTCCCTCGACCAAACTGTTCCTATGACAAACGGGATAGTACTCGATATCTTGCTCTAAACATTAGCCCGTGGGAGCTCTCCTCTCGGCGCATAACGTGTGTGGGGGCACATCGCATGATGCTGAAAACCTTGTAAGAATGTGGGACCTATACAAACTACATCGGTCCATGTACACATGCGTAAAGACTCGAAAGCAGTGTCACTAATCTACTGTAATGCGAGGTCCTCGGCACTCAACTGTAGCAGCCTGAATACCACAGACCTGAAGCTAAGAACCGTCCCGGGCAGGCTTGCACCCGTGATGTGTTCCGCTCTAGCAGGCTACAAACTAGGCTTATGCCATTGTGGTGAGCTAAACCATGCCCGAGTGCTGGGGTCGGTAATAAGTCCTCACTGATCATGACCTGTGGGGACAATATACGTTATGTCCGCTCTCAGCCTCTGGATGATGACAACCTGACAAGTTCTATCTAAGAATACACATCTCGTTTCAAACAGATCAAACATGCTCAATACATAGGGCCTAGCAGGATATTAACAACTCAACATAAACATTGGGATGCATGTTGGAAGAACAACCTAGCATGGTACTAACATGTCAACAGGAAACATACATGCTAACCGAAAACTGAATGAAAAATAGAACTTATCCATTAAACATGCTTGCAACAAACATACAATCATCCTATCCACTAAGCATGCTCGCAGTCAGTTAACAAGTAAATAGAATTCAATCATCGATGTAACGCAGGGCGCACACTACCCCGGTAAGAAATCCTTACCTAGAAAACAAGCATAAATCGCACAACAATAATAAAGTGCTCATTGAGCTGCATAATCAACATGAACCTAGCTGTAACGGCCCAGGTTTTCATCCCGGTCTTCCAAATATGCCTAGGGGTATTTTGGTAATTTGGTTAGGCCGTCAACGCCGTTTATGTCTTTTTCATTTGTTAAAATTATTGGATGGTCTTATGTAGGGTTTTGTTGCTTTGTGGATGTGTTTGGGCATGGAGAGATGCAAAAGTAAAATGGAGATTTTAAAGTGTGGGTGTTGGGATTCAAACCCAGGGTGTTAGGAAGTCAGGTGGGTGGAGTTGCCAGTTGAGCCATAGAAGGCACTTGTTGCTCTTTCCGCGGAATGTCTTGGTTAGCCTTGGTTCTTTGGGGTTTTGGTGCATTTGACTAAAAGAAGGGAAAATAGGGTTGATTGTGTTTTCTTCTCCAAAGCATCCATGGCCGCCCAAGCTCTTCTCTCCCAAGCCTCAAGTCGAGCTCCATCTCCCCTAGCAGCCCCGTTGTTCGATTGTCATCCCGGGTAAGATTCTTCGTTCTCTTCTTCTTCGTCTTTTCCGTTTGGTGTTCCTGTTGGCCGAGAGAGAAAAGAGGTGATTGGTGTGTTTTGTGTGCAACACCGAGAGGACACCCAAATTTCAAAGACGCTCAAAGCCAGCCCGCCATCGCCCGGCCAAGAAAGATCGCCTAGCCCATCGTGATAGCGCCCCGGCCAATGAGAGCGCCGCCGCCACCCTCTGCAGACGCCCATCGCGTCGCCAGCTTCGCGCCCAGATGCCCATCATCGAGTAGCCCTGCATCGCCCAGCCTGGCGTGCCTAGACGCCCATCGCGTCGCCTGCCTCACGCCAAGAGCCAGCGCCAAGCGCGCGCGCGCCGTGTCGCGCGCTCGTCTGTCAGCTTTCGGCTGCTGCCCCAGCCAGCGTCCGCGTCTCGCCCCCATCGCGTCTGCTTGCCGGCCCGCCGCTCTCCCGGCTGTCGGCCACCTTGCTACAGCAGCCACCGCGCCGCCATCGGCGCCCGGTGTCGTCGCGGCCACGTCGGTCCGCGCGCCAGCCCGTGTCGTGTGAGTGCTCCCGAGCCGAGCCCTGTGTGTTTTATTATATTTAGGCCTATGGATTATGATTATTGTTGTGCTTGTTAGGTTCTCATTAGCTAGCTCGAGATTGATCGCGGCTTAGGATTCTTGTGTGTAGTTGCCTTCCGACCAGGTAAGGATTTCTTACCGGAGTTGTGTGAGCCCTGCTATATAATATGTGATTGCTGTTTGTTTGCTTGTTTATGTTTATCAGCATGTTAGTGGATAGGTGCCCCGTCAATTCTCGACCGCATGAATCTCGTATTGTTTCTCATGTTAGTTCCATGCTAGGTTGTCCTGCTCGCATGCTCGATATCCTGTTCTTGCTTCGTAGTACCATGCTAGGTTCGTTGTTTCGCGTGGAGCACGCTTTTGGAATGTTTGCCGCTTTATGTTATAGTTTAGAGTTCAGATAGGTAGCATCATCCGGGCAAGGATGCATAACGTAACTTGCATCCACGATAGGGACGTACGAGGCAGTACTCCGTCCCTGATCCACCGTTAGGGTTTAGCTAACCCCAACGGCAGCCCAGTGCAATCTTGGGTGACGGTGGCAGACTGTTAAATGGCCCAACGGTCGGGATGATGACAAGGCATTGCCTTGTCCCCGGCAGTCGGCACGTCTTTAGTGGAGCTAGCTGCTGCATGTTGAGAGAGCCGGTCAGAGTTTTGTTGAGCATCAAGTGCAGATGCAAGAGTATGCTGTGAGACTTCAGTAAGATGAGATGCCATAGGCAGGGTTGTTGAGTTTTGAGCCTTTGTATGCCTAGCCAGAGTTTTTGTCACTTGAGGTTGTGATCTTGCTGGCCCCATTTGTAGTAAGAAGTGGAATTTTGTGGTAGTGGCACTTGAGGTGCGTTGGTTGGTGTGCCGCTTGGCACTAAGTCTGGTTCAGGCCTCAGTTTGGCACGAGTAGAACAGATGGTTCTATAACTCGTTCGGAGTTTAGCATCCCTTTAGCCTTTGGATCCTTTTATGGCAGTTGCACCTGTTTAGGTCGCGCAAGAAGGCTAGTTCAGTGGTAGTCGTAGGACTACAAGCGAAAGGTCGTTCGAGAGGAGCAGGAGCCTCTTTCCAGTGTTACTGGGGGATGAGTGCGTTAGCAGGTTGAAGGTTGATAAGTGTTAGTGCGTGTGAGTCTCACGCTAGTGCTAAGGCCAAGAGATCTATGTGGTTGGTAGTGCGGTCAACTACCTTCGAGTGCCTAAATCTGAGGAGAGTTGAGCATCGTAGATGCGAGTTTGGTCCAGCAAAGGGGCCATGAGTTGGATGCCTATGAGATGAGTTGGATGCCTATGAGATGAGCTGGAAGCCTATGAGACAAGTTGGATGCCTATGAGATGAGTAGGATGCCTTATGAGAGGAGTTGGACGCCTTATGTGTAAGCACACTTGGTAGAGACTTGGTATAAGGTAAGTTCGGTTTGGCATTGTTATGCTTTAGTAGAGCAAGGTTGCCACAGCTTCGAGTATCGTGTGGAGATGGAACTTTTGGTGTTCCTTTGGTTGATTGTATGTCTGCTAGAAGTTGGTGTTGCCTTTTGGAAAAGCACCTGTTAGTCTTGGATCTCTAAAGAAAGGTTGAGAGTTGTGCACACGAGTGTGTTTTGTGTAGTTCATTCTGGTGGCGAGAGTTTCGGAACCATGTAGGGTTTGCATTGGAGAACTGGTGCTCAGTTCTCGGGGAAGTTGGACTTCAGGTAGATGTTGTAAGGACTAGTTGAGGTTGTAAGGAAACCGTGCTTGTAGTCGGGTTGTTGCTTAGGCAAGTTTTGTTAGGTTGGACCTGAGCTTGGTTGGTGGAACCTCTTGTGCTCAGGGTTGGAGTTCAGGTGGTACTGAGCAAATGGTGGTTGTAGCAAAGCCACGTAGTTCCTGATCGTAGTTGCTAAGAGTGTTGCTCGGAATCCTTACCCTGGGTGGAAGCTACGATGTGGCTGATGCTTTGAGTAGGAGGATGACACATTCTGCCGTTTCGGTCTTTTGGTTTCAAAGGTTCAAGTTGGGTCAACATAGTTGTAATGCTGGAAAAAGGAGTTGTTTGTTCAGGCAGTTGGCTGTTAGATCGTTTGACGACAGTGTGTGTTTGAGGGTTACCAAAGAAACCCTAGTTGTGGAGAGCCTCACCAGAGCTCAGTCAGACCCAGGCATTGAGTTTCAGTTGGCAAGCCGGAGTCGTGTAGGTTGTAGACTTTGGCTGAGTTGCTAGAAGTTTTGGTAAGCTAGCAAGCTAGAGTTGTTTGAAGTAGAGTCTGGATTGGTTCCGGTGTGGTGGCAAGTTGGTTCTTGGTGTTGACCAAGGTGGGGTTTTGAGTTGCTAAAAGTTAGTTTTGCTCTTGGGGCGAGTGGTTCGTGCCATATCGGATGTTTTTCCTATTTCCAAGATGTTGAGAGTTGCCCTCCTTTGGTGTTTGGAGGTGGGTTTTGGCTAGTTTGTGGTTGGCGGTTCAGTCTGTGGTAGAACCCCCCTGTTGTTGCCTCCGTGAGACTTAGATGTTGTTGCTTTAGCTGAGCAAGACAACGAGCGTGTGTGGAGCTCTCTGTCCTTCGGATGTCCGCTTGTAAGGAACTGTTTCTTCTTGGGAGTTGTTAGGTTACTCCTTTGGGCTTGGAGTTGGTGGTAGTGGTGCTAGGAAGAGAGAAAGTCTGTTGGCCGCCTGAAAGTAGTTGTTCGTCCAGTTAAGCAGACTCGTGAGTGGGGTTCTGGAAGTTGCAGTAAGGGTTGTTCTGCCTCCTATGAGTGTTTGGCCTAGTCGGTTAAGGTACATTGTGTGTTTGGCATGGGAGCTGTTGCACCTTTGTAGTTGAAGAACCCTTTGTATCAGTTGTGGGATGAGGTCGCACCATTGTGGCTGTGTTAGGGTCTTGACCTATTGAGGGATCCTTGCTGGTTATTGTAGCTTGTGCTCTGCCAGCCATTGTTGGTATTCTTGTTCTTGGTAGTTGGTGTTGACCAGGTAGTGGCGTCCCGTTTGTGAAGTTTTGGTGGGAAGGTGCAATAAGCCTAAGCTAGAGGGTTGAGCCTGTATGTGTTATCGTTTGGACTTGTGAGATGTGTTTCATATTCGAGGCAAGCTTCGTTCCGTTGCTTGATGGATGTAAGTTTCGTGGAGGGAGCCCTCTGGGGCCCTGTTGATAGCGGGTTGACTTCTCCAGTCAATTATCTAGGTCGAGCTAGAGTTGAGTAGATTGGCGTAGTTATGCAATTTACAGTTGTTTGGGCTTCCGAGTTCGTAGCACTCAAGTGGTTGGATTGTAGGTTTTCGTGTGGGAGCTGATAGTAGTTGAGGTTGTTGTGTGAGTCGGATTTTTGGCGGAATAGTTTCGGTAGCTAGAGCTCGCACCTCGTCCCGGTGGAGATGTCATTACTATGGAGTAGTGACATGGCAGTTTCAGGCTAGAGTTGTTGGCACCAGGGTGTGGCAACAAAGGTTTATTATAGGCAGTGCGTGGAAGAACCGTGGTTCTGGAGAGCGTTCTTAAGAGGCTTATGAGCCGAGTTCAGTCCCAGTAGTGTTTTCACCCTCGGACCGATGGTCTTTTGGGAGAAGTGAGCGAGATCCTTTAGATCTTGTTGCGAGTTGGTGTTTCCGTGGTTAGGCAGCAGGGGACCAATGTTGGTTTTATGAGGTTGCCTTGGGTAACAGTTCCCAGCTGTTAGTTCATGTGGTTCCGTTGAGGCGTTGTATGGTAAATGTTGCAGGTTTCTAGTGTTCTGGGAGAAGGTTGGTGGCCGTCGCTTTTGGGTCTGAAGTTGTCTGCAGCTGTCCAAAGAAGCAAAGCAAAAGATTAGAGCTCGTATGTTGGTACCCCCAGAGCAGGCAGAAGTGTTACGCCGATGTACGGCGTCGAGATTTAGAGTTTGAGGTTGGACAGTGCGTGTTTTTAAGGTTGCACCGATGCGAGGTGTGTTGAGGTTTGGTAAGCGAGGGAAGTGGAGTCCCTATTTGTCGGATCATTTGAGATTCTCGAGAGGATTGGCAGAGTTGCATATCGGTTAGCTTTTCCCCGTCATTGGCAGCTATGCACAGTGTTTTCATGTATCGATGTTGAGGCAGTATGTGCCGGACCCGTAGCACGTTGTGAACTTTGAACCTTTGCAGCTGAATGAGGATTTGAGCTTCGAAGGGAAGCCTGTGAGTATTCTGGTCTTTGAGACGAAGACGTTGTGTGATTGTGAGATCCGTTTGGTAAAAGTTCAGTAGAGGAGATTGAGTTCAGAGGAAGCCGCTCGTGAGCGGGGAGGTCGAGATGAGATTGCAGTATCCTGAGCTATTTCAGTCTTAAGGACTTTCGAGGACGAAAGTCATAAAAAGGAGGGAATATTGTAACGGCCCAGGTTTTCATCTCGGTCTTCCAGGTATGCCCTAGGGGTATTTTGGTAATTTGGTCGGGCCGTTTAAGTATTTTTCATTTGTTAAAATTATTGGATGGTCTTATGTAGGGTTTTGATGCTTTGTGGATGTGTTTGGGCATGAAGAGATGCAAAAGTAAAATGGAGATTTTAAAGTGTGGGTGTTGGGATTTGAACCCGGGGTGCTAGGAAGTCAGGTGGGTGGAGTTGCCAGTTGAGCCACAAGAGGCTCTTGTTGCTCTTTCCGTGGCATGTCCGTTAGCCTTGGTTATTTGGGGTTTTGGTGCATTTGATTAAAAGAAGGGAAAATAGGGTTGATTGTGTTTTCTTCTCCAAAGCATCCATGGCCGCCCAAGCTCTTCTCTCCCAAGCCTCAAGTCGAGCTCCATCTCCCCTAGCTGCCCCATTGTTCGATTGTCATCCCGGGTAAGATTCTTCGTTCTCTTCTTCTTCTTGTTTTCCGTTTGGTGTTTTTGTTGGCCGAGAGAGAAAAGAGGTGAGTGGTGTGTTTTGTGTTCAACAAATGAGAGGACACCAAAGACGCAAAGATCGCCAAAGAAGAGCCCTTGACGGCGTCGCGAGCCATCGCCCGACCAGCAGAAAGATCGCCCAACCCATCGCGCCAGCAGCGCCGGCAAGCCCCTGCAGACGCCCATCGCGTCTCCAGCTTCGCGCCCAGACGCCCATCGCCAAGCAGCCCTGCATTGCCCAGCCTGGCGTGCCCAGACGCCCATCGCGTCGCCTGCCTCGCGCCAAGAACCCAGCCATGAAGCGCCGTCAGCGCCAAGCGCGCTGCGTCACCGCGTGTCGCGCGCCCGTCCACGCCACCACCAAGCGCTTTTCCAGCCAGCGTCCGCGTCTCGCCCTATCAGTGTCGCTTGTTCTGCGCCGCGCCACACCAGCCCGTCGTGGCGCGCGCGGCGCGCTGCGCCGCCAAATTAGCCGCCAGTGTCGTCGCGACCACGTCCACCACAAGCGCCACCTGTGCCGTGTGAGTGCTTCCGAGCCGAGCCCTGTGTGTTGTATTATATTTTGGCCTATGGATTGTGATTATTGTTGTGCTTGTTAGGTTCTCATTAGCTAGCTCGGGATTGATCGCGGCTTAGGATTCTTGTGTGTAGTTGCCTTCCGACTAGGTAAGGATTTCTTACCGGAGTTGTGTGGGCCCTGCGATATAATATGTGATTGCTGTTTGTTTGCCTGTTTATGTTTATCAGCATGTTAGTGGATAGGTGCCCCGTTCTGAATTCTGACTGGCATGAATCTCGTATTGTTTCTCATGTTAGTTTCATGCTAGGTTGTCCTATTCTGGCATGCTCGATATCTGTTCTTGCTTCGTAGTACCATGCTAGGTTCGTTGTTTCTATTGAGCACATTTTGGAATGTTTTCTGTTTATGTTATAGTTTAGAGTTCAGATAGGTAGCATCATCCGGGCAAGGATGCATAACGTAACTTGCATCCACGACAGGGACGTACAAGGTAGTACTCCGTCCCTGATCCACCGTTAGGGTTTAGCTAACCCTAACGGCAGCCTAGTGAAATCTTGGGTGAGGGTGGCAGACTGTTAAATGGCCCAACGGTCGGGATGATGACAAGGCATTGCCTTGTCCCCGGCAGTCGGTACGTCCTCAGAGTGTTCGGCCGTTGTAAGGACCCGACCAAACTAACGGTCTCTAACCTAGATCCTTACTTAGCATGCATAAATAAAATATGAAATCACTGATAGAGAGTACCAATTTAAAACTTTTCATTCAACACAACTAAGTTCAAGCATAAAATCCATTAAGCAAAACCAACAAGTAAAGTGACTGTTCGGTACTTTCAAGAAAATCAAGGAAACAGTCCGAGAAGTCTTAAACAAGTTTTTGAATGAATGATATTCTAATGACTCCAGTCCAACTACATGCTAAACCAACAAAAACATAATAAAGTGAAATAGTCTTAGAGTTGGGCCGTCCATGATCATCCAGCAGCCTCCTCCTAGCCATCCTACCTCTGTCCCAAGTTACCTGGTGGAAGGACACAGAAAAATAAGGGTGAGCAACGTATTACTCAGTAAGAATCCCCCAACTGGGGTACAATACGCAAACATAGCATTTAGCACACCGACATGCAACCATATAATGACTTAGGACAAACCAGTTGTTTAGGCTAAGAGCTAACACTAGAGCTGGCCTGCCAAGGGCTTACAATTACAACCTGCCCTAGGTTCTACACCTGGATGCCCATCGGGGTCTTACACCTCAATCAATGATGCCCATCGGGGTCTTACACATACGGATGCCCTTCGGGGTCTTACACCTCAATCAATGATGCCCATCGGGGTCTTACACCTCAATCAATGATGCCCATCGGGGTCTTACACATACGAATGCCCTTCGGGGTCTTACACCTCAATCAATGATGCCCATCGGGGTCTTACACCTCAATCAATGATGCCCA
The DNA here is from genome assembly GCA_036507275.1 of Sicyos edulis. NCBI lineage: Eukaryota > Viridiplantae > Streptophyta > Magnoliopsida > Cucurbitales > Cucurbitaceae > Sicyos > Sicyos edulis. Next base: position 27,127,642 of record CM071848.1, read on the forward strand.
TCGGGGTCTTACACATACGAATGCTCATCGGGGTCTTACACCTCAATCAATGATGCCCATCGGGGTCTTACACATACGGATGCCCATCGGGGTCTTACACTTCTAGCCATCAATGCTGCCCGACCGGGTCTTACACATCTAGGATGCCCTTCGGAGTCTTACTCCAGCTAGGATCTCAGAGATGCCCATCGGGGTCTTATACTCTCCAGCTACATACGGAATCAGTGCAGTGCCCATCGGGGACTTACCTACTTTTTAGATCACCTGCCAAGCACTAACATGGAACTAACAGATTATAATAGGAACACCAGCCCAACACAATCCTGGAAGCAAGAAGAAATATGTAACCTATCCACTAGAAATTTATACAATCACAAGGTAAGACATGCTAGCAATTATACGCAGGATCCACACACCCTCGGTAAGGAACCCTTACCTGGAAGCAAGCAGAGAAATATCAATCACACCCAACAAGTGACCCTCGAGCTTCTATGCGAACCCAAGCAACCGAGAAGACAACAGGCTCGGCACAAAGCTATCACGGCCAGGCAGGCTCTCGGCGAGGCGCGCGCGCGCGAGCAAGCGCGCGAGGATCGGTGGGCGCTGGGCGCTGTCGGCCGACATCGCCATCGCTCCGAACGCAATCGCGCAGACACGACGGCACTGGGTGCAATCGCGTAGACGCGACGGCACTGGGGCGCTGGCGTACGGAGTGACGCGGCAAGCTCGAGCTGGGGCGGCGCGAAGGACAGCGGGGCGACGCGGGCTGGCTGCGACCGCTGCGATGGAGCTGCTGCAGGGTTGCTCGATACGACCTGGGCTGGCGGCTGCGCGCGCTAAGGCAGAGCGACGACGGCGTCGGGCCGCGAAGCAAGGGTGACGACGGCACTAGACGGCGAGGCAAGGGGCTGGGCGACGACTAGGGTGAGAAGGAGAGGGTGGGCGGCTAGGGTTTTTTTTTTTTTCTTCTCCTTATTTTTTTTTTTCCTTTTTCTTTTCTTCTTTTCTTTTCCTTCCTAAAATTAAATAAACTTTGGAGAATCTCAAAATCCCTTCCCAAGGCTTCCCTTCTTCGAGTCCTAGCTGACGCTTTATTTTCCTTTAATTAAATCCAAGCTTCCAATTTCCTTAAGTCTAGGGCCCGAATCTCCCAAGGAACCCTTAAAAGAAATTTCCTATTTCACCCCCGACCAATAAACCGCCAAAAACCTTAACAAATCCAACTACTCCTGGAAACAATGCTACAAAAACCTTATTTCACAATTAATAAATCCGGTCATTATGTACCGTGAGTTTTGATTGCCACTGTTAGGGCAAGGACCGCTTCTGGTGTAAGCCTACTACGACCGGTTCCTTAGCCTCGTGGGTGGTTCAAAGTTGACATAGTTCACGTGTCCGTGTCTCACACCCCTATGTCGGTGATACCGATCCGGAGATTAGTTAGGCATGGTGATCGACCAGTGGTAGCTTGCCACTAGACCCGGCACCCCTCGGTTTGCGAGAGATGCGCGGCGCGCACACGCTCATTACAAATACGATCGAGAGCTCCTCGGGATCTTGAGTTCAGTGCACCTTTCGTATCGACAGTAGACAGGCTGAGGCCGAGACTTGTTTCTCGTATAGGATCGTATCGTGTGGTGGATTTTCCGGAGTAAGACCCTGAGATGGCATTCGAAGTTTATGTGTGGATTTAAGCTATGTGCTCTCTTCTGTGTTTATATTCATAGCTTGCATACTTTCTGCTAGATGACCAGTTATATCGTATTGTACCCCGGTTGGGGATTCTTACTGAGTAATTCGTTACTCACCCTTATTATGTGGTTTTCCACAGGTAACCAAGGTGCGAGACAGGATGGCTGAAGGAGGAGCTGTGATCAAGGAAACTAGCTGTCGAACTCTGAATTTTATGTCTATGATTCTTTATGTTTTATTTTCCTCTGAATGCATGTAGCTGGGCACGTAGCCCTAGGTTGTTTTCTGACTGCTTTTTTCGGATTCTAGCACTGTTGTAACTATTGGAAAGTTTTGAGTGTTTTAAATAAATCTCTGATCAGAGTGAGTTTTGGAAATGTATTTGTCTTGGAACAGGTGCTTGGAAACAGGGACAGGTTTTAGGAATTTTATATTGACTTTTTAAATGGATGTTTGTATGTTTTAGTTTTCACTTAGAATCCGAAAACCATTCTTGCATATTGTCTTTAACTTTTGGATGCATGCATTGAGGTAAAGGCCCATTTTAGAACCCTTTTGGGTCGGGTCTTTACAAAATAATATAAACAAGTACAAATAAATAATACTATCTAAACAGCTCGAAAATTGGATCGACTAAACATAAATAGGGCTCGGGAAGGTTACCCAATCGACGGGCACAAGTGCTCACAGCAAGCCTAGGGTCTCGGCTGCAAGGTGCTCTCGGCAGGAACCACAAACTTGGAGAAGGTGCTGCTCTCGGCTAGGGTGTGTTCTTGGTGATATGTGGCAATGGAGCTAGCTTGGTGCTCTCGGCTAGGGGGCTGTTTGGTGTGGCAATTCAAAGGTCTCGGCTAGGGCTTAGTTTGCAGCAAGAGAAAAAAGGCAATGGAAGAAGGGAAACTTCTTAGCTAGGTTGAAGAAGAGAATTGATCGATAAGGTGAAAGGGGGAGAAGAGCCTCTCGGCTACAAGGTGAGGAGAAGGTGGTTTCGGCAACCACAAGGGAATAGAGAGGAGTAGATCGACAATGGCAAGAGGAGAGGAGAAGAGTCTCTATGCTAGGGTTGAGGTGCAACAACAATGAGAAGAAGGAAGGAGCTTCACGGCTGCAATGGAGTTGGGAGAAGATGGAAGAGATGGACAAACCCAAGGGAGAAGAGAATTTTGGTGCAGCTAGGGCTTGGGGTCGATCAAAAAGACTTTTCCTTTATCTTTTGTCGATTAATACTCCCAAATGCCACGTGTTCCTGACCACCCACCTTTGAGTCCCAACGAAGAGACATTTTTCCCCTTTTCCTTCTTTTGAAAACAAGCCTCCAAATCCCTTGTCAATGACCTCTTCGAGTCCCAGCAAAGACACTAATTTTTTCTTATTTTTCCATTTTAACAGAACGACCTCCAAACTTCGTAAAATGCAACTCTAGCTTTGGGAACCTAAAATAGAAAGAATAACCGAACTCAACAAATGATAGAAACAGCCCTAAAACCCTGGTTAATTGCAGAACCGGCCCTGAGGGAAAAATTACCACGATGCCCCTCAAGGCTCAAACCGCCCTAACGGCCCAACCAAATTACCAAATAAATAACCGAACATACCTAGGGAATTGGAATAGAAATCTGGGTCGTTACATTGACATTTTCATGGATTTGTGTATTCAGGTTTTATATTCAATTCACTTCAAATTTTTTGTCAGTGGACTCTTGAACTCTTCTCACATGAACAACTTCGAACACTCTAGGATACTTCTCATGTTCTTCATTTTCAAATATTTTCCTACACAAAAAATCATTAAACAAAACATCTCCCAACTGTACCTCCACCCCATGATATATAATCAACAAACCTAATAATATTTACAAACAAAATGCATCAAAACTATAATGCAAACTAAAGATAAAATTAACAAGAAAAATCGCTCTCAAGGACAACAAAACAAACAGATTGGAAACCTCTACCCTAAAATCATAATCTTAAACAAACAATAGTTAAACACAACAAGAATAAAACATCAAAATCTTCAACAACAAAAAAAAAACCAAAATGAAAAAAAATGCTTATTATTTTCACAATGAGATCAAAACGAAAATGATAGTCACCAAAAGGTGCATAGAAGCATAGATAGAAGAAGTTGAGGCCGATGGATCCTAAAAGGAGAAAAGGAGAAGAAGATGAAAGAGTAGAGAGAGGTATTACAAGGTTTTAGAGTTCTTAGTCTAAGTACTGAAAAGTTTGAGTCGGAAAAAGTGTGGGGGGAAAGAAAAAAATAAAAAATACTAATAGAAAATTAGATTATAGATGTTGCTAGGGATGTCCATTTTCCCCGCGCGGGGACGGGGAATCCCAGATTAGGCGGGGAGCGGGGGAGAAAAAATCCTCGTTGGCTAAACGAGGCCGGGGATGGGGATTCTGATTCCCCGATCCCCGCCCCGATTATTTTATTTATTTATTTAATATATATTTTTTAATTCTACTCCTTTAATTTTCAAATAAATATACCTTTGTTGATGATATTTTCTATGTATATGAATATTTTCTTTGATAATTAACATTATAGTTGAAACTTATAGATATATATTTTTAAATCTAATTTTTTGAATCTTTTATCCAAAAAAAATTAAAAAAATGAAAAAAAAATTAAATTGTAAAAAATCCCCGCGGGAACCCGATCCCCGCCTCAATCCCCGGCCCCGCCCCGCCCCGTGGACATCTCTAGATGTTGGTCACTTTAAAATGCACTTTAAAATGAAGGACACTTTTAATGATGGACATAAAAAGATGACAAACAAGTGTCTGTCATCAAATGTCTGCCTTTCTTTTTAAAAAAGTATGTCCATCACTTAACATCCTTGTTTTTTAAATATTTTTAGATAGCCCGCAATATATGCGCTGAATCGTAGTAATGTTTAATTCATATATAAATATTTTTAATTTTAATTTTTGTAGATAAATCTTAAAATTGACTAGGAATAAGTTTTGTGGCATGATACTCGATAGATTTGACGTTAATGTTGATGAGAAATTAGTTAATTTAAAGAGATAATAATTTCTAACGTTTTTTCTTCAAATTTTTCAAAGTTTATAAAAAGTTTCAACGTTTCGTTGCTTAAGCATATTAATTCTTAATTTATCGATTACTTTCATCGATAAAATAAAACAATTAAAAACTGTTACCAGAGGAGAAATTAAAAAGAAAATGCTCAATTTAAAAAGTAACAGATTATATAATTTTTTTAATACAACAATATTAAATATTTGAAGTAGAATGAACATGGGTTGGGTTGGATTGAGTTGAGGAAGGTTTTCAACTTAATCCAACCTAAATTTTCAGGTTTGTCATTTTTTCAACCCAACTTTATATTTTCGGTTGGGTTATCGGGTTTATCAATAAATTGAAATATAAATATATTTTTATCAAATTAGTCATACCCTATACTTATACAAAATACAATCTCTAATCATTATCATATCAAGTTAATGAAATAAATATAAATATTAAATATACAAAATATTCAATCAAAAGGTGCCCACTATTAATCTTACCATCAGGATTTATATAGAAGTTCTCAACTATATAACATAAAACAGATTGATCATTAAAACAACAAAAATAGATGATGTAATTCGATTTTTTTTTTCTTTTCAATACAGTATTGGGAGAAGGGGCATTCGAACCTGTAACCTCATGGTTACTAGGTTATACAAGATGTCGGTAGAGCTCTGCTCTTGTTGGACTTTCTTAAAACAAATAGATAATTAAAAAAAAATACATGACATAATTTTAGTATATATTTTTTATCTTGATATATAGATTAAAAAAACTTTAAAAAAATATTAAAAAATAAAAAATCTAATAATAATAATTAAATAAAATAAATATAGATATAATTTAAATAATTAGATAATTATTTTCTTATATATAAAAACAATTAAATAAATAATAATTTCAGTTGGTTGAATTGGGTTGAGTTGATGTAGATCACCTTTAACCTAACTCAATACATAAAAAATTCACAATTTTAAATCCAACCAAATTTTAAAATATATTTAATCCAATCCAACAAAAATAGATGATGTAATTCGACTTTCTTAAAACAAATAGATAATTAAAAAAATACATGACATAATTTTAGTATATATTTTTTATCTTGATATATAGATTAAAAAAACTTTAATCTATTGTTTATAAACTAGTTTATGATAGGCCTTGTTAGCTCTAGGCCGCCTAAAGTGTTAGAGTTTATTAGGGAGTCCTGAGTGACAGTCGAGTTGCTTGCTGGCTCAGTTGTACCCACGAGTGATAGTCGAGTTGTGTGCTGGCTCGTTTTGCCCCGAGTGACAGTCGAGTTGCGTGTTGGCTCGCTTTGCCTAGAGTGACAGTCGAGTTGCGTGCTGGCTCGGTTGTGCCCACGAGTGACAGTCGAGTTGAGTGCTAGCTCGTTTTTCCCTAAGTGACAGTCGAGTTACGTGCTGGCTCGGTTGTGCCCCCGAGTGACAGTCGAGTTACATGCTGGCTCGGTTGTGCCCCCGAGTGACAGTCGAGTTGCGTGCTGGCTCAATTTGTTCAAGACTAGCCCAGTGTGTTGTTGTCCCCGATTAGCCCAAGATGCTGCTAACAGGTAGGAGCAGAACTTGCCTGAGTGACAGTCGAGTTGCGTGCTGGCTCGGTATAGTCCAGGACTAGCCTAGTGTGTTATGTCCTTTGTTAGCCTAGTGTGTGCTAACCATGTTTGTTGTACTGATATAGCTGCGGAGATTACTTAACTGTTTCTCTTTCTTGTTAGCCCAGTGTGTGCTAACCTTGTCTAGCTTTGAGCATAGACCTTTGTTGTTGTTCATCCTGCTATTTGTACTGTGGAGACTGCCATGCTATTGTTTACTGCTTGTATGCTAGGATGCTCGAGGATTTGTTGTGCGTATTGTACCTTGGTTGGGGGATCCTTACTAAGTGCAATTTTATTCACCCTTTCTGTGGTTTTTCCTCCCGGTAACTTCGCACAACATCGAGGTGGCTAGAGGAGGAGCTGGAAGATCATGGGAAAGGCCGCTGCATATTCTTGAGTCATTTACATTCTGATTTTGAAAAGTTTCATTTGAACTTATAGTGTTTTAAATGAGATTTTTGTAACTGTTTATTGAACTCTGGCCAAAGGCTTATGTTATTTTCACTGTTATCTTATCTACATTCAAAATGGTTAAGTTCGAATTATTTATAAAAGATGTTGAATTTCCATTCAGTTGCTTGTATTTGAAATTGCATCTTGAAGTAAAGGCTATTTACAACCATTTAGTGTCGGGTCTTTACAAAAAGGGAATGCTGAGGGCTTGACCTCACTGTATCGCTAGGAAATACTTAGTCTAAGATATTTTGGAAAGGTGTTAGGAATAACAATTTCACTACTTGCATAGGCAAGCTTGTGGTTAAAGGAAAATCTATGGGCCATGTATAGGCAGGTTGCAGCTAGTTCTAGAAGGGGGCTTGAGGTTAAATTTTAGTATGTGTTAATTTTCTCATGACAATAAATTTCATCGAAAATCAAGAGATCCTATATTAATGGAGATTTCACAGCTCACCTCAACTTGTTGGTTAAGTAAATTAACTCTATAAATACCAAGGCAAGGAGTCAAGAAGGGTGAGTTGGTCGGTTGGCCATGAAGGAGAGAAGCAAATTGTAACGACCCGACCCGAAAGGGTTCTAAAATAGGCTGTTACCTCAATGCAAGCATTACAAATCTACAGAAAATTTGCAAGATGGTGTTCAGATTCTAAGTAAAAACTAAAACATAAAACATCCATTTAAAAATCAACATCAATTCCTGGATCCTGTCCCTGTTTCCAAGCACCTGTTCTAAGACAAATACATTTACAAACTTACTCTGATCAGAGATTTATTTAAAACATACAAACTTTACAACAATGCTAGAATCCGGAAATACATTCAGAAAACACCCTAAGGCTCCGTGCCCAACTACATGCATTCAGAGGACATTTAAATCATAACATAAACATAAGACTCAGAGTTGAACATCGGGTTTCCATGATCACAGCTCCTCCTCCAGCCATCCTGTCTCACACCATGGTCACCTGTGGAAAAACCACAAAAATAAGGGTGAGTAACGAATTACTCAGTAAGAATCCCCAACCGGGGTACAATACGATATAATCAGTCATCTAGTACAAAAGCATGCAAGCAAACAGCTACCAACACAGATCATAGCTCAACGAGCTTACAAGAAAGATCTGGAATCATCGGAAGTCTCCTACTTCCGGCCTAAGGATTGGATACACTGACCAATCCTGGGACATCACCGAGGTATCTTTCACTCGGGGGAATGCACTGATCCCAAGAATGTCCTCAAGGGCCTCCTTGCCCTTGCTACTAATATGGACTTACGGGAGAGTACCCAAAGTCTGGCTCTAACGGGAGGAATGGTGTACTCACGACATTAGCCCAGGGGAGCTCTCCGAACCGAAAACTAACGCTGTGGCGCACACCGCATCATGTCTTTACAACCGGCGCGTAAATGCGGGGGCCTAAGGGCAAACTACGCGGGCCGTGCACGCATGCCTATGACTCGGAGCGGTGTCACCGATCACGATGCGCGAGGCCCTCGGGCTCATCTGCGGCAAAGATGATCCACCGACTGAAGCTAAGAACCGCCAGGCGAGCTTACACCGATGGCGGGGTTCCTCTCTAGCGGAGCTACAAACTAGGCTTATGCCGAAGTGGGTAGCTAACTCCACAACCGGCGGGTCGGGGGGGAAGCAAGATACGTTATGCTGCGCACACTTTACTCCCGACCAGAGCTAAATCCACCTTGGAGACCGGGGTGGGAAGCAAGATACGTTATGCTGCGCACACTTTACTCTCGATCAGTGGGGACAAAGTACGTTATGTCCGCTCACCTGGGATGATGACAAACCCTACAACTCTATCTAAGAGTACAGAGTAAAATCAATGATTCCTGGCTAGCAAACAATGACCGACATCAAACACGCTTACCTAGCATGATACTACGAGCTTAAGCAGGAATCATAAGCATGCTGGCAGAACAAACCTACCATGGCACTAACATGTAAAATCAGGTAAACATGCTAGCAAGAAATCAATCAAACTGCTCTATCTCTAACATGCTCATAACAACAAAGAAACAAGCAAGGCATATCATGAAAAATATCGCAGGGCCCACACAACTCAGGTAAGAAATCCTTACCTGGTCGGAAGGCAACAACACACAATAAAATTAACTGCGATCGAACCCGAGCAACCTATAGTGAGCCAAACAAACACATCAATAATCATAAAATAGGCATAAATACAATAAAATAATAGGGCTCGGCTCAGGAGCAACTCACGAGGCGCGGCTGACATGCGAACGAGCCGGCAGACGGCGAGGCAAAAAAAGGGGCTGGGCCGCGCGCTGGGGCGCAGGGGGGGCTGGGGGCGCGCTGGCACGGCGGCTGGGCGCGCAAGCACAGAACGGCGAGCGGGCGCGAACTCGACGAGCTATAGGGATGCGCGCGAGGGGCGACGCGATGCGATGGCCACAAGGGGTTGGGTCTGAGCAAGGGCTCGGGCGAGACGAGTGCGATGCGACGCGATGCAAGCTACAAGGACGAGTGCGAGACGGCCTGAGCAAGGGCTCGGGCGACGCGAGCAGGGCGACACTGTGCGAGGCAGGGGCTCGGGCGACGCGAGCTGGGCGAGGCTAGCACTGCGCGGGAGAGCTGGGGCTGGGGCTTGGGCGAGCAGGCTGGGCGGCCAAGGGGGTTGGGTCGGGCTAGATGGGGCTCGGGGAGAGAGAGAGAGAGAGAGAGAGAGAGAGAGAGAGAGAGAGAGAGAGAGAGAGAGAGAGAGAGAGAGAGAGAGAGAGAGAGAGAGAGAGAGAGAGAGAGAGAGAGAGAGAGAGAGAAAGAGAAAAATAAAAGAAAAAAAATGGGAATTTAGAAAATAAAAGGGAAAATGGGAAAATGGGCATAAAAGGATTATAATGGGATTTTATCCATTTAATCCATCCTTATCCACTTTAAAACCTTAAAATCCCATTTCCCGGCTTCCTCCTTCCAGACCCGACCGAAGCAATCTTTTCCAACAAATAAAACTCACTTAAATCCAACTCCCAAACCAACAATAAGGGCCCGGGCTCGAATCCCAAAGGAAGCACACAACCAACCATTACTTTGCCAAAGCCCAAACCACAACCGAGCATCCAACCGACTAGCCCAAACACCTCGGGACTCGCAGCCACCAACAAACAAGCCTCGACAAAGGCAGGAGCTACCTCGAATCCCTGAAAACCACAAATCCTGCTCGGGGAGTGATAAGGCAACCCTAATTCTCAGCCCAAAGATCCAAGCTTATGATGAAGCAAGAACCCTTGAATTAAGAGATTAACACCTCCTTATAGATTTGGGAACAAGCACGAGAAAAGGCTAGAATTTGATTACCTCTTAAGATCAATGATCTAGAAGCAAGATATGGAAGATCTTGTTCTAGATTGAGTCACTCCACAATCAAGCTTGATCAAGGCTGGATTGAATGGCTCAAATGCATTCTATCACAAGATTGCAAGGGAAACTTAGAAAAAGAGACAAAGAACATGCCAAAAAATTCTAAGAAAATGATCTCTTGTAGAGAGCTAATTTTCATTCAATCAAAATCTGCGTTTTACAACTTACTTCATGGCTATTTATAGCCTATGAAAGTTAAACCTAAAATAAAGAAACCAACATAATTACCATAATGCCATTGTTGCAAAATATAACCTAAAACATTAAAAACAAGATTTTAAACATAGACTTGCATAAAAGCTCCTAAAATCTGAAAATTGATGTTTGTGTTGCCAACTCTAACATTTGTATTTCCCCTTGTCGAATGATTAAGACATTTAAATCAAGTCAAATGTCATTAATTCCATGAACAACTTCAATCTTGCATACATTGACTTCCAAAGCATCAAATGGTTCCTCTTCCCTTGAAATGGTCTCTAGCACATGAAATGAATTTTGAATTGAAGCTATCCACTATCGAAGGTGAAGAATGAATGCTTGTTGAATCTTCTTTGCTTTGGATCGTGTAATAGGTCCAAGTGCAACTTGTGGAACTCCATGATCCTTATCAGGGAGCCAAAAGACCAAAATACCCCCAAGGGTCAAAACGACTCTAACGGCCCAACCAAACAACCGAATCTTAACCCGAAGGCACCTCGAAAACTGGAATAGGAAACTGGGTTGTTACAATACTCCCTCCTTTTAAGACTTTCGTCCTCGAAAGTCCTAAGACAAAACAGCTCCAGGAAAACTCCACTGATCCAGCCAACTGAACTTCTCGGCCAACAACACCAACCTTCTTCGAAAACCAAACCCTCTTGGGTTCTAAAAAACTCAAGGCCACAATGCCATCCAGACTGGGCATACACTGAACTCTGAAGGGAAACAGATGCGAAAAAGCTAGATGGCAAACCACGTCCTCAACTCGCACCAACTCTCAAAGGGTGCTACTCTCAGCAAACTCGAGAACTGGCCACAAGCTCTGAAACTCTACACCACGCACTGACAAACTCCTCCGGAAGCTCACAGCTGATAACAAACAGCCTCAACCCTACAACAAGCTTGCCAAAGAAAACACTGTCAGGCAAGGAGACCACCAAAATTCCTCTCAAGGAAATCTCGGGCTGCAAGGACTAAACCATCACGTAGCTATCTGCGACACAACACCTTGAGGAAAACAGCTCAACAGCTTACCAAACAATGCCATGGCACCTCTGTGCCAACTCACTCAAACGAGGATCTGCTATTGCCAACTGCGAACGCACAACAGCTAGGAGCAAAGCCCGAGAAGGGTTTGATCACCAGAACTCAAACCAAGCTTATAACGAGCAAAGCTCGCCTCGAAGCTACTACTCAACTCTTAAGATCCAACTGGCTACTCAAAGGACTTCTTCCTTTAAGCTAAAGCCTAACTCAATTTCCAACCAGAAGCTCCACTTCCAAAACCTCACAAGGAAAACGGATGACGACAACCTCAAAGCTTACGGATCCTGAGCCACACGAATCCGCAAGACTACCTCGGAAGCTAACACTCGAGGCTAACATCCAGGGAGCAACTCAACCACCACAGAGACTAGGGGGAAAGGGAAATCTTCAATCCCCAAAGAACCAACAACTTGCCAGAAACAACTCAACTCTTACTGGCTGGCCACCGCCCTAGCGGGGACAAACAACTCTTGCTTCCTAACAACACAAAGCAGGGACCCTCACGCTGGGCTGACCACTGCGCTACTCTGATCAACTACACAACTCAGGAGCTAAGCTGACTCCTGCTAAACGGGAAACGATTTCCCAGCAAGAAAACTCTAAAGGGCAGCGAACTTCACACAAGCTCGCTGACTTGCTCAAACCCAAGGCAACAACAACCAACTCTCTTGGAAGCAACACCCAAGGGAAACTCAACCAATCGGATCACCAATCCGGAACTAACAGCACTTGCTCAACTGCCGAGGGAGGGGTCAACTCCCAAAACTTCCTGACTAGGAATAAGACCTTAGGGCAACGCCCTCCAGCTAGAACCGAACTAGCTCTAGAAACAACAAGAGGACCAAACCTTGGCCCAACACTCACAAGAGGCAAAACAACCTTTACTGCAGCCTCTAGAACACCATCCAAGAGTCCACCTAACTGGGCAAACAACTGCTTTCAAGCAGCCAACAAACGTTTCCTTCTAGCTAGCACCTCTACCATCAACTCATGGCTACGAGCGAAATCTGACAACTCCCAGAAGGAAACGGCTCTTACAAGAAGACAACCGAATGACAGAGAGCTCCACATACGCTCACTGTCTTGCTCCACTAGAGCAACAACATCTAAATCTCCCAGGCAACAACAGGGGTCCACCTCAGACTGAACCTCCCAATGCCAAACGGGACAACTCAACATCCTGGAAACAGGAAAGCCACCAACAGGGCACGAACCACTCGCCCCACGAGCAAAACTAATCTCTAGCAGCTCCAAACCACACCTTGGTCATCACCAAGCATCAACTTGCCACCGCACCGGAACCAATCCGGACTCTACTCCAAACAAACACTGGCTTGCTAGTCTACCAAGACTACTAGCAACTCAACCGAGGCTACAAACTACACGCCTCCAGCTTGCCAACTGAAACCCACTACCTGGGACTGGCTGAGCTCTGGAGAGGCTCTCCACAACCTAGGGTTCTTCGGCAACCCTCAACACACACTGTCGACAGACGAGCTAACAGCCAACTGCCTGAACAGGCACAACTCTCTCCAGTATCTCAACCATGCTTGCCAACTCCAACTCCTTGGGAACCAAGAGGACCCGAAACGCTACCGAATGTGTCATCCTCCTACTCAAACATCAGCCACAACAAGGCTTCTACCCAAGGAAAGGATCCGAACGACTCTCTTAGCCAAGGCGATCAGAAACTGCGCGGCTTTGCTACCACCGCTCTTGTTCAGTTTCCAACTGAACTCCAACCGATGGAACACCAAAAGTTCCATCTCCACACGATGCTCAAAGCTGAGGCAACCTTGCTTTACAAAAGCATAACCATGCCAAACTGAATCTTACTTTATACCAAGCCTCTACCAAGGGTGCTTACCCATAAGGCATCCAAATCCTCTCACAAGGCATCAACTCATCTCGCCTCATAGGCATCCAGCTCATCTCATGAGCATCCAACTCAGGGTCCCTCTGCTGGACCAAACTCGCATCTACGATGCTCAACTCTCCTCAGATTAAGGCACTCGAAGGTAGTTGACCGCACTACCAACCACAAAGAATCTCTTGGCCTTAACACTAGCGCGAGACTCACGCGCACCAACACTTACCAACCGCAAATCTGCTGACTACTCAACCTCCAGTAACACTGGGAAGAGGCTCCGGCTCCTCTCGAGCATCCTTTCGCTTGTAGTCCATCGACTACCACTGAACTAGCCCTCTGGCACGACCTAAACAGGTGCAACTGCCATAAACGGATCCAAGGCTAAAGGAGTGCGCTGAACTCCGAACGGCATAGAACCATCTGCTATGCCCATGCCAAACTCAAGCCTGAACCAGACTTAGTGCCAAAGTGGCACACCAACCGATGCACCTCAAGTGATACTACTACCAAATCCACATCTCACTACATATGGGGCCAGCAAGGTCACTACCTCAAGTGACAACAACTCTGGCTAGGCATACGAGGGCTCAACTCAAACAACCATGCCTATGGCATCTCATCAAACCGAAGGCTGACGGCCTACACTTGCATCTCCACATGATGCTCAACAAAACTCTGGCCGGATCTCTCAACATGCAGCAGCTAGCTTCACTCTAGGAGATCACCAAAAAGAGAGTGCTCAACTCTACCAAACATCTGAGGAAACTGGGCTGTTAAACAACAGCAGGCTCGCAAGGGGGCAAAAATGTCTCTACATCTGCCTCAAGCCACTAACACGGCAACTTGCCAATCAATCGGGCGACTGGTGGAGACTCTGCTAGTCCACCTCTCTCAAGGGACTTCCACCACCAACTGCTGTACCAAACAGCACAAGAACGACACACCTCGGCCTCTGAACAGCAGGGCATCCCACACACGGATGCTAAACTCAAACCTGGCCAACCGCTTTACTACTAGCAACAGGACTTTCTAAAACATCGAGCTCTACAGGCCTCCATTTGCCAAACTGGGAGGCTCCATCAACGACAACAAACTCAAAGGAATAAACCTTCTGATCATGCCCTCCCGGGAACCTCGTGGGCTACAAGAGCTACTGGGGGAAATGCTGAAACAAACTCTGTCAGTTGGGCTATCTGTGCCGGGACTCCTCACTACGCGCTACGAACTGCGCCTGGGTCTCCGCTCTCTGATAGCTAAAGACCTACCATCAAATCTCTCATGGCTAGAGCACACTCTGCTCAAGGAGTCTCACTCTGAGGCGTGCTAGCCTCTACCCCCTCATCTAGGCAACTCAACTGCCAGGGCCAACTCTGGCCAACAGGCCTAACAACCATGGACGCGGCCTCAACATCAACACGATCAGTCCAACTCCTCGGTCGGACATGCCAAGCGTCCTGCTCCTCTGAGTGCGATCAACATACTGGCGATCTGCACAAAGCACCTCCACCCTCTCACTAGGGGAAAAGCAACAACTGGGCCACAAATGGCCTACGGGAGTCTAAGCTCTACCTCCCAGGGGCATCTGAATCTATCTGGATACCTCAACAAGCTGCTATCAAACTGCTCGCACTGCGGAAAGTTGGCATGATGGCTCTCTAAGCCCAAACCAACAACGAGTCAGAACCTGCTCGTCTCCGCTCCACAACTCTACATAAGGCAAACACTAGATGAAAAGTATTGTAAATTCTTACCCCTTTCTTTAAAACAGTAAACTTAGGCGTACCTGATGGCTGTCGGAGTGCTGATGATCATGGAAAAATGACCTACAACAAAGGTCAGTCTACAAAATCTATGACTCTGAGCTCTGATACCAACTATAACGACCCGACCCGAAAGGGTTCTAAAATAGGCCGTTACCTCAATGCATGCATTACAAATCTATAGAAAATTTGCAAGATGGTGTTCGGATTCAAAGTAAAAACTAAAACATAAAACATCCATTTAAAAATCAACATCAATTCCTGGATCCTGTCCCTGTTTCCAAGCACCTGTTCCAAGACAAATACATTTACAAAACTTACTCTGATCAGAGATTTATTTAAAACATACAAACTTTACAACAATGCTAGAATCCGGAAATACATTCAGAAAACACCCTAGGGCTCCGTGCCCAACTACATGCATTCAGAGGACATTTAAATCATAACATAAACATAAGACTCAGAGTTAAACAACAGGTTTCCATGATCACAGCTCCTCCTCCAGCCATCCTGTCTCGCACAATGGTCACCTGTGGAAAAACCACAAAAATAAGGGTGAGTAACGAATTACTCAGTAAGAATCCCCAACCGGGGTACAATACGATATAATCAGTCATCTAGTACCAAAGCATGCAAGCAAACAGCTACCAACACAGATCATAGCTCAACGAGCTTATAAGAAAGATCTGGAATGATCGGAAGTCTCCTACTTCCGGCCTAAGGATTGGATACATTGACCAATCCTGGGACATCACCGAGGTATCTTTCACTCGGGGGGAATGCACTGATCCCAAGAATGTCCTCAAGGGCCTCCTTGCCCTTGCTACTAATCTGGACTTACGGGAGAGTACCCGAAGTCTGGCTCTAACGGAAGGAATGGTGTACTCACGACATTAGCCTGGGGGAGCTCTCCAAACCGGCAACTAACGCGTGTGCGCGCACACCGCATGCTGTTGCAACCGGCGTAAATGTGGGGGCCTAAGGGCAAACTACGCGGGCCAAGTACGCATGCCTATGACTCGGAAGCAGTGTCACTGATCACAGTAGCGCGAGGCCCTTAGGGCTCATCTGTGCAGCATGGTCCGCCGACCTGAAGCTAAGAACCGGCCAGGGCAGGCTTACACCGATGGCAGGGTTCCGCTCTAGCAGGCTACAAACTAGGCTTATGCCGAAGTGGGTAGCTAACTCCACAACCGGCGGGTCGGAGGGGAAGCAAGATACGTTATGCTGCGCACACTTTACTCTCGACTAGAGCTAAATCCACCTTGGAGACCGGGGGGGAAGCAAGATACGTTATGCTGCGCACACTTTACTCCCGATCAGTGGGGACAAAGTATGTTATGTCCGCTCAGCCTCTAGATGATGACAAACCCTACAACTTTATCTAAGAGTACAGAGTAAAATCAATGATTCTTGGCTAGCAAACAATGACCGACATCAAACACGCTTACCTAGCATGATACTACGAGCTTAAGCAGGAATCATAAGCATGTTGGCAGAACAAACCTAGCATGGCACTAACATGTAAAATCAGGTAAACATGCTAGCAAGAAATCAATCAAACTGCTCTATCTCTAACATGCTCATAACAGTTAGCAAACAAGCAAGGCATATCATGAAAAATATCGTAGGGCCCACACAACTCCGGTAAGAAATTCTTACCTGGTCGGAAGTCAACAACACACAATAAAATTAACTGCGATCGAACCCGAGCAACCTATAGCGAGCCAAACAAACACATCAATAATCAAAAAATAGGCCTAAATACAATAAAATAACAGGGCTCGGCTCGGGAGCAACTCACGAGGCGCGGCTGACATGCGAACGAGCCATTTGCCAGACGGCGCGAGGCAAAGAAAGGCTGGCTGGCGGGCGCTACGGGCGCAGGGGCTTGATGGGGCGCGCTGGCACGGGCGCGCGGGCGATACAGAGGCGCACGGCGAGGCTCGGCAAAGGGACGGTGCGCGGGCGCGACCTCGACGAGCTACAGGGACGCGCTCGCGGGCGACGCAATTCGACGGCACCAGGGCACGCGCGCGGGGACCAGCGACTCGGCTAGCTACAAGGACGAGGGAGCGCGACACAGACGCGGACGAGACGGCCTGAGCAAGGGCTCGGGCGACGCGAGCAGGGCGACACTGTGCGAGGCAGGGGCTCGGGTGACGCGAGCTGGGCGAGCTGGGGCTCGGGCTGGGAGAGGCTGGCACTGCGCGGGCGAGCTGGGGCTGGGCTAGCTCGGGCTGGGGCTTGCGCGAGCAGGTGTCAAGGCCAAGGGGTTGGGCGGGCTAGGTGGGGGCTCAGGAGAGAGAGAGAGAGAGAGAGAGAGAGAGAGAGAGAGAGAGAGAGAGAGAGAGAGAGAGAGAGAGAGAGAGAGAGAGAGAGAGAGAGAGAGAGAGAGAGAGAGAGAGAGAGAGAGAGAGAGAGAGAGAAAAAAAAAAAAAAAAGAAAAAAATGGGAATTTAGAAAATAAAAGGGAAAATGGGAAAATGGGGATAAAAGGAAAATAATGGGATTTTATCCATTTAATCCATCCTTATCCACTTTAAAACCTTAAAATCCCATTTCCCGGCTTCCTCCTTCGAGACCCGACCGAAGCAATCTTTTCCAACAAATAAAACTCACTTCAATCCAACTCCCAAACCAACAATAAGGGCCTGGGCTCGAATCCCAAAGGAAGCACACAACCAACCATCACTTTGCCAAAGCCCAAACCACAACCGAGCATCCAACCGACTAGCCCAAACACCTCGAGACTCGCAGCCACCAACAAACAAGCCTCGACAAAGGTAGGAGCTACCTCGAAGCCCTGAAAACCACAAATCTTGCCCGGGGAGCCAAAAGACCAAAATACCCCCAAGGGTCAAAACGCCTCTAACGGCCCAACCAAACAACCGAATCTTGACCCGAAGGCACCTCGAAAACTGGAATAGGAAACTGGGCTGTTACACAAATGGTGGTGTTTGTAGGAGCCGATGACAAGGGGGTTGAACATCTTCAACCACACCCATTCCAATTTACTGTTTTATTAAGACTAGCTTGTAGTTATAAACATTTTATAGTTGCAATAAAATCGTCTGATTTAACCTCTATTTCATGTTTATTTCTATGGTTGCATTATAAGTGTTTATGTTAATTATTTCATGTTTATTTCAGCTCCAACGGCTCATAATCAACAATGTGGGACGGGTCTGCAGAATAGTAAAGCAGCATCGACACGTGGAATACGTTATGCATAGATGCCAAAGACGGGGCAAAGCCAATCGGTACGCCACTAGACCAATTCGCTCAAGGATCTCAAAAGGTCCCACAAACCTGGGACTCAACTTGCCCCGCTTACCAAACCTTGGTACTCCACGCATCGGTGCCTTCAGGAAAACATGTTGTCCCCCCTCAAACTCTAGGTCTCTACGCCTGACATCGGCATAACACTTCTACTTGCTCTGTGTAGTTAACATACGAGCCCGGATCTTCTGCACTACATCATTAGTCAACTGAAGTAACTCGGGACCCAGAACTTGTCTGTCACCAACCTCTTCCCAAAACACTGGAGACCTACAACGCTTGCCTTACAAAGCCTCAAACGGCGCCATCTGAATTGTCACCTGATAACTATTGTTGTAAGCAAACTCCATCAGATACAAATACCAGTCCCAACTGCCCGAAAAGTCAAGTACAAAGGCTCGCAACATATTCTCAAGGATCTGGTTCACCCTCTCAGTCTGGCCATAGGTTTGATGGTGAAACGCTGTACTAAAACTGCACTCAATACCCAAACCTTTCTGGAGTGCCCTTTAGAAACGGGAATCCTGGTCAGACACAATCTTAACTGGTACCCCATGGTACAGAACAATCTGCTCCAAGAATAGCTGTGCCCACTACTCCATAGTATAAGTGATCCTACCACGGATGAAGTGTGCACTTTTGGTCAAATTGTCAACAATCACCAAGATCTGAGTAAACCCTCTCGGTGTCCTCAACATTCCAGAAATGTAGTCAATGGAGATCTCTTTCCATTTCCACTGAGGCACGCTCAGTGGTTGCACCAACCCTGTGGGTTTCTGTCTGGGAGCTTTCACTTGCGGACAAGTGATACACCAGTTAATAAACTCTGCTTTATCCCTTTTCATGTTACTCTACCAGAAAGTCTGTTTGAGGTCCTGATACATCTTGGTGCCCCCCGGGGTGCCAAGTAAATGGGGAATTGTGAGCCTCGGTGAGCAGCTCAGCTTGCAGTCCGGCGTCGGCTGGCACACAAAGGCGTCCTCTAAACCTCAAACCACCATCTGGCGCTACCACAAATTCAAAGTCTCCGTCGGCCTGAACTCTTGTAATCAGTCGGCTCAACTTAGGATCACCCAGTTGGCCATCGATAATCCTCTGTCTGATCGAAGGTTGAATAGTCAATTGGGCTAACCTGGCGGTAACCTCTCCAAACAGTACTTCTATATCAGCTCGCTCCAACTCTTTTCGCAATGGGATTTGTGAACTTAGTAAAGCTGCAAAATTTGAAGTCTTCCTACTCAAAGAATTAGCCACGACATTAGCCTTACTCGGATGGTACAGAATCTCGCAATCGTAGTCCTTCACCAACTTCAGCCATCTCTTTTGCCTCATGTTTAACTCCTTATGAGTGAAGAAGTATTTGAGGCTCTGGTGGTCTGTGAACATCTGAATCTTTTCACCATATAGGTAATGCCTCCAGATTTTTAAAGCAAAGACCACTACTGCTAACTCCATGTCATTCTTAGCATTTTCCTTGGAAAAGGGAATGCTGAAGGCTTAACCTCACTGTACTAGCTAGGAAATACTTAGTCTAAGGTATTTTGGAAAGGTGTTAGGAATAAAAATTTCACTAGTTGCATACGCAAGCTTGTGGTTAAAGGAAAATCTATGGGCAATGTATAGGCAGGTTGCAGCTAGTATTCTAGGGGGGCTTGAGGTTAAAGTTTAGTATGTGCTAATTTTCTCATGACAATAAATTTCAGCGGAAATCAAGAGATCCTATATTAATGGAGATTTCACAGCTCACCTCAACTTGTTGGCTAAGTAAATCAACTCTATAAATACCAAGGCAAGGAGCCAAGAAGGGTGAGCTGGTCGGTTGGCCATGAAGCCTATCGTGGAGAAAAGAAAATGGTGGTGTTAGTAGGAGCCGATGACAAGGGAACTGAACATCTTCAACCACACCAATTCCAATTTACTGTTTTATTAGGACTAGCTTGTAGTTATAAACATTTTATAATTGCAATAAAATCGTCTGATTTAATCTCTATTTCATGTTTATTTCTATGGTTGCATTATAGGAGTTTTTGTTAATTATTCATGAATGGAAGTATGGTAGGCGTGTAGGTCATTGAGTTTTACACTACTGCATGTTATTTTATATATATATTTGCGTCGATGAGCTACCTACGCATGTACCTTACGGTGAATCAGAAGAGGAACCGCATCTTGACCTAGTATGCTACGTTAGGTTGTATGGAGGTCTTTTCACCGTGTAATGTGTTAAAAATAATCTTACTAATAGCTTGTGTCGCCCGGTTAATAGTATGGAGTTCGCAATGGAAGCTAGTTCTGCCATAAATCATTAAGTGTGAAAGTACTTATTTGTTAGGGAAGCAAGACTCTCTTTGACTAGCCTACATGCGTAGTATCTTCTAAGATTGTTAGTTATGATTACTCATTGCATCATATTTACTTTAGTCTTAGCATCATATTTATTTATGAATTCATTTTCATAACAAATCACACATAACTCTTATCCTAATAATTTTAGCTCTAGACATCAATCTTTGTGGGCTCGATAATTTATTATTTATTACTTTGCTACAATATTCGACCACGTATACTTACCACGTATACTTACGCTTAAGTGATTCTGAGTTACACTTAACAAAAGTCAATTTTGAATTAATTACTAGAAATTATATTAGAACTGAAGTTGCATATAGTCAGTGCGGTTGGGAAGTGTGCAGTCCCCTTGTCATTGCCTTTCACGAACACCACCAGTTGCTTTTCCTCAAGATTGGCTTTTGGCCAACCGACCAGCTCACCAAAACTCAGCTTCCCTCTTACTATTTATAGAGATGAATTTCTTGGTCAACAAGTTTAAGTGAGCTGTAAAATCTTCATTAATGCAGGATCTCTTATTTTTCGATGGAATTTATAATAATGATGCCAATTAAATTGGTTGATTGATTGTCTCTTATTTCCTTGTTGGGATGATTTTGCAAACGTGTTTGCATTATGGTTTGGCGCCTTCCTGCACTGCTTATCACCATTCGTGATGATTTTTCCTTCCCACGCTCAAGCTTCGCATTTCCTACATATCACACTACTTTAGCATAGTTTATTTAATATTTATTCTAAAACCACGAAACTGTGCTTTTGATGCTAATTCATGAATGCATGTGATTTCTAGTAGTTTTTACTCCCAATTTACATATTATAACTATTAGGGATTGTGCCCTAAAGGCCTAGTAGTTTATAGTTAAAGAACAAGCATTTAATGTTAGGCATTTAATGTTATATATCAGTTATTAATAAAAGTTATTATTTTCATTAATTGCGCATTTAATATACAAACGTCGTTAAACTTTATTGTTTTAATTGGATTAATAACGATATTTCCATGGTTATTTAGATGTACACTTGGACAAGTATGTGAGACATACAAGTGGATCTAGTTCTAAGTTAATAACCTAAAACATCTACCGTAAATGGACTAAGGTTGGGTGCCTAAGTCTTGGTGGCACTGTTGGTACGACCTGCTTTGCAAATGTTGCAAGCAACTTGATCCTGGTTGTTCATGTGGAGACATATGAGTGGGGGTGCTTATGCAATAAGGAGTTTTTGCATCAGACGAGACCAGAAGTTTTATGATCGATCTAGTAATTTCATTATAGAATCGTATAAACTACTTCACTAAGGCAGTCTTAAAAAGTAACAAACAACAAGTGTCGAGCAGGATCAGCACACCACTAGGCTGACTACAAAAGAGGGCAACCTAAGTGACCATCGATCTTGGGGTGTCTAACTATGAGACAGACATGGTTAGCACGCCACTGAGCTAACCTGGACAGCACGCAACTGGGCTTGTCCAAAACATGCTAGGGTAGCACACAACTAGGCTAACCCTAATGACAACTCAAACCTGGATGTCTATGGACTGCACACCATGGGGCAAGTCCGGAGCATACTTGGGTGACACGCCACTGGGTCAACCTTGGATCGACAACGCAACTGGGCCGATCTTGGACCTCACGCAACCGGGCGAGTCCTGAAAAGAGGCTCGGGTAACACGCCACTAGGCTAACCCTAGATCTACTCACACCTTGGAGATCATAGACTGCACGTAACTGGGCTAGTCTTGGACTGCACGCAACTGGGCGAGTCTTGAGCCAAATCGAGTCAGCACACAACTGGGCTGAAACCTGGGACAACCCAAATAGGCTCTAACACATAGGAACAATCTAGAGCTAACAGGGTTCAACATCCAACCGGCTTATACATAGTAGAGTAACATAGACATATCAAACAGTTAAGTGAACGAGAGAATGCATTCATCAGTGTACAATAATCTACATCCCAAGCCCTAGCAAACAGAACAAGCGATCCCTATCCACTATCAGGCATAATCACAAGCATACAAGAAACAATGCATAAACAGTAGAACATAGCATAATAACCTATCCACTAGCATACATATTAAGCGAAAGAAACAAGCTAGGAGATATCAATGCCGTGCGCAGGGTCCACACTACCCCGGCAAGGAACCCTTACCTGAAACAGAGGCAAACAAACAATAACGCTCTCGAGCTGCAGGATCAACACAGGCAACCTAGAAAATAAAGTAGGACATCACAAATCAATACCTAAACAATCGAAACAACAATTCATCAAACAAGTCTCGGGAATTAAGGTTTTAACTAAAATCGAGAAAACACACATCTCGACAGCAAGGCAGCCTCGGCAAGGGCACGGGCGTGGGGCTGTGGCAGACTTGACTAGCATGTGCAGTAGGAGTAGCTCGCGGGCGTGTGGCATGGATCGGTGTGTGTGAGCGGATTGGAATACAGCACGCGACAAGGGCGAGCGGGCGAGTCTGCTCGCTCGCCTTTTGTGGGGCGAGTGCTGCGCTCCAGCATGCTTCGGATGTCGCTTGTGGCTACGAGCGAGGGGCTGGTGCACTAGGACGATGAGGCTGGGCGGGGTAAAGTTTCACGATCGCAAGGGGCTGTGATCGCTAGAGCTGCACGACGAACGAGAGCGAATGGGTGCTTGTGCGTGTAGCTGCTCGTGCGATGGAGTCTGGCTGAGGGAGCTCTGGTGATGGAGTTCGGGCAATGAAGATTGAGAGTTTGGCCAAGGGAGTAAGAAGAAAAAGAAGAAGAAGTGTGAGGAGTGAGGGGGGTCGGCTAGGTCAAGAGAGGGGAAGCAAAAAATGGACTTTTCTTTTAATCTCTTCATTTTAATCATTACAAAATCCTCCAAATGACAAGTGTCCAAGGTGGACCTCCCTTCGAGTCCTGGCAAGCACACAATTAATCCTTTAATTTTAATTTTAAACTGAACGACCTCCAAACCTCTCAACAGAAACTCCAAGACCTGGAACCTGAAACCGAAACATAAACAACTGAACACAAGTCTGGAAACAAACCGAAACCCTGGACAAATACTAGAACTACCCTTGAAGGCCAACTGACCAAAATGCCCTAAAGACTTAAACAGCCCTAATGGCCCAACCAGACAACCGAATAATCAACCGAAAGTACCTGGAGAATCGGAACGGAAAACTGGGCCATTACAGTTTTAGCCCAGCTTCCGCTAACTCTTCTTCCTCTGAATCAGTTAGAGTGAAGAAGCTCTCATCGAGTTCGTCTTTGAGCTCTTCTTCAATGTCGTCCTCTCGTTCTGTAGGGACCCGACCCGAATGGGGCTCTAAATGGGCCCTTACCTCAATGCATGCATACAAATCAACACTAGAAATTGCAATAGGGTTGTTTCGGATTCTAAGTAAAAACCAAAAACCGGCAAGAGTTCATTTAAAAAGTCAATACAAAATTCTTGAAACTCATCCCTGTTTCCAAGCACTGCTCCAAGACAAATACATTTCCAAAACTTACTCTGATCGAGATTTATTAAAAACATACAACTTTACAACATTTACAACAATGCTAGAATCCGTAAATACATTCATAAAACAACCTAGGGCTCCGTGCCCAACTACATGCATTCAGAGGACATTTAAAACATAAATACAAGACTCGAGTTGAACAACGGGTTTTCCATGATCACAGCTCCTCCTCCACCCATCCTGCCTCGCGCCATGGTTTCTGAAAGATAAGTAAGGGTGAGTAACGAATTACTCAAGAAGAATCCCCAACCGGGGTACAATACGATATAATCAATCATCTAGTACCAAAGCATGCAAGCAAACAGCTACCAACACAGATCATAGCTCAACGAGCTTACAAAGAAAGATCTGGTGTCATCGGAAGTCTCCTACTTCGCCTAATGATTGGTTATCCTAACCAATCTCGGGACATCTCTCGAGGTCTTTCTCCCTCGGCCGCTTAATCACCTCAAAAACCGATCCCAAGGATGTCCTCAAGGGCCTCTTACCCTTGCTAATAGATCTGGACTATCGTGAGAGTACCCAAGTCCGGCGCTAAATCGAAGGAATGGTGTACTCACGAACATTAGCCCGGGGAGGTCTCCGAACCGGCAACTAACGCGTGTGCGCGCACACCGCATGCTCTTCTGCAACCGGCGTAAATGCGGGGGCCTAAGGGAAAACTACGCGGGCCAGGTATGCCTGCCTAAGACTCGGAAGCGGTGTCACTGATCACAGTAGCGCGAGGCCCTCGGCGCTCATCTGTGCAGCATGGTCCACCGACCTGAAGCTAAGATCCGGCCAGGCGGCTTACACACGATGGCGGTGGTTCCGCTCTAGCAGGCTACAAACTAGGCTATGCCGAAGTGGGTAGCTAATTCCACAACCTACTGGTCGGGGGTAGCAAGATACGTTATGCTGCGCACACTTTATTCCCGACCTGAGCTAAATCCACCTTAGTGACCGGGGAAGCAAGATACGTATGCTTCGTGATACTACTCCCGATCGCTGGGGACAAAGTACGTTATGTCCGCTCACTGCGGATGATGACAAACCCTACAACTCTATCTAAGAGTACAGAGCAAAAAGCAATGATTTCGGCTAGCAAACAAAGACCGACATCAATCACACTACCTAGCATGATACTACGAGCTTAAGCAGAATCACAAGCATGCCGCGTAAACAAACCTAGCGTGGCACTAACATGTAATATCAAGCAAACATGCTAGCGTAAATCAATCAAAGTCGCTCTATTATTATCATGCTCATATAATAATCAACAAACAAGCAAGGCAAATCATGACAATATCGCAGGGCCCACACAACTCCGTAAGAAATCCTTACCGGTCGGAAGGCAACAACAAACAATAAAATTAACTGCGATCGAACCCGAGCAACCTATAACGAGCCAAGAAAACACATCAATAATCATAAAATAGCCCTAAATACTCTAAAATAAACAGGGCTCAGCTCGGGAGCAACTCACGAGGCACGACTGACACTCAGACGGGCCGGCTGCAAGGGCTAGGCAGCTGATGGGCGTAGACAGGCGCGTTGGGGCGCTGGCTGGGCGCGAGTTGCGCGCGGACGGCACGCGAGCGACACAGGGCGCGCGGGCGCAGGCGCTAGCTCGGCTGGGCGACGGCACGCGGCGCGGCTCGCAGACAGAGACGGCGCGCGGGCGCGAGCGACACGACCCGAGGGCGCGCGATCTGGCGCTGGGACACGCGACTCGAGCGCGGACGACACGCGACGGCTTGGGCGACACGGACCAGGGCAGAGCAGGGCGACGACACTGTGCGGGCGAGCTTGGGCGACACGAGCTGGGCGGCGAGGATCGGGCTCGGGTGGCGATGGCGGTTGACGCTAATGAGGCGACTGGCCAAGGGCGGCGAGCGCGCATGGGTCGGGCTAGCTCGGGCGAGCAGGGGCTCGGGCTGGGCGCTAGGCGAGCCAAGGGCTAGGCTAGGTGGGGGTTCGGGGAGAGAGAGAGAGAGAGAGAGAGAGAGAGAGAGAGAGAGAGAGAGAGAGAGAGAGAGAGAGAGAGAGAGAGAGAGAGAGAGAGAGAGAGAGAGAGAGAGAGAGAGAGAGAGAAAAATTGATTTTGGGGAAAAAATAAAAGAAAAAGGAAATAATAAAAGGAAATAAAAAGGAAAATGGGAAATAAAAGGGAAAAATGGGATTTTAATTCCATTTTCCATCCTTATCCACTTAAAACCTCAAAATCCCATTTCCCGGCTTCCTCCTCCGAGACCCGACCGAAGCAATCTTTTCCAATCAATCAAACTCACTTAAATCCAACTCCTAAAGCAACACTAAAGGCTCAGGCTCGAATCCCAAAGGAAACACACAACCAACCAACACTTTGCCAAAGCCCAAACCACAACCGAGCATCCAACCGACTAGCCCAAACACCACGGGACTCGCAGCCACCAAAAAACAAGCCTCGACAAAGGCAGGAGCTACCTCGAAGCCCTGAAGACCACAAATCCTGCCCGGAGAGCCAAAAGACCAAAATACCCCTAAGGGTCAAAACCGCTCTAATGACCCAACCAACAACCGAATCTTGACCCGAAGGCACCTCGAAAACTGGAATAGGAAACTGGGCTGTTACAATACTCCCTCCTTATAAGACTTTCATCATCGAAAGTCCTAAAACGAAACAAACTCGAGAAAAACACCACCAAAACCAAACCAATCGAACTTCTCGCTAAAAACAAAGACCAACCTTCTCCAAAACCAAACCCTCTTGGGTTCTCAAAAACTCAAGGCCACAATGCCATCCAGACTGGGCATACACTGAACTACAAGGGAACAGACGGAAAACCACGTCCTCAACTCGCACCAACTCTAAAACGGTGCTACTCTCAGCAAACTAGAGGACTGGCCAAAAGCTCTGAAACTTTACACCACGCTCTGGCAAAACTCCTCTAGGAGCTCACAAACAAGTTAACAAACACCTCAACCCTACACAAATCAAGTTAAACAATCAACCTTCCAGTTCCGAAAACCAAACGGCCGAAAAGCAAACTTTTCCATGCAAATCTACTAGCAATCGGCCAAAGAAAACACTCGCCAGAGCAAGGAAACCACCAAAATTCCTCTCAAGGAAAACTCGGGCTGCAAGGACTAAACCATCACGCAGCTCTCTGCGGCACAACACCTTGAGGAAAATAGCTCAACGGCTTTACCAACCAAAGCCACGGCACCTCTGTGCCAACTCACTCAAACGGCTCTGCTACTCCAACTGTGAGCGCACAACAAGGAGCAAAGCCCGAGAAGGGCTTGCTCAGCAGAACTCAACCCAAACTTATAACGAGCAACGCTCGCCTCCAAGCTACTACTCAACTCTTAAAATCCAACTGACTACTCAAAGGACTTCTCCTTTAAGCTTAGGCCTAACTTAACTTCCAACCAGAAGCTCCACTCCCGAAACCTCACAAGGAAAACGGATGACGACAACCTCCAAGCTTACGGATCCTGAGCCACACGAATCCGCAAGACTACCTCAGGAGCTAACACTCGAGGCTGGCATCCATGGAGCAACTCAACCACCACAAAGACTAGGGGGAAGGGAAATCTTCAATCCCCAAAGAACCAACAACTTGCCAGAAACAACTCTTCTTGGCGGCCCACGCCACTTGTGGGGACAAACAACTCTTGCTTGCTAACAACACAAAGCAGAGGACCTCTCATTGGGCTGACCATTGCGCTACTCGACCAACTACACAACTCAGAGCTAAGGCGACTCACGCTAAACGGGAAACGACTTTCCCCCAGAAGCAAACTCTCGAAGGGCAAAACTTCACACAAGCTCGTTGACTAGCTCAAACCCAAGGCAACAAAGAACCAACTCTCTTGGAAGCAACAACAAAGGAAAACTCAACCAATCGGATCACAAATCCGGAACCAACAAAACTTACTCAATCGCCGAGGGAGGGGTCAACTCCCAAAACTTCCCGACTAGGAAAGACCTCGAGGGCAACGCCCTCCACTAGAACCGAACTAGCTCTCGAAACAACAAGAGAACCAAATCTTGGCCAAACACTCACAAGAGGCAGAACAACCTTTACTGCAGCCTCTAGAACACCATCCAAGAATCCGCTTAACTGAACAAACGACTACTTCCAAGTAGCCAACAAATGTTTCCCTCTTGCTAGCACCACTACCATCAATTCCAAGACCAAAGGAGTAACCTGACAAATCCCCGAAGGAAACGGCTCTTACAAGCAGACAACCAAAGGACAGAGAGCTCCACATACGCTCACCTGCCTTGCTCCACTAGAGCAACAACATCTACATCTCACGGGGCAACAACAGGGGTCCATCTTAGACTGAACCTCCAAAAGCCAAACGGGGCAACTCGACATCCTGGAAACAGGAAAACAACCAACTAGGCACGAACCATTCGTCCCACGAGCAAAGCAAATCTCTAGCAGCTCCAAACCACACCTTGGTCAACACCAAGCATCAACTTGCCACCGCACCGGAACCAATCCGGACTTTACTCCAAACAAACACTAGCTAGCTAGTCTACCAAAACTGCTAGCAACTCAACCGAGGCTACAAACTACACGGCCCGACTTGCCAACCAAAACTCACTACAGGTGGACCGAGCTTTGGAGAGGCTCTCCAAAACCTAGGGATCCTCCGATCACCCTTCGACACATACGGCCGACAAACGAGCTAACAGCCAACTGCCTGAACAGGCACAACTCTCTCCAGCATCTCAACCATGCAGGCCAACTCCAACTCCTTGGGAACCAAGAGGACCCGTAACGCTACCGAATGCATCGTCCTCCTACTCAAACATCAGCCTCTCAACAAGGCTTCTACCCAAGGAAAGGATCCAAACAACTTTCTTAGCCAAGGCGATCAGAATCTGCGCGGCTTTGCTACCACCGCTCTTGTTTAGTTTCCAACTGAACTCCAACCGAAGAAACACCAAAAGTTCCAACTCCACACAATGCTCAAAGCTGAGGCAACCTTGCTCTACCAAAAGCATAACCATGCCACACCGAACTTACTTTATACCAAGCCTCTACCAAGGGTGCTTACCCATAAGGCATCCAAATCCTCTCGCAAGGCATCAGATCATCTCGCCTCAAAAGCATCCAACTCGAATCATGGCATCCAACTAGCCTCATAGGCATCCAGCTCATCTCATGAGCATCCAACTCAGGGTCCCTCTGCTGGACCAAACTCGCATCTACGATGCTCAACTCTCCTCAGATAAAGGCACTCGAAGGTAGTTGACCGTACTACCAACCACAAGAAAACTCTTGGCCTTAACACTAGCGCGAGACTCAAGCGCACCAATACTTACCAACCAATCTGCTGACTTACTCAACCTCCAGAAACACTGGGAAGAGGCTCCGACGCCTCTCGAGCATCCTTTCGCTCGTAGTCCATCGACTACCACTGAACTAGCCCTCTGGCACGACCTAACAGGTGCAACTGCCATAAACGGATCCAAGGCTAAACGAGTGCGCTGAACTCCGAACGGCATAGAACCATCTGTTATGCCCAAGCCAAACTCAAGCTCGAACTGGACTTAGTGCCAAAGTGGCACACCAACCAATGCACCTCAAGTGCTACTACTACCAAATCCACATCCGAGGAAGTCGGGTTGTTAAACAACAAAGAGCTCGCAAGGGGCAAAGATGACCCTTCATCCGCCTCAAGCCACTAACACGGCAACTTGCCAATCAATCGGGCGATCGTGGAGACTCGCTAGTCCACCTCTCACAAGGGACTTCCACCACCATCCGATGAACCAAACAAAGACAGAACGGCACACCTCGGCCTCTCGAGCAGCAGGGCATCCCACACACGGATGCTAAACTCAAACTCGCCAACTACTTTACTACTAGCGGTAGGACTTACTAAAACATCGAGCTCTCTGCAGGCATCCATTTGCCAAACCAAGCGCTCCATCAACGCCAACAAACTCATCTGAATAAACTCTGCTGATCATGCCCTCCCGGAACCTCCGGCTACAAGAGCTACTGGGGAAAAATCTTTGAAACAAACTCATCACCGGGCTATCTGTGCCCAGGACTCCTCACTACGCTCTACAAACTGCGCCTGGGTCTCCGCTCTCTGATAGCTAAAGACTTGCCATCAAATCTCTCATGGCTGGAGCACACTCTACTCAAGGAGTCTCACTCTGAGGCGTTGCTAGCCTCTACCCCCTCCTCTAGGCAACTCAACTGCCGGGGCCAAATCTGGCATGCGGGCCTAACAACCCTGGACGCAGCCTCAACATCAACATCAACACGATCGGTCCAACTCCTCGGTCGGACATGCCAAGCGTCCTGCTCCTCTGGGTGCGATCAACATACTGGCGATCTGCACGAAGCACCTCCACCCTCTCACTAGGGGAAAAGCAGCAACTGGGCCACAAATGGCCAACGGGAGTCTAAGCTCTGCCTCCCTCTGGAACGATGTCCCAGGGGCATCCGAATCTATCTGGATACCTCAACAAGCTGCTAAACAAAATGCTCGCACTGCGGGAAAGTCGGCATGATGGCTCACTAAGCCCAAACCAACAACGAGTCAGAACTTGCTCGTCTCCGCTACACAACACTACACAAGGCATAAAAGCTAGATGAAAAGTATTGTAAATCTTACCCTTTTCTTTAAAACAGTAAACTTAGGCGTACCTGATGACTGTCGGAGTGCTGATGATCATGGAAAAATGACCTACAACAAAAGGTCAGTCTACAGAATCTATGACTCTGAGCTCTGATACCAACTTGTAGGGACCCGACCCGAATGGGGCTCTAAATGGGCCCTTACCTCAATGCATGCATACAAATCAACACTAGAAATTGCAATAGGGTTGTTTCGGATTCTAAGTAAAAACCAAAAACCGGCAAGAGTTCATTTAAAAAGTCAATACAAAATTCTTGAAACTCATCCCTGTTTCCAAGCACTGCTCCAAGACAAATACATTTCCAAAACTTACTCGATCAAAGATTTATTAAAAACATACAACTTTACAACATTTACAACAATGCTAGAATCCGGAAATACATTCATAAAACAACCTAGGGCTCCGTGCCCAACTACATGCATTCAGAGGACATTTAAAACATAAATACAAGACTCAGAGTTGAACAACGGGTTTTCCATGATCACAGCTCCTCCTCCAGCCATCCTGCCTCGCGCCATGGTTTCCTGAAAGATAAGTAAGGGTGAGTAACGAATTACTCAGTAAGAATCCCCAACCGGGGTACAATACGATATAATCAATCATCTAGTACCAAAGCATGCAAGCAAACAGCTACCAACACAGATCATAGCTCAACGAGCTTACAAAGAAAGATCTGGAGTCATCGGAAGTCTCCTACTTCCGGCCTAATGATTGGTTATCCTAACCAATCCTGGGACATCTCTGAGGGTCTTTCTCCCTCAGCCAGTTGATCAGCTCAAAAACCGATCCCAAGGATGTCCTCAAGGGCCTCTTACCCTTGCTAATAGATCTGGACTATCGGGAGAGTACCCGAAGTCTGGCTCTAAACTGGAAGGAATGGTGTACTCACGAACATTAGCCC
The DNA here is from genome assembly GCA_036507275.1 of Sicyos edulis. Classification (NCBI taxonomy): domain Eukaryota; kingdom Viridiplantae; phylum Streptophyta; class Magnoliopsida; order Cucurbitales; family Cucurbitaceae; genus Sicyos; species Sicyos edulis. The sequence goes on from CM071848.1 coordinate 27,159,392, forward strand.
GGGGGAGCTCTCCGAACCGGCAACTAACGCGTGTGCGCGCACACCGCATGCTCTTCTGCAACCGGCGTAAATGCGGGGGCCTAAGGGCAAACTACGCGGGCCAGGTACGCATGCCTAAGACTCGGAAGCGGTGTCACTGATCACAGTAGCGCGAGGCCCTCGGCGCTCATCTGTGCAGCATGGTCCACCGACCTGAAGCTAAGAACCGGCCAGGGCAGGCTTACACCGATGGCAGGGTTCCGCTCTAGCAGGCTACAAACTAGGCTATGCCGAAGTGGGTAGCTAATTCCACAACCGGCTGGTCGGGGGGGTAGCAAGATACGTTATGCTGCGCACACTTTATTCCCGACCTGAGCTAAATCCACCTTAGTGACCGGGGGGGAAGCAAGATACGTTATGCTTCGCACACTACTCCCGATCAGTGGGGACAAAGTACGTTATGTCCGCTCAGCCTCTGGATGATGACAAACCCTACAACTCTATCTAAGAGTACAGAGCAAAAAGCAATGATTCCTGGCTAGCAAACAAAGACCGACATCAATCACACTACCTAGCATGATACTACGAGCTTAAGCAGGAATCTCAAGCATGCTGGCAGAACAAACCTAGCATGGCACTAACATGTAATATCAAGCAAACATGCTAGCAGAAATCAATCAAAGCTGCTCTATTATTATCATGCTCATAACAGTCAGCAAACAAGCAAGGCAAATCATGACAATATCGCAGGGCCCACACAACTCCGGTAAGAAATCCTTACCTGTTCGGAAGGCAACAACACACAATAAAATTAACTGCGATCGAACCCGAGCAACCTATAACGAGCCAAGCAAACACATCAATAATCATAAAATAGCCCTAAATACTCTAAAATAAACAGGGCTCAGCTCGGGAGCAACTCACGAGGCACGAATGACACTCGGACGGGTCGGCTGCACGGGCTAGGCAACTGATGGGCGCAGACAGGCGCGCTGGGGCGCTGGCTGAGTGCAAGCTGCGCGCGGAGGGGCGCTGGGCTGCGCGCGGACGGCACGCGAGCGACACAGGGCGCGCGGGCGGGGGCGCTAGCTCGGCTGGGCGACGACGTGGCTCGGCACAGGAGACGGCGTGCGGGCGCGAGCGACACGACGCGAGGGCGCGTGATCTGGCGCTGGGACGCGCGACTCGAGGGCGGACGACACGCGACGGCCTAGGCGACACGAACCAGGCGGAGCAGCGAGCGGCGACACATGCTCTGCGGCGAGCTCGGGCGACACTAGCTAGGCGGGCGGCGGATCGGGCTCGGGCTGGCGATGGAGGTCGACGCTCGGGCTGAGGCGACCTGGGCTGGGCGAGGGCGAGTAGGGGCTCGGGCTGGGCGATGGGCGAGCCAAGGGCTAGGCTAGGTGGGGGGCTCGGGGAGAGAGAGAGAGAGAGAGAGAGAGAGAGAGAGAGAGAGAGAGAGAGAGAGAGAGAGAGAGAGAGAGAGAGAGAGAGAGAGAGAGAAAATTGATTTTGGGGAAAAAAAATAAAAGAAAAAAAGGAAATAAAAAGGAAATAAAAAGGAAAATGGGAAATAAAAGGGAAAAATGGGATTTTAATTCCATTTTCCATCCTTATCCACTTAAAACCTCAAAATCCCATTTCCCGGCTTCCTCCTCCGAGACCCGACCGAAGCAATCTTTTCCAATCAATCAAACTCACTTAAATCCAACTCCCAAAGCAACACTAAAGGCTCGGGCTCGAATCCCAAAGGAAACACAACCAACCAACACTTTGCAAAAGCCCAAACCACAACCGAGCATCCAACCGACTAGCCCAAACACCACGGGACTCGCAGCCACCAACAAACAAGCCTCGACAAAGGCAGGAGCTACCTCGAAGCCCTGAAGACCACAAATCCTGCCCGGAGAGCCAAAAGACCAAAATACCCCCAAGGATCAAAACGCTCTAATGACCCAACCAACAACCGAATCTTGACCCGAAGGCACCTCGAAAACTGGAATAGGAAACTGGGCTGTTACACGTTCGCTTATACGAACCTCTTCTTCTTTATACGTAGCGGTAACTTGACCAGGTGTCAAGTGTGCGTCATCTCCAGAAGTTGGCGAACCGGCTCTTTGCTCTAGGCTCGCGAAGCTCTCCAATTCCTCTTTTTATTTTGCCAACGGACTCGCTACTTGATAACTCTCAAGAATTGAGAGTTGAGGGCTAAGTTTAATAGCAGTTCACTGGAACTTTCGCTACATCATAGCAAGAATTTGCTAAGTTTGTTCGCTTTAGCGTAATTATTTGAGCGAATTGCAAAATCCTATAGTTTTGTGTTTAGGATAACATTTTAGAGGTTTGCTTTAGCTAAAGTATATGAATGTGTAAATCTTTAAGTTCCATATCTATAAACCTGATATTTTGTTTTTGCTCTAGCATACCAAGGGAGTGAAATGCAGAAGTGCTAAAAGATTTTTGGAGCTAAGTGTAGTTACTAAACATTTGGCTTAAGCGAACGCAAATCCAGCGAGAAAAGTTTTACGGAGCTAATTGCAGTTGCTAGAAGTTTCGCTTAAGCAAACTGAAATCCAGCGGGATGAGTTCTCGTAAAAATAGCTAGAGTTGAAGACACGTGTCAAAAATCCAAGAAAAGTCTATCAATCTCAACCGTTGCACGTGAGATCATGGAGCAAAGGACATGCGCATGAGATCATGGAGTAGAGTCTTGTCTGAAGCAATATAAATAGCAACCTTTTGTCATTGTGAAGATCATCATCCATTTTGTTGGAGAGATCATTGTCAAGTTTTCTTCCGACCAAATTCATTGTCATTTTTTTTAGTTAGCTTGGTCATTTTAGTTGTTTTCCATTTCCACTTGTTTAGCTAGTTAGCTCTAGCGAAGTAGTTAGCCAACGTTGCAGAGTATAGCTGAAGCTGGATTCAGAGACACTGTTTGAGTGACTCCGATCAGGCTTCTTCTTAACTTTGTTTCTCTTTACTTTCATTTTAGTATTTTCGCTTTAGCTTTGTTTTGTAAGCATACGTTGTTATTTCCCTATTTAATTGAAGATGAAATTTTCTTTTTTACTTTGCGTTGAATCTATTTATCATCATGTGTAGCTAAGTGTTTAGTCGGAAGGAAATAGGCTAAGTATGAGTATTTCACTTAAGCAAAGTGGTTGCAAGATGTCAACTATTTATGCATGTTGTGTTGACATACATTTTGTCTAGCTAACTATTTGTATGAACTTTATTTCGCTTTCGAGAGAAAATGAATAGAGTAACCTTGCATGTCATAATATTAGGTTTTGCTAAGTTTACTTGCATTCGAAAAGAGCACTTAGAGATAAGGTTCACCTAGTGCTGATTGCTTGGTTTATTTGTTGTTTGAGTTTGAGAGAACTGAACTAAGAGCTCGAGAGGGCCAACTTAGAGAGCTCGAGAGAGCCAAAGAGAAGCCATCAGTTGTTCGCTTCTTAGCATAATGCCATTTCTCTTTAGCGAAACTCTCCGAAAAGTCTTAACCTCTTTTTGCTGTCTTTAATCTGATTAGAGTTAGTTTATCATTCGTTGCATCTTAAGTATTTTGTCAATTGAGATTCACATTTATTTCGCTTTAGCAAACTGAGTTAGCAAAATTATTTCAGCAACTTAGTTTTAGTTTCATCACATCAATATTCCCCTTGTTACCATAACTCTCTAATTTTCGCTTAAGCATGTTGTTAATCACTAATCCTTGTGGAGATGACTTTTACTTACTTTAAAACTTGCTACAACAAGACTGTGTATTCTTGCACATCTTTGGGAAATCACACGCATTTCGCTTAATTTGAGTAGAGATTTCGCTTTAGTGAAATCCAAGCTACCACGTCATCATTCTCATTTTCTTATTATTTTAATTATTGTGTGTTCACGATTTCGCAAACACTACTTCTTCAGCTTTCTCCTCCACTCCGATTTGATTCACTGATTCGAATGGTTGGGCGTTAGCATCGTCCTAGTGAAGTTCCAGGTGTGCATTATCTGCCACTTCATCCAAATCCTCCTCAAACTCCACTACTCCCTCCTCTGAGGCATAGCTAACTTATTCAGCGAGCAGGGCTTTTCGGAAGGAGAACAGGGCTTTTTGGAGAGTTTTGCATAGGTGAAACAACACTAAGCTAAGAAGCAAACCACTGGCGAATTCTTTTTGGCTCTCTCGAGCTCTAGTAGCTGGCTCTCTCGAGCTCCTGGGTTGGTTCTCTCAAACCCAAACAACGCTAAAACTAAGCAAAACAACATTAGGCGAACCTTATCTCTAAGTATTCATTTTATATGCAAACAAAGCTTAACAATCCTAATGTTATGACATGCAAGTTTGCTCTATTTCTATTCTCTCAAAGTGAAATAAAGATATACACAGTGTGGATCAAATATAATGTATTCAAATTTCAACACAAAATGCATAAAAGTTTATCATCTCGCTATAGCTTCGCTTTGGCGAACTGCTCCTACTTCCCTACTTCCTTCCAACGACAAACTTAGCTGCTCATAAAAATAATTAAATCAAAAGCAATGTAAAGGCAAAAATTCATCTTCATTAAAACTCCAAAGTCACAACGTTTGCTACAAAGAAATAATGCTAAAGCGAAAACAAATGCAATAAAAGGAGAAACAAAGTTAAGAAGAAGCCTGGTAGGAATCATAAAAACAACAACTCTGATTTGGCTCCGACGAAGTCTTTGCAACTCCAGCTACTACGATTATGTTAAGGCTAAAATATTAAACAACTGGAATTGGGAAAAACAATAAACTACGACTAAACTACTAAATGCAAGGAATTTTGATCGAAATTTTAATCGCCGAAAAACTCTCTAAGAATGGAGGATCGACCCAAGAATGGGTGATACTTTGCTCTGAAGGAGGATAGGGGTATTTATACTCCCAGCTCAAACGACAAGGCTCTGATGAAGTTGTGCTGATTCACGATCCTCTGTCGCCTTGGGATCACGTCTTACATGCTCTGCTCCACAATCCTTGCCCACGATCTTCTGCAAAAGTGGTCGACAAAGAACGACTGGGATTGAAAGGATGAAGCTCGGATCTTTGACACGTGTTTGTGACTTGGATATTTCCATGAGCAAGATTCTTTGTTGGGATCAACTTCGCCTTAGCGAAAGCATTGGCCAATGTTTCTTTTTGCTTCGATGTGGACTACTTGGCTGGCTTTGCTTGGGCTAAGGCTTGGGTTAGGTTGGCTTGCTCAACCTCTTCGTTGTGTGAATTTCGCTTCGCTCCATCAAGAATGTTGCAGACAAACAAGAAAATATTAATTCTTTTTAACACTTATAAATTTTGCACACATTCATGCATATTTCGCTACAACAAACCTCTAAAGTGCATCATAAACAGAAAACTAAAGGATGCTTCGCTTAAACATAACTTTAGGTATGATGGTGCGAAATTCAACATTAAATCATTCAATTTAGAAAATTCTAATAACAAATATAATCTTTTGAGCTACTTAACTCTCAATTCTTGAGAGTTGTCACTGATTATCCCTGCTTGAAATCCTTGTGAAGTCCCACTTTGCATTTGCTGATAACTATTACTTGTTATCCCATTGTTCCCTTGATTGCTCCAAGAAAAATTAGGATGATTTCTCCAACCAGGGTTGTAAGTGTTAGAGTACGGGTTGTTCTGGAGATTTCCTTGATTTCTGCTAGTAGAACACACGGCTGTTGTGTTGTGAGGACAATCGTCATAAGAATGCGCATCATGACACATCACACAGAAGTCTCCTTGGTTCATTTGTGCTTTATTGTTCGCGAATGTGAGCGTTGGCGAATTGACACTCTGAACTATTGCTATAGCGTTTTGATTTTTCATATTCAACAACATTTCACACATTTCTGCTAAATGTTGTCTCAAAAGAGGATCACTTCCCATTTCCATTTTTATTCAGCCTTTGTTTTATTTACGCACATCATCCTTCCACTGGCTTGTGTTAAGAGCTACACATTCCACTATTTCCACTACTTCATTATATGTCTCGGATAATAGTGCTCCATTCGCTGAAGCATCCAATACTAATTGAGAAGCTTTGTGGACATTTCCCCGTAAAAATATTCCAGTTGCACAAAACAAGGGATTTCGCTTTGTGGACATTTCCGCTCAATGGCCTTGAACTAATCCCATGCTTCCACAATAGACTCACCCGGTTCCTGTTTGAATGACATAATATCACTCCGAAGCTTCATTAAAATTTTGGGTGGGAAATATTTCAACAATAATCACTTCGCTAATTCCTCCAAGTTATGTTTTCTACTCCATTCACATTGCCCAACAATTCTTTCGCTTTTCCTTGTAGCGAATATGAAAACAGATGTAACTGCAAATGAAAGAATCACAAACACTCATGAATTCCCTTAAATGAGTAACAATGTGTTCATCATTGGCTTAAATTCAAATGCTCGCACCCCAATGTCTGACCTAATCATGCCTCATTACAAATCTGTAACATTAGGTGCTGCGTAAGCTCTGACAGCTACATCCCTATTATTTTCCATCATAATAGGGTTAGCGAGATGCTGATCTGCCTGTTCGTTATGCGCCACCCGTGATTGATTCTCGTTAGCTCCATCAACCACAAAATTCCCGTGATTCATAACTGCTCTTCTCTCTCTAATCCGACTATGTATGCTTCATTTAGGTTCTGGATCGAACGGTATAGTGAATAGCATGTGCATAAGCACTGATTCACCTGTAGAAGAGTTAACACAGATTAGCTCAATGTAAAACTACTCGTACAATTGTAATAAACAAACAAATTAGTACAATTCCCCCTGCAACGCCCCAAAAACTTGTTTGCAAAATCATGAGCACACAACGGGTTGTAGGAAATTGATTTTACTTACATTCGTTGAAGCGAAGTCTAGATTTGAAATAAGCTAAGTGTGAGATTTTCTAAAGATGTGCAAGTGTACACAACCTTGTTGTAGCAAGTTTTAAAGTAAGTAAAGATCGTCTCCACAAGGAATTGTAATTTACTTGTTACTATTACTATGCATGACTCGAGAATAAAATATTAAAATGCTTTGTTGACTGAATTACGACTATTTAAGGTATTAATTAATAAGAATCAGAATCCACAAGTTTTATACTTCACTATATCTAACAGAAAGTAGCTCAGATTAATTCGCAAGGTTCTCTCAAACTCGCTGCTCTTAATATAAGCCACACCCTAGCACTCCTTATCTCTAAGCAATAATGAATTGCAAGTGCTAACTTTACAAATCTAAGGCAGATATACGAGTTCGCCCAAACTTAATCTCTCGAAACAAGTTTAAGCTACATGCAACCTTTTGGTCACTCAACTGGTATATACGCAACTGTTTCTCACACAACGAAATATGCCAACTTGAAAATTCCGATAACGAAATTAGTTACTCATGTTCGAGATTGAAAGCATCAACATAATGAGAAATATTTCCATAAATAAGCAACGCAATGTTTACAATTAAAGCAATAAATGAACATTAAGAAATCCTCTAAACTATCGAATACGAAATAAGGTAATACAAATTAAAAGAGTTAACCAAGCGAGGAGAAGAAATCTGCTCGACACAAAATCCAATCACTAGACTTTACAAATCACTGACAGCTCTCGCCCACCTTCTTGTCCAATCTTTGTTGCCACAGCCGTTCCTTTCTCTAACTCGTCAACCCCTTTCTCGTTCAATGCACGTCTCCTTATAAAAGCCTTGTTACTGCATCCAAAATTCTCGCTGGTTCCCCATGATCTATCAGTTTTCGCTTTTTCCGCTTGCAACGTGTGGACATGGCTTGTCCGACTTTTTGTCATTCCTCGAGTTGTGCCACGTGTCTAAGGTACTCCCTTCATCAACAGTGTGTTCGCTTCCTGAGTTCGCTGCAAATGACATGCTTTCTAAAACAACAGTTAAAACATTCATATATTCGCTACATTTGCTTCGCGTGTTAAGTCTTGCCCAAAAAACCACAAGACTTATCAATTTGCGTTTGCTTTTTACCTATCAGCAAACTTACAACTTTAATTTCAAGATTGTACCCTTGTAAACGAATTCTTATACTTCTAGGCCAGTAACTCTCTATTCTTTGAGAGTTATCACGGGGGCTGCAGGATTCTATTACATAATACATTGTAGTAAGGTTTGTCTTTCTCTATTGAAATGGGCCAATTTAAAACTTACGGGGCCTTTTCGAATGAGGCCATTGTACAACAACCCAGCCCAAATGTCTTTTGTATGAAAAAACTTCTAATTAACTCTTCCTTAAACTGAATCGTTTTTACTAATAATAGCCAATAACTAAAAGCTTATCAAGCCCAAAAGGCCCATGCTTATAATATTCAGTACACAACTTACGAGCCTTTTTCTTCTTAATAAATTTAAGCCCAATCTTCAATATCCTACTAAACTCCAGCTCATGTTTCTTTTTCCTACTGCTTATGAGATTAGGGTTAGCCGCCCCTTCTTTTTCTTCATGTATAAACTTAATTATTTTTCTTGAAAATAACCAATACGTTGCCTCGACCCATGTCTCCCATCCACTTCCCCTAAGTATCTTCTTTTGAACCTTCAGTGTCTGGATTGTCCTGTCTTTAATTATTTTTCTTGAAAATAACCAATACCTTCCCATAGACTCTAACTAGCTTGACGTTCTACATTAATACTAAGAAAATTGTGTGCATTTGACAATTTAAGTTTGCCTCTCTAAATTCATCCGTTTTCTAATTTCTGAACATATATTGGACTATTTTGTTTGGAGTTTTGCGAGGCAGATATGGACAAGTATCGTTATGTATGCATTTCTGAACACCAAGCACTGAAACTTACTGCTTGAAGTGATCCGTGTAGTGGTTCTACTCTGATATACTGTCAGCTTTGAAGTCCCATACAATTGTGTGATTTTGGTTCATATTTACTTCCTAGTTCTTGTGATAGGTTTAATGAATGAACCATCATTGTTTGGTTTAGGTCAAAGAGGGCCTTGGAGATCCAAGAAGTGATGGTATTGATTCATTATGTACGGCTTTCTTTGACATCATCAAAATATTCTCCCGTGAGAATAGTCGAGATGCACGTAGGCTGGCTAGGACACTATGAATTAAAAAAAGAAGTATGCTTAATGAATGACTGAGAAGTGTTTGGATTGCGCTTTTATACCTAATACCTCTATTCTTTTAGAATGGCTGTTGTTTTTCTCGAATGAGTGTATACTTCAGTTTAGCTGTATTTTGTGACTGATTCTTTTGTGTTAGTCTTGAGTTTGGTGATATTAATGGATGCAAGTTTGTATTATCAAGCCTTTCTTCATCACAGTTATTTCACAGGGTTCTTGTCTCTATTCTTCTAGATTTGATACTGGGTTGTGCTTCCTTACCTTTTCTTTTTAAAAAGATCATTGGTTTTGTTCATGCTTGGTATGCATGTATGGAAATATATGTATTTTTATGCATTTTATCTTGCTAGTAGTGTTAGTCATGTGAATGTGATTTGGGTAGATAGCATTGGCTGAAAAATGTTAAATTTTTTGTGTACTCCCCTTTCTTCAAACTCCTATTTGTTCATAGAGAAATCTTTGATAAAAGAACAAAACAATATCTATTTTGTATCAAATCTAAGGAATTCCTAGAATCGAGATGAAGAAGCAAGGTAACTCGAACATCAATCGGCACCAATTATTTTCTGTCCATGAGAAGATTTCAACAGGTTGCCTTCTTCTAAAAAGGCCACGGTATTGTTATATTTTGTGCGCCAAGTGGACCTCATCTATATTTTAATACTATTTATGGTATATAACCATCCTAAATTTTGTAATTATTATTATTTTTTTTAATTTTTTTTTATATTGAGTTAGAATTCTCAAAGTAATTTAAATCTTCCCCAAAATAAGTTTTTGGATCTGCCCATGCTCTCTATGAGTGCATAAGTAGTGATCACACTTTTTCATAGAGATAAAAGATTTTGAATGATAGATCCAATTCAAACCCAAAATATATAGAAGTATCCTTAATACCTTCCCCTCCCTCCAAGTTCAATGATTTCTTATTATTATTTACAATACAGCAATTTTTTACTGAGACTGTATGAAATTGGATTCAGCTTCATTCATGTCTTAACGGTTAAATTGTGTTTCTTTTTGTTGCAAGTGTAACAAATTCTTGAGTTAAATAAGCACTTGTTTTGAGGTGGGGGATTTTAACCTTTGACTTTTCCTTAATAATGTCCGTTTCAAGATTGTTTTGAGGTGGAGAACCGTAGAATGATTATAAATGAAAGTTATTTTGAATGATTAGCGATGTGAGCTTTAAAAATAATTTGTTTGATTGTGATTATTAGTAAAGGAGTTAATTAATAGCTCGTTTGGATGATGTTTTTTTTGTAGAGTTGTAGATAATAGCTTGTTTGAATGTGGTTAGAAAATAATCGTTATTTTGAGAGTTAGAAATGCATGATTAGATATAAATAATTAGAAATGAGTGATTAAAAACAAATCATTAAAAATGGGTGGTTAGTAATAAATGATTATTTTGAATGATTAGAAATGAGTGATTATTTTAAATGATTACAATAATCTGTTTGCATGTGATTGTTTGAATAGAAATTGTAAAAATAAACATACCCTATACGAATGCACTGTTATACATTAGTTTAATGTATATTGTTACTTGTTTTTAATGCTCAATGACAATTATTTTGTTCATACCTTAAAAAAAACAATTATTTTGTCCATTATTTGTTGTTATGGATTTAGTCAGATTTTAATTTGTAAAAATGAAAAAATTGTCACTTCTGTACATGGGGTCCTACATCATAAGATAAGCATAAAGTGAGTTGTTGGCCCTACCCTACTTTTATGATTGCTCTCACTAATTTAATCCTCCATTATTAGGAAATATATATGGCACACATACAAGTGATTTGATTTGTATTATGATATAATCAACATGAATATTATGGTTGCACTTAGGGATAAGACCTTAAGAAAAATTTTCCTATCCTTTTGCTTGGTGAATTTACTATAATCTTACAGTCGAATGAGGGGTGAAATGAATGCCTTATATATTGTTTCCTATTATTTATTTAAAAACGTTCTTCTAGTTTTGAAGGTTTAAAGGGTAGTTATTTTTTATTCCAAATTTTGAAGTGTTACTTTACTTAGTTTTATTAATTTTATTATGAATTAATTTAGTGGTCTAAAGGACATTAAAAAATTTTAAAAAAAATTACAGATTCAATTTATGGTGATTACTTATTTAGAAATTTATTTTTCTTGACATCTGAATAGAATCGAACACCCTATCTCATGATACTAATCAAATTGCACTTCTCACCGTCTGACTCTTCACTCTGAGATTATTTGATGTGTTGGGAATAATGTTGCTGGTAGTTTTACACCCTTAAATCTATAAAAAGAGAGGTATGCATCAATTAGTCATTTATAGCTAAATCAACCATACCAACAATAATTAAAAGAACCCCACAAAAATTTATATTTGAGCAATTGTCATAATTATATTATTTTCTCTCTTTCTTTAGCTAATTTGTTTTAGGTCAAGCCAATTTAGTATACCTCAATTATTTTTGCGCATTATTTTGTCAATAAAATTCGTAAAAACACTAATTTAAAGATGGAATCTATGATCTCTTAAATTTTCAAATTCCTTTTATATTAAAATCTTCATTCTTTTTACAACAATATCAACCATGATGGATAATTCAGTTGTAGAACCCAGAAAATCATATATTTTCACTAAGATTTTTTTTGAACCCACTTTCTTTTTGTTTTGTGTATATAAAGGGGAAAGGGTGTAGAAAGATAGATCTTGAAAACATAATGCCTATACATTGGATGTATTGTAACCAAATATGTGTATATACTGAAAGGAAAAAAAAAGGTCACTATCAATCTGTGTGTGTCCCACAAAACCCAAAATAATACAAAAAGAAAACAAGAGTGGAAAAATGAAAGAGAAAAGATTGTGGGTCATGAAGCCACGCTGTGTAGTTTGTTTGTTTGCTCTGTAAATAGCAAACTGAATGACCAATTGAAATTGTGGCCCTTAAAACATCCATGTGCATCTTAGGACCACCTCCTTCACACCAATTCTCTATTTGGTCCCCTCATATCCCACCTTTTTTTCCCTTCTATGTTCCCCCCAAATTATTCGATTTCGAAACTCTATTCTTCTCGCCTTTTATTAGCCTTCGGATAGTTTTTGCTTGCCTCACCTCGCCCCGAGACTCTCTTCGAGACAATAAGAGTTTTAAGTTATTACATCACATGTAAAACTCAAACCTAAGATGCTAGAAGATGTCTTGAAATATAAAAAAACCTTACTAATCAAGGCAACTCACTAGTTCTAGCTTTTTAGTAATAATTTGTCAATTATTATAAACTTCACTTTTTTTATATTGATAATTAATGTTTCATAATTGTGTTTTCAATGGAGGGGGAATGGAACTAAGTAGTTGAATAAGCTTGTTTACTAACAATTTTAGCTCTTGTACTTCTATGAATGCACTTATTTTTTCTTTATGCATTTTATTTCGTCCACTTTCAATAAATTTCAAAACTAGTTTTTTTAGTTAACTTTTTTCTATAAAAAAAATTGGTTAAATAGAAATAAGCCGCCATGTAAATATGTTTTTTTTTAACTAGTGAATATGTTTCTAATTGGGGACTAATTTTATAATTTATTTTTAAGAGACTATAAATTGAACAATTAAAACATACAAATAAAACGTAAAGTACTTTTTTCTGAGAATCCGTAATATTATCATCAAATAGAAAAATAAAGCAAACCCATACCATCGATCTATCATTAATCTGTCTATATCATTAAATTTTATCTAGTACAAATCTTTATAGCACAATACTTAGGGTGTGTTTAGAGCACCGATTTAATTACGATAGACGGAAGGTTATGTTATAAAAAGTAATATATATATAAGGTTTAGATAAACGGACACGTATTAGAGAATATGAGGTTCCATACCGAAACCAATTGACAATGAGGGGAGTAACCCATATTTTTTTTTTTTGTTCTCAACCCATATCTCTTTTATATTAATGTTGGACTCTCCTACTTTTAAATGTAGGACATTTGTGAGATCCTAACAACACGCAGATTTAGGTAACCACCATTTATAATAAAAGTTACAGCGAACATCGATTGAGTTATTATAACCAACCCGACCATTTATATAAACAGGGCCCGAACACACTTTTAAAGTTTGATATCGAACACGATATACATGACTTGAAATACACGTCGACACACTATCATACGAGATTTTGATTATATATTGTAACATCAAAATATATTTTTTTTTGTACAAAAATCTTCAAAGATATAACATGATATTGTTTGAGTGTCCCTTTCTTCTTGTTTTTTATTTTTTTTTATATGGGAAAGTGGGCAGATTCTTATAAAACGAAATAAAAATGAAGTAGATGGATGAGGGTATAAAGTTTGGAGCACGACCAGCTTTGCATATGTCAACATCGAACAGTCCGAATTCCTAACTTTCGACCTTAACGAAATTAAACCAAACACAACAAATATCTTAGTCCTTTAAAATTTCTTTTTAATTATTTTTTAAAAAAGAGACAAATCTATAACTTGAAGTGAACAGGTGAGTTTTAACACGAAATTTTTTATGCTGGTACTCCGACATTTAATATAGTCCTATTTTTATTAATTTTACGGTAATTGGGGGTCAAGGATTTCGAATTCATCACCTTCATTAGTTTTACTCTAATACTTGCTGGTGACTGCTACTAATGTAAATTCTTTCCTAACAGAAATAATGAAAAAAATAAATATAATTAGAATTTTGAAAAAACTAAGGAGACATGACATCAAATTTGACAGGCAATAATTACAATTTGTATTAAATTAGAAAAAACGAATTGATATGAAATCAATTTTGGATACACCATCAATAAGGTGGTGGGGAAATATTAGAGGTATCTGTCTACTCTATAATTATTAAACCTCTTTCACATATAATCCTTTAAATTTCTTATATAATCTGGATTAAAGGTAATAATTCGGTATCTGTCTCTATCGATTCTTACTTATCAAGAGTAGCAATAATATAAATACAAATTCAATATGATATAACCTATGGTTGCACTATGGAGCAAAAGTTTCAATGATATCTTGTATAACTAAGTAATCAAGAAGTTATACGTTCGAGTCCTTCCACTCAATTGTTGTTGAACTAAAAACAAAATTTTTTTTAAATTCAAATAAAAAATAGTTAAAAAATATACTATTATTCGCATTTTAAAATAAAAATGGTCTTGACCAAATGCTGGAAGAATTTTTTCAATTAAATGATTCGACAAATTGTTGTTCTTTAATTATCATAGGAATTGAAAGTTAAAGTAGTTTAAAACAATATAATTTAATGTGAACTTTGCTATAATTACTTAATTAATAACGAAATATCCTATAGTGTTCTGATTTGGATACTCTTTACAGGTTTGCTGCAACAAAATGTGCATGAATATTGTGTGATATTTTCTAAGTGTTAAAAAGAATACTCTTTAGAGGTTTGTTGGAACAACATTTCACAGACGTTGTCAAGAGGCCTATAAATAGCAAGTCTTCTCAGTAGGATTGGTAATTTTTGCGAAATAACATAATTTAGGAGAAAATCCAGAAATCCATAATTCTCCCTAGTTCCGACCAAAGTTCATTTTCCGATTAGTTTTTAGGTCACCAGAGTCATTTCACAGAAGCCATAGTCACTTTTAACGTTTTCCTATTTAGTTTACTTGTTTTCCTTAGACGTTTTTGACGTTTCTTGTAATCGGAGACTCATTTTGCTGGAACCCCTTTCAGAGTTTGTAGTATCAAGAGTTTTCTTTACCTTGCTTTTATCTGTTCTCTTTAACATTGTAGAACGTAGTTTTCTTTTTTATTCAATGAACATGGTTTATGTTTCTTTGCTTATATCACTTTTACTTTGTATTATGAGTAGCTAAATCCGTAGTAGGAAGGCTACGGAGGAAGTAGGGTGTTTCACTTGGGCGTAGAGGTAGAGAAAAGAACTAATTATGCATACTATATTAATTTTATTACATTATGTCTGAAAACCGTTTGTATATCTTTATTTCTCTTTCGAGAGAAAATGAATAGAGCGAATTTGCATGTATAACATTAGGATTGTTAAACTTTGCTTGCTAATTAAAGAACTCTTAGAGATAAGGTTTGCCTAATGTTGTTTGCTTAGTTAATTTGTTGTTTGAGTTCAAGAGAACCGGACTAGAAACCCTTTGCCCTTCAGTGGTTCGCTATATCGTCAACTTTTTTGTTGATGCGAAACACCTAAAAACCGTTTGCCCTTCCGATGCTTAGTTTCATTCTACCTATTTCGCAAGTTCACTACATTTAGATTATTTCACAACACCTACACTAACATTGTTCATCATTGAATCTTATCTTACTTGAATCTAAGTGAAAACACAAACAAAAATCCATGTGGAGATCACTTGTTACTTACATTAAAACTTGCTACAACAGGACTGCATATACTTTTGCAACCTAGGGAGATTGCACACATGCATAACTTCTTGAGCGAGATTTTTCTTAAGCTAAATCAGAGCATTCCATGTCATACATATTTAATTTCAATATTTTATCTTATTTTAATTGCATTGTGTCGAGTGATCGCCAACAAGTTTTTGGCGCCATTGCCGAGGATTTTTGTTTGTTTTTGGCCCCATTGTAAGAGTAGTACTTTGAAGTTAAGCTTGTGTCCCATTGTAGGGATTTTGTCGAGTGCATGCGAATGAAGAAAATTGTAGAACCCTTTGATCTTAAGCCTGAGTGTAACTTACATCGAGGAAGAGGAGCGAGAAGACGAAATCATGCTAGATGGATGGCTGAACGCAAATAAAAACAATATGCCCACCTGAAATGCTGAGGCGAGGCATGAGCAACCAGCTGCACCCGACTATGGAAGAGCATATTAGCATTTCACTAACCCTATTATGATGGCGAATAATAGGGACGGAGCTGTTAGAGCCTATGCCATGCGTGATGTAACGAAGTTGTAGAGAGGCATGATAACCGAACGATTCCACAGCTAATATATTGAATAGTAACTAATTCTTATGCGAAATGTAATTGGAATCACTTACGCGCAAGTATATGCGGTCGGGAATTGTATAAAGTAATAAGTATATAAATTTTATCGATCCCACAGAGAATTTGAAGCAATTAATTCATATTAAAGGTAAAAAATATAAAAGACGCAAATTGGTTGGGAAGAGTGTTTGTTTTATGCAAAATAATAATAATGCAGACACTATGCTGACTCTAATGCTAATGCTAATGCTAATGTAAATGTTGATGCTAATGGCTTGGCTTACTTAGAGATTCGGTTAAACACAAATGAGTTGCTTGGTGATGTGGAATTCATGCTGCCCAATCCTGACAATGCTTCCGCATTTGTGGAATGTAGTGCCCAGCTTCCGCTGCAACACTACATGACTAAGTTTCGGGTTTCGCATGCATTAGCGGAGTTACTACGTAACGTCCCATTGCTTAGCACGACAGATTCTTCGTGCAATACTAACGTATCTTGTTGGGTCTTCCGCCAGGTTCCTCTTTCAAGTCAGCTGGAGGCTAGCATACGTGGCTAGCGAGCCGACGCATAATTAATTAAAATTCAACAGTATAAATTGGATCACCCATATTCGAGTTTCTCAATTCTAATTAATCATGCTACTATGACACTATGAAAATGTAACCTAAGAGACTTAAACTAATAATGTATCTAAGCAAGATGATGTGTCGTGAGAAAATAAACACATGTTGGACTAAACTCCAAGCTCCCTTTCAGAATACTTGGCTGCAACCTGCCGGTACAATGCCCGTAGATTTGCTATTAAGTACAAGTCGTATGCACGCAACTAGTGAGGAGGTTATTCCTAACTCCTCTCTGAAAAGTGCTCAGTATAAGCATAAACTTACCTAGTGAGGACAGATGGACTCACCCCTTAACATCCCTTTTTCAAAGGTAGATGCAAAGCCCCTCTAAGTGGATTGTCAATCGACTCAGAGTAACATAACACAACCACTACCCTTATTCATAATCCCCACATCTTGATTTAGATACATAACAAGATTATATAACTTGCTAACTTCCTTTAAATTAACCTAAGAATACAAGTTGCAGGAGATCAAGTTTGAACGAAATACTTGTAGATTTATTCAAGAAAGAAAATGACTATGCTGTGTTGGAAAAGTTAAAAATGCAAAATACAATAAAAGTAAAAGCTATCTATGGTGCAGAGATTCGGTCAACACTGTTGCCAATGGTATCCTCATCCACAGCACCACGTTGGCACGCAATTCTTCAGGGTCTACAGATGAACGAAGGCCGTCAGGATCTCCAATGAGACCCCAGCGTCTCAATGCTCATGGTAGCTTCCTTTCCAAACTGGCCCACATTCTCCTTCGAATCTTCTTCCTTATATAGCCGTCACAAGTTTCTTGCCAACCACGTTCTTCTCGAAGATTTTTCCGTAAGAGTTTCCTTCTTGGTTCCGTTGATTACTCGATTTGATTGCTAATCGTCTTTCCTTTTCCTCTTCTCTTTTATTCCCTCTGTACGACGGCTTGATTGCCTTTGATTTCCTTTCTTTTCTATTTTAGTCATTCCTTGTGCAATGTTTTCCTAGGGAAAATAGGACACATCAGTAGTTCTTGCTTAATCCCGCGTTTATACGCGCATTTATTAGCTAAAATATCAATATGTCACAAAGGTGATGCCATGCGATGTTAATAACACGTATGACCAAGTAATGCGCTTCTTTTACGCATTACACTGTTCCTTTGCTTTGCTTTTCTTTGTTTAGCGCACATTTTTAAGGATTAATAACGTTATTATTTAGTGCTATCAGACCGCCAAACTTACTTATTGCTCGCCCGAGAAATACAGATGTAAGAATAATTTCCCAATTTTGAAAAACAGCAATCCACTAGTCGCTATTTTACTTCTAATTAGAACATTAGATTCCTTGTCAGTGCACAGAATCACAGGGTTAACTAGTGTGTTTATCCAATTAGCGCTAGTTTCTTCTACTTTTGGTTGTTAGATTGGATATCTCAAAAATTCCTACCTATGGCTGCAAAGCTTTTTTTTTTTTTTTTTTAATTATCCACTCAAAATATCCTATCCACGGCTTGTTTGTTTTTAGTACCTTTGAGTAAAATGTTCTACTAGCCGCTATAAGGTTGTGTAGTAGGGTGTAAGAACCCGACCCAAAATACGGTCCTAAACCTAGGTTCTCACTCAGCATGCAAGTAAAAATATGTTTACAAACGGTTTAGTGCTCATATTAAAACTTTTCAAACATTAAGAGCGGGCAACATTTAAACTTAACAGCAAACTTTCATAAGTAAAACAATAACTTAAAACATGCTTGGCCAGTGTTATAAAAGCATTCAAATAGTTCTAAAGCCACAAATCACTAAGTTCCCCTAATAGACTCCATGTCCAACTACATGCTGAAATAACAATGCATAAAGAAAGACAAAACAGAGTGCCGACAGCTCCCATGATCAAACAGCTCCCTCCGCTAACCGTCCCAGTGTTGTTCCAAGTTACCTGGTGGAAAAACCACAGAAATAAGGGTGAGTATAAACATACACAATAAGAATCCCCAACCGGGGTATAATACGATACATCAGTCATCTAGAAACCTAGTATACATGCAAGCAGTTACCAACACAGAGTAATTGTAACAGCCCAGTTTCCTATTCCAGTTTTCGAGGTGCCTTCGGGTCAAGATTCGGTTGTTTGGTTGGGTCATTAGAGCGGTTTGGACCCTTGGGGGTATTTTGGTCTTTTGGCTCCCCGGGCAGGATTTGTGGTTTTCAGGGCTTCGAGGTAGCTCCTGCCTTTGTCGAGGCTTGTTTGGGTTGGACTGCGAGTCCCGAGATGTTTGGGCTAGTCGGTTGGATGCTCGGTTGTGGTTTGGGCTTTGGCTAAGTGATGGTTGGTTGTGTGCTTCCTTTGGGATTCGAGCCCGGGCCCTTATTGTTGATTTGGGAGTTGGATTTAAGTGAGTTTTATTTATTGGAAAAGATTGCTTCGGTCGGGTCTCGAAGGAGGAAGCCGGGAAATGGGATTTTGAGGTTTTAAAAGTGGATAAGGATGGAAAAATGGATAAAAATCCCATTTATTCCCTTTTTTCCCATTTTCCTTTTATTTCCCATTTTCTTTTAATTTTTTTTTTCCCAAAATCTCTTTTCTCTCTCTCTCTCTCTCTCTCCCCGAGCCCCCCACCTAGC
Organism: Sicyos edulis; assembly: GCA_036507275.1. Classification (NCBI taxonomy): domain Eukaryota; kingdom Viridiplantae; phylum Streptophyta; class Magnoliopsida; order Cucurbitales; family Cucurbitaceae; genus Sicyos; species Sicyos edulis. Next base: position 27,178,698 of record CM071848.1, read on the forward strand.
CGAGCAGCCCCTTTTGGTCGCCCAACCCAGCCAGCCCGAGCCAGCCCGCGCGCCCTCGCCTTGCCCAGGTCGCGCTGTCGCCCAGCCCAGCTCGCCGAGCCCTCGCCCGCGTCGCACAGTGTTGCCCAGTGCCAGCGTTGCCAGCCCGAACCCTCGCCCAGGCCGTCTCGTCTGAGCACTGTGCTGAGCCGCGCACAGTGCCGCATCGCGTCGCCCGTGTCGTCCGCGCCCGTGTCGGCCAGATAGTGCATCATGTAGCCGTGGCGTCGTGTTGCTTGCGCCAGCGCGCCAGCGCCCAGCCCTAGCCCTCGCCCAGGCCGTCTCGTCTGCGCGCGCGACCTTGCGCGCCGGCACTTCGGCTCTGCGCCCAGTAAACTCACCAACCACCCTTTAGCCGCCTAGCCCGTGCAAAAATGGCTCGTTCGCGTGTCAGTCGCGCCTCGTGAGTTGCTCCCAAGCCGAGCCCTGTTTATTTTAGTGTATTTAGGGCTATTTTATGATTATTGATGTGTTTGTTTGGCTCGCTATAGGTTGCTCGGGTTTGATCGCAGTTAGGTTTGTTGTGTGTTGTTGCCTTCCGACCAAGTAAAGATTTCTTACCGGAGTTGTGTGGGCCCTGCGATATATTATGTGATTGATGATTGTATGCTTGTTGTGTTTATTGACATGTTTGATGATAAGTGCTCTATTCTGAATTCCCGACTGGCATGATTTCCTATGTTGTTTCTCATGTTAGTCCATGCTAGGTTGTTCCTTTCTGGCATGCTCGTATCTGTTCTTGCTTCGTAGTATCATGCTAGGTTTGTTGTATTCTTTTGAGCACGTATTGGATTGATTTGATTGTTTCCTGAATGCCCCAACGGTCGGGATGATGACTTGGCATTGCCTTGTCCCCGACAGCCGGCACGTCCTCAGCGTGTTTTGGCGGTAGCCCTTGAGTTGCCACCTGATAGGGCAAGGACGGTTTCCTGGTGTAAGCCTACCACGACCCGTGCCTTAGCCTCAAAGCGGTGGTTCAGCCGACATAGTTCACGTGTCCGTGTCTCACACCCTATGTCGCTGACACCGATCCGTAGATTTAGTTAGGCGTGGTGATCGGACATGGGCGACTTGCCACTAGACCCGGCACTTCATAGTCTCGCAGAGCACGCACGCGCGCGCGCACGCTCATTATAGCGCCGACCGGAGAGCTCCTCGGGATCTTGAGCCAATGCACCTTTCGTCGACAGTAGACAGGCTGAGGCCGAGACTTGTTTCTCGTATAGGGCGTATTGTGTGGTGAGTTATTTCCGGACTAAAACCCTCAGTTGGCATCCGAGGCCCTAGTGTGGGCTAAGCTATGTGCTCTATTCTGTGTTTATATTCATAGCTTGCATACCTTTCTCGCTAGATGACCATGTATATCGTGATTGTACCCCCTTGGGGATTCTTACTTGTAATTCGTTACTCACCCTTATTATGTGGTTTTTCCACAGTGTAGCCATGGTGCGAGACAGATGGCCGGAGGAGGAGTCTGTGATCATGGAAACCCGTTGTTCAACTCTGAGTTTTATGTTTATGATTTAAATGTTCTCTGAATGCATGTAGTTGGGCACGGAGCCCTAGGGTGTTTTCTGAATGTATTTCCGGATTCTAGCATTGTTGTAACTATTGTAAAGTTTGAATGTTTTAAATAAATCTCTTTTCAGAGTAAGTTTTGGAAATGTATTTGTCTTGAAACAGGTGCTTGGAAACGGGGACAGGTTTCAGGAAATGATGTTGATTTTTAAATGGATGTTTTATGTTTTAGTTTTACTTAGAATCCGAACACCATCTTGCGAATTTTCTGTAGATTTGAATGCATGCATTGAGGTAACGGCCTATTTTAGAACCCTTCTGGGTCGGGTCGTTACAGTAATGCTCAATGAGCTAGTGGGGCAGATTCAGAAACCTCAGAAGTCTCCAACTTCCGGCCTAATGATTGATTCTCCTAACCAATCCCGAGACATCCCCGAGGGTCTTTCTCCCTCGGCCCAATGATCTGCTAAAAAACCGATCCCAATAGAAGTCAGACACCCTCGAGGGTCTTTCTCCCTCGACTAAATGATTAGCTAAAAAACCAATCCCAAACAGGTGTCCTCGAGGGTCTCTTACATTCGGCTAGCTAAAACTTGACTAACGGGAGAGTACCCGAAGTCTAGCTCTAAACTGGAAGGGAAGTGGTGTACTCACGAACAATAGCCCAGGGGAGCTCTCCGAACCGGCGACTAACGCGTGTGCGCGCACACTGCATGCTATTGTAACCGGCGTAAATGTGGGGGCCTAGGGATAAACTACACGGGCCAGGTATGCATGCCTAAGACTCGCAAAAGGCGTCACTAAATACAATAGTGCGAGGCCCTCGGCACCCATCTGTAACAACCTGTACCACCGACCTGAAGCTAAGAACTGGCCAAGGTAGGGTTACACCGTTGACAAGGTTCTGCTCTAGTAGGCTACAAACTAGGGTTACTACCGGGGTGGAAGCAAAGTATGTTATGCTTCGCACAGGATCCCGACCGGTAGGGACAAAGTACGTCATGTCCGCTCTCCGCCTCTAGATGATGATAAACCCTAACTGTTCTAACTAAGAATTCAGAGTAAACGATTCCTGGCTAAACATACATGCTCTACAAAATAAACACATAACGTAGCATGATACTATGAACTTAAAGAAGGAATCGCAAACATGCTGGAAGAACAAACCTAGCATGACACTAACATGTACAACAAGAAAACATGCTAGCAAGAAGTCAAACACAAGCTGTCTTATTCACTAACATGCTCATAACAGTAAACAAACATACAAGACACATCATGGTAATATCGCAGGGTCCACACAACCACGGTAAGAAATCCTTACCTGGATCAAGTAAGAAGGCAATCACAACAATGACAAACGACCCTCAAGCTGCAAAGTCAACCCGAATAACCTAGGCAATCAATAAAGTCAACCTAATTAAAACAAGCAGCTAAAGCATCTAAGGGTCAAGAATTAGAGCTCGTGAATTACCAACCGAGAAGGCACTAGGTCCCGGCCCAAACATTGGGCAAGACAGGCTCTCGGCAAGGCAGGCTCTTAGCAACAAACGAGCAGGGAGGCAGGGCGTGTGGGCGACAGTGCTGGGCTGCGGCTGGCTGCAGGCGTGATCGGCGAGCAGAGGCTGTCCTCGCATTGCTTCGCTTCGGCGAGACGGACGTGCGAGGTGAGCAGCGAGGGTGTGCGACTGCTGGGCGTGAGCGAACAAACGGCAGACGCGAGCTTGCGGGCGCGAAGGGTGCTGTGTCGCAGGCTGGACGCTGGCGGATGAGATCGGGCGAAGGGGCTGGTGCACGGGCGAGCGACAAGGCTTGATGCGGTGAGGCAAGGTGAGGCGAAGGCAGCGCAACTGCTGTTGCTGGTCGTGCGACAACAAGGGGCTGCTCTCGGCTGGTCCTAGACACACACACACACACACACCAATGGTTAGGGCTTGGCCAAATGCGAAGGGAAGATAACCGACCTAAGAAGAAGAAGAAAGAACTAACCTAACCTCTCGGTTCTTGATTCTTGGCTCGGGTTCTTGGAAAACGGTAAGAAGAAGGTGTGGGATCTTGGAGAACGTGCGGCAACTTCTTGGGAGAGAAAAGGAACTATTTCTCCTTTTAAAATATAACTTAGGTTTAGCAATCCCTTCCCTGGGCTTTCCCCCTTCGAGTCCCAACGGAAGCAATCTTTTCTCCTAAATAAAACTCATTTACTCCAAGCCACCAAATCCCCTTTAGGTCAAGGGTTCAAATCCCAATGGAAGCACTTTAATTCCTTTAATTTTCTAATTTCCAGAACAACCTTCAAACTCCCAAACAAGCAACACTACTCTTGGGTAGGGGTGAACATGGGTTGGGTTGGGGTGGGTTGGGTTAGAGAGGTTTTCAACCCAACTTAAATTTTCGGGTTGTCATCTTTCCAACCCAACCCTTATATTTTCAGGTTGGGTTGGGTTTGGTCATCGGGTTCAATAATAAATTATAATTATAAATATCATTTATCAAATTAGTCATACATTATACATAAAACAAAATATAATCTTCAATCAAGGTAATGAAATGAATATAAATATACAATCATGTTCGTCATATAGAAGATTCCAATTATAAAACATAAAACAAATAGATAATTAAAACAACAAAAATAGATGACATAATTCGACTTTTATAGAACAAATATATAATTAAAACCAAAAAAGGTGTTTTACATAATTTGACTATATATTTATCATGATATATAAATTATAAAGTTTTGAAAAAATACATAGGAGATAAAAAGTCTAACAATAATAATTAAATAAAAAATATGTATACACATGTGTATAATTATGTTATAGTATAAAAATATATATATTTTAAAACTAAATAATAATTTCGGGTTGGTCGGGTTGGGTTGGGTTACTAGGTCAACCCTTAACCCAACCCAACCCATGAATATTTCTTGATTTTCAACCCAACCCAACCCAAAAATTTATTTAACCCAACCCAACCCGTCAATTAGGGTTGGGTTGGTTCGGGTTGTTCGGGTTTCGGGTTGTTTGAACACCCCTACTCTTGGGTCTTGCAACCAACAACAGACAAGCCTCAACAAAAGACAAGAATAACCCTAGAATCCTGAAATCCAGAAACCCTGACCAGTGAGCAAAATGACCAAAATACCCCTAAGGGTTAAAATAGCTCTAACGACCCAACCGAACAACTGAATAATGAACCGGAAGAACCTGGAAAATCAGACCGGAAATCTGGGCCATTACAATACTCCCTCCTTTTAAGACTTACGTTCCCGAAAGTCCTAAGACTAAAATAGCTCCGGGTAATGAGTTCTCATCTCATCCTCTATCTCCCAAGTAGCTTTCTCTGCCCTCTGATTCCTCCAGTGAACCTTCACTAGGCTAATCTCTCGGTTACGCAAGGTCTTGCGCTCCCGAGCCAAAATCTGCACTGGCTTCTCCTCGAAGCTCAAATCCTTATTCAGCTCCAAAGGCTCATGCTCTACCATATGTGTCGGGTTCGCCACGTACTGCCTCAACATCGAGACGTGGAACACATTATGGACTGCAACTAACGACGGGGGCAATGCCAATCGGTAAGCCACTGCTCCAATCCTCTCTAAAATCTCAAAAGGGCCTACAAACCTAGGGATCAATTTACCTTGCTTACAAAACCTTAACACACCATGCATCGGTGCTACCTTCAAAAACAAATGTTAACCAACTTCGAACTCCAAATCTCTACGCCTAACGTCGGCGTAACTTTTCTGCCTACTCTGAGCTGTCAACATGCGAGCCCTGATCTTCTGCACTGCGTCGTTCGTCATCTGAAGTAACTCGGGACTCAAAACCTCTCTATCTCCAACCTCCTCCCAGAACACTGGGGATCTACAACACTTACCATACAAAGCCTCGAATGGAGCCATCTGAATAGTCGACTGATAACTATTATTGTACGTGAACTCCATCAAATACACATACTGGTCCCAACTTCCTCGGAAGTCCAAAACACAGGCTCTCAACATATCCTCAAGAATCTGATTCACCCTCTCCGTCTGACCATCTGTCTGAGGGTGAAAAGCGGTGTTGAAGCTATACTCAGTTCCCAAACCCTTCTGGAGCGCTCTCCAAAAGCGAGAAGTGAACTGAGAATCTCAATGTGACACTATCTTCGCTGGTAACCCATGGCACCAGACGATTTGCGCTAAGAATAACTGTGCCCACTGCTCCACGGTATAATTAATCTTACCGAGGATAAAGAGCGTGCTCTTAGTCAGTCGATTCACTACTACCCAGATCTGAGTAAACCCTCTCGTTGTCCTTAGCAACCTAAAGATATAGTCCATGGTAATCTCGTCCCACTTCCACTGTGGAACACTCAACGGCTGCAACAATCCTGCCGGCTTCTGTCTGGGAGCCTTCACTTGCTGACAGGTGAGACACCGGCTAACAAACTCAGCTATATCACGCTTCATACCCATCCACCAAAATGTCTACTTGAGATCTTGATACATCTTGGTACCTCCTGGGTGCCAAGTAAAAGGGGAACTATGAGCCTCGGTAAGTAACTCGGCTCGAATCCCTGCGTCATCTGGGACGCACAACCGACCTCTATACCTCAAAACTTCGTTTGGTGCTGCGACAAAATCAAAGTCACCATCAGCCTCAACTCTCTCGAGCAATCTTTTCAATTTGGGATCACTCAGCTGGCTGTCAATGATCCTCTGCTTAAGTGTCGGCTGAACTGTTAACTAGGCTACCCTGACGGTAACCTCTCCCAATAAAACTGTGATACCGGCTCGCTCAAACTCTTTCAGCAATTCAACCTGAGAGCTTATCAAAGCTGCGGAATGTGACGTCTTCCTACTCATAGCGTCAGCCACAACATTGGCCTTTCCGGGGTGATACAAGATCTCACAATCATAGTCCTTTACTAACTCGAGCCACCTCCTCTTCCTCATGTTCAACTCCTTCTGAGTGAAGAAATACTTAAGGCTCTGGTGTCCGTGAACAACTGAATCCTCTCACCATACAAATAGTGCCTCCAAATCTTTAGGACGAATACAACTGCTGCCAACTCTATATCATGAGTCGGATAGTTCTTTTCATAAGGCTTCAACTGCCGGGAAGCATAAGCTATCACCTTCCCATGCTGCATCAACACACAGCCTAAACCATACTTGGAAGCATCACTGTAGACTACGAATCCTCCTGTTCCCTCGGGAACTGCCAACACTGGCACTGTCGTCAAACTGAGCTTAAGCTGGGCAAAGCTCTCCTCACAACTGGCATCCCAAACAAAGTCAAAACCCTTTCTGGTCAGTCGGGTAAGGGGTGCTGCCTTAGCGGAAAAGTCTTTCACGAAACGCTGGTAATAACCTTCCAGCCCCAGAAAACTGCGAATCTCGGCTACCGTCGTCGGTCTGGCCCACGAACTAACTGCCTCTATCTTTACGGGGTCCACCGCTACACCATCTCTGGACACAATATGTCCAAGAAAGGCTACTTTCTCTAACTAGAAGTCACACTTAGAAAACTTCGCATATAGTTGATTTTCTTGCAATGCTGTCAAAACTTGCCTCAAATGCGAAGCATGGTCCTCCTTCGTCTTAGAGTAAATCAAAATATCATCTATGAACACAATGACAAAGCTGTCCAAGAATGCCTTGAACACCCTGTCCATCATGTCCATAAACGTTGCAGGGGCGTTCGTCAGTCCAAAAGACATGACTACGAACTCATAATGACAAAACCTCGATCTAAATGATGTCTTAGGATGTTCGCATCCCGAATCCTCAACTGATGGTACCCTGACCCAAATCAATCTTAGAAAACACAAAAGCTCCCTGAAGCTGGTCAAACAAGTCATCAATACGCGACAAGGGATACTTATTCTTCACTGTGACTTTATTTAACTCTCTATAGTCTACGCACAAGCGCATCGAACCATCATTCTTTTTAACAAATAGGATAGGTGCTCCCCATGGGGACACACTTGGTCGGATGAAACCTCGATCAAGCATCTCCCGCAACTGCACTTTGAGTTCCTTCAACTCAGCTGGTGCCATACGATACAGAGCTTTAGAAATAGGAAGAGTCACTGGCTCGAGCTCGATAGTGAAATCCACTTCTCTCTTTGGGGATAAACCTGGTAACTCCTCAAGGAAAACATCCACAAACTCCTGCACTACAGGGACCATGTCTACAGACAAGGCGACACTACTATCTCCTAACAGCTTTGCCAAAAAGCCCCAAGCTCCTCGAGCTAGCAAGCGTCGGGCTTTCACTACTGAAACCAATGGCAGACGCACTCTGCCCTAGACACCGCGAAACTTGAAGCTCGGCTTCTAAGGCGGCATAAACACGACATATTTCTAGCGGCAGTCAATCAAAGCATGGTTTATCAGCCAACCAATCCATACCAAGGATCACATCAAAACCGCTCATAGGCAAGACTATGAGGGTAGCCTCTAAAAGCTCTTCGGATATCTGTATTCGGCCACTCTTAACTCCACTACTAGCTAACATACTCACTCTCGAAGGAGTGGCAACACACAGCTCAAACCCTAAAGGTTTGAGTTCCAAACAAGCTTGTCTAGCAAATGCATAAGAAACAAATGAGTGGGTAGAACCCGAATCAAACAATACAAGTGCATAATGATCTAAGACAAGCAGCGTACCTGCAACTGCAGCATCAGTACGCTCTGCCTCCTAGCGAGTCGTGGCAAATACTCGAGCCTGCTGCTGGGCCGGTCTAGCTGCTGCTACATCCTGAGTACAAGCTCTGGCCAAATGTTCCTCATTGCCACATCTGTAGCAAGCACGAGGCGACGCTCCACATAAACCAAAATGCACCTTACCACACAAGCAACACTGACACGACTGTCTAACCACCCCCTGCTGGCGTCCTATGGTCTACCCTATGATCGGTGCTGATCTCGGCCTCTAGACTGGCCCTGACGGAGATTCTGCTATCCACCTGAGCGGGACCCATTAGAGGACTCAAACTTCCTCTTTTGCCCTGAATACTGCTGAATGGGCTGAACTGGTGCAACAGGAACCTACACCGGTGGGTACTTGGAATTGTAAATGGTAGCCAACTCCACCACCCTATCATATGTCTCAGGAGCGAGTGCTCGAACAACCTGAGCAACCTCCTTCCTCAGCCCACTAATGAATTTCTTGGTCTTGAGCTCCTCAGTGGCGATGAGCTCCGAGGCAAAATAACTGTACTCAGAGAACTTCTTCTCATATGCAGCTATACTATCAGTCCCCTGCTTTAGATTCGAGAAGGCCTCCGCCATCTTCTTCTGAGCCTCATCATTCACATACTTGGCTCGGAACTTAGTTCGAAAGAACTCTCAAGTGGCTGGCGAAGACCCAGCTGGTCTAGCCTTATCTGTGGACTCCCACCACCAAACAACTGTGTCTGTCAGAACATGGGCCGCACATCCCGACCTCTGTACATCAGGGCATTCCATCACCCTGAGGATATACTCCATACGGGCCAACCACTTTACCGCCATTAGCGGATTCTCTAAAGCATCAAATTCCTTCAGCTTCCACTTTGTAAAATCCTTCAGCCACTTGCCAAACTCGGCAGCTCCCTTTACACTATCTAAGTCATCTGTCAAGTCCTACTAACCTTGTCCTCTCGGGGGAACTACTGCCTGCTGGGGGTGCCTGCTGAATGAGCTGTGTCAGCTGGGCTATCTGTGCCCTAGACTCCTCTTTCTGCGCTGCAAGCTACGCCTGAGTCTCAGCTCTCTGCTCGGCCATTAGGCCCATCATCATATCTCTCATAGCAAAAATGTCTCCTCTTGGAGCTGCACCTTGAGACATAGCAGCCTCCACCCCCTATCTGGGCAATTTTACAGTTGGGGCCACAGGCGGCCTATGGGTCTGATCTACCTTGGCTATTGTCTGAACAACATCTCTATTCGAAGTTCCAGACGGGCCTGCTCCAATGCATGTAACTGGCATACTGGCGATCTACACGGAAACCACAAAGGGTTAGTGTAACGGCCCAGTTTTCTATTTCGGTTTCCCAGGTGTTTTCGGGACATTATGCGGATGTTCGGATGGGCCATTAGAGCTATTTTAACCCTTAGGGGTATTTTGGTCTTTTGCCCCGGTCGGTTTTGTGGATTTTCAGGATTCCAGGGTCACTCCTGCCCTTGTCGAGGCTTGATTGTTGTTGGTTGCAGGACCTAAGAAGTTCGGGCTAGTTGGTTGGAAGTTTGGAGGTGATTTGGTAATTAACAAAATTATTGTTAATTTAAGTGCTTCCATTGGGATTTGAACCCTTGCCCTTGACGGTGATTTGGGAGCTTGGTTTAAATGAGTTTTAATGTAACGGCCCAACCCATCGCTAGCCAAGATATTGTCCGCTTTGGCCCACTGGCCTCACGGATTTGTTTCTCCCCCCCATGGGAAAACGCGTCTTACTAGGGAAAGGTGTCCACACCCTTTATAAGGAGTGCTTCGTTCCCCTTTCCAACCGATGTGGGATTCCCCTATGGGTTTCCACCTCCCCTTAGAGGTCCAGCGTCCCGATGGACCCGGCACACCGGCCCGATGCCTGGCTCTGATACCATCTGTAACGGCCCAACCCATCGCTAGCCAAGATATTGTCCGCTTTGGCCCACTGGCCTCACGGATTTGTTTCTCCCCCCCATGGGAAAACGCGTCTTGCTAGGGAAAGGTGTCCACACCCTTTATAAGGAGTGCTTCGTTCCCCTTTCCAACCGATGTGGGATTCCCCTATGGGTTTCCACCTCCCCTTTCCAACTGTAAAGACCCAACCCGAAAATGGAACTAAATCTAGGTCTTTACTCAGCATGCAAATTTAAAACATAAAAGGACCCAGCCAGGGTCGGATTAAAAGCTTTTCAAACACATGAACGGGAAAACAATCAAAACAAAGTAAACATTCATTAGGCAAAAACGAACCATTCAAATTAAAACAATGGATCGATCAAGACTTTCCTTAAAAACATAAAATAGTTCAAATCATAGTTTTCCCTACGGATCTAAGTCCAACTACATGCTTTGAAATCCAAAAACAAGTGAAATAAGACACGGCCAGAGTGTCAAGAAAGATCCATGATCTCCCAGCTCTCTCCGCTAGCCACCTCGGTGCTTTGTCCCAAGTTACCCGTGGAAGAAACCACGATAAGGGTGAGTATAAACATACTCGGTAAGAACCCCGACCGGGGAGTGCGATACGATGCAATCTATCATCTAGCGACCTAGTACACATGCCACAATTATCAACACGGATCTTAGCTCAATGAGCTCACAAGGCAAATCCGGAATCCACGGAAGTCTCCTACTTCCGCCCTAATGATTGGCTCTCAAACCAATCCCGGACATCTCCAAGGGTCTTTCTCCCTTGGCCAATTGATCACTCAAAACCGATCCCAAGATGTCCGAGCACCCTCGAGGGTCTTTCTCCTCGACCAATTGATTAACTCTAAAGTCAATCCCAATGGGTGTCCTCAAGGGTCTCTTACCCTCGCTATAAATCTGGACTATCGGAGAGTACCCAAGTCCGCTCTAAACAAGAAGGAACGGTGTACTCACGAACATTAGTCCGGGAGCTCTCCGAATCAAGCTACTAACGCGTGTGCGCGCACACCGCATGCTCTTCTCGCAACCGGCGTAAATGCGGGGGGCCTAAGGGCAAACTACGCGGGCAGTATCGCATGCCTAAGACTCGGAAACGGTGTCACCGATCACGAGGTGCGAGGCCCTCGGCACTCATCATGCGGCAAACTGTACCACACCGACACGAAGCTAAGAACCGGCCAAGGTAGGCTTGCACCGTTGGCGGGGTTCCGCTCTAGCGGGCTACAAACTAGGCTTATGCCAATGAGGTAGCTAATCCTCACCGGGGCACGGGGGAAGCAAGGTACGTTATGCTTCGCTCTACTCCCGACCGGTGGGGACAAGGTACGTTATGTCCGCTCTCACCTCTAGATGAAGACAAACCCTATCATACTAGCTTAGACTACCAAGTACGTGATTCTGGCTAACATCCACAAAGACATCTCATCATACATAGCCTAGCATGATACTACGAGCTTAAAGCGGGAATCTCAAGCATGCTTTGGAAGAACAAACCTAGCATGGCACTAACATGTACAAAAAGGCAAAACATGCTAGCAAGAATTCAATCACTAGCTATCCTATCCACTAACATGCTCATAAAGGTAAACAAGCATACAAGGCACAATTAAGAAAGCATAGCAGGTCCACACAACCACGGTAGGAAGTCCTTACACTGGAAACAAGTGGAGAATAGCTATCACAACCAAAAGACCCTCGAGCTTAATACTAACTCGAGCAACCTAGGCGTAAATAAAGCATCCTAAGTAAATACATACAAAGCCTTGAAGCTTAGAAAACACAAAGGGATTGGTTCGGGAATTACCACCGAGAAGACACGGGCCTCGCAGACAGGGAGGGTGGCTTGGCGCCGCTGGTGCGTGTGCAGGCGCTGGCGCTGGCGCTGGGCGCTGGCGCTGGCGCTGGCGCTGGGCGCAGAGGCCGCGGTGACGCGCAGGCGCAGCCTTGGCGCGCGTAGTGTGTGTCAGCAAGACGCGAGCGAAAGCAGCTCAGCCCCAGGTTGGCGCGCGCGCGCGAGGGTCGCGTTGGAGTTGGCGCGCGGCGGGGTCGCGCTGAGCGGCGGGGCGTGCGGCGGGCGTCGCGTCTGGCTGCGTTGCGGCCTGCGTCGACCACGAGCGACGCCGGGCGGTCTTTGAGCTACGCGACGCGCGTCGGCGGCGATGGGGTGCGACGGTGGGAGCTTCCGTCGGCAGCGTCGCGCGTGGGTCGGCGGCGGCAGGGTCGGGCGTGGTGCAGTGCGTGTGCGGCCGTGCGTCGCGCGCGGGGGTCGGCGAGGGTGGTGCGTGCGGCTAGGGCTGGGTGGCTCGGGGGTGGCTCGATGGTGTGGCTAGGGTTTTAGGAGAGAGAGAGAGAGAGAGAGAGAGAGAGAATGCGGCTCTAAGGGGAAAAATTAGGGGTTTCTTGATTTTTTCTTCTTTTCCTTATTTTTAAATAGGTTAGGAGACCTAAATTCCTTTCCCAAGGCTTTTCTCTTGCGGGTCCCGGCTAAAGAAATTCTTTTCTCTTTTTCTTTTTAATTAAGACTCTTTTCTTAAAACTCCACATTCACCATTTAGGGCAAGGCTCAAATCCCAAAAGATTCAATTAATTTTCCAATTAATTTTGTTATTAACCAGGAAGGAAAACGGGGCCGTTACAATACTCCCCCCTTAAAAGACTTTCGTCCCCGAAAGTCCTAAGACTGGAACAACTCCGGGTAATGAGTCCTCATCTCATCCTCTAGCTCCCACGTCGCTTCCTCTGCCCTCTGATGCCTCCAAAGAACCTTTACTAAACTTATCTCTCGGTTGCGCAATACCTTGCGCTCATAAGCCAAAATTTGCACGGGCTTCTCCTCGAAGGATAAATCTTTACTCAACTCTAGGGGCTCATGCTCTAGCACATGCGAAGGATCTGCCACGTGCTTTCTCAACATCGAACGTGGAACACATTATGCACCGACAAAGACGGGGTAAAGCTAACCGATAGGCCACTGCTCCGATCCGCTCAAGGATCTCAAAAGGCCCTACAAACCTGGGGCTCAGCTTGCCTCGCTTTCCAAACCTTAACACCCCACGCATAGGTGCTACTTTCAGGAAAACATGTTGACCCACCTCAAACTCCAAGTCTCTACGCCTCACATCGGCGTAACTTTTTCTCGCCTACTTTGTCTTTGTCAACATGCGAGCCCTTATCTTCGCAGACCGTCGTTCGTCATCTGAAGTAACTCGGGTCCCAGAACTCGCCTATCCCCAACCTCCTCCCGAACACTGGGATCTGCAGCGCTTACCATACAACGCCTCGAATGGGGCCATCTCGAATAGTCGCCGATAGCCGTTGTTGTGTTTAACTCCATCAAGCATGTCTTGGTCCCAAATCGCACAGGAAGTCCAAGACACGAGCTCTCAACATGTCTTCCAGAATCGATTCACCCTCTCGATCGACCATCGGTTTGAGGGTGGAAGGCGATCTTTGAATCGCACTCGCTTCCCAAACCCTTCCGGAGCGCTCTCGAGCGCGAGATGTGAACCGAGAATCCCGATCGATACTATCTTTGCGGGTACCCGTGGTACCGCACAATCGCTCAAGGAACAATCAGCCTCACTGCTCCACGGTATAACTAATCTTCCCGGAATAAAGTGTGCACTCTTGGTCACCCGGTCCACTACTACCCAGATCTGAGTGAACCCTCTCGGTGTCCTCGGCAACCCGCAGAGATAAAATCCATCGAAATCTCATCCCACTTCCACCGTGGAACACTTAACTACCGCAATAAACTGCGGGTTTTTCGTCGCAGGGGGCCTTCACTTGTTGACAAATGAGACACCGCTAACAAACTCCGCTATATCTCGCTTCATGCCCATCCACCGTAACGTCCGCTTGAGATCTTGGTACATCTTGGTACCTCCCGGGTGCCAAGTGAATGGGGAACTATGTGCCTCGGCGAGCAACTCTGCTCGAACCTCTGCGTCATCCGGGGCGCACAATCGACTTCTCGGTACCTCAAGCCTTCGTGCGGTGCCACAACAAAGTCGAAATCACCATCACTTTAACCCTCTCGAGCAATCTCCTCAACTTGGGATCACTCGGTGATCATCGATGATCCTCTGCTTAGCGACAGGTGAACCGATAGTTGGGCTACCTCGCGGTAACCTCTCCCAACAAGATCGCAATCTGGGATTCGCTCAAACTCTTTCCGCAATTCAACTTGGGAGCTCAAAAAAGCTGCTTTGAATGCGACGTCTTCCTACTCAAATGCGCATCACCCACAACATTGGCTTTTCCGGGATGATACAAAATCTCACAATCGTAGTCCTTTACTAACTCGAGCCACCTCCTCTCTGCCTCATGTTCAACTCCTTACGAGTGAAGAAATATTTGAGGCTCGGTGGTCCGTGAACAACCAAATCCTCTCACCATATAAGTAGTGCCTCCAAATCTTTAGAGCAAAAACAAGCTGCAGCCAACTCCATATCATGAGTTGGATAGTTCTTCTCATAAGGCTTCAATCTGCGGGGAAGCATAAGCTATCACCTTCCCATGCTTTGCATCAACACACACCTAAACCATACTTGGAAGCATCACTATAAACTACTTAAACCTCCTGTTCCTTCCGAATCGCCAACACAGTCTTTGTCGTCAAGTGAGCTTAAAGTTAGGCAAAACTTTCCTCACATCTAGCATCCCAAATAAAGTCAACACCCTTCTTGGTCGACGGGTTAGGGTCTTTGCTTTAGCGAAAAGTCTTTCACGAAACGCCAGTAATAACTTTGCCAGGACCAAAAGTCACATTATCTCGGCGACCGTCGTCGTCGGTCCGCCCATGAGCTAATCGCCTCTATCTTTGCGGGTCCACCGCTATACCATCTCACGACACGATATGTCCAAGGAAGGCTACTCTCTCTAGCCAAAATTCACACTTAGAGAACTTTGCGAACAATCGGTTCTCACGCAATCTTCACAAAAACTTGCCTCAAATGCGAAGCATGGTCCTCCTTTGTCCTGGAATAAATCAAAATGTCGTCTATGAATACGATGACAAAGTTATCCAAGAATGCCTTGAACACTCTGTCCCATCATGTCCATAAACGCCTGCGGGGCGTTCGTGAGTCCGAAAGACATGACCACGAACTCATAATGACCATACCTCGATCTCAACGCGGTCTTCGGGATATCTGCATCTCGAATCCTCGGTGATGGTACCACGACCTCAAATCAATCTTAGAAAACACCGAGGCTCCTCAAGGCGATCAAACAGATCATCTATACGCGGCGGGGATACTTATTCTTCACCGTGACTTTATTCATTCTCTATAGTCTATACACAAGCGCATGGATCCATCCTTCTTCTTAACAAACAGATGTGTGCTCCCCACGGGGACACACTCGGACGGATGAAACCTCGATCCAAAGATCTCTTGCAATCGCACTTTGAGTTCTCTCAACTCAAGCGGCGCCATACGATACGGGGCTTTGGAAATGGGAAGAGTCCTGGCTCCAGGCTCAATGGTGAAGTCCAACTCCGCCCGGGGTAAACCCAAGCAACTCTTCAGGGAAAACATCCGCAAACTCTTGCACCACGGGGACCATGTCAATAATCCAACGCAGTACTACTATCTCCCGACAGCTTTGCCAAGAAGCCCCAAGCTCCTCGAGCCAACAATCTATGGGCTTTCACTCTGAGATCAAAGGCGGGCAAGTTCCGCCCCTGACACCGCGAAAAACTTGAAGCTCGGCCTCGAGGCGGCCTAAACACCACTTCTTTCCGTGGCGATCTATCAAAGCATGGTTCTCTCGCCAACCAATCCATGCCAAGGATTACATCGAAACCGCTCATAGACAAAGACTATGAGGGTAGCCTCTAAAATCTCATCGGATATCTCAGATCCGCCATGCTTAACTCTCTTCGCTAGCTAACATACTCACACCCGAAGGAGTGGCAACACACACTCAAACCCTAGAGGTTCGAGCTCCACACAAGCTTGTCTAACGAATGCATCGAAACAAAGGAATGGGTCGAACCCGAATCAAACAATACAAATGCATAGTCTTTGTAAGACAAGCAACGTACCTGCAATCGCATCATCGATGCGCTCCGCCTCCCGGCGAGTAGTGGCAAACACTCGCCCTGCTTTGTTGGGCCGTCCCACACTTTGCTAAATCCCGAGTGCGAGAATCGGCCAAGTGCCCCTCCTTGCCACATCCAGTAGCAAGCACGGGCGATGCTCCACACGAGACCATAATGTGCCTTTCCGCACTTGTTGCAATGAGTCGGCTTTGCTGGTCCCGCCTGCGCGCGCGATCTGGGCTCTACCGAGGTCGGCGCGCGATCTCGACCATCGGATCGCCTGCGCCGGCGAGTCTGGCGACCGATTGAGCGGAAACCACTAGAAGTCCTGCACTTCCTCTTCTCGCCGAGAGTATCGCTGGCGCAGCCGAATCGACCGAGTGGCGCAACAGATCTCTGCATCGGCGGATACTTCGGGTTATAAATCGTGGCCAACTCTACGCTCGATCATAACTCTCGGAGAGCGAGTGCTCGAACATCCCGAGCAACCTCCTTCCTCACCCACAAATGAACTTCTTAGTCTTGAGCTCCTCGGTGGCAATGAGCTCCGTGCGAAATAGCTATACTCGAGAGAACTTCTTCTCATAGGCGAATACTATCTCGATCCTGTTTGAGATTTGAGAAGGCCTCTGCCATCTCCTGCCGAGCCTCGTCATTAACATACTTAGCTCTGAACTTCGTTCTAAAGAACTCCTGTGGTGGAGAAGACCCAGTGGTCTAGCTCTATCTGTGGACTCCCACCACCACTCACCGTGTCGAGAGAAACATGGGCCGCACATCTCGGCCTCTGTACATCCGGGGCATCCCATAACTCTAAAGATGTACTCCATTCTTGCCAACCACTGACCGCCACAAGTGGGTTCTCTCAAGCATCAAATTCTCTTGGCTTCCACTTGGTGAAATCTTTCAACCACTTGCCAAACTCAGCAGCTCCTCTGCACTATCAAGTGAGTCCGACTGGTCTCGATGACCTCGCCCCTCCGTTGAGCTACCGAGCTACGGTATGCTCTTTGAGCTGCTGGGGTGCTCGCCGCATGAGCCGTGTCCAACCGGGCTATCTCGTGCCCTAGACTCCTCTCTCTCTTGTTGCCGCTAGCCGCGCTGAGTCTCGGCTCTCTGCTCGGCCATTAGGCCCATCATCATGTCTCTCATAGCGAAAATATCTCCTCCTGGAGCCGCACCTTGAGGCATAGCGACCTCCGCCCCTTCTCTGGGCAAGTTAACCTCACGGTGCCACGGGCGCCTACGAGCTCGATATACTCAGGCTGCTGGCTCTCTGCGGCATCTCTATTTGCGATTCCAGACGGACTGCTCCACTACGTGTAACCGGCATCTTGGCGATCTACACGGAAACCACAACGGGTTAGTCCACGCTCGGACTTTCTCTTTCAACAAAGATGACACATGTGTACTTGCATATAGTATCATAAACAAAACCCTTAGCTTATTGAACTTAGACAAACTCGCGGCCTTGGAGTCTTTGGAGATCATGGGAACACAACCTACAAACAGGTTAGTCTCTGAGAATCTATGACTCGTGCTCGATACCAACTAAAGACCCAACCCGAAAATGGAACTAAATCTAGGTCTTTACTCAAAGATGCAAATTTAAAACATAAAAGGACCCGGCCAGGGTCGGATTAAAAGCTTTTCAAACACATGAACGGAAAACAATCAAAACAAAGTAAACATTCATTAGGCAAAAACGAACCATTCAAATTAAAATAATTGATCGATCGAGATTTTCCTTAAAAACATAAAATAGTTCAAATCATAGTTTTCCCTCCTGATCTAAGTCCAACTACATGTCAAATCCAAAAATAGTAAAAATAAGACACGACAGAGTGTCAAGACATCCATGATCTCCCAGCTCTCTCCGCTAGCCACCTCGGTCTTTGTCCCAAGTTACACGTGGGAAGAAACCACGATAAGGGTGAGTATAAACATACTCGGTAAGAACCCCGACCGGGTAGTGCGATACGATGCAATCTATCATCTAGCACCTAGTACACATGCCACAATTATCAACACGGATCTTAGCTCAATGAGCTCACAAGGCAAATCCGGAATCCACGGAAGTCTCCTACTTCCGGCCTAATGATTGGCTCTCAAACCAATCCCGGGACATCTCCAAGGTCTTTCTCCCTTGGCCAATTGATCACTCAAAAACCGATCCCAAGATGTCAGACACCCTCGAGGTCTTTCTCCCTCGACCAATTGATTAACTCTAAAGTCAATCCCAATGGGTGTCCTCAAGGGTCTCTTACCCTCGCTATAAATCTGGACTATCGGAGAGTACCCGAAGTCCGGCTCTAAACAAGAAGGAATCGGTGTACTCACGAACATTAGTCCGGGGCTCTCGAACAGGCTACTAACGCGTGTGCAGCGCGCACACCGCATGCTCTTCTCGCAAACCGGCGTAAATGCGGGGGGCTAAGGGCAAACTACGCGGGCAGTACGCATGCCTAAGACTCGAAACGGTGTCACGATCACGATGGTGCGAGGCCCTCGGCACTCATCTGCATGCGCACTGTACCACCGACACGAAGCTAAGAACCGGCCAAGGTAGGCTTGCACCGTTGGCGGGGGTTCCGCTCTAGCGAGCTACAAACTAGGCTTATGCCAATGAGGTAGCTAATCCTCACCGGGCCGCCGGGAAGCAAGGTACGTTATGCTTCGCTCTACTCCCGACCGGTGGGGACAAGGTGCGTTATGTCCGCTCTCGGCCTCTAGATGAAGACAAACCCTATCATACTAGCTTAGACTACCAAGTACGTGATTCTGGCTAACATCCACAAAGACATCTCATCATACATAGCCTAGCATGATACTACGAGCTTAAAGCGGGAATCTCAAGCATGCCGGAAGAACAAACCTAGCATGGCACTAACATGTACAAAAAGGCAAAACATGCTAGCAAGAATTCAATCACTAGCTATCCTATCCACTAACATGCTCATAAAGGTAAACAAGCATACAAGGCACAATTAAGAAAGCATAGCGGGGTCCACACAACCACGGTAGGAAGTCCTTACACGGAAACAAGTGGAGAATAGCTATCACAACCAAAAAGACCCTCGAGCTTAATACGAACTCGAGCAACCTAGGCGTAAATAAAGCATCCTAAGTAAATACATACAAGACAGAAGCTTAGAAAACACAAAGGGATTGGTTCGGGAATTACCACCGAGAAGACACGGGCCTCGCAGCAAGGAGGGTGGCTTGGGCGCTGCTTTGGTGCGGTGCTGGCGGCGCTGCGCGCTGGGCGCCGGACACGTCGAGGCGGGGACGCTTGCAGGCGGCAAGCAGGTGTCTCGTGCAAGGCGACGCGCGCGCGAGCGAGCGCAGCTCATTCCAGGTTGGCGCGCGGCGAGGGTCGCGCCCGAGTTAGCGCGCGGCGAGGGTCGCGCTGAGCGGCGGGCGTCAGGCGGCGGCGCGTCTGAGGCTGCGTTGCGGCACTGTGGCGACCACGAGCGACGCGGGGCGGTCTTTGGCGGCTACGAAGCGACGTCGGTAGCGATAAGTCGCGACGGTGGGGCTTCGGTGGTGTGCGTCGCGATGCGTTGGGCGAAGCGGGGGGGGCGGCGTGGTCAGTGTGCGTCACGGGGTCTTGAGGCGGTGTCAGGCGGGTGTGGTGCGTCGCGGCTAGGGGTTTGGGTGGCTCGGGGTGGCTCGATGGTGTGGCTAGGGTTTTAGGAGAGAGAGAGAGAGAGAGAATGCGCGCTCTAAGGGGAAAAATTAGGGGTTTCTTGATTTTTCTTCTTTTCCTTATTTTTAAATAGGTTAGGAGACCTAAATTCCTTTCCCAAGGCTTTTCTCTTGCGGGTCCCGCTAAAGAAATTCTTTTCTCTTTTCTTTTAATTAAGACTCTTTTCTTAAAACTCCACATTCACCATTTAGGGCAAGGCTCAAATCCCAAAAGATTCAATTAATTTTCCAATTAATTTTGTTATTAACCGGGAAGGAAAACGGGGCCGTTACATTTAATAAGGAGAAAAGGTTGCTTCAGCCGGGACTCGAAGGAGGAAGCCCGGGGAAGAGATTTAGGTCACCAAGACCTATTTAAATTAGGAAAAGGAAAGAAAATCAAGAAAATCTCATTCCCCTTGTTTTATCTCTCTCTCTCTCTCTCTCTCTCTCTCTCTCTCTCTCTCTCTCTCTCTCTCTCTCTCTTTCTCTCTCTCTCTCCTTGCCGACCTCACCAAGAAACCCAACCGAGCCGCACCGAGCCGCCCCGAGCCACCAGCCCCAACAATACTCTCTCCCGCCATCACCACAGCCGCCCGGTAGCGGCCCAGCCGCGCTGTCGCGGCCGGCGCCCGTCGCCCAGACGCGAGAGCAAAAGAGCGCCGCGCCACGGCCGTCGCCAGCCAGCGCCCCGCGTCGGGCGTCTCGTCTGCTGCGCGCGCGCCAAGCACCCCAGCTGATCAGTCGCCAACGCCCGTCCGTGCGCCTGTCCCCTGCCGTGCCAGCGCCGGTCATCTGCCGCGCCAGCGTGCCCAGCAGCGCTCGCCAGCGCCCTGCAGCGCCTAGTCTGCTCGCCCCAACTGCACGTCCTACCTGCCCACTTGCCGCCGAGAGCCTGTTTTGCCAAAATTGTTGTGGCCGAGACCTTGTACCTTCTCGATTGGTAATTCCCGAGCCTCCACTCTTTTGGACCATAAGTTGACTGGCTGTTGTTATTTAATTAGGATATTTTTATTAAATGCTTAGGTTGCTCGGGTTCACTTAGAAGCTCTGGAGTCGCTTGGTTGGCTTATGGTAGTTATTTTCTGCTTGTTTCCGTGTAAGGATTTCTTACCGTGGTTGTGTGGACCCTGCGATGCTTTCTTGATTGTGCCTTATATGCATGTTTACTTCTATGAACATGATTAGTGGATAAGACGACTTGTGATTGCATTCTTGCTAGCATGTTTGCTGTTTGTACATGTTAGTGCCATGCTAGGATTGTTCTTCCAAAGATGCTTGAGATTCTGCGCTTAAGTTCGTAGTATCATGCTAGGTTATGTGTGATTGATGTTGATATGTATGTCTAGCCAGAATCGGTTATTTTGTACTCTTAGCTAGTATAGTAGAGTTTGTCATCATCCGGAGGCCGAGAGCGGACATAACGTACTTTGTCCCCACCGGTCGGGAGTATAGCGAAGCATAACGTACATTGCTTCCCCGGCGTGACCGATGTGGATTTAGCTACCACATCGGCATAAGCCTAGTTTGTAGCTGCTAGAGCGGAACCACGCCAAAGGTGCAAGCCTGCCTTGGCCCGTTCTTAGCCTGCAGTCGGTGGTACAAGCCGCACGGATGAGTGCCGACGGCCTCGCACTCATCGTGTTCGGTGACACCGCTTTCCGAGTCTTTAGGCATGCGTGCACTGCCCGCGTAGTTTGTACTTAGGCCCCCACATTTACGCCGGTTGCGGCGGATGCGGTGTGTCGCGCACACGCGCGTTAGTCGCCCGGTTCGAGAGCTCCCCGGGCTAATGTTCGTGAGTACACCAGCCTCCTTCCAATTTAGAGCCGGACTTTGGGTACTCTCCCGATAGTCCAGTTTGTTAGCGAGGTAAGAGGCCCTTGAGGACACCCATCGGGATTGGCTTTTGAGTGATCATATGGTCGAGGGAGAAAGACCCTCGAGGGTGTCGACATCTTTGGGATCGGTTTTTGAGTGATCAATTGGCCGAGGAGAAAGACCCTCGGAGATGTCCCGGATTGGTTATGAGAGCCAATCATTAGGCGGAAGTAGGAGACTTCGAGGATTCCAGATTTTGCCTTGTAAGCTCGTTGAGCTATGATCGCATGGTAATCGCTTGCATGTATACTAGGGTGCCGGATGATTGATGTATCGTATTGTACCACGGTTGGGGATTCTTACCGAGTATGTTTATACTCACCTTTATTTCTGTGGTTTTCCACGGTAACTTGGGGCAAAGACCGGACGGCTAAGCGGAGGAGCCGATTGATCATGGGAGCCGCGGCACTCTGTCTTTTATTGTTTGCATAATCTGCTTACGCATGTAGACGCGGACAGAGTCCTAGGGGGACGTTTTTAAAAGTTGTTTAAATTGTATTGTATGATTTTATAAACACTGGCCAGGCTTGTTTTACTTAGTTGGCTTTGCTTAAATGAAGGTTGTTGTTTATGTTTAAGTGTCCCCGCTTTTAAATGTTTTGAAAGGTTTTAAATATGAGCACTAAATCGCTTGATGAAGTATTTAACTTGCATGCTGAGTGATAACCTAGGTTTAGGACCGTGTTTTGGGTCGGGTTCTTACAGTTAGTCCACGCTCGGACTCTCTCTCACTGCCAACAAAAGGGGTAACTCATGTATACTGGATGCAGTATTGTAAATTAAACCCATAGCTTAATGAACTTAGACAAACCTGACGGCCGTGGAGTGCTGATGATCATGGGGACAACAACCTACAAAGCAGGTTAGTCTACAGAATCTATGACTATGTGCTCTGATACCATCTGTAAAAACCCGACCCAAAATACGGTCCTAAACCTAGGTTCTCACTCATCATGTAAGTAAAAATATGTTTACAAATGGTTTAGTGCTTGGCCAGCGTTATAAAAGCATTCAAATAGTTCTAAAGTCACAAATCACTAAGTTCCCCTAATAGACTCCATGTCTAACTACATGCTGAAATAACAATGCATAAAGACAGACACAACAGAGTGCTGGCAGCTCCCATGATAAAACAGCTCCCTCTGCTAACCGTCCTGGTGCTGTCTCAAGTTACCTGGTGGAAAAACCACAGAAATAAGGGTGAGTATAAACATACTCAATAAAAATCCCCAACTGGGTATAATATGATACATCAGTCATCTAGCAACCTAGTATACATGTAACGGCCCAGTTTTCTATTTCGGTTACCCAGGTGATTTCGGGTCATTAGTCGGATGTTCGGATGGGCCGTTAGAGCTGTTTTAACCCTTAGGGGTATTTTGGTCTTTTTTCCTAGGGTTTTGAGGATTTTCAAGATTTCAGGGCCTTTCCTGCCTTCGTCGAAGTTTGGTGGTTGTTGGTTGCAAGACCCAAGAGGTTTGGGCAAGTTGTTTGGGAGTTTGGAGGTATTTTAGTTATTGGCAAAATTAATGGGTTTTTGAGTGCTTCCCTTGGGATTTGAACCCTTGCCCTAAATGGTTTTGGGAGTTTGTAGGAAAAAAGAGTTTTTCTAGAAAGAAAAGTTTGTTTGGGCCGGGTTTGGAAAGAGGAAGCTTTGGGAAGGGATTTTAGACCCATTTAAATTAGGACAAGGGAAGAAAAATCAAGAAAGTCCCTTTCCCCTTGTTTTGCAATCTCTCTCTCTCTCTCTCTCTCTCTCTCTTTCTCTCTCCTAAAAACCTAGCCACCCAGCCGAGCCACCCTAACCCAGCCGCACCACCCAGCCGAGCCACCCCAGCCACACCGCACCACACACACCCGCTCGGCCCGGCCATCTGCGCCTGCATCGCACCAGGCCGCTCAGCCCCCTTGCCTCGCCCAGCCGCCGCTCGTCTGCAGCCCAGACACTCCGCCGTCGGACGCCCAGCACTGCCCGACGCCGCTCGCGGCCGCCCAGCGCCGCATCGCACTGAGCCTCGCCCAGCAGACCCGACGCTCGCCCGGGCGCCGTCCCAGCGAGCCCGCTCGCTCGCGCGTCGACTTCTGCGGCCGATCGCCGCGCACACCCCTCATTTCATCGCCCAGCCGCCGTGCGCGCGCCGCTCCTGCGCGTCCGCTCGCCTTGCCGCGCGCCCGCTTCAGTGTGTCCGCCTTCCTTGCCGTGCGCCCTGTAAGGACCCGACCCAAAAGAAGCGGTCTCTAACCTAGATCCTTACTTAGCATGCATGTCTAGGAATGTAAAACGTCATTCAGAGTTTGAAATTTAAATCCTTGAAGTAAGTACATTCGAAACAAAGAAAATATAATTCCATTTAAAATAAACAGGTAGATGACTGATCAGTACTTTCTTAAAAACAAATCAAGGGAAACGGTACGAGAAACATAAAATAGGTTTTTGAGTACTTTTCCTAGGGACTCAAGTCCCACTACATGCTAAATCATAAGAAAACAATAAAAGAACATGCATCCCAGAGTCAGCTATCCATGATCATCCAGTAGCCTCCTCCTAGCCATCCTGCCGATGTCCCAAGTTACCCGGAGGAAACCCACGAGAAAATAAGGGTGAGCAACGAGTTACTCAAGAAGAATCCCCAACCGGGTACAATACGAAAACATATCATTTAGCACACTGACATGCAACCATGCAATGACTCGAGCAAACAGATGGGTCAACGAACGTCACTCTTGGGCTTGCCTATTCGAGGCTTACATCTACCAACCACCCTAGGTTCCACACACAGGTGTCCTTCGAGCCTTACACAACCTAGGACTCGGTGTTGCCCATCGGGGACTTATACACCTAGGATGCCCATCGGGTCTTAAACCTCCAACTCGGTGATGCCCATCGGGGACTTATACACCTAGGATGCCCATCGGTCTTACACCTCCAACTCGGTGATGCCCATCGGGTCTTATACACCTAGGATGCCCATCGGGGTCTTACACCTCCAACTCGGTGATGCCCATCGGGTCTTATACACCTAGGATGCCCATCGGGTCTTACACCTCCAACTCGGTGATGCCGTCGGGACTTATACACCTAGGATGCCCATCGGGTCTTACACCTCCAACTCGGTGATGCCCATCGGGTCTTATACACCTAGGATGCCCATCGGGTCTTACACCTCCAACTCGGTGATGCCCATCGTGGTCTTATACACCTAGGATGCCCATCGGTCTTACACCTCCAACTCGGTGATGCCCATCGAGGACTTATACACCTAGGATGCCCATCGAGTCTTACACCTCCTGATGTCCATCGGGTCTTACCTTGAGCGGGACGCACTAGTTACCCCTACAATCTCTTACACTATACATCACCCACCAGCTTCCTAGCATGGCACTAACAGATAACGTGGTCACGGTTATGCCGAGACAATTTAACCCCAGCATGAAACTAACAGGATATATCGAAATCACAAGCGCAAAACCATCCGAAAACAAGAAAGAACAAGCAACCTATCCACTAGCAGTTTCATACAAACACAACACATAGCATGCTATCAAGTATTCGCGAGGTCCACACAACCCCTGGTAAGAAATCCTTACACGAAGTGAATAGAACCAACGATCACGGATGACTCTCGAGCTTCTAAGCAAACCCGACAACCTAAGCAAGTAATAAAATCAACCTAATTGACCAACAAAGACTAAAAATAACATAAAGTCTAAAGGGTCGGTCTCGGAATTTACCAACCGAGAAGACACACGCCTCGCAGACAAGGAGCAAGAACGACGCTGCTTTGGCGCGGCAGCAGGGCGCTGGAGCTGCAGCTCGCTCGCGCCGCGGTCAAGCGTCTGGCCAATGCAGCGGTGTGTGCGGGCGACTGGGCTGCGGGGGGCGCGTGGGAACGAGCGACACGTTGGGACGACGCGCGGCGAGCGGGCGACGCGGCGGCGGACGAACGACGAACGCGGGCGCTGGTGCGCGATCGTGCGGATGTGGCGAGACAGAGCGATGCGGCCGGACAGAGCGATCACGGGCGGTGCGCTGGGAAGCGCCGCAGGTCGCGGCGGCGACGGCGGCGCTAGGGCGCCGCGGTGCGGCGATGGCGCGGCGCTGGCGCCGCGGTGCGGCGGCGACGACGGCCGAGTGCGCCGCAGTCGCGGCGGCAACGGCAGCGCTGACTCTGCATGGCCGGGCCGATCGGTCGCGGGGCGAAAGGCGGGGCAAGCAAAGCGGCGACGACGATGGCGCGGCGCGCGAGTGTGGGGAGAGGGTTTGCGAGAGAGTGTTTTTCTTCTTTCCTTTTTTTTTTTTTTTTTCTTTCTTCCTCAAATTAAATAAGCTTGGAAATCTAAAATTCCCTTCCCAAGGCTTTCCTCCTTCAAACCCAAGTTGACGCATTTATTTTCCTTAATTAATTCCAAACTCCCATCTCTCTTTGAGGCCGAGGGTTCGAGTCCTCCAAAACATCTTTTAAACCTTATTTTATATTTAACTAAAATCCGGCCACATTACCACGCCCGGCGCCAGCCTTGCACGTCCTCTCCTACACAGTGAGAGCCAAACTCCCCCCTTGCCGCGCCAGAGCCCGTGTCCTCTCGGTTGGTAATTCTCGAGCCTTTTCCCTTTTAGATTTTTAAGCTACTGGCTGCTGTATATTTAATTAGGATGCTTTTATTATGCCTAGGTTGCTCGGGTTCGTTATAAAGCTCGAGGGTCTTATTTGATTCGTGATAGCTATCTTCCACTTGTTTCCAGGTAAGGATTCCTTACCGTGGTTGTGTGGACCCTGCGATGCTTTCTTGATTGTGCCTTATATGCATGTTTACTTGTATGAACATGATTAGTGGATAGGACAGCTTGTGATTACATTCTTGCTAGCATGTTTGCTGTTTGTACATGTTAGTGCCATGCTAGGATTGTTCATCCAAAGATGCTTGAGATTCTGCTTTAAGTTCGTAGTATCATGCTAGGTTATGTGTGATTGATGTTGATATGTATGTCTAGCCAGAATCGATTATTTTGTACTCCTAGCTAGTATAGTAGGGTTTGTCATCATCCGTGAGGCCGAGAGCGGACATAACGTACTTTGTCCCCACCGGTCGGGTGTAGAGCGAAGCATAACGTACATTGCTTCCCCGGCGGCGATGTGGATTTAGCTACCACATCGGCATAAGCCTGTTTGTAGCTCTGCTAGGCGGAACCACGCCAACGGTGGAAGCTTTGCCTTGGCGGTTCTTAGCTTCGTGTCGGTGGTACAGTGCGCGCAGATGAGTGCCGAGGGCCTCGCACTCACCGTGTTCGGTGACACCGCTTCCGAGTCTTTAGGCATGCGTGCACGCCCGCGTAGTTTGTACTTAGGCCCCCACATTTACGCCGGTTGCGGCGAAGATGCGGTGTGCGCGCACTGCGTGTTAGTCGCCGGTTCGGAGAGCTCCCGGGCTAATGTTCGTGAGTACACGGTTTGGAGCCGGACTTGGGTACTCTCCCGATAGTCCGGTTTGTTAGCGAGGTAAGAGGCCCTTGAAGACACCCATTGGGATTGGCTTTTGAGTGATCATATGGTCGAGGAGAAAGACCCTCGAGGTGTCGGACATCTTTGGGATCGGTTTTTGAGTGATCAATTGGCCGAGGGAGAAGAACCCTCGGAGATGTCCCGGATTGGTTATGAGAGCCAATCATTAGGCCGGAAGTAGGAGACTTCCGAGGATTCCAGATTCTCGCTTTAAAGCTCGTTGAGCTATGATCTCATGTTGGTGCTTCGTTTGCATGTATACTAGGGTGCCGGATGATTGATGTATCGTATTGTACCCCGGTTGGGGATTCTTTCTGAGTATGTTTATACTCACCCTTATTTCTGTGGTTTTCCACCAGGTAACTTGGGACAGCACCGGGACGGCTAGCGGAGGGATCTGATTGATCATGGGAGCCGCCAGGACTTTGTCTTTTATTGTTTGCATAATTTGTTCAGCATGTAGACGGACAGGAGTCCTAGGGGGACGTTTTTAAATGTTGTTTAAATTGTATTGTATGATTTTATAAACACTGGCCAGGCTTGTTTTACTTTGTTGGCTTTGCTTAAATGAAGGTTGTTGTTTATGTTTTAAGTGTCCCCGCCTTTAAATGTTTTGAAAGGTTTTAAATATAAGCACTAAACCGCTTGATGAAGTTTTTAACTTGCATGCTGAGTGAGAACCTAGGTTTAGGACCGTGTTTTGGGTCGGGTTCTTACAATACATGCAAGCAGTTACCAACATAGAGTAATGTTCAATGAGCTAACGGGGCAGATCTGGAAACCTCGGAAGTCTCCTACTTCCGACCTAATGATTGATTCTCCTAACAAATCCCGAGACATCCCCGAGTGTGACGAACCCGACCCAAAACATGGCCCTAAACTGGGGTTCTCACTCAGCATGCAAGTTAAATATGATAACAAGCGGTTTAGTACTCATATTTAAAAACCATTCAAAACATATGAGAAGGGGGAACCCTTAAAACATAAACAACAATTTCATTTAAACAAACCAACGAAGTAAAACATCCTGGCCAGTTTTCATAAAAATATACAATATAATTTAAACAACGTTTTAAACAATGTTCCCCTAGGACTCCTGTCCATCTACATGCTGAATAAAAAATGCAATAATAAATGACAGAGTGCCGGCGGCTCCCCATGATCAATCAGCTCCCTCCGCTAGCCATCCTGGTGCTGTCCCAAGTTACCTGAAAGATAAATAAGGGTGAATATAAACATACTCAGTAAGAATCCCCAACCGGGGTACAATACGATACATCAGTCATCTAGCACCTCAACATGCAAGCAAACAGCTATCAACACAGATCATAGCTCAACGAGCTCATAGAATAAGATCTGGAGCCATCAGAAGTCTCTTTCTTCCAGCCTAGGGATTGGATACACTGACCAATCCTGGACATCACCGAGGTATCTGTCACTCGGGGGGAATACACTGATCCCTAGAATGTCCTCAAGGGCCTCCTTGCCCTTGCACTAAACTGGACTTACGGGAGACTACCCGAAGTTAGGCTCTAACGGAAGGAATGGTGTACTCACGACATTAGCCCGGGGGAGCCCTCCGAACCGGCAACTAACGCGTGTGCGCGCACACCGCATGCTCTCTGCAACCGGCGTAAATGCGGGGGCCTAAGGGCAAACTACGCGGGCCAGGTACGCATGCCTATGACTCGAAGCGGTGTCACCGATCACGCGATGGCGCGAGGCCCTCGGCGCTCATCATGCAAAGATGATCCACCGACCTGAAGCTAAGAACCGGCCAGGGCAGGCTTACACCGATGGCAAGGTTCCGCTCTAGCAGGCTACAAACTAGGCTTATGCCAAAGTGGGTAGCTAAGTCCACAACCGGCGGGTCGGGGGGGGGGGAAGCAAGATACGTTATGCTGCGCACACTTTACTCCCGACCTGAGCTAAATCCACCTTGGCGACCGGGGGGGGGGAAGCAAGATA
The DNA here is from genome assembly GCA_036507275.1 of Sicyos edulis. Classification (NCBI taxonomy): domain Eukaryota; kingdom Viridiplantae; phylum Streptophyta; class Magnoliopsida; order Cucurbitales; family Cucurbitaceae; genus Sicyos; species Sicyos edulis. The sequence goes on from CM071848.1 coordinate 27,207,947, forward strand.
CGTTATGCTGCGCACACTTTACTCCTGATCAGTGGGGACAAAGTACGTTATGTCCGCTTAGCCTCTGGATGATGACAAACCCTACAACTCTATCTAAGAGTACAGAGCAAAATCAATGATTCCTGGCTAGCAAGCAATGACCGACATCAATCACATTTACCTAGCATGATACTACAACTTAAGCTGGAATCATAAGCATGCTGGCAGAACAAACCTAGCTTGGCACTAACATGAAAAATCAAGCAAACATGCTAGCAAGAGGTCAATAAAAGTTGCCCTATCAATATTATGCTCATAACAATCAGCAAGCATACAAAGCACAATCGTGATAATATCGCAGGGTCCACACAACCACGGTAAGAAATTCTTACCTGGGACAAGCAGAAAAACAATAATAATAAATCACAAATCAACGAGCCTCTAATCGAACCCGAACAGCCTATACATGAAACAAAGCACCCCAAACAAATACATAAAACAGCCCAATAAAATCCATAACCAGCAGCCAATAAATCAAGGCCCAACGAAGAAAAGACTCGGGAAATACCATCCGAGAAGCCACAAGGCTCGGGCCAACCAACACACCACAAGCAGGCTGTCGGTAGGGCGTGGCCGGGTGGGCGCAGCGCGCAGCGGCGGCGGCGCGCGCGACTTCGCACGAGGGGGCGCGCGGGCGTGAGCTCGGCAAGCACAAGGGCGCGCGCTCGAGGCGACGCGACGCGACGGGCTACAGGGCGCTCGACTTGGTCGAGCTGGGCGACGCGGCCTGGGCGACACTGCGTGACGCGATCGTCATAGGGCAGGGGCGAGCAAGGCTGGGCTAGGCGCGACCTGGGCGACGCTGGGGCGACACTGTGCGGCTAGGCTCGGGCTGCTCGGGCGTGGGCGAGCTGGGCGGCCAGGGTGGGCGAGCTGGGCTGGCTCGGGCAGGGAGGTGAGGGGCCAAGGGGGGGCTCGGGTTGGAGGAGAGAGAAAGGGAAAAATGGGGGAAAAGTGGGATTTTTCTTTTTTTTCTTTTCTTTTTATTAATTTTCCATCCTTATCCAAATAAATCCAATTTTCCAATTTCTAAAAATCCTTAAAATCCTTAAATCCCATTTCCCGGCTTCCTCCTTCGAGACCCGACTGAAGCAACCATTTCCAATCAACAAATCTCACTTAAAACAACCTCCCAAATCAACACTGAGGGCCCGGGCTCGAATCCCAAAGGAAACATCCAAACAACCATCACTTTGGCCAAAACCCAAATCACAATCGAACTCCAAAACGAATAGCCCAAACATCTCAGGACTCGCAGCCACCAACAAACAAGCCTCAACAAAGGCAGGAACTGCCTCGAAGCCCTGAAAATCCACAAATCCTGCCCGGGGAGCAAAAAGACCAAAATGCCCCTAAGGGTCAAATTAGCTCTAACGGCCCAACCGAACCACTGAATCTGAACCGGAAGCTCCTCGAGAACTGGGATAGAAAACTGGGCTGTTACACAGAGAGTCTTTCTCCCTCGGCCCAATGATCAGCTCAAAAATCGATCCCAATAGATGTCAGACACCCTCGAGGGTCTTTCTCCCTCGGCTAAATGATTAGCTCAAAAACCAATCCCAAAAAGGTGTCCTCGAGGGTCTCTTACCCTCGGCTAGCTAAAACTTGACTAACGGGAGAGTACCTGAAGTCTGGCACTAAACTAGAGCAGAAGTGGTGTACTCACGAACATTAGCCCAGGGGAACTCTCCGAACTGGTGACTAACGCATGTGCGCACACAGCGCATGCTGCTGTAACCGGCGTAAATGTGGGGGCCTAGGGACAAACTATGCAGGCCAGGTACGCATGCCTAAGACTCGGAAATAGCATCACTAAATACAGTAGTGCGAGGCCCTCGACACCCATCTGTAACAGCCTGTACCACCGACTTGAAGCTAAGAACCGGCCAAGGTAGGCTTACACCGTTGACAGGGTTCCGCTCAAGCAAGCTACAAACTAGGCTTATGCCAATGCGGGAGCAAATCCATATCGGCTACAGGGGTGGAAGCAAAGTACGTTATGCTTCGCATGGGATCCCGACCGGTGGGGACAAAGTATGTTATGTCCGCTCTCAACCTCTAGATGATGACAAACCCTAACTGTTCTAACTAAGAATTTAGAGTAAACGATTCCTGGTTAAACATACATGCTCAACAAAATAAACACATAACCTAGCATGATACTACAAACTTAAAGAGGGAATCACAAACATGCTGGAAGAACAAACCTAACATGGCACTAACATGTACAACAAACAAACATGCTAGCAAGAAGTCAAACACAAGCTGTCCTATCCACTAACATGCTCATAACAGTAAAAAAACATACAAGGAACATCATGATAATATCGCAGGGACACAACCACGGTAAGAAATCCTTACCTCGATCAAGTAAGAAGGCAATCACAATAATGACAAACGACCCTCGAGCTGCAAAGTCAACAGGAATAACCTAGGCAATCAATAAAGTCAACCTAATTAAAACAAGCAACTAAAGCATCTAAGGGTCAAGAATTAGAGCTCGAGAATTACCAACCGAGAAGGCACTAGGTTCCCGCCCAACCACTCAGCAAGATAGGCTCTCGGCAACAAGCGGATAGGCAGGCAGGGTGTGCGGGCGGCAGTGCTGGGCTTGTAAAGACCCGACCCGAAAGAGGTCCTAAACTAGGCCTTTACCTCAATGCATGCTTTTAAAACTTAAAAATAATATGCAAGATCGTTTTCCAGATTCTGAATGAAAACAAAAACTTATAAACATCCATTCAATAATCAAATATAAAAATGTCCTGAAACCTGTCCCTGTTTCCAAGCACCTGTTCCAAGCTAAATACAGTTTAAAACATACTCTGATAAGAGATTTATTCAAAACATTCAAAAATCCCAAACGATTTACAACGATGCCAGAATCCAGAAACAATCAGAAAACGTCCTACGGGCTCCGTGCCCAACTACATGCATTCAGAGGACAAACTAAAAACACAAATATAAACTCAGAGTTTAAAACAGCAGTTATTCCATGATCCGCAGCTCCTATTTCAGCCATCCTATCTCGCGCCCTGATTACTTGTGGAAAACCACAAAATAAGGGTGAGTAACGAATTACCTAGTAAGAATCCCCAACCAGGGTACAATACGATATAACTGGTCATCTAGCAGAAGTATGCAAGCTATGTATATAAACACAGAAGAGAGCACATCACTTTAATCCATACATAAAATACCACGGATGCCATCTTATGGTCTTACTCTGGAAAACTACAACGCATCTCGATACTCTACGATAAACTAATCTCGGCCTCAGCTTTCCTACTACTGTCGATACGAAAGGTGCACTGAACTCAAGATCCCGAGGAGCTCTCCAGTCGGCGCTATAATGAGCGTGTGCGCATGCTGCTGCAAACCAGGGAGGTGTTAGGTCTAGGGCATGCTGCCCTGGTCCAGTACGCATGCCGAAAAGAATCTCTGGATCGGTGTCACTGCAAATAGTGGTGTGAGACCAGGACACTATGGCTATGTCAGCCTGTACCACCGCACATGAGGCTAAGAAACCGGCCGTGGTAGGCTTACACCAAGAACCGGTCCTTGCCCTATCAGGTGGCAATCAAGGGCTACTACCTACACGCTGAGGTCGTGTCGACTGCCGGGGACAAGGTAATGCCTCGTCATTCCCCCGACCGTTGGGGCATTTAACAGTCTGCCACCCTCACCCAAGATTGCACTGGGCTGCCGTTAGGGTTAGCTAAACTCTAACGACGGATCAGGGATGGAGTAGTGCCTCGCACGTCCCTGCCACGGATGCAAGTTACGTTATGCATCCTTGCCCGGATGATGCTACCTATCAGAACTCTAATCTATAAACAGATAACAGCAAACATACTAATACGTGCTCAGCAGAAACAATGAACCTAGCATGATACTACGAAGCAAGAACAAATAACGAACATGCCAGAACAGAACAACCTAGCATGGAACTAACATGAGAAATAACACGAGAATCATGCCAGTCGGAATTCAGAACAGAGCACCTATCCACTAACATGCTGATAAACATACACATACATACAATCAACAATCACAGAAAATACCGTAGGGCCCACACAACTCTGGTAAGAAATCTTTACCTGGGTCGGGAGGCAAACACATACAAGAAAGATCCTGAGCTGCAACCGAACCCTAGCTAGCTATCGGGAACCTAACAGACAAACAACAAACATCACAATTTATAAGACTTAGGCAAAAATGCAAACAGAACTCGGCTCGGTCGGAAGCAACTCACATGGCACGGGGCTGGCGCGCGAACGGGCAGGCTGTAAGGCGCTAGCGCTGCTAGGCGTGCAGAAGTGCAGAACTGCGGCTGGGCATGCAGATGCGACAGGGCGCTGGGGCTGCTCATGTGTGGCTGGCCTAAGTGATACAGCTCGGTGCTGGGCGAAGCGCTACTGCAGCTGGCGGGATCGAGCGACGGGCAGGAGCTGCGACGCGACGGGGTTGCTGTAGCGACTCGGTGCTGGGCGACGACGCGATGGGGGTGCGGGGGATCTCGACAGGTAGGGGCTGCGATCTGGTTGGCGCTGCAAGCTGGGCGTGCGTCGGGCAGTGATCGGGGACAGGCGCTGCAAGCTGGAGAGCGGCGTCGGCAAGACTGCTCGGCTGGGGCTGCTCGGCGCTAGGGCTGCTCAACTAGGTTGCATCAAACACAAAACTTAACCATCCTCTTCCCTCGGCCTGCAAGAACAACACCAAAAGACGAGAAGGAGAGATCGAGGAACACTTACCCGGGACGAACGAAACGACGAAGCTCTTGGGAGGAAGATGCACGACAAGAAGGCTTGGAGAGAATGGTTGGACGGCAAGGAGATTTGGGGAAGGAGGAAAAGAAAACCTATTTCTTTTCTTTTTAATCAAACTCACCTAAATCCCGAAAACCAAGGCAAACCAAGATAACCTGCGGAATGAGCATCAATCACGACCCAAAGCTTGACTGGCAGATCCACACCGCTATCTCCCTAGCCACCCGGGCTCAAATCCCAGCTGATGCACTTTTATTCCGGCAAAACTCTTATTTTTATTTTTGCATCTCTTCATGCCCAAACTCATCCAAAAAGCAACCAAACCCTTCATTTGACCATCCAAGAATATTAACAGCAGAGAAAGACAAAAACGACCATAATGGCCTGACCAAATTACCAAAATACCCTTAGGACATACCTGGAAGATTGGGATGAAAACCTGGGACGTTACAGGGTTACAGCTGGCTGCAGGCGTGATCGGCGAGCAGAGGCTTTCCTCGCATTTCTTCGCTCGGGCGAGACGAGGCTAGGCTCGCTACTACGGGGACATGCGAGCGAGCAGAGAGGGCGTGCAACTACTGGGCAGGAGCGAACAAACGACAGAGGTGAGCTTGCCGGCCGAAGGGCGAAGGGTGCTGCGTCGCGGGCTTTAGGCTCGCGGATGCGATCGGGGAAGGAGCTGTTGCACGGGCCAGCGCAAGACGAGGGGACGGCGGCGCAACTGCTGCTGCTGGTCGTGTGGCAGCAAGGAGCTGCTCTCGGCTGGTCCTAGACTCACACACACACACACACACACACACACACCAACGGTTAGGGCTTGGCCAAGCGCGAAGGGAAGATGACCGACTAAGGAAGAAGAATAAAGAACGAACCTTACCTCTTGGTTTTTTATTCTTCGCTTGGGTTCTTGGAAAATGGCAAGAATAAGGTGTGGGATCTTGTAGAACGTGCGGCAACTTCTTGGGAGAGAAAAGGAATGATTTTTCCATTTAAAATACAACTTAGGTTTAGCGATCCCTTCCCTAGGCTTTACCCCTTCTAGTCCAAGCGGAAGTAATCTTTTCTCCTAAATAAAACTCATTTACTCCAAGCCACCAAATCCCCTTTAGGTCAAGGGTTCAAATCCCAATGGAAGCACTTTAATTCCTTTAATTTTCTAATTTCCCGAACAACCTCCAAACTCCCAAACAAGCAACGTGACTCCTGGGTCTTGCAACCAACAACAGACAAGCCTCAACAAAAGACAAGAATAACCCTGGAATCCGGGAAATCCACAAACCCTGACCGGGGAGCAAAATGATCATAATACCCTTAAGGGTTAAAATTGCTCTAACGGCCCAACCGAGCAACCGAATAATGAACCGGAAGCACCTGGAAAACTAGAACGGAAATCTGGGCCATTACATAGTGCTAGCAGAATACTTGGATCACCCATGGCTTATTCGCCGTTTCTTTTGCCCAGGCTATTTTAAGTTGATGAATGATACTTTTCACCCTCAAACTTAAATTCTTCATTGTCCCAATGAAGATGATACCTGATTTCCCCCAAACTTATTTTTTGCTTGGGGCCTTCAGATATCCTTCTCGAAACATTCTATCCTCCCTACTCATAGCACATGTTATTGCTAATTCTACGTTGTTACTAGAAAACCCGCTTTCCTCGTACTTCTAATTTACCTAATGGAATTTATCCATAAAACAGTGATCCATGGATTGTGAATTTTTAAAGTAATGGAATTATTCTACCTATGTAAGTATATGCGCATGCTAAGTAAAATATAACTAGAAAAGACTGAAAGAAATTATTTGATGCAGATAACAAAAAGTTGAATACTTCCTTTAGTTTTCTCCGTCCTCATTGTCTGTGGGTGAGTCCGTAGGTGGTGTCCATTCTTAAAGTACTTCTATTAGGAAGGGAGGTAGGTGGAAGGCTTGATTCCTCCTTTGTAGCTCTCTTCTGATGCTGCGATCTCGTGCCTGCATATATGTCCAAGCGGTTCGTGCTTGTCTAGCGAAGTGCAGCATCTGACTTTGGAATTCTGCATTCCTTCTGTCTGCTGCATTCCATTGGCTGATTAGCCTTTGTAATGTGTCTTCTGGTGTGCTTGGGGTCTTTTGTGTGGATGATTCTACTGGCTGTGGTGGTGGAGTGAAGTCTATATTTTCTGACATTCTGGGCGGAGATTACTCCACATTTACTATCGATGTCTGTTGTGCTGATTGTTGTGTTGGTTGCTCGTCACTCTGCTCTAGAGGTGCCTGCTGCTCTGGTAGCGAAGCAATTACTTGTTCGACATTCCTAGTTGCCTTCCTTCTTTTTTTGAGTGGCGGTATGACCTCAATCTCTAGATCACTAGGGTCATCGTCATGCTGTTGTGGTATTGGTTGAGGAGTTACTGGTCTTGGGGCAGGCAGCATTATTTGTTGTACATGCTATACTCCTTGCTTTCTTCATCTTTGCTGGTTTTCAGCGTCTAATTTTGCCAGAGATTCTGCACTCAAGGTTGCCCTGATCGGCATTATTTGCTCCTTGATTTTCAAATCCTTGGGTCCCCGTTTGTTGCTTGCCATTTGGAAGACTCCTCGGACCTTCAACGTCTACTTCTTTCTTTCGCAGCGCTGCCCTTGGTGAAGGAATAGCGCCGTGATAGAGTGTGGGAAAAAATTTCTCTTTGTCCTGCTTCCCATGTGCTTTCTTACTTCCTCTTCGATAATTTGCCCTGTATCAATCGTTAGACCTACACAAATAACATATATTAGGAGCATCCGTGTCTGCTACAGCGTTGTATCATATGTTGTTGGCATGATGCTGGTCTTGATGAAGTTATTCTAGTGATGTCTTTAGAAGTTGAGGACAGAGCATGAGAATGGTCTATTTCTTCCCCATTCAGTGTTTGATAACGCCACTGTGCGTAGGCATGCTTCTGAATCCGCTGAAGTAGGCTCATTTATTAGCTTGTCGAACTATGCTTCTTCGTAGAATCCAAACAATTCGTTCCACACCTCCACACTCTAGCCGATTGGCTTTTCTGCGACTATGGTGCTACAACTTTCGTCTCCCATTCCATTCTCATAGAATTCCTTCACCCACGTCGGGTTTTCGTCAATGCTTGGTCTGTAGAAATCATCCCATCCTCGCGCTGTACTGGTTGCTTGGATGTCGTCATCAAGCATTGCCTTTGCGAAGCCCTACTCTTAAAGAAATTCCCTCTTTTCAGCTTCGGTTATTTCTACTTCCTTGTCGCTGCTTCCTCGCTTCGCCTTTGTTGGTTGCGATCGAGGTTTTTGTTCTGACGGATTAGCAATTCCTTTCCCTTTTCCTTTTGCATCAATTTCTTGGCCTTCTTTGAACCTTTTCCCTTTTCTTCCTCATCAAGCTGTCTCAGGAACTCTACATCTTTTGCTTTTAAAGCCTTCTTCTAGTTTTCTTCTTCTTCTTCAAGCTTTCTTCCCGACTCATCTATCTGAGATGCTTTTGACATTTCTGACATAGCCATTACTAGAGCCAGCCTTGGCTCTTGCGTGCTCGACCCTTCGCATGCAAATATGGTTCATCAGCCTCCACACATATGATTTGCCCTAATGCGGAAATTTCTTGAAGTGAAAGCCTAGTGGAGTGTTGTTCTTCAGAAGTTCCGTGCACGACAAGTTGCCTTGGGGCAACTTGCTTCTTGGCCCCGAAGGTTGAGATTTCAATGATGTTGTTTTTGGATGCCATAGAATTTGTTCCTGCAAGGTTAGTTGAAAACCAAAGAAAACAAGAAACAAGTAAACAACGAAACAAAATATTGTGCAGTAAAAGGAAATTCGATCATTTCAGATGCTAGGGTTTTAGAGAGATTTCGAGAGTTTTTGTGCATTCGAACAACGCTATCGATTCTTTTATAGACGAAATTCTGACTCCTGAAATTGCTGATTTACCCTTGATGGATATGACGGCCCCCCAACTGTTAGATTTTAATTATACGATGCGCGTTGACTCTTGAGTTTATGCCCTTAAAGCTTCAGTTCTTGTGTAATCATGAACGAAGGTTTTTTTTTTAAATAAAATAAAATACTAATTCAAATTTACTACTTCCTAATTCATCTAATCCTAGAAAACATGTAAACATAGATTCTTCTTAGTAAGAGATATACATAATTCAGCTCGTGTGTATTTTTATCGGAAGATTCCAATCAATACATAGATTTGCTAGTAGAGCAGCAACATGTGCTACCTCAATGCTTTCCACATTCCAAGAATGTACTCTCACTTCTTAATTTTCATCGATTATACATTCTACACCTGGAAGCGATGTATATATATATACATACTAGTTACCTGACACGTGTGTTGTCTAGATATAGTTGATATGGAAGTCTATTTCTATTTTTTTCTCACGCGATCTCATCGATGTTGCTTCTGCTTCATCGTGTTCCTACGTGCAAAATTGTAACAAGTTAGTCTTCCACTTTAAGACCCACCTTTAATATGCACCAATTTCTTTGAAAATTCCCCGACAATGGCGCCAAAAACTTGACTGGACAATTCCACTGCCAATATATTGAACGGTAACTAATTCTTAGGCGAAACGCAATTGGAATCACTTAGGCGCAAGTATACACGGTCAGGAATTGCAGCAAGTAATAAGTATATAAATTTTATCGATGCCACAGAGAATTTGAAGCAACTGATTCATATTAAAGGTAAAAAATATAAAAGACACGAATTGATTGGGAAGAGTGTTTGTTTAAGGACCCAACCTGAATAACGGTCCTAAACTGCATCCTCGCTCAGCATGCATGCATAAAAGTCGTAAAATTTCAAAACATAGTTTATAACTCGAAGAAATCACATTTAAACCTTGGGAACCTATTTTGCATTAAATAAAGTTTCTCCTGTTTTTCAAATATAAAAGCTACCCCGACCGGAGTATAATTTCAAACATCTTGGACACCATAAAACAAAGATTGTACAAACATCAGGAGAACCATAATAAAAATCTACATCAGGTTCCAATGCAACAACCTACGGACTTTGTGTCCACTACATGCTAAATAAACAAAAATATAAAAACAGAAATAGATTAGCGTCGGCAACTCCCATGATCATCCAGACTCCTCCGCTAGCCATCCTGGTGTTGTCCCAAGATACCTAGTGGAAAACCATAGAAATAAGGGTGAGTACAAACATACTCAGTAAGAATCCCTAACCAGGGTACGTTACGAACATCAATCATATAACATATTAGTATACATACAACCACTACCAACACAGATCAATCCCTTGAGTCAACCATGCGACTCCTGAATCATTGGGATCTCTTACCACCGGCCTAGTGATCAGCTCTCTATCTGATCCTGAAACTGGGACAAGAATGTCCAACATCTTGGACCCAAAGGTCCAATCATCTGGGATACGAATGTCCAATCACTAGGACAAGATACGTTATGTCCAAACTGCTGACCAGCTCTCCAAACTGGTCCTGGACACACGGGAGAGTACCTAGTGTCTGGCTCTAGACTCGAAAAGGAATGGTGTACTGTAAGCATTATCTTGAGGGAGCTCTCCTCCCGGTTCCTAATGCCCGTGCGTGCACACCGCATGCTCCTGCAAACTATGTAAGGACGTGGGACCTAAACGTGCTACACTGGTCTAGGTACGCATGCCTACGACTCGGAGCAGTGTCATTGAACAAACAGCAGTGCGAGGTCTTCGACACTCGACTGTAACCAGCATAAGACAACCGCACACCTGAAGCTAAGAACCGGCCACGGTTGGCTTAGACCGTCTACTGGGTTTTGCTCTAGCAGGCTACAAACTAGGCTTATGCCGATACGGAAGCTAATCCGTACTGGCTACCGGGGCAAAAGCATCATAGGTCGTTCAACTCTCAGCCTCTGCATGAAGAAAAACCCTAACAAGTCCCACCCAGTGCCTTAACAGGCCAAACAAGCTCAACAGATAACAATGGAATGCATACTGGAGAACAACCTAGCATGGTACTAACATGTCACAAGAATATCATACATGCTAGCAGAACAGGACAGGGTAACAATCATAACATGCTCGTTCACAAAAAGGGAACCTATCCACTAACATGCTCATAACAGTCAAACATATAAAAGTAGCAGTCATGATGAACGCAGGGTTCACACAACCCTCGATAAGAAATCCTTACCTGAAAACAAGCAGAGCGAACACAAACAAGTTGCTCCTAGAGCTGCAGAACACCAACCCTAGCTACAAGTAACTTATCACATAACCGAACATGCTATTACTAACCGAAGTAACTCAATAAGACTAAACAGCTAAACCAAGCTAGGGTTAGAGTTTACCGAATCTCGAACAGGTGCTCAGGACAACCACTCGGCCAACAGGTGCTCTCGGCAAAGCTAGACAAGTCTTCACTCCCAGCAAGGCAGCTCTCACCTAGGGCACCTCAACAACACAAACACATACACAACACACACCCCATTAGCTCTCGACCAAGGAGCAAGCAGAAAACTAATAACACAACCTTGGCTCACGGCTAGGCTAGTAGAGACTCACCTTGGCAGCAAGGTCTTCTCAGCCAGCAAGGATGCAAAAGAGAGAATGCGTATAACGGCCCAGTTTTCTATTTCAGTTTCCCAGGTGTTTTCGGGACATTATGCGGATGTTCGGATGGGTCGTTAGAGCTATTTTAACCCTTAGGGGTATCTTGGTCTTTTTGCCCCCGGTCAGGGTTTTGTGGATTTTCGTGATTCCGTGGTCACTCCCGCCCCTTGTCGAGGCTTGATTGTTGTTAGTTGCAGGACCCAAGAAGTTCGGGCTAGTTGGTTGGAAGTTTGGAGGTGATTTGGTAATTAAAAAAATTATTGTTAATTTAAGTGCTTCCATTGGGATTTGAACCCTTGCCCTTGATGGTGATTTGGGAGCTTGGTTTAAATGAGTTTTAATAAGGAGAAAAGGTTGCTTCAGCCGGGACTCGAAGGAGGAAGCCCGGGGAAGAGATTTAGGTCACCAAGACCTATTTAAATTAGGAAAAGGAAAGAAAATCAAGAAAATCTCATTCCTCTTGTTTTACCTCTCTCTCTCTCTCTCTCTTTCTCTCTCTCTCTCTCTCCTTGTCGACCTCTCTAAGAAACCCAACCGAGCCGCACCGAGCCACCAGCCTCACCAGCAGCCCCTGCCTGCCATCAGCCCTGTCGCCCAGCCAAGCAGCCAGACGACGCGCTGTCGCGGCCGGCAGCCGTCGCCGACGCTAAAACGCCAAAGAGCGTCGCCGCACCCGTCGCCCGGTGCCGCGCGCGCCGCGTCGGGCGTCTCCGTCTGCTTCTGCGCGCCAGCGCGCGCCAGCGCTTAACGTCGTCGCGCGCGCCGTCCGCGCGCTTTGTCCCTGCGCGCCAGCGTGCCAGCCAGCGCCATCTGCTCGCCCAGTACCGCACGTCCTGCCTGCCCACTTGCCGCCGAGAGCCTGTTTTGCCAAAATTGTTGTGGCCGAGACCTTGTACCTTCTCGGTTGGTAATTCCTGAGCCTCCACTCTTTTGGACCCTAAGTTGATTGGCTGTTGTTATTTAATTAGGATATTTTTATTAAATGCTTAGGTTGCTCGGGTTCACTTAGAAGCTCGAGAGTCGCTTGGTTGGCTTATGGTAGTTATTTTCTGCTTGTTTCCAGGTAAGGATTTCTTACCGTGGTTGTGTGGACCCTGCGATGCTTTCTTGATTGTGCCTTATATGCATGTTTACTTCTATGAACATGATTAGTGGATAGGACAGCTTGTGATTGCATTCTTGCTAGCATGTTTGCCTGTTTGTACATGTTAGTGCCATGCTAGGATTGTTCTTCCAAAGATGCTTGAGATTCTGCTTTAAGTTCGTAGTATCATGCTAGGTTATGTGTGATCGATGTTGATATGTATGTCTAGCCAGAATCGCTTATTTTGTACTCTTAGCTAGTATAGTAGAGTTTGTCATCATCCGCAGGCCGAGAGCGGACATAACGTACTTTGTCCCCACCGTCGGGAGTAGAGCGAAGCATAACGTACATTGCTTCCCCGCGGCCGATGTGGATTTAGCTACCACATCGGCATAAGCCTAGTTTGTAGCTCCGCTAGAGCGGAACCCCGCCAAAGGTGCAAGCCTACCTTGGCGGTTCTTAGCTTCGTGTGGTGGTACAGCCGCACAGATGAGTGTCGAGGGCCTCACACTACTGTGTTCAGTGACACCGTTTCTGAGTCTTTAGGCATGCGTACCTGGCCCGCGTAGTTTGTACTTAGGCCCCCACATTTACGCCGGTTGCAGCAGCATGTGGTGTGCGCGCACACGCGTTAGTCGCCGGTTCGGAGAGCTCCCCCGGGCTAATGTTCGTGAGTACATCAGTTCCTTCCAGTTTAGAGCCAGACAATGAGAGAAAGAGAGGAGAACGATTGGATTTGGATTTGGGAAAGAGAAGAAAATGAGAAAGAGAAGAAAATGAGAGAAAGAGAAGAAAATGAGAGAAAGAGAGGAGAACGATTGGATTTGGGAGGAGGATTACGATTGGAGTCTGCATTTCTTTGGCCTCTAAAAGAAAAATCGACACAAAACTTACGATTCCTTCTTCCCAATGGCAAAACTCACCTTCATATGCCACGTGTCCCTTGCCATTCTCCCTTCGAGTCCCAGTTGTAACACACTTTCCTCCTAATTCCTCTTTTCAAACAAGGCTCCAAGGCATAGCAGGTCACAGGTTCGAATCCCAGCAACAACACTATTTAAAATCTTAATTGTCCTTTCCAACACAAGCTTCCAAAAGCCTAGCAGGTCACAGGTTCGAATCCCAGCAGCAACACTAATTAATTATTAATTTAAACAACAACCAACTCCAACTCCTAGCCTCCTGGGTTTGAGTCCTGGCTCCAGTTCCAGAATGGACTCCAGTTCCAAGTACCTGATACTGAATAAAAACTCCGAGCTCAGCGAAAGACTAAAGCAGCGTTAACGGCCCAACCAAACAATCGAAATATTAACCGAACATACCTGGGGAACAGAAACAAAAATCTGGGCCGTTATAGTTTATTTTATGCAAAATAATACGAAGAATAATGCAGACACAATGCTGACTCTAATGCTAATGTAAATATTGATGCTAATGGCTTTGCTTAATTAGAGATTCGGTTAAACACAAACAAGTTTCTTGGTGATGTGGAATTCATGCTGCCCAATCCTCACAATGCTTCTGCATTTGTAGAATGCAGTGCCCAGCTTCTGCTGCAGCATTACATGACTAAATTCTGGGTTTCACATGAGTTAGCGGGGTTACTACGTAACTTCCCATTGCTTAGCACAACAGATTCCAGCTGGAGGCTAGCATACGTGGGTAGCGAGCTGACGCATACTTAATTAAAATTCAATAGTATAAATTGGATCACCCACATTCGAGTTTCCTAATTCCAATTAATCATGCTATTATGACACTATGAAAATGCAACCTAAGAGACATAAAATAATAATGTATCTAAGCAAGATGAGTTGTCGTGAGAAAACAAACACATGCTTGAATAAACTCCAAGCTCCCATCCGAAATACTTGACTGCAACCTGCCGGTACAATGCTCGCTGGTTTACTGTTAAGTACAAGTCATACGCACGCAACTAGTGAGGAGGTTATTCCTAACTCCCCTCTAAAAAGTGCTTAGTATAAGCATAAACTTACCTAGTGAGGACAGATGGACTTACCCTTTAACATCCATTTTTCCAAGGTGGATGTAAAGCCCCTCTAAGTGGATTGTCAATCGACTCAGAGTAACATAACACAACCACTACCCTTATTCAAAATCCCCACATCTTGTATTAGATTCATAATAAGATTATATAACTTGCTAACTTCCTTTAAATTAACCTACGCATACAAGTTACAGGAGATCAAGTCTGAACTAAATACTTGTAGATTTATTTAAGAAAGTAAACGACTATGCTGTGTTCGAAAAGTGAAAAATGCAAAATAGAATAAAAGTAAAAGCTATCTATGTTGCAGAGATTTGGTGAACACTGTTGCCAATGGTATCCTCATCCACAGCACCCCGTTGGCACGAAATGCTTCAGGGTCTATAGATGAATGGAGCCCATCGAGATCTCCAATGATACCCCGGCATCTCAATACTCATCAATGGTAGCTTCCCCTCACAAGTGGCACACATTCTCCTTCGAATCTTCTTCCTTATATAGCTGTAAGAAGTTTCTTGCCAACCACGTTCATCTCGATGATTCTTCCTTAAGAGTTTCCATCTAGGTTTCGTTGATTACTCAATTTGATTGATGATCATCTTTCCTTTTTCTCTTCTCTTTTATTCCCTCTTTACGATGGCTTGATTGCCTTTTATTTCCTTCATTTTCTGTTTCAACCATTCCTTGTGCACCGCTTTCCTGTGGAAAATAGGACACATCTGTAGTTCTTGCTTAATCCTGCGTTTATACACGCATTTATTAGCTAAAATACCAATATGTCCCAAAGGTGACGTCATGTGATGCTAATAGCACGTATGACTAAGTAATGCGCTTCTTTTAAGCATTACGCTATTCGTTTGATTTGCTTTTCTTTGTTTAGCGCGCATTTTTTAGGACTAAATAGCATTATTATTTAGGTTTATCACATGATAAGGCTAGACATTAGGGCATGCACGTTTAAATTTAAACCAATGATGAATACATTGCTCCAAAAGAAAGCGTAGTACTATGGATTGGAGAACGAGGACCCACATAATCATTTTAGGGAGTTCATGGGTGTCTGTGACTCCTTCATCATTCTAGATGTTACTAAAGAAAATTTGCGGTTACATCTGTTTTTGCATTCGCTGCAAGGCAAGGCGAGGAAGTGGTTAGATACAATAGAAGGTTTAGAAGATATCACTTGGGAAGAATTCGCAAAGCGGTTCTTATTAAAGTATTTTCCACCCAAGAAGTTGATGAAGCTCTGCGATGAGATCGTGACATTTAGGCAAGAAGGAGGTGAATCTATCGATGAAGCCTAGGATCGCTTCAAAGTGATTTTGTGGAAATGTCCGCACTATGGAATCCCTTGTCGTGTATAGCTAGAATATTTCTATGGTGGTTTGAGCGAAGCTGCTCAAATGGTGCAGGATGCTTCTCAAATGCTGCTCAAACGTGTTCTGTCGAGCCAGCCTGTGTCCTTGCCGAGGCTGTTCTTGACCTTACTGCCGAGAGCTTTAAGCTCTTCTCAGTTTTGGGTAACATCCCTAATCCCCAAGCCTTTTTTGCTGTTTTGTCAATTCGATTGCCTAGGGTTTGATTTGTGATATATTATTATGTTGCTAGGTTGTCTCTATTGATCCTGTAGTTCGAGAGCACTATTCGATTGATTGTCTTTCTCTATTTTTTAGGTAAGGGTTCCTTGCTCGGGTTGTGTGGACCCTGCGCACGGCTTTGATATCTTCTAGTTATTTGACATGTTTGATACTTATGCATAGTAAATACCTTATAATTGCTATGTCTGGCTGAAATATATGTTGGTGGACTAGGTTCGTTCAGGTTGTTTGGATGTTGTAAATCTTACTGTTTATGCTCTGTTTCTAGTATGTTTGTAGATAAGCATGTTAGTGGATAAGGATTACCTGTTCTGTTTGCTAAGGCTTGATATGTGGAATATTGTACACTGATGAATGCACTCTTTTGTTCATTTAACTGTTCAGTATGTTTATGGTATTCTACTATGTATATGCTGGTTGGATGTTGAACTCAGTTAGCTCTAGATTGTTCCAGTGTGATAGAGCCTGTTAGGGTTGTCCCGGGTTTGGCTCAGTTGTGTGCTGACTCAATTTGGCTCAAGGAATCGCCCAGTTGCGTGCGGTCCAAGACTAGCCTAGTTGCGGTAGTCTATGATCTTTCAAATGTGAGTAGATCAAGGGTTAGCCTAGTGGCGTGCTACCGAGCCTCTTTTCTGGACTGGCCAAGTTGCGTGTAGTCCAAGATCGGCCTAGTGGCGTTGCCGATCCAGGGATGGCTCAATGGCGTGTCACCCAAGTATGCTCCGGACTAGCCTAGTGGTGTGCAGTCCATAGACAGCCAATTGTGAGCTGTTACTAGGGTTTGCCCAGTTGTGTGATTCCCGAGCATGTTCAGGACAAGCCCAGTTGTGTGATGTCTAGGTTAGCCCAGTGGCGTGCGAACCAAGTCTGTCTTATAGTTAGACACCCCGAGACCGAGGTCACTTAGGTTGCCCTTCTGTTTAGTCATCCCAGCGGTGTGCTGATCCTACTTGACACTTGATGTCAGTTACTGTACGAGACTGCCTTTCTATAATGATGTTATGCTTGTATGCTAGGATGCTAGATGATTTGTCTTGCGTATTCTACCAGGTTGGAGGATCCTTACTGAGTGCAATTGTACTCACCCTTTTCTGTGGTTTTTCCACCAGGTAACTTGGCATAGCATCGAGGTGGCTAGACGAGGAGCTGGATGATCATGGGAGAGTACGGTGCATGCACTTGTTTTACATTTCATAGACTTTCTAGTTGGGATATTTTCCTGTGGAAACTTTTTTAATGTTTTATATACTCTGTGTAAAGACTCGACCCGAATAGGGTCCTAAACCTAGGTCTTAAACCTCTTATGCATGTAAATAGACTCGAAAACATGAATGCGGAATTATAAAAACTTTAAAACAATAAAACATTTAGTGAAATTTAGTTATTTGGACCTGTCCCTATTTCCAAGCACCTGTCAAAACATTTATCAAATCCAACCCTGGCCAGAGTTTCTTTTATTTGCAAGTAAACACGTTCAGAACAAATCCAACAAACGAAACAAATACTTTAAAATCCAAAAATACAACAAGTCCACCTAAGGGCTCTGTGCCCTGTCTACATGCATAACGAGTTAAAAAGAAGACGAAACAAGACTCAGAGTTGTATTATCCATGATCATCCAGCATCCTCTTCCTAGCCATCCAGTCTCGATCCCAAGTTACCTGGTGGAAAACCACATAAAAGTAAGGGTGAGCAACGAGTCGCTCAGTAAGAATACCCAACCGAGGTACAATTCGAAAATAAATTATCTAGCACACAGATACATGCAACCAATCACGAGCACAAAGAAATCAAATTAGATTAGGCTAACCGCCACCCCTAGACTTGCCTAACAAGGACTTACCGAGCTGCCCTTCGAGACTTACGACTACAACCTACATTTGGTTTCACACATGGATGACCATCGAGGTCTTGTACCAACTAGAACACGTGGATGTCCATCGGGGTCTTACACCAGCTAGAACACGTGGATGCCCATCGGGGTCTTACACCAGCTCAACTCAAGGATGCTCATCGGGGTCTTTTTCCTACAGGATGCCCATCGGGGTCTTACACCAGCTCAACTCAAGGATGCTCATCGGGGTCTTTTTCCTACAGGATGCCCATCGGGGTCTTACTCAATTTAGGGTGCGATGATGCCCCACCGGGTCTTACTCAATCAGCACTCAAGGTTGCCCATCGGGGTCTTACACTTGCTTAAGCTCAAGGATGCCCATCGGGGTCTTACACCTACTCAAACACAAGGAAGCCCATCGGGGTCTTATACCTGCTTAAGCACAAGAAAGCCCATCGGGGACTTACTCCTGCTAAAATCACAAAGCTGCCCTACAGGGTCTTACACTCCCTAGCTACACTATGATGCCCATCGGGGACTTACATACACTGGCAACGCATTGGTGCCCATCGGGGTCTTACCCATGCGAGACCTAGACTAATAACTCCTAACAGTCTCCTAAGTACAGTAATACAAGCTAATAGATCGACCATGAAATATTCAATAGCAACACAATCCTAGCATGGCTCTACAGAAAATGAACAGGAAACATGGATATGCCAGAGTAAGAAAATCCCTAGCATGGAGCTAACATGAACAAGACAACAGACATGCCAGCAAGTCAGAAACAAGAATCCTGTCCACTAGAATGCTCATAAACAGTCACAAGATATCAATGTGCTATTAAAGTAATTGCAGGGTTCACACAACCCCGGTGAGAAATCCTTACCTCGAAACAAGTAGAAAACAATCACACAAACTAAAAGCCCATCGAGCTGCAGGCTACCAACAAGGCACAACACACCTAACATCGACATTAAGACGATCAATACACATGCAAGCATCTAACTTAATCAAGAACGCAAGGGGAACATAGGTTACCCAACCCGAGAACCAGACGACAACTGGAGAAAACAACTCCACTGCCTCAGGGCTTCGCTGGGGCAAAGCTTTGCCTGGCGAAGAGGCACTGCTGTGCGGGCTGGTGACGCTGCTCCACATGGCGAAGGGGCGCTGCTGCAGTCGAAGCGGCTGCGGGAGAAAAAAATCATGCTATACGATGCAGCCTAGACGAACGGGGCTGCTGCGTGGCGAAATCGGCGAAGAGATGCAGGCTACGGCTTCCCTGCTGCAGTAGCTAGCGCGCGGGCGGACAACAAGGTGTCGGCAGAAGGGCGTCTCGGTGCTATGGGAACGTGCGATAGCAGATGAACTAGGTGATGCCGCTGCTGCGGCTTCACTAGTGCGGTAGCATGAGGGCGAGAAGGTGTTGAGGCTGGGCAACATGGCTTGGCTGCAGCGACGATGGGCGCGATCGATCGGGCGACAGGATGCTGACGGTGCTGGTGCTGGCTGCGGTGAAGGATGTTGTGTGCAAGAGCGATCCGCTGCCTTTGCTAGGGCGAACAGACGGGGCTGCGTTTCAACTGCTGTTGGATGTGAGAAGAGGCTCAGGCTTGGCTCGCTGCTGCAGCGCTGGTGCTGCTAGGGCGAACGCCTTGGGCAGAATGTGCCAAGGTGAAGGCCCCTGCTGGAAAGAATACACCCACAAAGCATCTCTGTCGGTTAGGGCTTGGCCGAGCAATAAAGAGAAGGTTTTTCTACTAAGGAAGAAGAAGAAGAAGAAAGAAATCTTACCCCTCGACTCTTGGCTTGGGTTCTTGGAGAAACGGCAAGAAGAAGGAGAACTCTTGGAGAATTCATGCGACAAGAGAGAATGAAGAATCCCAAAAAATACGTTTCCCCTTTTCTTTCCTAAATAGGTTAATCGATTCCTTCCCTGGGCTTTTCCCCTTCGAGTCCCAGCTGAAGCAACCTCTTCTCCTTAAATAAACTCATAAAATCCAAGCCTCAAAAACCCCCCTTCAGGTCTAGGGTTCAAATCCCAATGGAAACACTTTGATTTCCTTTAATTTTATAATTAACATAACTACCTCCAAGTTTCGAACAACCAGCACAAACAACATAAACTCTTGGAACTTGCAACCAACAAACAAACAAGCCTCGGCAAAAGACTGAAATATCCCTGGAATCCTGATTATACACAAAAATCGGCCCCGGGGGCAAAATGACCAAAATGCCCTCAAGGGTTAGAATAGCTCTAACGGTCCAACCGAACATCCATATCATGAACCGAAAACACTTGGGAAACCAACATGGAAAATTGGGCCATTACACTCTGGCTAGAGGCTAAATGGTTTTTCCTGATTTTAGATTAATATACTTTCAGGTTTTGAACAGTTTGATGAAATCCATGTTTTGGAATTATTTCTGTTTAAAACCATGTGTATTTAAATGCATTTTCTGAGTAAGGGCCATTTATGACCATTTAAAGTCGAGTCTTTATAGTTGGGCTCCAACCAGATGCAGAAAGATGTTTTTCCCGCACGCTATCATAAGATTATGTTAGGATCAAGGAGTACAACCACATCCAACTGACAGAATCCTAAAGGTGCACACTAACCATCAAGAAAAGGCTATGAAGCGGAGCAGTAGAGAGTGCAGAAAGACCTTAGAGGAATTCCTAGCCAAGGATAACCTATTCAGACATTTCGAATTGCTCTTTTAAATTCATGAGACCTTTGGGAGTATGCGAATAAAAGAAACGAAGTAATATTAAAAGCAGCTGTAGCACTCACAGACTACTCTGATTGGTCTGAGATTCCAAAAGAGTTACTTCAGTTGAAGGGATGCAAGCTAAGAAGCAACAATGCAACAACTTAGATGGAAGTCCCATTCTTATGAATATTTTCAATATTTTATTTCCCTTCCACATGCATTTCATGATTAGTCGCAATTTTATTTTGATAAAAACATGCATTTCATTTAGGATGCTTTTTTTTGGTTTGATGGAGGAAATGTGTCCATGGCAAAGAGTTCAATCTGCAAGGTAGTTGGGATTGACTCAATCAGAATACGAATGCACGACGGGTATTCTACGTTTTGAATGAAGTAAGGCATGTTCCATCAATGACTAAGAGTTTGATATCTCTCAATACACTAGCCAACAAAGGTTTCAGTTTTAAAGGTGAAGGTGGAGTCATGTATGTCTACAAGGATTCAAAGGTAGTTCCGAAAGGTACAAAACGTGGAACTCTATATTTTCTGGTAGGTTCGACGTTGAGTTGGTTTGCTGCAGTAGCATCTACTATAGTTCAGAAAGAGGGCAAGACTATGTTATGGCACATGAGACTTGGTCACATGAGTGAAAGGGGTATGCAGATTCTATCGAAGAGAGATCTTCTATGTGGCATAAAGTGAAGGATCAAGAATTCCGTGAACACTGTGTTTTTGGGAAACAATGTTGTAGGCAAGTTTGCGAGGGAAGTCCACTGTACCAAGATTACACTTGTTTATATACACGCTAACTGTTGAGCTCCTTCTAGAGTTGAATCAATAGGGGGAAGCTGGTATTGTCTTTTTTATTATTGATGATTTTTTAAGAATGACTTGAATTTTCATGATGAAGCACAAAAATGAAGCCTTCAAGATTTTTAAACAGTGGAAGGTTCTGGTGGAAAATCAAACAGGGAAGAAGGTCAAGAGATTTCGAATTGATAATAGCCTAGAGTTTTGCAGTTCTAAATTTAATGAATTCTAAAAAACTGAAGGGATTGTTCGACATCATACTATTAGGGACACACCTCAACAAAATAGGGTAGCAGGACATATGAACCAAACTTTACTGGAGAGAGAAAAATGCATGCTCTCAAGATTCTGGGCAGAAGCAGTAAATACAGCGTGCTATCTAATCAACTGTGGGCCTCATACAGGTATTGACTACAAAACACCATACGAGGTATGGTCTGGTAGGCCTGCATATTACTCTTTGTTAAAGGTTTATAGCTGTAATGTTTACTACCATGTTAGTGAGGGAAAGTTAGAGCCTAGAGCGAAGAATGGTGTCTTTGTAGGTTATGGTAGTGGAGTTAAGGGATACCGAATATGGTCTCCTTCTGAGAATAGAGTTATCCTTAGCCGGAATGTTACCTTTGATGAGAACTCTATATGTAACTCCATTGTGCAGTCCACAGTTGTAGGAAAAATTAGTGGAGTTGATAGGTGGAGCTGGAATTCAGTTCAGATAGAGTTGAATTACAACACCAAGGTGGAGAATTAGATCAACATGCTACAGATGAGTCAAATATGCCTACTGATCAGTCAAAGTTGCTTACTGATCAGCCTGATACTACTATAGAAACTGATACCAATGGTCAATCTTCTAGTATGGAAATCAGAAATTTGAGTATAACTCTTGAAAAAGCTAGAAGAATTGGAGTTTGAGCTCCAGTCAGATATGGTTTTAAAGATATGGTTGCTTATACACTGCAGGTCGCTGAAGAGGTGGACACTTATGAATCTTCTACCTACAAAGAAGTTGTTTCACGTAGTGAGTCAGAGAAGTGGCTTGTTGCAATGGGAGATGAAATGGAGTCTCTAGATAAGAATTAGACCCGAGAGTTAGTCAAACGACCAAAGGAAAGGAAGTTTGTGACTTGCATGTGGGTCTTCAAGAAAAAGGAAGGAACATCGCCTATAAAGGGATTAAAGTATAAAGCTTGTGTAGTTGTAAGAGGGTTCACTCAGAGGGAAGGTGTTGACTATAATGAGATATTCTCACCAGTAGTCAGACACACATCTATCAGGGTGCTACTAGCTATGGTGGCACATCAAGATTTAGAACTTGAGCAACTAGATTTGAAGATAGCTTTTCTGCATGGAGAGTTGGATGAAGAGATTTATATGACCCAACCAGAGGGATTTCAGTGTCTTGGAAAATAAGACTATGTTTGCATGCTGAAGAAGTCCTTGTATGGACTGAAGCAATCTTCAAGGCAATGGTACAAAAAGTTTGATAACTTTATGATTGAGCTCGGCTACAACAGAAGTCTGCATGATTGTTATGTGTATCACGACAAGTGAAAAGATGGTTTGATCATCTATCTAGTTCTGTATGTAGATGACATGTTCATAGCTGCTAAGTTGAAATCTGATATTCAGAGGTTGAAAGACCTGCTAAGCACTGAGTTTGAGATGAAATATATGGGTGTTGCTCAGAAAATCTTGGGTATGGAGATTTATAGGGAAAGAGAAAAGAAGAAACTCTTCTTGTGGCAGATGGGTTATATTCAGAAGATTTTGTCGAGGTTTGGCATGTTATCAAAGAAGTTTATAGATACCCCAAGTGCTGCTAATGTTCGATTATCCTCAGAATTTGCAACGCAATATGAAGCTGAGAAGGAATACATGTTTCGTGTTCCTTATACTATTGTAGTTGGTAGCTTAATGCATGCTTTGGTGTGCACTAGACCTGACCTCGCCCATGTTGTTAGTGTTGTTAGTTGGTATATGGGCCAACTTGGAAAAGAACACTCGCAGTCTATGAAGAGGATTTTTCGCTACCTTAGAGGTACATCTGATGTTGGTCTTGTTTATAGCAACGAGACGCAATGCTCATTAACTGGTTATGCTAAATCTGACTATATTGGAGATGTTGATAGTAGAAGATCAATGACGGGTTATGTTTTCACTTTGGGAGGTTCTATTGTTAGCTGGAAGGCTACTTTGCAGCCTGCATTGACTATGTCAACAACTGAGGCAGAGTATATGGCTTTAACAGAAGCTACTAAAGAGGGAATCTAGTTGAAAGGAATAGTCAGTGATCTTGGTCTGCTACATGATCGCGCAGTTGTGTACTGCGATAGTATGAGTGTTATATGCCTTGCCAAAGATCAGGTTCATCATGAAAGAACTAAACACATAGATGTGCGATATCATTTTCTATGAAATGAGAAAAGGATAAAGGTTCTGAAAGTGGGCACTACTGATAATCCTGCTGATATGTTCACTAAGGCAGTGTCGCATAGTAAGTTCCATCATTGCTTGGACTTGCCAAAGGTTTATAGTTGCTGAAGTCCCTAGGAGACCATCTGAGGCAGAGGGAAGCATCTGAGTCTGCTGTACATTTGGTATACATTTGAATATGGTATTCATTTGAGTTTGGAATACATTTGAGTCTTGTATGCATTTTTTCCATACATTTGGTTCGTCAGAAACATCTGGTATACTGCTGGTACAATCTGTTTCATCTGAAGGAGAGTTCAAGGAAAGGTGGAGATTTGTTGTGTTATGCATTGAACGCATTAATGCCTACGATTAGCAGTCGGTGGTGTAAAGACCCGACCCGAATGAGGTCCTAACCTAGGCCTTTACTTCAATGCATGCTTTCAAAACCTAAATAAGTTATGCAAGATTGCCATCCAGATTCTGTATAAATTTAAAACTTTCAATCATCCATTAAACTAACAAGCTTAAAAACATCCTGAAACCTGTCCCTATTTCCAAGCACCTGTTCCAATCTATAAATAATTCAAAACGTACTCTGATTAGAGATTTATTTCAAACATCCAGTTCCAAATCATTTCAATGAAAAGACAGAATCCAGATACAATCCAAAACATCCTAAGGGCTTCATGCCCTAACTACATGCATTCAAGAATATATAAAGAAGAATCCGTAACGCGAGATAAAACAGCAGGATTCAATGATCAGCAGCTCCTCCTTCAGCCAACCGGTCTCGCACCCTGGTTACCTATGGAAACCAAAAAAGTAAGGGGGAGTAACGAATTACTCAGTAAGAATCCCCAACCGGAGTACAATACGATACAACTGGTCATCTAGTAGAATGTATGCAGGCTATAAATACAAACACTGAAGAGAGCACTTTACTCTAATCCATACATAAATATAAACGGATGCCATCTTACGGTCTTACTCCGGGAGTTATCTTAAAACTCGAAACTCTACGAGAAACTAGTCTCGGCCTGTGCTTTTCTACTATACTGACTATACGAAAGGTGCACTGAACTCAAGATCCCGAGGAGCTCTCCAGTCGATGTTGTAATGAGCGTGAACGCACACCACATGCTGCTGCAAACCAGGGAGGTGCTGGGCCTCGGGCAAGCTGCACTGGTCAAGTAGCATGCCTAAAAGAATCTCTGGATCGGTGTCACTGAACATAGTGGTGTGAGACTAGGACACTATGACTATGTCAGCATGTACCACCGCACCTGAGGCTAAGAAACCGTCCGTGGTAGGCTTACACCAGAGATCGGTCCTTTCCCTATCAGGTGGTAATCAAGGGCTACTGTCGACACGCTGAGGTCGTGTCAACTGCCGGGGACAAGGCAATGCCTCGTCATTCCCCCGACTGTTGGGGCATTTAACAGTCTGCCACCCTCACCCAAGATTACGACTGGGCTGCCGTTAGGGTTAGCTAAACCCTAACGACGGATCAAGGACGGAGTACTGCCTCGCGCGTCCCTGCCTCAGATGCAAGTTATGTTATGCACCCTCGCCCAGATGATGCTACCTATCATGACACTATGCTATAAACAACTAATAATAAACATACTAACACGTGCTCAGCAGAATCAACGAACCTAGCATGGTACTACGAAACAAGAACAGAATACGAACATGCAAGAACAAAACAACCTAGAATGGAACTAACATGGGAATAATCACGAGAAGTCATGCCAGTCGGAATTCAGAACAAAGCACCTAATAACTAAACATGCTGGTAATCATAAGCATACATACAAACAACAATCACAGAAATATCTTAGGGCCCACACAACTCCGATAAGAAATTCTTACCTGAGTCGGAAGACAAACAGTCACACAAGCAAACACCCGAGCTGAAAATAGATAAGCTAGAGAATTGGAAACCTAGCAAACAACAGTAATTAAATTACTAATTATAGGACCTAAAATAAAATATAAAACAGAAGCTCGGTCTAGGTAGGGAGAGAACTCACGCGGCTCGGCCAAATGCCAAGGATGCCTCGGCTGCAAGGCACAATGCAAGAAGGCTGGAGCGCACGACAAGGCAAGCGAGCAAGGAAAACGGCCCGCGGACGGTTCTTTGGCGCGCGTTGAGGTGCGGCGAGGCGTGCGGCCGCGGTCTTCTTCTGCTTCTTTGGCCGGCGGAGCGCGCGTGGGTCGCCGCTTGAGCGACGCGTCTCGGTGTTGGGCGGCATGTCGCGGTGCGGGTTGGCGTGAGCTGGGCTACGCGTCTCTGGGCTAGGGCAGGCGTACTGCTTCACGTGGGCGAAGCGGATCGCTATGACGATGCGGATGGCACGAATCGGCGAGGCGAGGCAAGCGTGCGGCTGAGCGACTCGCTGCGGTGAAGGCTGTGCGACGGGGCGTGAGATCTGGCTTCGATGGCACGATCGATGGGCAGTGATGGGCAGCGATCTGCGATGGGCTGCATTTGGACCATCAAGGGGCTGCAGTTAGGCCGGAATGGAGAAGAAATGAATAGGAACAGGGAGAGAAAAAAGGAAAAGACAAGAGCTTACCTTCTCGGGCTTGAACGATCGAAGACGGAGCTTGGAGAAGGGGATGCGAATTGGGAAAGGGAGAGGGAGAAAACCAATTTCTATTTCTTGGATCAAATGAAACAACCCCAAACCCCTTAACTTCTAATTTTACTCCAAACCCCAAGCAACCACGGGATATGTAAAACAGCAACGAACAAGACCATAAACTACTTACCCGGCTCAACTGGAAATGCCTCATTTTGCTAACTACCACAACCAAGACAACCCGGGTTGGATCCTTGGCTCGAACACCTTTTTCTTTTTAATTTCTGTTTTGCAAGCCAAGGCCACAAACCTCCCCAAACACTCCCGGGGCAAAGAACCTGCACACCCAATAATTCTCCAAACTTGGCAAAGGACTCAAACAGCCCCAACGGCCCAACCGAACAACCAGAAATACAACCGAACATACCTGGGAATTAGTAATGGAAAACTGGGTCGTTACAAGGGGTCTCGCTGATGAACCACGTAAACTTATGTGTTGTTTTCTTCTTCTTCTCTCACGTTTATCGTTATCTGTTACTTTATTCTTCACTTTATCGATTGTTGATTGTCGTTTTCATAATAATATCCGACCTCTACTTCGTGCGAATATATCTGGTTGTATGTGGATGTAACGGCCCAGATTTGTGTTCCATTTCCCTAGGTATGTTCGATCATTATTTTGGTTGTTCAGTTAGGCCGTTAGGGTAGTTTTAGCCCTTAGGGGAATAAGGGGCATTTTGGTCATTTTGCCCTTAGGGCCAGCTTGGCGTTTAACCAGAGTTTATGGGCTGTTTTTGTCATTCGTTAAGATTGGTAGTTCATTGGTTTCAGGTTTTCAGGGTTAGAATGCATTCGGAGTAGTTTGGAGGACTTTCGATTTAAAAGATAAAATAAGTCTTGTTTGTGCGTCCGTTGGGTTTCGAACCTTTGACCTATTAGGCTTTTGGTGGCTTGGATTGAAAAAGGAAAATTTAAAAGAAAAGTGTTCGGGCTAAGACTCGAACCAAGGTGGCTGAGAGTTGGAGTTTTGTTGTTGTTTAAATTAAGAATTAATTGATGTTGCCGCTAGGATTCGAACCTGTGACCAGCTAAGCTTGAAAGCTTGATTGAGAAAAAGGAAAAGAAAAAGGTGTTCGAGCGGGCTCGAACCCGGGTTGGTCTAGTTGCAGCAGTTGGCAAAAAGGAAGTAGTTCCAATTGAGTCGAGTGAGTAAGTTATGCCCTTATTCGTTTGTTAATTTGCTTGTCCCTTGTTGGTTTGGAGGCTTGTTCTAAAAGGATTTAATTAGGAAGATAAATGCGTTGGAGCTGGGACTTGAAGGGGAGATGGCCAGGTGTTGGAATCGTTAAATAAAATAGGACACATGGCACATGGGGATTGATTTTGCGATTAGGAGGAGGGGAAAACCATTCTGTCGTCTCTTTTGTCCAGAAGCTTGCGATTTCTCCCAATCCACAGAAGCTTTCTCCAAATCGATTTCCTTTTTCTTCAGGTAATTTCTCCCCTAGCCAAATCCTTTCGTGTGTTGGTTGGTCATTTCTCTAATCGAGGTTATTGTTTTGTGTATGTGAAAGCCTTTTCATTTGGCTGAGACCCTCACCTTTTTGGCAGTCAAGATTTCCTTCATCGTAACCGAGGATCTGCAACACCTTTGGCCGATCGCATCGCCGTCCTGACTTGCGATTGCGGCCCTTCGCAAGCCTTGGATTCGCAGCCCAGGTCGAGACTCACTCCTTCTCCTTGTGTTGCCAAGTTGGTTCGGATCCGTGCCTTGCCCTCAACTGCTTCGCAAGAGTTATCTCCTTCGCAGTCGCTGCATCTCGCCGCAACACAGCCGCACATCGATCGCCTTTTCGCACCCGCACCGCAGCTAACCGCATGACAGTCAGGTCACCCCTGTTTGTCGTGCATCCCTTTCGCCAAAGACACGGACCACATCCTCACCCGTACGCCGCGACGATCGAGGCACGTGGATTGCCATCATCGCCGAGCCAGTTTCTCCTTCTCATTTGCCGTGGTCCTTGTGTCGCCAAGTCCCTTTACTGCCGAGCTGCCTTGTGTTCGATTTAGGTAAGCTTTTCCCGAAGTTGTTTTTTGTTGGCCGCCTATTTTGCCGAGAGCTAATGTGTGTGTTTGTGTGGTTGTTCGCCTTCGCCGAGCTTCGCCTTCGCCCTTCGTCGAAGTTTTACTGTCGAGCTTGTTCTTCTCGGTTTGGCTTAGATTATGTTATGGTTTTACTGCTTGTTTCCAGGTAAGGATTTCTTACCGAGGGTTGTGTGGACCCTACGTTCATTATGACTGCTGCTTTTATATGTTTGACTGTTATGACCATGTTAGTTGATAGGCTATGCTTTGATTGTTTGCGATTATGTTATGATTTGATATCCTGTCCTGTTCTGCTAGCATGTGTTATATTCCCGTGAAATGTTAGTACCATGCTAGGTTGTTCTCTAGCATGCATTCCTTTGTTATCTGTTGAGCATGTTTGGCCTGTTAAGGCATGGGGCGGGACTCTTAGATACACTTGTTAGGTTGTCTTCATCCAGAGGCTGAGAGCGGACATAAAGTAATTTGTCCCCACGGGCTGGGATCGTGAGTTGCACGAAGTATGTTGCTTCTGCCCCAGTAGCCGATACGAATTAGCTCCCGTATCGGCATAAGCCTAGTCTGTACCCAGCAGCTGTGTTGTGGTCTATGCTGCATATAGTTGAGTGTCGCAGACCTCGCACTACTGTTCGTTCAGTAACACTGCTCCGAGTCGTAGGCATGCTTACCTGGACCGGTGTAACACGTTTAGGTCACACGTCTTTACACGGTTTGCAATAGCATGCGATGTGCGCGCACGAGCATTAGGTATCGGGTGGAGAGCTCTCCCGGGATAATGCTTTCAGTACACCATTTCCGTTCCGAGTCTAGAGCCAACACCGGGTACTCTCCCGAGTGTCCAGGACTAGTTAGGATACCTGGTCACCAGTTGATTGGACTTACGAGTCCCAGATGATAGGACATTCGTGTCCCAGATGATTGGACCTTCGGGTCCGAGATATTGGACAGTGATGTCCCAGTTTCAGGATCAGTTGTTGAGCTGATCATAGGCCGGTGGCAAGAGACCCCGATGATTCAGGAGTCTCATGGTTGACTCAAGGGTTTGATCTGTGTTGGTAGCGGTTGTATGTATACTAGTATGTTGTATAATTGATGTTCGTACTGTACCCCGGTTGAGGATTCTTACTGAGTATGTTTATACTCAACCTTATTTCTGTGGTTTTCCACCAGATATCTTGGGACGACACCGGGACGGCTAGCGGAGGAGTCTAGATGATCATGGGAGTTGCCGGCACTCGTTCTAGTGTTGTTTTAGTGTTTATGTTTATTCAGCATGTAGTGGACACAGAGTCCATAGGTTATTGCATTGGAACCTGATGTATATTTTACTATTATTCTCCTGATGTTTGCATGATTTAGATTTTATGATTTCTAAGTTGTTTGAAAACTATACTCCAGCCGGGGTAGCCTTTATATTTTGAAAACAGGAGATACTTTAATTATTGCAAAACAGGTTCCCAAGGTTTAAAGGTTATTTCTTCGAGGTGTAAACTATGTTTTGAAATTTTATGATTTTATGCATGCATGCTGAGTGAGAATCCAGTTTAGGACCGTTATTCAGGTCGGGTTCTTACAATGGACCCCTTTGCCAATAGTTGTGGCTCTTCCTCTATCTTGTCATGCGATGTTCCTCTGTCTAATGCTATTGAATATAGCATCTTGGTTGGGGCTTTGCAATATTGGACCCTTTCGCGTCCTGATATCGCATTTGCGGCCAACAAAGTATGTCATTATCTTCATGCTCAAACGAGCATAGTCCATTGCCTTGCCATGATTTTTTTTTTTTTTTAGGCATTTAAAAGGGTCTTTGCATCTCAATTTGCAATTTATTCCTTCATCTTTTCCTCTCTTTGGTTTGCTATATTGATGCCAACTAGGCTAGTTGGCAAGATGATAAACATAGCACCAATGAGCTCTCTACTTTCTTAGGTCAGAATATTATATATCGGTCCTCTTCAAAATAGAAAACAATGGCTCGGTCTAGTTCATAATCTGAGTAACAAGGTTTAGCTAATGTTGTTGTTGAGACATTATAGACACTTGATGACGTTCTTTCTAAGCTTCGGTTTTGCCCAACCACTACTCATTTGCTACTTTTTGACAATGTTAGCACCACCTATATGGCAGCCAATTAAGTCATGCATGAACGTACCAAACATATTGAAATTGACCAACACTTTGTTTGTGGAAGGGTTATGGTGCAATAGTTGGTTTTTTAAAGCATACTTCTTCTTAAGAACAGGTAGATGATATCAAAATCTTCGGACCATGCTCACTATGATGTCTAGCCTCATTCACTTGCGAGGGAAGTTAATCAAGAGGTCAAGAAACTTCTATCGATGATCAAGGGCTCATGGTGTTGTTAGAGAAATTTTCTTATTTTGTCTTATTCTCTCATTTTAAGATTATACTCAGCTTTTGTATTGACCCTTGTATTTTTACGGTTTATCAAATATCAATTTTATTTCTATTTAATGTGAATATATTGATGCCCCTTAGTTAAGCTAAACAATATGTTAAATATTAGTGATAAGGAAAATTAAACGACTTACAATTTACAAACAAAATTACACACATGGGAAAGTGGGCAAATTCATATGAAACGAAATTCCTCAAGGTCCCAGGTTCGAGACTCAGCTGTGACATTACTCCTTCGATGTCTCCCGGTACCTGGTCTAGGGACAGACGTGGTTACCTTGTTTAAAAAAAAATTCATATGAAACGAAAAGTTTTATCTTCTCTCATGAGTGAAGTAGATAGAAATGGTCCAGAGTTTGGACCACGACCAGCTTGCACATGTCAACATCAAACACTCCGAAGTCCCAACTTCCAAAATTTAAACTAAATTTAACTAAACAAAACCAATTACATGTTCATGTCTTCTGCGTTATATGTTTCATAAAAGCGTAGCTCAACTATTTGTTTATGATTTAACCTAATAAATAATTCGAAACCTTCCTCTTCATACTTTAAACTAAAACCAATCTTAGGCCTTAAAATAATTTATCTTACCATTATTTTAAAAAAAATCAATAATATTTAAATTTTGACATTAAAGTTTTATTTTTATTTTTCTTTTTATTTCACAGGGGAGATTTCGAACGTATGTTGACATTAGAGTTATGCTGATTTTGATGGACACTACTGTAAATTGTCCTAGAGTTATAGTAAGGGAGAGAATGACAAAAAAATATAATTAATATTTTGAAAACATCATTTCCTTTGGACATATGAAATAAAATTTAAAATGAAATAATTACATTTTGTTTATATTTAGAAGGAGAATTGATAGGAAACCAATTTTGAGTACACCATCATTAAGATGGTGGGAAAAAAATATATTAGGGGTTATCGGTCATTATAATGAATAAATGATCTCACTTATATATAATCTTTTAATTATCTTTTTTTTTAATAATAATCTCTATTATTTTATTAAAGTTTATAATTTGTTTGAGTTGCAATTTACAGACAATTTAACAATCTTATTCACAAGTGTAATGTGAATTAAAATCCAATATGATATGTTACTCTATAGCTTCACCCTAACATTGGTTAAAAGAAGTCACAAAAATTTAAGGGTGATTAAAGTATTCTAACTTTATTTTCTAATTTATATATATATTCCACTACCTAAAGTATAAGATGCACTATCACACTATTACACGATCTAATTAATGGCTGAAGACTAGAAGACACGATTAATAAAAGACACTGAATTTAAAACAAAATAAATAAATTAATTAAATAATAAATTAAAATCAGAATTAAAATATAATCAACAACGTATACCTCGATTAATCTCGACAAACATCTAATTTTATTATATTTGAATGTCATGCACCATCAAACTTTTAGGTGCGAATACCAATCTAGAATAATATTTATTATTATATTTTTTTGAAAGTTAGTATAATATTTATTAAATTAAAAGAGAAAAACTAAATTCAAAGAACATTATAAAAGACAGTTGTAGTTCAAGAGGAAAAAAAGGGGAAAAAATCCAAAACCAAGTTTCCAGTCTGTATGTGTAAGATGTCTCCGTTCCACAACCCTTTCTGACTACTCCATTAATTGCCAAACAAAGAATTCATCTTTCCCCATTATTTGAAACCCCACAAAAAAAAAAAAAAAAAAAAAAAAATCCCTTTCTTTTTTTAAAAATAATCCTCTTTCAAAAGTCATAATGGCCAACAAATTAAAAAAGCTTCCAAATTTTCTCAACACATCTCCATGGCTATGGAGATCTTGCACACAATCAAGAACCCTCTCTTTTCGAACCTCAAACGACATCATCAAAACCATCAACTCAGCCTACGAATATGAAGAAGAATTTGAAGAAACCTCACGAGCCGACATGTCGGATGATGACCAAATTGAAGCCTTGGTGAGAGGTCTAAGTCTAAGGCCAAGAAAGAGGCTGTTTTTGGAGCTTGATAAGACAAAATCCATATCGACAATAGCGGCGGCAGTGACCGAAAACAGCAAGGTTCCTTTCGAGGAGAGTGTGGCAATGGAAATGGAATCAAAAGAGCCATATGTGGACTTCAAGAACTCAATGAAGGAAATGGTGGAAGCTCATGGATTGAAGGATTGGAAAAAAATGGAAATGCTTTTGAGTTGGTATTTGAAGGCAAATGCCAAATCAAATCATGAGTTCATTATTGGCGCCTTTGTGGATTTATGGATAGGCCTTGTGTTTGGCGGTGAAGCTTCTTCTAATCATTTTTTATCATGTTGCTGTTGTTTGTGTAATAATTCTCCTAACTCTCCTTCTTCTACCTCATCTCTTGTGTGTTCTAATTATTCATTTCCTTCTTCGTCATGTTCTTCGTGTGGAGTTCCTAATTGTATGATATCGTCGAGCTCCGCCGAAGTTATGGAGGATATCGTCGAGTCGAAGTGTAGCTATTCTTCTTCTTCAACTCATGTTGTTACTCCTCCTCCTTGTTTATCTTCTTTGTTTGAAGATGAAAAGGAGGAAGAGAGTATTAGAGATGGCTTTTAGTTAGCTACATTAATGAAATGTGATTAGCTTTTTGTTTGATTCAAATATCTCTTGAATATACATATATAAATTGAGAGAATTCACTACCTATCTTTGATGTATTTTTTTCAATTCAATAATATTTAGGTGATGAGATTCAAATTAACGGTGCTTAATTATGAGGTCATATACCATTAGATGAACTTGATTTTTGTTGGTTTGATTCAATAGAAAATTGTTTTTTAGAGATAATAAGTGTATATAGTTTCGTGGTTAATTTATTTTTGCTTCCATCCAAGAAAGAGTTATAGGTTTGTGTATTTTATTAACAAAAAAAGAAATATATACCAATAAAAGTAATAATTCAATGTGTAAGTGTATACCACATATTAAGAAGTCATGAGTTTGAATTTTGGACTCTTAATTGTTGTGGAGCTAAATAAAAACAATAAGTGAAATATTTTATATATAAATAATCTAACTCTCTTACTCTAGAACCAAGCACTGAAAGTCCCTGTGGAGATCGATAATTTACTTATTACTTTGTAAAGGCCCAGGTTTTCATCCCGGTCTTCCAGGTATGCCCTAGGGGTATTTTGGTAATTTGGTCGGGCCATCAGGGCCGTTTATGTCTTTTTCCAGTTGCTAAAATTATTGGTAAAAGTAAAAATAAAGGATAATTGTGTTGCAGGTGGGATTCGAAACCGAGTCTCTGGGAAAGCCTATGGGGATGCGTGCCAGTTGAGCTATGGAGAGCTCTTGTTGCTCTTTTCGCGTCATGTCTTAGTTAGCCTTGGATCTTTGGAGTTTTGGTGCATTTGGTTAAATGAAAAAGAAATTAGGTTTTTTGTTCTTCTTCTCCAAAACTCTCTTTGCCGCCCAAGCCAAGCTCTCCCAAGCCCCAAGCCGAATTTCTTCTCCTTTGCAGCCCCAAGATTCGATCGCCATTCCAGGTAAGTCTTCATCCTCTTCATCTTCTCGTTTTGGTGTCCTTGCTGGCCGAGTGTAAAGGAAGAGGTGGTGTGTGTGTGTGTTTTGTTGCAGGCTGCCCAACACGCCCAAAGAAGACGCCCAGAGCACCTGTCGCGGCCAGCCGCCTAGCGGCCACGCCCAGAGACAGCCCTGTCGCAGCCCGAGCCGCCGCCGCCCGGCCAGCCAGCCAGATCTCGCCCACTCGAGCTCGCGTCCGCAGGCCTGCGTTCGTCCGTCCGCGTCCGCGCCCCGCGCGCGCGCCCGTCGTCGTCCCAGCGCGCCCGCGCTTGTCCGTCCGTGATAAAGACTCCGCGCCCAGTGCGCGTGCAGCTCGCGCCCATTCGCTCCCAGCGTCATGCCCGGTACGTCGCGGCCGCTGCAAGCGCCAGCGTTGCCAAGCAGCGGCCCCAACCGTCTTTGCTGCTGTCCGGTGTGTGTTATTATTATGTGTTTGTTAGGTTCTCGTTAGCTAGCTTGGGATCGATCGCAGCTTAGGATTTTGTGTGTAGTTGCCTCCCGACCAAGGTAAGGATTTCTTACCGGAGTTGTGTGGGCCCTGCGATATATTATGTGATGCTGTTTGTATGCTTGTTTGTGTTTATCAGCATGTTTAGTGATAGGTGTTCTGTTCTGAATTCCCGACTGGCATGATTTCCTATGTTGTTCCTCATGTTAGTCCATGCTAGGTTGTTCTGTTCTGGCATGCTCGTATCTGTTCTTGCTTCGTAGTATCATGCTAGGTTCGTTGTATCTGTTGAGCACGTATTGGATTGTATGTTATTGATATGATAGGTTAGAGTGTAGGTAGGTAGTATCATCCCGGCCCGAATGCATAAAGTATCTTGCATCCATGGCAGGGACGTACGAGGTAGTACTCCGTCCCTACACCCCGTTAGGGTTTAGCTAACCCGACCGGTAGGCCATGCAATCCTGGGTGAGGGTGGCAGACTGTTAAATGCCCCAACGGTCGGGATGATGACTTGGCATTGCCTTGTCCCCGGCAGCCGACACGTCCTCAGCGTGTTCGGCAGTAGCCCCTGATTGCCACCTGTTAGGGCAAGGACGGCTTCCTGGTGTAAGCCTACCACGACCGATTCCTTAGCCTCAAGTGCGGTGGTTCAGGCTGACTTAGTTCACGTGTCCAGGTCTCACACCCCTATGTCGGTGACACCGATCCGGAGATTTAGTTAGGCATGGTGATCGGACTGGGGCGACTTGCCACTAGACTCGGCACCCCAGCGTCTCTGATGGCATCTTTGTGCGCGCTTACGCTCATTACACAGCGCCGACCGGAGAGCTCCTCGGGATCTTGAGCTAGTGCACCTTTCGTGATCGACGATGATGACAGTGAGGTGAGAATTGTTTCTCGTATAGGGCGTATTGTGTGGTGGATTATTCCGACTAAGACCACGAGTTGGCATCCGAGGTCCAAGTGTGGACTTAAGCTATGTGCTCTATTCTGTGTTTATATTCATAGCTTGCATATCTTTCGGCTAGATGACCATGTATATCGTATTGTACCCCGGTTGGGGATTCTTACTGAGTAATTCGTTACTCACCCTTATTTTGTGGTTTTCCACAGGTAATCAAGGTGCGAGACAGGATGGCTGAAGGAGGAGCTGTGATCATGGGAACCTGCTGTCATCTCTGACCTTTTTATATTATGACTCTTGTCTTTTTATTTCCCCTGAATGCATGTAGTCGGCCACGGAGCCCTAGGATGTTTTCTCAATGTTTTGTGGATTCCAGCATTGTTGTATCTGAGAAGGTTTTGAATGATTTTAATAAATCTCTGATCAGAGTAAACTTTTGGAAATTTATTTGTCTTGAAACAGGTGCTTGGAGACAGGGACAGGTTTCAGTAAACTGTTTTGATTTCTGATTGAATGCTGAATGTTTTAATTTTTACTTGGAATCCGAAATCATTTTTGTATATTGTCTTTACTTTGAATGCATGCATTGGGGTAAAGGCTCATTTAGAGCCCCTTTTGGGTCGGCTCTTTACAGTTGGTATCAGAGCTTAGAGTCATAGATTCTGTAGACTGACCTTTTGTTGTAGGTCATTTTCCCCATGATCACCAGCACTCCGACAGTCATCAGGTACGCCTAAGTTTTCTATTTTTAGAAAGGGGTTAAGAATTTACAATACTTTTCATCTAGTGTATGCCTTGTTTAGTGTTGTGGAGCGGAGACGAGCAGGTTCTGACTCGTCGTTGGTTTGGGTCCTGAGCACCATCATGCCAACTTCCCGCAGTGTGAGCTGTATGTTGTGGTTTGTTGAGATATCCAGATAGATTCGGATACCGCTGGGACACCGTCCCAGAGAGAGGCAGAGATTAGACTCCCGTAGGCCCTTGCGGTGTGGCCCAGCTGTTAACTTCCCCTAGAGAGAGGGTGGAGGTGTTTTGCTCTGGAGTACCACTCCAGGAGAGGAGTTAGCTTTGGCTTTTGCTCATGTTGATGCTTGTGGAGCAGGTCCCAGAGTGGACTAGCCTGGGTAGTTCAGGTGTTGATCTTGAACCTTAGCAGATTGGTTGATTGCCCAATGAGTAGCTGCAGAGTTTGTAGCCTTTGTGGAGGAGGTAGAGCCATCTTTGTTCTCTTGTAGAGTGTTGTTGTTTTGCAGCCAGTAAGTCGGCACCCTGTGGTTAAGGGTGCATCGAGCAGTGTACCCATCGGACGTGATCCGTTGGTGGTTTCCCCAGTTGTTTGGTAGAGTTGAGCACTCTTCTTATGGTGAGCTCCTAGAGTAGAGCTAGTTGTTGCATGTTGAGAGATCCGGCCAGAGTTTTGTTGAGCATCATGTGGAGATGCAAGAGTAGGCCGCGGGACTTCAGTTAGATGAGATGCCATAGGCAGGGTTGTTTGAGTTTTGAGCCCTTGTATGCCTAGCAATAGTTTTGTCACTTGAGGTTGTGACCTTGCTGGCCCCATTCGTAGTAAGATGTGGATTTGGTAGTAGTGGCACTTGAGGTGCATTGGTTGGTGTGCCGCTTTGGCACTAAGTCTGGTTCAGGCCTGAGCTTGGCATGGGTATAGCAAATGGTTTTGTAATTCATCTGGAGTTCAGCGCACTCTTTTAGCCTTTGGATCCGTTTGTGGTAGTTGCACCTGTTTAGGTCGTGCAAGAGGGCTAGTTCAGTGGTAGTCGAAGGACTACAAGTGAAAGGATGTTCGAGAAGAGCTGGAGCCTCTTCCCAGTGTTACTGGGGGTTGAGTAAGTCAGCAGGTTGACGGTTGGTAAGTGTTAGTGCATGTGAGTCTCACGCTAGGGCTGAGGCCAAGAGATCTTTGTGGTTGGTAGTGCGGTCCACTACCTTCGAGTGCCTAAACCTGAGTTGAGTGAGCATTGTAGTTGCAAGTTCGGTCCAGCAGGGGAACCATGAGTTGGATGCCCGTGAGATGAGTTGGATGCCCGTGAGATGAGTTGGATGCCCGTGAGATGAGTTGGATGCTCATGAGATGAGTTGGATGCTCATGAGATGAGTTGGATGCTTATGAGATGAGTTGGATGCTTATGAGATGAGTTGGATGCCTATGAGATGAGTAGGATGCCTTATGAGAGGAGTTGGACGCCTTATGTGTAAGCACACTTAGTAGAGACTTGGTATAAAGTAAGTTCGGTTTGGCACCGTTATGTTTTAGCAGAGCAAGGTTGCCACTGCTTCGTGTATCGTGTAAAGATGGAACTTTTGGTCTTTCTTTGGTTGATGGTATCTCTGCCAGAAGTTAGTGTTGCCTTTTGGGAAGCACCTGTTAGTCTTGGATCTCTGAAGGAAGCTTGAGAGTTGTGCACATAAGTGTGTTTTGTGTAGTTCGTTCTGGTGGCGAGAGTTTCGGAACCATGTAGGGTTTGTATTGGAGAACTGGTGCTCAGTTCTTGGAGGAGTTGGACTCCATATGGATGTTGTAAGGCTTTAGTTGAGGTTGTAAGGATACCGTGCTCGTAGTTGGGTTGTTGCTTAGGCAAGTTTGGTTAGGTTGGGCCTAAGCTTGGTTGGTGGAACCTCTTGTTGTTCATGGTTGGAGTTCAGATGGTACTGAACAAATGGTAGGTTGTAGCAAAGCCGCGTAGTTCCTGATCGTTGTTGCTAAGAGTGTTGCTCGGAGTCCTTACCCTGGGTGGAAGCTACATTGTGGCTGATGCTTTGAGTAGGAGGATGACACATTCTGAAGAGTTTCTAGTCTTTTTGGTTTCGAGGTTCGGAGCAGGCCAGCATGGTTGTGATGCTGGAAAAAGGGGTTGTTTGTTTAGGTAGTTGGTTGTTAGACCGTTAGACGACAGTGTGTGTCGAGGGTTGTCGAAGAACCCTAGTTGTGGAGAGCCTCACCAGAGCTCAGTCAGGCCCAGGTAGTGAGTCTCAGTTGGAAAGCCGGAGTCGTGTAGGCTGTAGACCTCGGGTGAGTTGTTGGCAGATTTGGTAGGCTAGCAAGCTGGAGTTTGTTTGGAGTAGAGTCTGGATTGGTTCCGGTGTGGTGGTAAGTTGGTGCTTGGTGTTGACCAAGGTGTGGTTTTGAGTTGCTAGAAGTTAGTTTTGCTCGTGGGGCAAGTGGTTTTGCCCTGGCGGATGTCTTTCCTGTTTCCAGAGTTTGAGAGTTGCCCTTATTTGGTGTTTGGGGGTGAGTCTTCTCTTGCCCATGGTTGGCGGTCCAGTCTGTGGTGGACCCCTTGTTGTTGCCTCTGGGAGAGTTGGATGTTGTGCTTAGCTGAGCAAGACAGCGAAGCGGTTGTGAAGCTCTCTGTCCTTCGGATGTTCGCTTGTAAGGATCTGTTTCTCCTTGGGAGTTGTCAGGTTATTCCTTGGTCTTGGAGTTGGTGGTACTGGTGCTAGCTATGGGGTGAAAGTTTGTTGGCTGCTTGGAAGCAGTTGTTTGTCCAGTTAGGAGGACTCGTGAGTGGTGTTCTGGAAGTTGCAGTAAGGGTTGTTCTGCCTCCTATGAGTGTTTGGCCTAGTTGGTTAAGGTTTTTGTGTGTTGGCATGGAAGCTGTTGCACCTTTGTAGTTGAAGAACTCTTTTGTATCAGTTGTGGGTTGAGGTTGCACCATTGTGGTTGGATTAAGGTCTTGACCTTTTGAGGGATCCTTGCTGGTTAGTGTGGCTTGTGCTCTGCCAAACATTATTGGTATTCTGGTTCTTGGTAGTTGGTGTTAACCGAGTAGTGGAGTTCCGTTTATGAAGTTTCGGTGGGAAGGTGCAATAAGCTTAAGCTAGAGGGTTAAGCCTGTATGTGTTATCGATTGGACTTGTGAGATGTGTTTCATATTAGAGGCAAGCTTCGTTCCGTTGCTTGCATGGAGGTAAGTTTGGTGGAGGGAGCCCTCTGGGCCCTGTTGTTAGCAGGTTGACTTGTCCAACCAGTGATTTGAGTCAAGCTAGAGTTAAGTGGATTGGCATAGCTATGCAGTTTGTAGTTGTCTGAGCTTCTGGGTGCGTAGCACTCAAGTTGTTCGTTGTAGGAGTCCGTGTGGAAGCTGGCAGCTGGTTGAGGTTGTTGGTGAGTTCGGATTTGGAGGATTGGTTTTAGTAGCTAGAGCTTGCACCTCGTTTCGTGTGCAGAGGCCATTTCTATGGAGTAGAGGCATGTCAGTTTCAGGTTGGAGTTATTGGCACCAGAGTGTGGCAACAAAGATTTTTCTAGGCAGTGCGTTGATGAGCTGTGGTTCTGGAGAGCGTTGTTAAGAGGCTTATGAGCTTTGTGCAGTCATGTAGTGTTTTCACCCTCTAACCGATGGTCTTTTGGGAGGAGTGAGCCAGATCCTTCAGAACTTGTTGCGTGTTGGTGTTTCCGTGATTAGGTAGCGGGAGACCAGTGTTGGTTTTATGAGTTTGCCTTGGGTAGCAGTTCCCATCTGTTAATTCATATAGTTCCGTTAAGGCGTTGTATTGTAAGTGTTGCAGGATTCCAGTGTTCTGGGAAAAGGTGGGTGGTCGTCAGTGTTGTTTTGGGTCCTGAGTTGCTGCGGTTGGTCAGTAGTACAGTGCAAAAGTTTAGAGCTCGTGTTGTCAACTCAGAGCAGGCAGGAAAGTTTTGCCGATGTTCGGCGTCGAGTTTTAGAGTTTGAGGTTGGACAGTGCGTGCTTTTAAGGTTGCACCGTTGTGAGTTGTGTTGAGGTTTGGTAAGCGGGAGAAAAGGAGTCTCCTGTTGTTGGATCATTTGAGATTCTCGAGAGGATTGGCAGAGTTGCATATTGGTTAGCCTTTCCTCCGTTGATGTCAGCTGTCCACAGTGTTTTCATGTATCGATGTTGAGGCAGTATGTGCCGGGCCCATCGCTCATTGTGGACTTTCAGCCTTTGCAGCTGATTGAGGATTTGAGCTTCGAGGGGAAGCCTGTGAGTATTCTGGTCTTTGAGACGAAGACGTTGCGTAGCCGTGAGATCCGTTCGGTAACAGTTCAGTGGAGAAGTCAGAGTTCAAAGGAAGCCGCTCGTGAGCGGGGAGGACGGGATGAGGTTGCGATATCTGTCTTTGTTTTGATCTTAAGGACTTTCGAGGATGAAAGTCATAAAAAGGAAGGAATATTGTAACGGCCCAGGTTTTCATCCCAGTCTTCCAGGTATGCCCTAGGGGTATTTTGGTAATTTGGTCAGGTCGTCAGGGCCAATTATGTCTTTTTCCAGTTGCTAAAATTATTGGTTGGATTTATGTGAGTTTTTGAGGCTTTGTGGATGGGTTTGAGCATGGTTAGATGCAAAAGTAAAAATAAAGGATAATTGTGTTGCAAGTGGGATTTGAACCCGGGTCTCCAGGAAAGCCTGTGGGGATGCATGCCAGTTGAGCTATGCAGAGCTCTTGTTGCTCTTTTCGCGTCATATCTTAGTTAGCCTTGAATCTTTGGAGTTTTGGTGCATTTGGTTAAATGAAAAAGAAATTAGGTTTTCTGTTCTTCTTCTCCAAAACTCTCTTTGCCGCCCAAGCCAAGCTCTCCCAAGCCCCAAGCCGAATTTCTTCTCCTTTGCAGCCCCAAGATTCGATCGTCATTCCGGGTAAGTCTTCATCCTCTTCATCTTCTCGTTTTGGTGTCCTTGCTGGCCGAGTGTAAAGGAAGAGGTGGTGTGTGTGTGTGTGTTTTGTTGCAGTCGCCCAAAGACGCCCAGATCTCGCCAAAGAAGACGCCCGAGACAGCCCTATCGCATCCCAGGCCGCCTAGCAGCACTCCCAGACAGCCCCTATCGCAGACCAGGCCGCCCAGATCGCCAGCCGGCCAGATCTCGCCCAGCCGAGCTCGCGCCCGCACGCCCGCGTTCGTCTGTCCGCTCCCAGCGCGTGTCCGTCTGTGCCCGGCACGCCGCGCGCCAATGCGCTGCGTGCGCGCTGCTGCTGCTGCTAGCGCGGTGCCAGCAGCGGCTCCGCCGTCTTTGCTGCACTGTCCAGCGTGTCAGCCGCGCCGCGTGAGTTGCTCCTGAGCCGAGTCATATTGTAACGGCCCGAAAATTTCATCCCGGTCTTTCCGGGAGGCCCAGGGCATTTTGGTAATTTTGGGTCGGGCCGACAGGGCCAGTTTTGAAATTGTTAATTGCCAGAATATTTATGAGTCGATTTGAATGGGATCGGGAATTTTGGTGAAGGCATTTGGGCTTGGGGAAAGGTTAAAATAAATAGGGAATTAAATAGCGCGTCGAGTGAGATTCGAGCCAGGGGCGTGTCGCGTGCTAGGCGGTATTTGCGCCACGAGCCATCAAGCGTCTTTGTGATTCTAAACGCGCGATCTTGTATATAAGCCCGTTTGTGCTGAGTTTTGATTTAAAAGCCAAAAATCGCCCGAACCTTCTTCTTCTTCTTCTTCTCCCTTCGCGATCTCTTCTCCATTCCTCTTAAGCCGACTGCGCTCTCTCCCTCGTCGACCGGTGATTCGCCGGAGCTCCCTCACCGTTCGTCCCTCCGGTAAGCTCTCTTTCTCTTCTCTTCTTCTTCTTCTTCTTTTTCTCCTCTAATTCCGCCTCCCCTGTTTTCGTTTTCGCCATTGATGGCCGAGAGAGTGAAGGGAATCGTGTGGGTTTTGTGCAGCAAGTAAAGAGGAGCTGATCCAGCTGAAATCGCCTGCCAATTCGTCGCCGAGCTCGCCAGTCCGTGTTCGCCTGTTGTTGTGGCGCAGCCCGGCCCCAGCGCTTGTCGCGTGCCCTCGCCGCACCAGGCTGCTGAAAGCCGCGCGCGCGCGCGCCCGCGCCCGTGTCGCCACTGCAACGCTCGCGTCCGTCCTCGCGCCAGCCCAGCGCCCAATAAGGCCCAACCGAGCGCGTCGCCATCGCCACCGCTCGCCGCCCGCGACGCGCGCGCCAGCCGCCCGTCCGCGCCAGCGCGCGCGCAGCTCTCTGGCGCCCTCCTGCGCCCAGCCACGCCCAGCCGGCCAGTTCTTTGCCCGTTCGTGCAATCGTCCCGTTCGTGCGTTCGTCGCGCCTCGTGAGTTGCTTCCGTGATGAGCCTCGTTTATTTTATTATATTTAGGCCTATTGTGTGATTTTTGTTGTGATTGATAGGTTCTCGATAGCTAGTTCGGGTTCGTTCGCCGCTTAGGATTTCGTGTCAAATTGTCCCCGCCAAGGTAAGGATTTCTTCTGCGGAGTTGTGTGGACCTGCGATATTATATGTGATTGCTGATTGATTGCTTGTTTGTGTTTATTGACATGTATAGCTAGGTACTCAATTCTGAATTCCCGATTAGCATGTTCTTCCTGATTTAATTCTAATGTTAATCCATGCTAGGTTGTTCCTTTCTAGCATGCTCGTATCTGTTCCTTGCTTTGTAGTATCATGCTAGGCTCGTTGTATTCTTATTGAGCACGTATTGGATTTTATGGATTTGTTTGCTGATTGCTAGGGCGGGTTAGAATTGCAGGTAGATAGCATCATCCGGGCCTGATGCATAAAGTACCTTGCATAAAATGGCGGGGACGTCGAGCAAGTCATTCCGCCCCCGGACCCCGTGAGGATTAGCTAACCCAAGCGGTAGGCCACCGCAATCTTGGGTGAGGGTGGCGATTGTTAAATGCCCCAACCGTTGGGATGATGACTTGGCATTGCCTCGTCCCGGCGTGATCGGCACGTCCTCGGCGTGTTCGGTAGTAGCCCCGATTGCCACTGTTAAGGTAAGGGCGGCTTCTCGGTGTAAGCCTACCACGACCCGTTCCTTAGCCTCAAAGCGGTGGTTCAGTGACATAGTTTACGTGTCCGTGTCTCACACCCTATGTCGGTGACACCGATCCAAAGAATTAGTTAGGCGTGGTGATCGGACATGGGCAAATTTGCCTCTGGACCCGACACCCCCATAGTTCGCAGTGCACGCGGTGCATGCTTACGCTCATTACAAGCCCGACCGGAGAGCTCCTCGGGATCTTGAGCCAGATGTACCTTTCGTCGACGATGA
Source organism: Sicyos edulis (assembly GCA_036507275.1). NCBI lineage: Eukaryota > Viridiplantae > Streptophyta > Magnoliopsida > Cucurbitales > Cucurbitaceae > Sicyos > Sicyos edulis. Next base: position 27,251,822 of record CM071848.1, read on the forward strand.
GACAGTGAGGCCGGGACTTGTTTCTCGTATAGGCGACTTATGTATTGGATCGTGTGGTGATATTATTCCGACTAAGACCTTAAATTGGCATCCGAGGCCCAAGTGTGGGCTAAGCTATGTGCTCTATTCTGTGTTTATATTCATAGCTTGCATACGCTCATCGAGATGACCATGTATATCGTATTGTACCCCGGTTGGGGATTCTTCTTGAGTAATTCGTTACTCACCCTTACATGTGGTTTTTCCACGGGTAACCAAGTTGCGAGACAGGATGGTGAAGGAGGAGCCGTGTGATCATGGGGCCCAGTCTTCCAACTCGATTTTTGTATTATGACTCTTTATGTTTTGTTTCCCTGAATGCATGTACGCGCACGAGCCCTAGGATGTTTTGTAAATGTTTTGTGGATTCCAAATTTTGTATCCGAATGTGTTTTGAATGGTTTTTAGTAAATCTCGATCGAGTAAACTTTGGAAATGTATTTATCTTGGAATAGGTGCTTGGAAACAGGGACAGGTTCCAGGGAAATTGTCTAGTTTTTAAAGGGGTTATTTTGAATGTTTTTGTTTTAATTGGAATCCGAAATCATGTCTGATTAATGTCCTTTACTTTGAATGCATGCATTGGGGTAAGGGCCCATTTAGTGCCCCATTCGGGTCGGTCCCTTACAGTTGGTATCAGAGCTCAGAGTCATAAATTCTGTCGATTGACCTTTTGTTGTAGGTCGTTTTCCCATGATCACTAGCACTCCGACAGTCATCAGGTACGCCTAAGTTTACTATTTGTTGTAGAAAAAGGGTTAAGAATTTACAATACCTGTCATCTAGTGTATGCCTTGTGTAGTGTTGTGGAGCGGAGACGAGCAGGTTCTGACTCGTTATTGGTTTGGGTATAGAGCGCTATCATGCCAACTTCCCGCAGTGTGTGATGTATGTTGTGGCTTGTTGTGGTATCCAGATAGATTCGGATGCCCTGGGACATCGTTCCAGAGGGAGGTAGAGATTGGACTCCCATAGGCCAACTGTGGCCTAGTTGATGGTTTTCCCCTAGTGAGAGGGTGGAGGTGCTTTGCCTTGGAATGCCACTCCAAGAGAGGACTTAGCTATGGTTGTGCTGATGTGGATGTTTATGGAGCAGGTCCCCGTGTGGACTAGCCTGGGTAGCTCAAGTGTTGATCTTGAGCCTTGATAGATTATTTGGTTGCCCAGAGAGTGGTTGCAAAGTTGGTAGCCTTCGAGGAGATTGATGAGGCATCTTTGTGCTTCTGTAAAGTGTTGTTGTTTGCAGCCAGTAAGCCGGAACCCTGTGGTTAAGGGTGCAGCAAGCAATGTTCCCTACGGACTGGATCCGTTGGTGGTTTCCTCAGTTGGTTGGTAGAATTGAATACTCTTCTTTTGGTAAGCCCTAGAGTAGGGCTAGCTGCTGCATGTTGAGAGAGCCGGCCAGGGTTTGTTGAGCATCATGTGGGGATGCAAGAGTAGGCTGTGAGCCTTCAGCTTGATGAGATGCCTTAGGCATGGTTGTTGGAGTTGAGCCCTTGTATGCCGAGCCAGAGTTCGTGTCACTTGAGGTTGTAACCTTGTTGGCTCCGTTGTAGTAAGATGTGGATTTGGTAGTAGTGGCACTTGAGGTGCATTGGTTGGTGTGCCGCTTTGGCACTAAATCTGGTTCAGGGAGGAGTTTGGCATGGGTATAGCAGATGGTTCTATGCCGTCCGGAGTTCAGCGTACTCCTTTAGCCTTGGATCTGTTTAAGGTAGTTGCACCTGTGTAGGTCTTGAAAAAGGGCTAGTTCAGTGGTAATCGAAAGATTTCAAGCGAAAGGATGTTCGAGAGGAGCCGGAGCCTTTTCCCAGTGTTACTGGAGGTTGAGTAAGTCAAGCATGTTGACGGTTGGTAAGTGTTAGTGCGCGTGCATCTCACGCTAGGGTTAAAGCCAAGAGATCCTTGTGGTTGGTAGTGCGGTCAACTACCTTCGAGTGCCTAAATCTGAGGAGGGTTGAGCATCGTAGAAGCAAGTTGGGTCCAGCTGAGGGACCATGAGTTGGATGCCTATGAGGTAAGTAGGATGCCTTGTGAGAGGCGTTGGATGCCTTATGGGTAAGCACCCTTGGTAGAGGCTTGGTATAAAGTAAGTTTGGTTTGGCATGGTTATGCTTTGGTAGAGCAAGGTTGCCACAGCTTCGAGCATCGTGTGGAGATTGAACTTTGGGTGTTCCGTTGATTGGTTGTATCTCTGCCAGGAGCTAGTGTGGATTTTGGGAAAAGCATTTGTTAGTCTTGGACCTCTAAATGAAGGTTGGGAGTTGTGCACACAAGTGTGTTTGGTGTGGTTCGTTCTGTGGCGAGAGTTTCAGATCCATGTAGGGTTTGCTTTGGGGATCTGGTGCTCAGTTCTTGGAAAAGTTGGACTCCAGGTGGATGTTGTAAGGCTTTAGTGAGGTGGTAAGGATACCATGCTCGTGGTATCAGGTTGTTGCTTAGGTAAGATTTGTTAAGTTGGACCTAAGCTTGGTTGGCGGATCTTCTTGTTGATCGTCACGACTGAGAGAGTTGTTCGTATCCTTCCTTGGGTAGAAGTTATGTGGTGATGGACGTCTGAGTAGGAGGATGACGCATTCGGTAGCGTTTCGGGTCCTCTTGGTTTCCAAGGAGTTGGAGTTGGCCAGCATGGTTGTGTTGCTGGAAAATGGAGTTGTTGGTTGTTCAGGCAGTTGGCTGTTAGTCCGTTAGTTGGCAGTGGGTGTCGAGGGTTGTCGGAGAACCCTAGGTTGTGGAGAGCCTCTCTAGAGCTCAGTCAGGCCCAAGTAGTGAGTTTCAGTTGGCAAGTTGAAGCCGTGTAGTTTGTAGCCTCGGGTGAGTTGCTGACAGTCTTAGCAGCCTAGCAAGCTAGTGGTTGTTGGAATAGAGTCCGGATTGGTTCCGGTGTGGTGACAAGTTGATGCTTGGTGTTGACCAAGGTGTGGATTGGAATTGCTAGAAGTCAGTTTTGCTCGTGGGGCGAATGGTTCGTGCCCTGTTGGTTGTCTTCCTGTTTCCAGGAAAGTTGAGAGTTGCCCCGTTGGTATTTGGAGGTTCAGTCCGTGGTGGACCCCTGTTGCTACCCCGTGAGATTTTGATCTTGTTGCTTTAGTGGAGCAAGACAGTGAGTGTAAGTGGAGCTCCCTGTTCTTCGGTTGTCTGCTCGTAGGAGCCGTTTCTTTTTGGGTTTGGCAGGCTACTACCGTCGGTTTGTTAAGGATTTTTTCCGCCATAGCCTCGCCCATCACTCGTCTGACGAGGAAGGGTGTCGAGTTTATTTGGAACAATAAGTGTGATGAGAGCTTTGCCAGGCTCAAGCGCAGTTTGACTTCAGCACCAGTGTTGGCAGTCCCGGAGGGGACAGTGGTTTGGTGGTCTACAGCGATGCTTCCAAGTTCGGGTTGGGTTGTGTGTTGATGAAGCACGGGAAGGTCATTGCTTATGCTTCCTGTCAGCTGAAGCTATATGAGCAGAACTATCCGACTCATGATATGAAGTTGGCAGCAGTGGTGTTTGCACTGAAGATTTGGAGGCATTACCTGTATGGTGAGCGGATTCGGATGTTTACCGATCACCGAGCCTCAAGTATCTGCTTTACTCGTAGGAACCGAATATGAGGCGGAGGAGATGGTTAGAGTTGGTGGAAGATTATGACTGCGAGATTTTGTACCATCCGGGTAAAGCCAATGTAGTGGCTGATGCTTTGAGTAGGAAGACGTCGCACTCCGCGACGTTGTTGAGTTCCCAGCCCAGATTACAGCGGGAGTTCGAGCGGGTTGAGATTGCAGTGTTGTTGGGTGAGGTTCTTTGCCGAGTAGCTCGATTGGATCGTCCGACCATCGATTAGACAAATGGATTATTGATAGTCACCGAGTGACCCCGCACTTAAGAGATTGTTTGACAGAGTTAGTGCTGATGGAGATTTTGACTTTGTATATTCACGCACGGTGGGCAATGACGTCTGAGAGGCTTCGGTTGTGTTTCGGATGTTGCGGATTGCGAGCGAGTTACTACTCGAGAGGCCCACAGTTCTCCGTTTGCTTGGCACCCCGGGGTACCAAGATGTATCGAGATCTTAAGCGAGACATTCGGTGGATGGGTATGAAGAGAGATGTTGCGGAATTTGTCGATCGATGTCTCACTTGTCGCAAGTGAAGGCACCCAGCAGCAGAGACCACCGGTTTGTTGCAAACACGAGTGTGCCTCGGTGGAAATGGGAAGAGATCTCCATGGACTTTATTTTTCGGTTTTCCGAGGACTCAGGAAGTTCTCTCAGATTTGGGTGATAGTCGATCGATTGACTAAGAGCGCACACTTCATTCCCTGTAGAGACACTTATACCGTGGAACAAAGGCGCAGCTTATTTTTTGGAGCAGATCATTTGTTATCACGGTGTGCTGTGAGGATTGTGTCCGACCGTGATTCGAGGGCTTGTGTGTTGGATTTCCGGGCGGTTGGGACCAAAAGATCAGATCTCGATGGAGTTTGCATATAGCAACAGTTATCAGTCGACGATTCAGATGGCTCCATTCGAGGCTTTGTATGGTAAGCGTTGCCGATCTCTTGTGTCCTGGGAAGAGCTTGGTGACAGGCAGTTTTTGGGTCCCGAGTTGCTACAGTTGACTAATGGTGAAGTGCAGTAGATTAGAGCTCGTATGATGACAGCTCAGAGCAGACAGAAGAGTTACGCCGATGTTCGGCATCGGGATTTGGAGTTTGAGGTTGGTCAGCATGTATTCCTAAAGGTTGCACCGATGCGAGGTGTTTTGAGGTTTGGCAAGCGTGGAAAGCTGAGTCCCCGTTTTGTGGGTCCGTTTGAGATTTTGGAGAGGATTGGCAAGGTTGCTTATCGGTTAGCCCTGCCTCCGTCATTGTCAGCAGTGCACAGTGTTTTTCATGTTTCGATGTTGAGACAATACGTGCCGGACCCGTCGCACATTGTTGACTTTGAGCCGTTGCAGCTGAATGAAGATTTGAGCTTCGAGGAAAAGCCAGTGGGGATTCTTGCTTTTGAGACAAAGACACTGCGTGATCGTGAAATCCGGTTGGTAAAAGTTCAGTGGAGGAGTCAGAGTTCAGAGGAAGCCACTTGGGAGCGGGAGGATGAGATGAGATTGCAGTATCTCGACCTGTTCCAATCTTAAGTGACTTTCGAGGACGAAAGTCTTATAAGGGGGGAATATTGTAACGGCCCGGAAATTTCATCCCAGTCTTCCCGGGAGGCCCAGGGGCATTTTGGTAATTTTGGTCGGGCCGACTGGGCTGGTTTTGTATTTGTTAATTGCCGAAAACATTATTAGTCGATTTGAATGGGATCGGGAATTTTGGTGAAGACATTTGGGCTTGGAAAAAGGTAAAAATAAATAGGGAATTAAATAACGCGTCGAGTGAGATTCGAGCCAAGAACGCATTGGAAGCTAGGCAAGGGTCGCTGCCAATCGAGCCACTGAGCACTCTTGTGCTTCTAAACGCGCCATCTTCTATATGAGCCTGTTCGATGCGAGTTTTGGTTTAAAAGGAAATTTTCGCACAAAGCTTCTTCCTTCTTCTTCTTCCTCGCGATTTTCCTTCTCCATTTCTCCCCGACAGACCAAGCTTCCCTCGCCGTTTCTCCCTCGCCGATCGTCACCTTTCTGGTAAGTTTTCCTTCCTCTTTTCTTCTTCTTCTTCTTCTCCTTCCCTTTTCCGTCGAAGCTCTCCCCTGTTTCCTTCTTCGTTTTCCCGGCCGTGTTGAAGTGAATTTCTGGATGGGTTTTGTGCAGCTTGCGTAGAAGAGTTCGACCAACAACAATCGCCCGTCGAATCTTCGCCAATCGCTCGATTTTGGTTCTTCACCATCGCCCCTGTTCGAGTGCAGAAACAGAGCCCCTGTTCGCCGAGCTCGCGTGCGCAGAAGCAGCCCAGCCGCCGAGCCATGCCGCTCATCGTCCCGTGCCCGCGCGCGCGTCCTCGCCTCAGCGCCCAGCCACATCGCGTCGCCCGAGCCCCTGCTCGCCAAGTCGTGCCGCATCGCCCCGTGCCGCTCGCGTCCGCGCGCCCAGCTCTGCCGCCCATCTGCGCCCCAGCGCGCCCACGCGCCCATTCCTGCACCCCAGCGCGCCCAGCTAGCCTCATTGCTGCCCCTTTCGTGCAATCGGCTCGTTCGTGCGTTCGTCGCACCTCGTGAGTTGCTCCCGAGCTGAGCCTTGTTTATTTTATTATATTTAGGCCTATTGTGTGATTTTTTTTGTGATTGATAGGTTCTCGATAGCTAGTTCGGGTGCGTTCGCCACTTAGGTTTTCGTGTCAATTCATCCCCGACCAAGGTAAGGATTTCTTACCGGAGTTGTGTGGACCCTGCGATATTATATGTGATTGCTGATTGATTGCTTGTTTGTGTATATTGACATATTTAGTAATAGGTGCTCGTTTCTGAATTCCCGGTTAGCATGATCTTCCTGATTAATTCTCATGTTAATCCATGCTAGGTTGTTTCTTTTTGGCATGCTCGTATCTGTTCCTTGCTTCGTAGTATCATGCTAGGCTCGTTGTATTCTTATTGAGCACGTATTGGATTTTATGGAATTGTTTGCTGATTGCTAGGGCAGGTTAGAGTTGCAGGTAGATAGCATCATCCGGGCCTGATGCATAAAGTACCTTGCATCCATGGCAGGGACGTCGAGACAGTGCTCCGTCCCTAGACCCCGTGAGGGATTAGCTAACCCAAGCGGTAGGCCCTGCAATCTTGGGTGAGGGTGGCAGACTGTTAAATGCCCCAACCGTCGGGATGATGACTTGGCATTGCCTCGTCCCCGGTAGTCGGCACGTCCTCAGCGTGTTCGGCCGTAGCCCCTGATTGCCACCTGTTAAGGCAATGACGGCTTCCTGGTGTAAGCCTACCACTACCGTTCCTTGGCCCCAGGTGCGGTGGTTCAGGCTGACATATTTTACGTGTCCAGGTCTCACACCCCTATGTCAGTGACACCGATCCAAAGATTTAGTTAGGCATGGTGACTGGACATGGGCAACTTGCCTTTCGGACCCGCACCCCCATAGTTCTGCAGTAGCACGCGGTGCATGCTTACGCTCATTACAAACGCCGACCGAGAGCTCCTCGGGATTGTGAGCGGTGTACCTTTCGTCAACGATGAGACAGTGAGGCCGGAACTTGTTTCTCGTATAGGCGACTTGTGTGGTGATATTATTCGGACTAAGACCCTAAATTGGCATCCGAGGCCCAAGTGTGGGCTAAGCTATGTGCTCTATTCTCGTGTTTATACTCATAGCTTGCATACTCTCATCGAGATGACCATGTATATCGTATTGTACCCCTGGTTGGGGATTCTTACTGAGTAATTCGTTACTCACCCTTATTATTGTGGTTTTTCCACGGTAAACCAAGTTGTGAGACAGGATGGTCAAAGGAGAAGTCGTGATCATGGGGCTCGATCATCAATCTCGATTTTTGTGTTATGACTCTTTATGTTTTATTTTCCCTGAATGCATGTAGCGGCACACGAGCCCTAGGATGTTTTCTCAATATTTTGTGGATTCCAAAGCATTATTGTATTTAGACATGTTTTGAATGATTTTAAGAAATCTCTGATCGGAGTATACTTTGGAAATGTATTTATCTTGGAACAGGTGCTTGGAAACAGGGACAAGTCCCAGGGAAATTGTCTAGTTTTTAAAGGGGTTATTTTGAATGTTTTGTTTTAATTGGAATCCGAAATCATGTCTGTTTAATGTCCTTTACTTTGAATGCATGCATTGGGGTAAGGGCCCATTTAGTGCCCCATTCGGGTCGGTCTCTTACAATAATCCATCGAAATCTCGTCCCACTTCCACTGTGGAACACTCAACGGCTGCAACAAACCTCACGACTTACATGCGGAGCCTTCACTTGCTGACAAGTGAGACACCGGCTAACAAACTCAGCTATGCCCCTTTTCATACCCATCCACCAAAACGTCTGCTTGAGATTCTGATACATCTTGGTACCTCCTGGGTACCAAGTGAATGGGGAACTGTGAGCCTCGGCGAGCAACTCGGCACGAATCCTGCGTCGTCGGGACATAAACCGACCTCTCAGATCTCAAGCCTCCGTCTGCGGTGCAACAACAAAGTCAAAATCGCCATCCGCCTCGACTCTCTCGAGCAATCTCTTTAACTTGGGATCACTCACCGATGTCGATGATCCTCTCGCTTAGCGACAGGTGAACCCGATAAATCAGGCTACTACCGGCAGAACCTCTCCCAACAAAACTGTGATACCGGCTCGCTCAAACTCTTTCCGCAATTCAACCTGAGAGCTCAACAAAGCTGCGAAATGCGACGTCTTCCTACTCAGTGCATCAGCCACAACGTTGGCCTTTCCGGGATGATACAAGATCTCACAGTCGTAGTCCTTTACCAACTCGAGCCATCTCCTCTGCCTCATGTTCAACTCCTTCTCGAGTGAAGAAATACTTAAGGCTCTGGTGGTCCGTGAACAGTTGAATCCTTTCACCATACAAGTAGTGCCTCCAAATCTTTAGGGCAAAAACAACTGCAGCCAACTCCATATCATGAGTTGGGTAATTCTTCTCATAGGGCTTCAACTGCCGGGAAGCATAAGCTATCACCTTCCCATGCTGCATCAACACACAGCCTAAACCATACTTGGATGCATCATCAGTAAACTACTGAAACCTCCTGCTCCCTCAGAACCGCCAACACCGGGCGCTGATGAAAATCGTGGCTAAAGCCGAGCAAAAATTTCCTCACACCTAGCATCCCAAACAAAGTCAACACCCTTCTTGGTCAGACGGGTTAGGGGTGCTGCCTTAGCGGAAAAGTCTTTCACGAAACGCCGATAATAACCTGCCAGTCCCAGAAAACTACGAATCTCGGCGACCGTCGTCAGTCTGGCCCATGAACTGACTGCCTCTATCTTTATGGGGTCCACCGCTATGCCATCTACCGAAACGATATGACCAAGGAAAGCTACTTTTTCTAGCCAGAATTCACACTTAGAGAACTTTGCGAACAACTGATTTTCTCGCAATGCCGACAAAACTTGCCTCAAATGCGAAGCATGGTCCTCTTTTGTCTTGGAATAAATCAAAATTTCGTCTATGAATACGATGACAAAGTTATCCAAGAATGCCTTGAACACTCTGTCCATCATGTCCATAAACGCTGCAGGGGCGTTCGTTAACCCAAAAGACATAACCACAAACTCATAATGACCATACCTCGATCTAAACGCGGTCTTAGGGATATCTGCATCCCGAATCCTCAGCTGATGGTATCCTGACCTCAAATCAATCTTAGAAAACACTGAGGCTCCCTGAAGCTGATCGAATAGATCATCAATACGCGGCAGGGGATACTTATTCTTCACCGTGAATTTATTCAGCTCTCTATAGTCTATACATTGGATCCATCCTTCTTTTTAACAAACAAGACAGGTGCTCCCCACGGGGACACACTCGGCCGAACGAAACCTCGATCCAGCATCTCTTGCAACTACACTTTGAGTTCTTTCAACTTAGCTGGCGCCATACGATACGGGGCTTTAGAAATGGGAAGAGTCCCTGGCTCCAGCTCAATGGTGAAGTCTAACTCCCTCTTCGGGGGTAAACCAGGCAACATTCAGGGAAAACATCTGCAAACTCTTGCACCACAGGGACCATGTCAACAGACATCACAGTACTATCATCTCCTGACAGCTTTGCCAAGAAACCCCAAGCTCCTCGAGCTAACAATCTACGGGCTTTCACTGCTGAGATCAATGGCGGGCAAATTTCGCCCTGGGCACCGCGAAACTTGAAGCTTGGCTTTTGAGGCGGCCTAAACACAACCTCTTTCCGGCGGCAGTCTATCAAAGCATGGTTCTCCGCCAACCAATCCATACCAAGGATCACATCAAAACCACTCATAGACGTAACTAAGAGGGTAGCATCTAGAGTCTCATCGGATATCTGCATGCCTGCCACTCTTAACTCTCATGCTAGCTAACAAACTCACTCCCGAGGAGTGGCAACACACACTCAAACCCTAGAGGTTCGAGTTCCACACAAGCTTATCTAACAAATGCATCAGATACAAAAGAATGGGTCGAACCCGAATCAAACAATACAAATGCATAATGCTCTAAGACAAGCAAACAGACTGCAATCGCATTATCGGCATGCTCCGCCTCTGGCGAGTAGTGGCAAACACCCGCCCCATTCTTTGGACCGGTCCCCGCTTCTTTGCTAAAACTCGAGTACAAAATCTAGCCAAATGCCCTTCCCGGCCACATCCGGAAGCAAGCACCGGGCGATGCTCCACACAAACCAAAATGTGTCTTTCCGCACTTGTTGCAATGAGCTGGTTGCTGGTCCCGCCTGCGCGCGATCCGGGCTCTTCCTCAAGTCGGCGATCACGACCTCTAAATCGCCCCGACGGCGAATCTGCTTTGTCCCCACGAGCGGGAACCACTAGAAGACCCAAACTTCCTCTTATGACCGAATCTGCTGAGCAGTGAGAATCGACCGAGCCGGTGCAATGTAATCCTACACCGGTGGATACTTCGAATTATAGATCGTGGCCAACTCCACTGCTCGGTCATAACTCTCAGGAGCGAGTGCTCGAACATCCTGAGCAACCTCCTTCCTCAGCACACTAATGAATTTCTTAGTCTTGAGCTCCTCAGTTGCAACGAGCTCCGGGGCAAATTAACTATATTCAGATAACTTCTTTTCATAGGCAATATCTTTGTCGTAACCTCGCTTCGATTCGAGAAGGCCTCTGCCATCTCCTGCTTTGAGCCTCGTCATTAACATACTTAGCCACGAACTTCGTTCAAGAACTCCTGTGTGGTCGGAGAAGACCTATCCGGTCTAGCTTTATCTGTGGACTCCCACCACCAGTCAGCTGTGTCAGTGAGAACATGGGCCGCACATCTCGACCTCTGCACATCTGGGCATCCCATAACTCTAAAGATGTACTTCATCCTGGCCAACCACCTGACTGCCACAAGTGGGTTCTCTGAAGCATCAAATTCCTTTGGCTTCCACTTGATGAAATCTTTCAACCACTGGCCAAATTCAGCAGCTCCCTCTGCACTATCAAGTGAATCAGACTGGTCCTCATGACCCTGCCCCTCCGGTTGAGCTACCGGAGCCACTAGGGGTGCCTGTTGTAAATGCTGTGTCAATTGGGCTATCTGGGCCCTAGACTCCTCTCTCTGCGCTGCTAGCTGCGCCTGAGTCTCAGCTCTCTGCTCGGCCATTAAGCCCATCAACATATCTCTCATAGCAGAAACATCTCCCACTGGAGCTACACCTTGAGGCATAACAGCCTCCACCCCTACATTGGGTAAGCTAGCATCTGGAGCCACGGGCGGCCTACGAGCCCTATAAACCCTGGCTGCTGGCTCTACAACATCTCTATTTGCGCCTCACCGGACTGCTCCACACTGCGTGTAACCGGCATCCTGGCGATCTACACGAAAACCACTACGGGTCAGCCACTCTCGGACTCTCTCTGCCAACAAAGATAACACATGTGTACTGCATAAAGTATCGTAAACAAAACCCTTAACTTAAAGAACTTAGACAAACTGACGCCTGTAGTGGAGTCTTTGGAGATCATGGGAACCCAACCTACAAATAGGTTAGTCTACAGAATCTATGACTCTGTGCTCTGATACAACCTGTAAAGACCCGACCCGAATGGGGTTCTAAAGTAGGCCTTTACCTCAATGCATGCAAATGGAAATACATAAAATGACCCAACCAGGGGTCGGATTGAAAACTATTCAAACATAAGAGTGGAAAACATTAAAACAAACTTAACATTCATTTACAAAACAATGACTGATCAGTACTTTTCTTAAAACATAAAAATAGTACAAAACATAAGTTTTCCCTACATACCAAAATCCATGTACATGCTGAATTCAAAACAAAACAAAGTAAGACACGACAGAGTGTCAGCAGCATCCATGATCTCCCAGCCACCTCCGCTAGCCGCCTCGGTGTTGTTCCAAGTTACTTGTGGAAAAACCACAAAATAAAGGTGAGTAACGAATTACTCAGTAAGAATCCCCAACCGGGGTACGATACGATGCAATCAATCATCTAGCAACCTAGTACACATGCAAACAGTTATCAACACGGATCTTAGCTCAACGAGCTTATAAGGCAAATCCGGAGTCTTCGGAAGTCTCCTACTTCCGGCCTAATGATTGGTTCTCATAACCAATCCCGGGACATCACCGAGGTCTCTTTCACTCAGGGCATTGATCAGCTCAAAAACTGATCCCAAGGATGTCCTCAAAGGCCTCTTGCCCTTGCTGCAAATCTGGACTTACGGGAGAGTACCCGAAGTCTGGCTCTAAACTGGAAGGAATGGTGTACTCACGACATTAGCCCGGGGGAGCACTCCGAACCGGCAACTAACGCGTGTGCGCACACACCGCATGCTGCTGCAACCGGCGTAAATGTGAGGGCCTAAGGACAAACTACGCGGGCCAGGTATGCATGCCTAAGACTCGGAAGCGGTGTCACTGATCACAGTAGCGCGAGGCCCTCGGCGCTCATCTGTGCAGCCTGAACCACCGACCTGAAGCTAAGAACCGGCCAAGGTAGGCTTACACCGCTAGCGGGGTTCCGCTCTAGCGAGCTACAAACTAGGCTTATGCCGATGTGGGTAGCTAAATCCACATCGGCGGTCGGGGAAGCAATGTACGTTATCTTTGCGCGCACTTTTACTCCCGACACGGGGACAATGTGCGTTATGTCCACTCTCAGCCTCTAGATGATGACAAACCCTACTTTACTAACTAAGAGTACGGAGTGAAAGATTCCTGGCTAACATACATAATAGACATCAATCATACATATCCTAGCATGGTACTATGAACTTAAAGTAGGAATCTCGAGCATGCTGGAAGAACAAACCTAGCATGGCACTAACATGTACAAACAGCCAAACATGCTAGCAAGAATTCAATTACAAGTTGTCCTATCCACTAACATGCTCATAAAAGTAACATGCATACAAGTCACAATCACGAAAGCATCGCAGGGTCCACACAACCCCGATAAGGAATCCTTACCTGGAAACAAGCAGAGAATAATAACTATCACGACCAACAAACAACCTTTGAGCCTCAATCAAATCCCGAACAACCTAAGCATTTCAATAAAACACCCAATTTAAATACAAATCAGCAGCCAATCAACTCAGGACCCAAAGAAGGAAAAGGCTCGGGAATTACCAATCGAGAAAACACACGGCTCGACCAACCCAACTCACCGGGCAAGTCGTTTGCAGCAGCGGAGCCGGCCGGGCGCTACTGACTTCGCGAGGCGCAGCTCGCGCAGCCAGGCCGGGCGCCGGGGCGCAGAGGCCGTCTTGCGCGGCGAGCTCTGGGTGCAGGGCGCTCGGGCGCTGGCCGGCAGCGAGCGCGAGCGGCGCTATAGGGACGCGAGCGCTGGCACGGGCGACACGACGCACCTGGGCTACAGGGGACGCGCGCGGGGACTCGGTAAGCTGCAGGGCTGGTCGACCTGGCGCGGGGCGAGCTGGGGCTGGCGTGGGTCGGCATGGTGCGAGCTGGGGCTGGGCGAGCTGGGGCGGACTGGGACGACGTTGGCACGGGGGTGGCTCGGCGTGGTGCGGCTGGCTAGGCGAGTTGGGGCGAGCAGGGGGACTCGGGGCTGGCTAGGGGTCGGGTGAGGGAGAGAGAGAGAGAGAGAGAGAGAGAGAGAAAATGAAAATTAAAACACATGGGGAAATTTGGGGATTTTTCTTTTATTTATTCATTTCATACTTATCCCATTTTTAAATGCCTTAAAATCCATTAAAATAAATCCCTAAAAATCCCATTTTGACTTCCCCTTCGAGACCCGGCTGAAGCGATCTTTTCCAATAATAAAACTCACTTAATAAATCACAAAGGCAAAGGTTCAAATCCCAAATCTTGACTGGGGAGCAAAAAGACCAAAATACCCCTAAGGGTTAAAATGCTTTAACGGCCCAACCGACTTCCCTAATACTGAACCGAGAGTACTTGGAAAACTGGAATGAAAATCTGGGCCGTTACATTTAGTCATCCACCTTCTGATAACAAGCTCATGAGCCCTCAAATCAAAATATATATCCCAAGAGAAAGAATCAAAGGAGGTATACTAGAGATGGTAACACATGTACATATTGGAATCAATAAAATTCAAGTTCATATACACGTGTCTTGCTTCTAAATTTTGAAGGAAATCTCGTGTGGAAAAATTGACACGCCTAGTGAGACCATCTCTACCAAGCTCAAGAAAGCATGAATCCTAAAGAATTTTCCTAAAACATTGTTGCTTCAAATGATTCCTATATGGGACACGAAGTTGCCCAAAAGAAATCAATCATGAAGAAAGCCAGACATTTGTTATTGTAAACAAACTTTTGAAGAGCAAGACAAATTCTTTTAAAGTTGACATCTCCACTGCAAAATATTTTGAGTTTGGATAATAGGCTCTTCCTCACCATCAACCAACCAAAATTTAAAATTCGGACGTGATGATGACTAATATGATCATCAATGAAGAGAGACTAGCTAAGTGTGAAAAGAAGCTCAACATGTTGTTAGTGGTGATCAAAGAAAAGAATGATGAAATCACTTCTCTAAAAAATCAGATGGAAGGTTGAGATGTTGTTGAGTCTAGCCATACTGTTGTCATCAAAGACAAAAGAAAATCTATCATGCAAGAAGATCATACAACACTCTGATTCAATTGCTACATCATCTATCCAACAGTTACAAAATATGATTATGAATTCCATCAGAGCATAATATGGTGGACCTATTCAAAAATTTCTCTTGTACTCAACAACATATACGAAGATAATTGACAACTTGAGGATGCATGTTGGTTACCAGCCGCCAAAGTTTCAAAAATTCCATGAGAAGGGCAATCTAAAGCAACACATTGCGCACTTTGTTAAAACATGTGAAAATGCTGGTAATAGAAGAGATCCACTAGTTAAACAATTTTTTCAAAGTTTACAAGGGAATGATTTTGACTAGTATACTAACCTAGAGTCTGAATCTATTGATAGTTGGGAGCAACTTAAAAGAGAACTCGTGATCGTGGAGTTGAAATAGATTAACACCAAACAAGATAACCAACTGCGCCACTGTCACCCTTGATAGATCCATGAGTTGTTAGTTTGGTCATGGGTACGTCCCACATTTTTGTCACACCCCACAAATGTTATTTCAATTCCAAACGTTTGTATATATACTTTTTAATTATCTTGGCCCGAAGAACATTTTACTATTTTTCCCTTATTTAACATTTATTTAAATTTAATGAAAGAGCATGTTTTAATTTTAAATATCTGAGACATTTAAGATTTTAATCATACATGTTGGTAAATACTCTTTGTAGGCTTTATTTCAAGTCGGGTCTTTACATCACATTATGATTAACTTTCATTCTTATAGAAAATCTACATTAAATGCCTAAAACTGTAAGAACCCGACTCTAAAAATAGTGCTAAACCTGGTTCTTACTCAACATGCATGCATTTAAAGATAAATGAATCAGTGAAAACGATTCAAAATACATTAAGTTCCAAAGTAAAAGCATTCAACTCCCAAACTCCTGTTTAAAACTTTTAAGACAATCCCTGACCAAAGTATTATTAAAAACATCCACAAAACAACATAGGTAACATTATGCTAAATTCCCTACGGACTCCGTGTCCAACTACATGTTAAAATAAACAATGACATAAAATAGATGCACCGGTAGCTCTCATGATCATTCAGCTCCTCTACTAGCCGTCTTGGTGCTGTCCAAAGTTACCTGGTGGAAAACCACAGAAAATAAGGGTGAGTACAAACGTACTTAGTAAGAATCCCCAACCGAGGTACAGTACGAAACAACAAATCATCTAGCATCCTAGTATGCATGCAACCAGTTACCAACAAAGAAACTTTGCCTTGAGTTGTTAACATAACTCCTAAGTCCTCGAGAATCTCCTACTCCCGACCTTAGAGGTCAGCTCTCTAAACTGATCCCGATCTGTTGGTCTCTTACCCTCGACCAATTGACTAGCTCTCAAAATTGATCCCGAACAAATAATCCTCAAGGGTCTCATACCCTCGGCCAAGTGACCAGCTCTTAAAATTGATCCTGATCAGCTCTCTTAATTGATCCTGGGACCCCCGACCCCCGGGAGAGTACCCAGTGTCTGGCTCTAAACTCAGAACGAAAGTGGTGAACTAACGACATTAGCCCGAGGGAGCTTTCCTCTCAGTGCCTAATGAGTGTGAGCGCACACCGCATGCTGCTTCAAACCGCGTAAATGTGTGGGCCTAAGACAAACTACGCCGGTTCAGGTACACATGCCTAAAGACTCGAAAGCAGTTTCATTGATCTACAGTAGTGTGAGGCCCTCGACACTCAGTTGTAGCAGCCCGAACCACCGACCCCTGAAGCTAAGAACCGTCCTAGGCAGGCTTGCACCATTGGAAGGGTTTCGCTCTAGTAGGCTACAGACTAGGCTTATGTCGTTGTGGTGAGCTAAACCACACCCGACTGTCAAGGGCGGGAACCTGTCCTCGCTGGTCCAGACCTAGGGGGACAAAGTACGTTATGTTCGCTCTCAACCTTTGGATGATGACAACCTAACAAGTGTTAACTAGGAATACACAACTTGCTCCCTACAGATCAAACATGCTCAACAACAGAAACTGTCCTAGCATGACACTACAAGCTTATCAACAGATATCACAACACATGCCGAAAAGAACAAACCTAGCATGGTACTAACATGTAGAAACAGGAAACAATAAATGCTAGCAGGAAGGAGAACAACATACAATCCTATCCACTAACATGCTCATAAACAGTAAACAAGCAACAAGAATGCAATCAATGTATGAATCGCAGGGTCCGCACAACCCCGATAAGAAATCCTTACCTAGAAACAAGTAGAACAAACAACAAGTAAACGAGGCTCCTTGAGCTGCAGAACCAACACAAAAAATAGCCTAGGCATAACAATTAACAATCACGCAATTAAGCTTTAACAGCTAAACAAAACTAGGTAACCAATGCATAAGGCTCGGAAAGCTACCCAAAACCGAGAACGATAAGGCTCGGCAAGCAAGGGTCTCGGCAGCAAGGGTCTTAGCTGACTCGACAAACTGAACGGCACAGGTAGACTCGAGCGAGTGTGGCGTTGTGCGGAGGCAGCTGCTGCAATGTGCAGCGAAACCACGAAGGGCGTGGCCGCGATGTGCGTCCGGACAAGGGGCGAGCGAAAGCTGCATGTGGTAAGCCTCAGCGATAGGCGTCGATGGTGCAGGCGAGGGACTGCTTGTGGCTGGCATGCAGCTAGGCGAGTTGGCTCGGCGTGAGGGGTGCATACGATGCGTGTGCGCTCGGTGCTGCTGCAAGAAAGGGATCGCCTAGGGTTGGCAATTACCTAGGGCTTCTCGGTGAGCTAGGGCTGCCATCGACAATGGATCTAGGTGGAAAAAGGGAGGGCTTTGGCGATGGAGCTCTTGGTGATGGGGGCTTGGTGATCGACAAGGGGGAGGAGAAGTGGAATGCGATCGATCGATCTCCTAACAAAAAAAAAACAATTTTCCTTTTTCTTTTTTTATTTTTTCATTTAATTCCTCTTAAAACAAACTTCTTTTTCCCTTATTCGCAAAACTAGCCCCTAAGCAACTTGAGAATGTAAGAACAACCCTGGAAACCTGAAATTACAAAAACAACCTTGTCTCAGTCAAATGCAGGGATAACCCTAAAGACCCTCAAATTAGCCCTGAGGGTAAAATGACCAAAATGCTCCTGGAGGCTGAACTGTCATAATGGCCCAACCGAACAACCGAATAAACAACCGAACATACCTAGGGAACCAGAATAGAAAATTGGGTCGTTACAAAAACTTCTTGCTAATTATACAACAACCACCCATAAACTCATACAACTTTTGCTCCAAAATAATACTAATGTTCTCATGGACCCAAGGTTCGTGTAAGGCATGTTTCTACCACACTCACATTTTTTCATGTCGCGTATTCATATGTTTCTATCTTAACGATGACACTTGGTCCAATAGGAGTGTCGTCACTAATAGGTGACCACCACTACATGTGCAATGTAGGAGTTACATTATTGAAAGTACAAAAAAAGCTGGAAAAAAAGAGAAAAAAGAGAAAAAAGAAGAAAACAAAATTGTTTTAGAGCATGTTTATACATATTGATCAGACTATCCCTAAATAAGAATAACAATCAGAAAAGGTAACCATATACATGTTTTTTTTTTTTTTTTGCAAAAGTGATTACTTGTATTGAGTAAAGAGTATTCCAACAAAGTTTTCCTCACATTAAAAATATATATATATAATTAGTGAAAAAGAGAAAAAGAGTTAGCATTAGAATTTTGGAAAAAAAATTATCAAAAAAAATTTGGCTCCGATATTTTGTTTGGACCATTAGTGTTATTTTGTTTGACAAGGGTTATAAGTATTGGTGGGCTAAAGCTTTAATTGTTTTATTATTTTGAAAATGTCAAATTTTCACATGCCAGCATTTTCCTTGATATAGGTTGAAAAAACAGGTTGAAAATTGTTAAAATATGTTGCGCACTTTGTTAAAACGTGTGAAAATACTGGTAATAGAAGAGATCCACTAGTCAAGCAAATGATGGTCGTGAAAATTCGACCTTTTAAAAAAAAAACCCTAAACCCTAAAAAAGAATATGAGTAGATATATTTAAATATAAAGTAATATCTTAAAATCTCATGTGTTTAAAAAGAATATCTTGTTCTTTATTTAAGGGATTTGTTAACTTGGAGTTAAAACTAAATAGAAAATCTTGTGTTTTGTTAAAAGATAACTTAAATAATCATCATAAAATAACAAATCCTATTCAAAGCTTAAAGAAAAAGCTGGAATGCTACAATATTCACAAATAAAAGAACTTTCGTCTCAGAAATTAAAAGAAAAGAAAGTGACATAAATAATTAGGAAAATGAGATCGCATCTCGCACTCACTCTCCCAGGTGGCTACTTCTACTGTTACGACCCAGATTTCGATTCTGGCTCCCTTGGTATGTTCGATTGGGCCGTTAGGACAGTTGAGCCTTTAGGGGCATTTTGGTCATTTTGTCGTCAGGGTCGTTCTGTTATTAACCAGGGTTTCAAGGTTGTTTCTATTAATTGATGAGTTTGGTTTACTTCTTCAGTTTCAGGTTCTCGAGTTAGAGATGTAATTCATGAAGTTTGGAGGTTTTGCTTAATAAAGGAAAATTATGGTTGTAAGTTGCCCTCGCCAAGGCTCGAAGCCTGTTGGTTAGAGTTTGGAGAATTTTGTTTAAAAGAGAAAATAATAAATAAATTAGTGTCTTTGTTGTGACTCTCAAGGGTGATTGACAAGGGATGTGGAGGCTTGTTTTTAAAAAAGAAAAAAGGGGAAAAAGGTGTCGTCCCTGGGACTCAAAAGCGGGTGACCAGGGACACGTGGGGTTTGAGAGTTTAATAGATCAAAAAGAAGAAAACGTCACTTTAATCGATTCCTTCTCGAGACCTAGCCGCACGAGTTCCATCTTCTCCTTCCCCTTCATCTTGCCGATTAATCTTCTTCTTCTCCCATCTCCATCATCGATTCTTCCATTCTCCATCTCCATTTCCGTCCCATCCTTCTCCAAACTCTAGCCGCACCACCATTGCTGCAAGCCCTAGCCGAGGAGAGGCTTCCCTTTGTCGTACATTTCTTAGCCGCAAGCAACACCAAGCAGCCGATCTTCACCATCCTTCTCCTTCTTCTTCCCGTGAACAACACCCTAGCCGAGGAGCACCAAACTGCAAGCCAAACAACCCCTAGCCGAGACCCTGGAGTGTCGCACATCACCAAGCTGCCATAGCCGAGAGCAAGCTTCCTTTGGCCGAGACCCTAGGCTTGCTGTGAGCACTTGTCCCCGTCAGTTGGGTAACCTTCCCGAGCCTTGTTTATGCTTAGTCGATCCAGTTTTTGAGCTGTTTAGATAGTATTACTTATTTGTACTTCTTTATATTAATTCTAGGATCGTGTTGACTTTGCAGCTCAAGGAACATTTAGTATTATTGTGTGTTTTCTGCTTGTTTTCCAGGTAAGGATTTCTTATCAGGGTTGTGTGGGCCCTGCGTTACATCGTTGATTGCATTTTGTTTACTTGTTAACTTTTTGCAAGCATGTTTAGTGGATAGGTTCTATTTCTCATTCTGTTTATGGCTAGCATGTATATCTCTTGTTGACATGTTAGTACCATGCTAGGTTGTTCTTCCAGCAAGTTTCCTGATGTTTATGTTGAGCTGTTAGTATCCTGCTAGGCCCTATGTATTGAGCATGTTTGATCTGTTAGGAACGCGATGTGTTTCCTAGATAGAACTTGTCAAGTTGTCATCATCCAGAGGCTGAGAGCGGACATAACGTATCTTGTCCCCACAAGTCGGGGTCAGTGAGGACTTGTTCCTGCCTTCGGCAGTCGAGCGTGGTTTAGCTCACCACAGTAGCATTTACCTAGTTGTAGTCTGCTAGAGAGGAACCCATCACGGGTGCAAGCCTGCCTGGGACGGGTTTTAGGTTCAAGTTGGTGGTATTCGGCTGCTACAATTGAGCCTTTAGGGGCATTTTGGTCATTTTGTCGTCAGGGTCGGTTCTATTATTAACTAGGGTTTCAAGGTTGTTTCTATTAATTGATGAGTTTGGTCTACTTCTTCAGTTTCAGGTTCTCGAGTTAGAGATGTAATTCATGAAGTTTGGAGGTTTTGCTTGATAAAGAAAAATTATGGTTTTAAGTTGCCCTCGTCAAGGCTCGAAGCCTGTTGGTTAGAGTTTGGAGAATTTTTTTTAAAAGAGAAAATAATTAATAAATTAGTTTCTTTGCTGTGACTCTCAAGGGTGATTGACAAGGGATTTGAAGGCTTATTTTTAAAAAAGAAAAAAAGGGAAAAAGGTGTCGTCCCTGGGACTCAAAAGTGAGTGACCAGGGACACGTGGGGTTTGAGAGTTTAATAGACAAAAAAGAAGGAAACGTCATTTTAATCGATTCCTTCTCGAGACCTAGCCGCACGAGTTCCATCTTCTTCTTCCCCTTCATATTGCTGATTAATCTTCTTCTTCTCCCATCTCCATCATCGATTCTTCACTTCTCCATCTCCATTTCCATCCCATCCTTCTCCAAACCCTAGCTGCACCACCATTGCTGCAAGCCCTAGCCGAGGAGAGGCTTCCTTTTGTCGCAATAGCCGCAAGCAATACCAAGCAGCCAATCTTCACCATCCTTCTCCTTCTTCTTCCCGTGAACAACACCCTAGCCGAGGAGCACTAAACTGCAAGCTAAACAACCTCTAGCCGAGACACTTGAGTGTCGCACATCACCAAGATGCCCTAGCCGAGAGCAAGCTTCCTTTGGCCAAGACCCTAGGCTTGCCGTGAGCACTTGTCCTCGTCAGTTGGGTAACCTTCCTGAGCCTTGTTTTTGCTTAGTCGATCCAGGTTTTTAGCTGTTTAGATAGTATTACTTATTTGTACTTCTTTATATTAATTCTAGGATCGTGTTGACTTTGCAGCTCAATGAGCACTTAGTATTATTGTGTGTTTTCTGCTTATTTTCCAGGTAAGGATTTCTTGTCGGGGTTGTGTGGGCCCTGCGTTACATCGTTGATTGCATTCTGTTTACTTGTTAACTTTTTGCAAGCATGTTTAGTGGATAGGTTCTATTTCTCATTCTGTTTATGGCTAGCATGTATATCTCTTGTTGACATGTTAGTACCATGCTAGGTTGTTCTTCCAACAAGTTTCCTGATGTTTATGTTGAGCTGTTAGTATCCTGCTAGGCCCTATGTATTGAGCATGTTTGATCTGTTAGGAACGAGATGTGTTTCCTAGATAGAACTTGTCAGGTTGTCATCATCTAGAGGCTGAGAGCGGACCTAACGTATCTTGTCACCATAGGTCGGGGTCAGTAAGGACTTGTTCCTGCCCCCGGCAGTCGAGCGTGGTTTAGCTCACCACACTAGCGTATACCTAGTTGTAGTCTGCTAGAGCGGAACCCATCACGGGTGCAAGCCTGCCTGGGACGGTTTTTAGCTTCAAGTTGGTGGTATTCAGGCTGCTACAGTTGAGCCTTTAGGGGCATTTTGGTCATTTTGTCGTCACGGTCGGTTATGTTATTAACCAGGGTTTCAGGGTTGTTTATATTAATTGATGAGTTTGGTTTACTTCTTCAGTTTTAGGTTCTCGAGTTAGAGATGTAATTCATGAAGTTTGGAGGTTTTGCTTAATAAAGGAAAATTATGGTTTTAAGTTGCCTTCGCCAAGGCTCGAAGCCTGTTGGTTAGAGTTTGGAGAATTTTGTTTAAAAGAGAAAATAATAAATAAATTAGTGTCTTTGCTATGACTCTCAAGGGTGATTGACAAGGGATTTGAAGGCTTATTTTTAAAAAAAGAAAAAAGGGGAAAAAGGTGTAACGGCCCAGGTTTTTCATCCCGGTCTTCCCGGTGTGCCCTAGGGGTATTTTGGTAATTTGGTCGGGCCGACAGGGCCGTTTATGTCTTTTTCCAGTTGCCAAAATTATGGGATGGATTTAAGTAGGATTGTGAAGCTTTGTGAAGGTATTTGGGCTTGGTGAGATGCAAAAGAAAATAGGGAATTAAAAGTGCATCGAATGGGTTTCGTGTCTTTGCCAATTGAGCTTCTAGGTGCTCTTGTTAATCTTTCTGCACCATCTTATAGTTAGCCTTGGTTCAAGGGAGTTTTGTTTTTTTTAGCTTAAAAGAAGAAATTGGCATTTCGAGTCTTCTTCACCAAGCATCCTCGCCGACCAAGCTTTTCGCCCATTTCTCTCTCGCTGACCAGCAATTTTCCCAAGCTTCCTCTCCCAATTCCAAGACGATTCTTGTCTCGTGCAGCCGGAGGTTCGATCGTCTTCCCGGTAAGTCTTCTTCTCCTTCTTCTTCTCCTTCATCTTCTTCCCCTGTTTTCGTTTTAGCCCGTTGCTGGCCGAGAGAGTGAAGAGAAGTGTTTGTGTAGGTTCTGGTGCAGCTAGCCGAGAGAGAGGCCATCCATCGCGCCAGATTGCCCAGCTCGTCCTCCCAATCGCGCGTAGCAGCAGGCCCGCTCGTCGCCCAGACCTCCCGAGCTTGCCAGTTCCATCGCGCCCAATCGCCCGAGCTCGCCAGCTCCACCGCGCCAGATCGACAGGTCGCTATCGCCAAGCCGAGCCCGTGCCGTGCACCAAATCTCGCCGTCTGCCTCGCGCCAGCGCGCCGTCTCAGCGCCCGTGCGTCGCGCCCGAGCGCCCGCCACCGCGTCCGTCGCGCGCCGCGCCCCCCGCCGTGCCTTCTTCTTACGTCGCGCGCCCGATCCCGGTAGCGATTACCGCCGCGCCATCGTCGCTTGTCCTGTCGCAGCCCAGCGGCGCCCAGCCCCGTGTCGCCGTGCCATGTGAGTGCTCCCGAGCCGAGCCTGCTTGTTTTGTTAAATTTAGGTTATGGTTTGTAATTATTGTTGTGCTTGTTAGGTTCTCGGTAGCTAGCTCGGGTTCGTTCGTAGCCTAGGATTTCGTGTTAATTGCCTCCCGACCAAGGTAAGGATTTCTTACCGAAGTTGTGTGGGCCCTGCGATATATTATGTGATTGCTGATTGTATGCTCGTTTGTGTTTAGTGACATGTTTAGTGATAAGTGCTCTAATCTGAATTCCCGACTAGCATGATTTCCTATGTTGTTTCTCATGTTAGTCCATGCTAGGTTGTTCCTCTCTGGCATGCTCGTATCTGTTCTTGCTTCGTAGTATTATGCTAGGTTCGTTGTATTCTTATTGATCACGTATTGCAATGTATTGGATTGTTTGATGATTGCTACGATAGGTTAGAGTTCAGGTAGATAGCATCATCCGGGCCGGGTGCATAACGAACCTTGCATCCCCGACAGGGACGTACGAGATGGAGCTCCGTCCCTGATCCCGTTAGGGACTAGCTAACCCTAACGGTGGGCCTCGCAATCTTGGGTGAGGGTGGCGGTATCGTTAAATGCCCCAGCGGTCGGGATGATGACTTGGCATTGCCTTGTCCCCGATAAGTAAGCGCGTCCTCAGCGTGTTTCGGCGGTAGCCCTTGAGTTGCCACCTGATAGGGCAAGGACGGTTTCCTGGTGTAAGCATACCACGACCCGTGCCTTAGCCTCAGGTGCGGTGGTTCAGGCTGACATAGTTCACGTGTCCAGGTCTCACACCCCTATGTCAGTGACACCGATCCAGAGATTTTGTTAGGCGTGGTGGATGGACATGGGCGACTTGCCACTAGACCCGACACCCCCATAGTTCTGCGATGCACACGCGGTGCCCCCTTACGCTCATTACAGCGCCGACCAGAGAGCTCCTCGAGATCTTGAGTTAGTGCACCTTTCATATCGATAGTAGACAGGCTGAGGCCGGGACTTGTTTCTCGTATAGGGCGTATTGTGTGGTGGATCATTCCGGACTAAGACCCTGAGTTGGCATCCGAGGTCCAAGTATGGACTTAAGCTATGTGCTCTATTCTGTGTTTATATTCATAGCTTGCATACATTCATCTAGATGACCATGTATATCGTATTGTACCCCGGTTGGGGATTCTTACTGAGTAATTCGTTACTCACCCTTTTTTTTGTGGTTTTCCACAGGTAATCGAGGTGCGAGACAGGATGGCTGAAGGAGGAGTTGTGATCATGGGGACCAGCCGTCAAACTCTGATTTTGTGTTATGACTCTTTATGTTTTTGTTTCCTCTGAATGCATGTAACCGGGCACGGAGCCATGGGATGTTTCCTGAATGTTTTTACGGATTCCAGCATCGTTGCAACTGTCGAAAGTTTTGAATGCTTTAATAAATCTCTGATCAGAGTAATCTTTTGGAAACGTATTTATCTTGAAACAGGTGCTTGGAGACAGGGACAGGTTTCAGGAAAATTTGTCTTGACTTTTAATTGAATGTTTTGAATGTTTTGTTTTAATTGGAATCCGAAAGTCATTCCTGCTTATTATCTTTAACTTTGAACGCATGCATTGAGGTAAAGTCCCATTTAGAGCCCTATTCGGGCCGGGTCTTTACAAAAGGTGTCGTCCCTAGGATTCAAAAGTGGGTGACCAGGGACACGTGGGGTTTGAGAGTTTAATAGACAAAAAAGAAGGAAACGTCACTTTAATCGATTCCTTCTCGAGACCTAGCCGCACGAGTTCCATCTTCTTCTTCTCTCATCTCCATCATCGATTCTTCCCTTCTCCATCTCCATTTCCGTCCCATCCTTCTCCAAACCCTAGCCGCACCACCATTGCTGCAAGCCCTAGCCGAGGAGAGGCTTCCCTTTATCGCACATCTCTTAGCCACAAGCAACACCAAGCAGCCGATCTTCACCATCCTTCTCTTTCTTCTTCCCGTGAACAACACCCTAGCCGAGGAGCACTAAACTGCAAGCCAAACAACCCTTAGCTGAGACCATGGAGTGTCGCACATCACCAAGCTGCCCTAGCCGAGAGCAAGCTTCCTTTGGCCGAGACCCTAGGCTTGCCATGAGCACTTGTCCTTGTCAGTTGGGTAACCTTCTCGAGCCTTGTTTATGCTTAGTCGATCCAGTTTTTGAGTTGTTTAGATAGTATTACTTATTTTTACTTCTTTATATTAATTCTAGGATCGTGTTGACTTTGCAGCAAAAGGAGCACTTAGTATTATTGTGTGTTTTCTGCTTATTTTCCAGGTAAGGATTTCTTATCGGGGTTGTGTGGGTCGTTACATCATTGATTGCATTATGTTTACTTGTTAACTTTTTGCAAGCATGTTTAGTGGATAGCTTCTATTTCTCATTCTGTTTATGGCTAGCATGTATATCTCTTGTTGACATGTTAGTACAATGCTCGGTTGTTCTTCCAGCAAGTTTCCTGATGTTTATGTTGAGCTGTTAGTATCCTGCTAGGCCCTATGTATTGAGCATGTTTGATCTGTTAGGAACGAGATGTGTTTCCTAGATAGAACTTGTCAGGTTGTCATCATCTAGAGGCTGAGAGCGGACATAACGTATCTTGTCCCCACAAGTCGGGGTCAGTGAGGACTTGTTCCTGCCCTCGGCAGTCGAGCGTGGATTAGCTCACCACACTAGCATATACCTAGTTGTAGTCTGCTAAAGCGGAACCCATCACGGGTGCAAGCCTGCCTGGGACAGTTTTTAGCTTCAAGTTGGTGGTATTCAGGCTGCTACAGTTGAGTGCCGAGGGCCTTGCACTAATTTAGATCAATGACACCGCTTCCGATTCTTTAGGCACGCGTACCTGGACTAGCATAGTTTGTCCTTATGCCCCCACATTTACGTGGTTTACAATAGCATGCGGTGTGCGCGCACACGCGTTATGCGCCTGGAGGAGAGCTCCCTCAGGCTAATGTTTATGAGTACACCACTTTTGTTCCAGTTTAGAGCGAGACATCGGGTACTCTCCCGTTTGTCATAGGAACAGCTTCCCGAGGGTAAGAGGCTCTCGAGGACATCTAGTTGGGATTGACTTTTGAGTTGATCATTTGACCGAGGGAGAAAGACCCTCGAGAATATCAGACATCTAGTTGGGATCAGCTTTTGTGTTGATCATTTGGCTGAGGGAGAAAAACCCTCAAGGATGTCATTTGGGATTTGTTAGGAGAGCCAATCATTAGGCGAGAAGTAGGAGACTTTCGAGGATTCCAGACTTGCCCCGTTAGCTTATGAGCAAAGATCT
Source organism: Sicyos edulis (assembly GCA_036507275.1). Taxonomy (NCBI): domain Eukaryota; kingdom Viridiplantae; phylum Streptophyta; class Magnoliopsida; order Cucurbitales; family Cucurbitaceae; genus Sicyos; species Sicyos edulis. The sequence goes on from CM071848.1 coordinate 27,278,587, forward strand.
ATGTTGGTAAATGTTTGCATGTATACTAGGATGCCAGATGATTCAATGTTTCGTATTGTACCTCGGTTGGGGATTCTTACTGAGTGCTTTGTACTCACCCTTATTTTATGTGGGTTTTCCACCAGGTAACTTGGGATAGCACCGGGACAGCTAGCGGAGGGAGCTGCATGATCATGGGAGCTACCGACACTCTGTTTATGTTTTGTCTTGTTATTCAGCATGTAGTTGGACACAGATTCCATAGGAGAACTTTGGCATTTTAATGTTTAAACTTTTTGTGGATGTTTTATTAAATCACTGGCAAGGACATGTTTTGTTTTAACAGGTTTTCTCAATGAATGTTTACTTGAAATAAAGGAGTTTATTGTTCCCTGTTGTGCTGTTGATTAAAAGTTTTCAACAGGGATTTTGAAATGATTTTTTTATTTACATGCATGTTGAGTAAGAACCTAGGCATAAGACCAAATGTTTGGGTCGGGTTCTTACATCTACTCTCGAGCTACAACAAAGAACTTTAACTATTGAAATTTCTTGGTTGCATACAACTTTTTTATCCCAAGCAAGGATTTCCACAAGCTTTTCTTTAAGGTAAGATCAACATTGAGTTCAAGTGGCTCAAAATTAAGCACATGCGACGGGTCAGAAATTGTGCACTGCATATGTAGTCCCTACAACTCATCAATATGTGCTATGTTTGTATATCCACTGTACATCATGATTTAAGCACATTCGACAGATCATACACGTAATGTGGGAAACATAGAAACTTGCCTAGTCATCCTAAGCGACTATTTAGTTTTTGTAACTTTGCCTAGTGCATTTTGTTTTGGAGTTACATTATTGGTTTTGCCCTAGTGGATTGCCTATATATGTATATGGAAGACTGAGACGTCATTTATGCTATGTATTTATCCGTTTTTGTTGTGTTATAGTTGTTAATCTTGTTTGGAATGTGTATATACGTATGTATTGAATCATTAGAATATACTGCCCCCCCCCCCAATATGTCCTTGTGCCCTTTATAACCTTTGACTTTTAAAAATTATGCATCGTCCCTACAATTTATGATTATGCTTTATGTTTGTACATCCACTGTACATCGTGATTTAAGCACATGCGACAGATCAATCACATAACGCACAAATAATAGAAACTTTGTCTAGTGATCCTTTGTGACTACTAAGTTTCTGTAACTTTGCCTAGTGCATTTGTTTGGGGGTTTACATCATTGGTTTTTTCCTAGTGTATTGCCTACATATGTATTTGTAAGACCGAGACCTCATTTATGCTTATGCTTTGTTTATCCATTCTTGTTGTGTTATAGTTTTACATCTTATTTGGAATGTGTATATACTATGAATTGGATTATTAGAATACATTGTTCGCTTGCACCTTTGAATATGTCTATGTGTGTAAGAACCAGACCCAAAATCGTACTAAACCTAGGTTCTTACTCAGCATGCATGTAAATAAAACAGTCATTTCAAATTCCCTGTTTAAAACTTTAAAACAACAATTCTTCGGGGAACAAAAGACTTATTAATCTCAAGTAAACATTCATAGAGAAAACATGTCCTGGCTAGTGATTTATTTTACATTCATAAATAGTTTAAACATCATAATGCCAAAATTCCCCTATGGACTCCGTGTCCGACTACATGCTGAATAATAAAAGATAAAACAGAGTACGGCGGCAGCTCCCTCCACTAGTCTTCCCGATGCAGTCCCAAGTTACTTGGTGGAAAACCACAGAAAATAAGGGTGAGTACAAAGCACTCAGTAAGAATCCCCAATCGGGGTACAGTACGAAACATAAAATCATCTGGCATCCTAGTATACATGAAAACATTTACCAACACAGATCTTTGCTCAGGAGCTAACGATGCAAATCCAGAATCCTTGGAAGTCTCTTACTTTCGGCCTAATGATTAGCTCTCCTAACCAATCCCAAATGACATCCTCGAGGGTCTTTCTCCCTCGGCCAAATGACCAACTCAAAAGCTGATCCCAACTAGATGTCAGGCATCCTTGAGGGTCTTTCTCCCTCGACCAACTGATCAACTCAAAAGTCGATCCCAACTAGATGTCCTCGAGGGCCTCTTACCCTCGGCCAAATTGTTCCTATGACAAATGGGAGAGTACCCGATGTCTAGCTCTAAATTGGAACTAGAGTGGTGTACTCACGAACATTAGCTCGAGGGAGCTTTCCTCCTGGCGCATAACGTGTGTGCGTGCACACTGCATGCTGCTTAAACTGCATAAATTTGGGAGCCTAAGGACAAACTACGCAGGTCCAGGTACGCATGCCTATAGACTCAAAAACAGTGTCACTGATCTACAATAGTCCGAGGCCCTCGACACTCAACTGCAACAGCCTGAATACCACTGACACACCCCTAAAATAAATGAAATACTGGAGTGCAATCTGACCACTTTCTGGCATAGCCAAATTAGCTTTCTCTAAGTTTTGCCTCCTTGAACTCTAACGAACGTACATGAGATAAAATATCAAACATACGAGTATAAAGATACAAAGTAAGTAGCTACCTCGAGAGGTCTAGCAGTCATCATCTAAACAAGCTAACCGTGCTGCAACAAAAAAATTATGCACCCAACTTAAAATTGAAAACATTAAGCTACATGGGTACGAACTTAGAACCATTACACCTAGGAAAAATATATAGCTCCACAGCTCGGGTAAAATGGCTAGTTCCTAGTTCCAACCGTTCAGCGAACTACATGCAAACTTTTCTTAATCTTGTCCATGCCTATTAATGTATCGCTATGATACCCAACCCAAAGAAGGTGGTCGGCACCCTCTAACCTCAATTTAATTCCCCAATAACAACTATAAAGTAAGACTTGATATACACTTTCAAGAGCATCTTCCATACTATCACCGAGCACCGTCTCCAACTCGAGGAGAAACTCATTAGCTTAGTGCGATCTTGGTATCACAAGCTCTACACACAGATAACCAATTTTCGTCCTTTCCAACACTACCGGGTCCTTAGTACACTCACTTACAAAAGAAACTAGGTCAAATGTAGGCTATCTGGGTATGTCTACCAAGTTGGCACGCTTCAGATTCAAATTATAAAGGAGTACCGCATATTCTCATGACCCAAATAGCAACGCTCTCACGCACATGTCCTTTTCTAGAACTAGACCCCTTCCCCTTCCGCTAACGAATTACTTGTGCAAAGTTGAGTCCCTGCTACGTCTCTAACTTTACTATTTATCCTATCCAAATCATGGTCATCCGCTTTTCTCACAGAAAATCGTACTTGACTTAATAAAGCTTAAGTAAGTGATGGACCTATTAGCTCGTCTAATATACATCTTAACCACCTTATCAAAGTAGGGCAACTTCTATAACATGCTTCAAATTGATCTCCTTTAAATTTCTTAAGCCCCACACACTCACTAGGATGCATAATAAATTGTACTAATCACACAACACATAAACACGTATACATATAATCATTAATACAAACTCCTTTACTACATACTAAACTTTTACCCATAACAAGAAAATACACTAAACTTACGATTACATACATGGCTTTGACCCTTCAAATAAATATAACAATAAAAATGTATGAAAACTCATTAAAGAATGGATCCTTTAGCTTCTCACAAATCTCATCAAGCCTACAAGATCACACAACAAATTCTGATCTTCCGACTCTTGTATAGATCATTCAACACCTCCATCTCTCTCGTCGCCACTGGCCATGTAATAGGACATCCATGTCCTATTCTTCGACCACTACAATAACATATTAAGCACACTAGCTAACCACACAATTCTATATAAAAATATGCTCAGGATAAGTTGCAGATTAATCAATCCACAATCACAATCAAAGTCTACAGAAACCACTCATAGCTACTTACCCAATTTAGAATTTGGGAAGCAGCAAACAAACAAACACATGCTCAACTCCTAATCTTGAAACAATCTTCTTGAAAGAGCACACACAATCAGCTTTCATGAAGGCTACAACACAAATAATTGTTTGGAAATAAGGCAAAAGAGCCAAAATAAAACCCTCATCTCAACTTCAAACAAAGACCAACTAACGTTTAAATTACACCCTAGAAACTTACTTAAAATTTCATTTACATGAGTTCTGCATAATACCCACAGAGAAAATCAACTAAAATCACCATGAAACATTTAAATCCAACCTCAAGTGACCCTTGGTGGAATTTCAGAAAATCCGAGGCCAAAACTCAGTTATTATCATGCCAAGCTATATATCAAAAGAAAGAGAGGAAGAAGACGAATTCAACGAAACAAGAATCATACAAATCCGAGTTTGGGAGCAAAAGTTATGACTTCTCAAAGTCCAACCCTTTGTAAGGAAATGACCTTCGCCCACAAAATCGTGATTAAAGAAGAAAACTCCTCCAAATTTCATCCAGAGCTGCCGCCTAAAGGATGCTGAGTCAAGGCACACATGGCATCCATTCAAAACACCTTCCTTACAATTTTTTTCCTTCTTTTCTAAATCTGGGTTTTTACAACCACCGACCTAAAGCTAAGAACCGTCTCGGGTAGGCTTGCACCCATGATGGCTTCTGCTCTAGCAGGCAACAAACTAGGCTTATGCCGGTGTGGTGAGTAAACCATGCCCGACTGCCGGGGATGGGAACAAGTCCTTACTGATCCCGACCTATGGGGACAAAATAGGTTATGTCCACTCTCAGCCTCTGAATGAATACAACCTGACAAGTTCTATCTAGGAAAACACAACTCGTTCCTAACAGATGAAACATGCTCAATACACACGGCCTAGTAGGATACTAACAAAACAACATGATACATACTGGAAGAACAACCTAGCATGGTACTAACATGTCAACAAGAAATATATATGCTAGCCGAAAACAGAACAAGAAATAGAACCTATCCTCTAAACATGCTTGCAACAAACATACAATCATCCTATCCACTAAGCATGCTCGCAAAAAGTTAACAAGTAAGCAAAAAGCAATCATCGATGTAATGCAAGGCCCACACAACCCCGGTAAGAAATCCTTACATGAAAAACAAGCAAAAATCACACAACTATAACTAAGTGCTCCTTGAGCTGGAGAGTCAACACGAACCTAGCAATTAATATAAACAAGAAAAAAATAAGTAATACTATCTAAAAAGCTCAAAAAATGGATCAATAAAACTTAAACAGGGCTCGGGAAGGCTACCCAACTGACTGGGACAAGTGCTCACAGCAAGCCTAGGGATCTCATCCAAAGGAAGCTTGCTCTTGGCTAGGGTAGCTTGGTGATCTCGACTAGGGTTTCTGTTTGCTTGGTGATGTGTGGCAACAAAGATGCTCTCGACAAGTGCTTGCGACCAAGACTATTCCTCGATTAGGGAGCTTGCAATCGGTAGCTTGGGAAGGAGATTGGCTCTCGACCACAAGGTGAGAGGAAAGGTTCGGCAATGGAGAAGGTGATGCTTGGGTGTTGCTTGTGATGTGCAGCAACCACTGGTCTCGGCTAGGGGCTGTTTGGTGCGACAACAAGTTAAGAGCAAGGAGAATGCTCTCGGCTAGGGAGGATTTGCGGTAAGAACCAAGAGGAAATGAGATGCGCCTCTCGGCTACAAGGTGAAGAACGAGAAGATGGTGAAAGTTCTTGGTCTCAGCAACGAAAAGGGGGAGTTGGCTTCGGCTAGGTCTAGGGTTTTTCGGCCAAAGAGGAAGATGAAGCTTGGAGAAAAAGAGCTTCTCGGCAATGAGTTGAAGATGAAAAAGAGAATTCAACAAAGGGAAAGGCTTGGAGGAGATGAATCAGCAAGAGGGGAAAGAGGAGAAGAGGGAACTCGTGCGGCTAGGGATTGGAATCAATCCAAAATGCGTTTCCCCTACTTCTAATCGCAAAACAAATCCCCAAATGTCACATGTCCTGACCACCCATCTTCGAATCCCAGCGAAGACACCTTTTTCTCTCCTTTTTCTTATTTTTAAAACAAGCCTCAATCCCTTGTCTTTCACCCCTTCGAGTCTCAGCAAATAATTTATTTCTTATTTTCTCTTTTAAACAAAATCCTCCAAACTCTAACCAATAGGCTTCGAGTCCTGGCAAAGGCAACTTAAAACCATAATTTTCCTTTATTAAGCAAAACCTCCAAACTTCATAAAATCTCTAACCCGAGAACCTGAAACTGAAGAAGTAAACCAAACTCAGCAAATAACAGAAACAGCCCTAAAACCTTGGTTAATCACAAAACCAGCCCTGAGGGAAAAATTACCACAATGCCCCTAAAGGCTCAATTTCCTTAACGACCCAACCGAACAACCGAAGAGATAACCGAACATACCTGGGGAAATGTAATAGAAATCTGGGCTATTACAATGTGCCTCATATCACTGCTTTTGTTGCTGAAATTATGCACCGCATATGTAGTTCCACGGCTTATCAATATGTGCTATGTTTGTACATATACTATACATCGTGATCCTACTTTGATCGAACATGATTTTTTTTTTTTTTTTTTTTTGTTCTACAAGGCAACTCCCTATAATTTTGGTGATCTCCCCTATTATTAGTATTTTAATTTTGAAATATTGTAAAATACAAAGTGGTTAGTAAGGGTTAGATTTAGTAAAAAAGAAATATTTTAAAATAAAAAGTGGTTGGTTATCCTTAGAATTAGGGGAAAATTGTTTTTTTTTTCTAAAAAAAAAAAAAATTATTCGTAGAACATGTAACGACCCAACTTCCTAAAATACTCTAATGGGGTGTTACGTGTGCATGCCAGTAAAATCCACGAAATCACTTAAATAATCAAGAGCAATTTCCAAGTAAACTTGTAAATATCATGATAGTATAGTTGATAGTTCGAAAAGCATATAAAAACGGGATTCGGGATCCCGATAGTTCAAAACAAAAGATAGTTTAGCAAGGTTTAAATTATGAAACATAAGGTTTAACACAAGTAAACCAATGCGGAAAAGAAATTGTCGACACCGTGTCCATGATCGATCCAGCTCCTAGCTTAGCCACCTTGGAACAAATCAGTACCTGAAAATGTAAGGGGTGAGTATATCGAAATATACCCAGTAAGGAGCCCCACTATGGGGTTAAGCATGTAAACAGAAACAAGTTAGAAAAATACGACAACTGAAGTTAAATGCCTCGCTCATACGTGGCCGACCCTCAGGCCGGTCACGAACAAACAACGTCAAACAACTGCGTGCACGCCGTGAGCAAGTTGGGGCTAAATGCCGAGCAATCATCTGACCAAGGTCAGAGCAAAGATCCCGAGTGAGGAGAACACATAAGTTCCCTAAACTTCGGGTCGGACACATCCCATACCGTGTTCTAAGGGGCAATCACAATTATCTCGGGGGTAGCCTAACCTCTGCCAGGGACCCGCCAAAGTGCACCAGCGAAGACAGGCACGAATGCCTCGGGTAGCCTGACCTCTGCTAGGGATATATAACGCTGTGCTCGCGGAGACATACTGTAACAGCCCAGTTTCCTATTCCAGTTTTCGAGGTGCCTTCGGGTCAAGATTCAGTTGTTTGGTTGGGTTTTAGAGCCGTTTTGACCCTTGGGGGTATTTTGGTCTTTTGGCTCTCCGGGCAGGATTTGTGGTTTTCAGGGCTTCGAGGTAGCTCCTTCCTTTGTCGAGGCTTGTTTGTTGTTGGCTGCGAGTCCTGAGGTGTTTGAGCTAGTCGGTTGGATGCTCGGTTGTGGTTTGGGCTTTGGCAAAGTATTGGTTGTTGGGTGTTTCCTTTGGGATTCGAGCCCGGTCCCTTAGTGTTGCTTTGGGAGTTGGATTTAAGTGAGTTTGATTTATTGGAAAAGATTGCTTCGGTCGGGTCTCGAAGGAGGAAGCTGGGAAATGGGATTTTAAGGTTTTTAAATGGATAAGGATGGATTTTGGATAAAAATCCCATTTATTCCCTTTTTCCCATTTTTCTTTTAGTTTTCCTTTTATTTTCTAAATTCCCATTTTTCTTTTATTTATTTTTTTTCCCAAATCTCTTGTTTTTTTTTTTCTCTCTCTCTCTCTCTCTCTCTCTCTCTCCCCGAGCCCCCCAGCCAGCCCGAGCAGCCCCTTGGCTCGCCCAGCCCCAGCCCGAGCAGCCCAGCTAGCCCTCGCCAGCCCGCTCGCCCAGCCAGCCACCAATACCCTGCTGTCAGTCGTGCCATCCCCACTTCCAGCTCGCCCGAAGTCGCCAGCCCTCGCGCCCGCGCGCCTGTCGCGTCGCGTCGCAAGCCCGAGCTCGCCTCGCCACTGGTCGCCTGTCGTCCACCAGATGCGCCGAGCCACAGACGCGGCGATGCGCGTTGCGTCGCCAGCTCGTGTCGCCCGAGCCTCGCCGCGATGTCGCCAGGTCGCGTCCCGCGCGCGTGTCGCGCCCTCGCCACAGTAGCTTGCCTAGCGCGCCAAGGCGCGCCATGCCACAAACTACCAAAGAAACTGCCCGGGCCGTCTGCAAAATGGCTCGTTTGAGTGTCAGCCGCGCCTCGTGAGTTGCTCCCGAGCCGAGCCCTATTTATTTTATTGTATTTAGGGCTATTTTATGATTATTGATGTGTTTTTTTGGCTCGATATAGGTTGCTCGGGTTCGATCGCAGTTATTTTTATTGTGTGTTGTTGCCTTCCGACCAGTAAGGATTTCTTCACGGAGTTGTGTGGGCCCCGCAATATTTTCATGATTATGCCTTGCTTGTTTGCCGATCATTATGAGCATGATAGTAATAGATCGGCTTTGATTGATTTATGCTAGCATGTTTGCTTGATTTTACATGTTAGTGCCATGCTAGGTTTGTTCTGCCAGCATGCTTATGATTCCTGTTTAAGATCGTAATATCATGCTAGGTAAATGTGATTGATGTCGGTCATTGTTTGCTAGCCAGGAATCATTGATTTTTGCTCTGTACTCTTAGATAGAGTTGTAGGGTTTGTCATCATCCAGATGCTGAGAGCGGACATAACGTATCTTGTCCCCACCGGTCGGGAGTAAAGCGAAGCATTGCTTCAGGGGTTGAGAGCGGACATAACGTACTTTGTCCCTAGTGGTCGGATATTGAGCAAAGCATAACATACCTTGCTTTTTCTCCCCCCTCCCGGCAGCCAATGAGACTTAGCTACCTCATTGGCGTATGCCTAGTTTGTAGCCTGCTAGAGCGAAACCCTGCCAACGGTGTAAGCCTGCCTTGGCCTGTTCTTAGCTTCAGGTCGGTGGATCAGGCTGCACAGATGAGGGCCGAGGGCCTCGCGCTACTGTGATCAGTGACACCACTTCCGAGTCATAGGCATGTGCACCTGGCCCGCGTAGTTTGCCCTTAGGCCCCTGCATTTACGCCGGTTGCAGAGAGCATGTGGTGTGCGCGCACACGCATTAGTTTCCAGTTCTGAGAGCTCCCCCGGGCTAATGTCGTGAGTACACTATTCCTTCCGTTAGAGCCTGACTTCGGGTACTCTGCCGTAAGTCCAGATTAGTGCAAGGGCAAGGAGGCCCTTGAGGACATTCTAGGGATCAGTGTATTCCCCCCGAGTGACAGATACCTCGGTGATGTCCAGGATTGGTGAGTGTATCCAATCCCTAGGCCGGAAGAAAGAGACTTCCGATGACTCCAAATCTTGTTTTATGAGCTCGTTGAGCCATGATTTGTGTTGGTAGCTGTTTGCTTGCATGCTTTGGTACTAGATGACTGATTATATCGTATTGTACCCCGGTTGGGGATTCTTACTGAGTAATTCGTTACTCACCCTTATTTTTGTGGTTTTTCCACAGGTAACCATGGTGCGAGACATGATGGTTGGAGGAGGAGCTGTGATCATGGAAACCCGTTGTTCAACTCTGAGTCTTATGTTTATGTTATGATTTAAATGTTCTCTGAATGCATGTAGTTGGGCACGGAGCCCTAGGGTGTTTTCTGAATGTATTTCCGGATTCTAGCATTGTTGTAAAGTTTGTATGTTTTAAATGAATCTCTGATCAAAGTAAGTTTTGTGAACGTATTTGACTTGGAACAGGTGCTTGGAAACAGGGACAGGTTCCAGGAATTGATGTTGATTTTAAATGGATGTTTTATGTTTTAGTTTTTACTTAGAATCCTAACACCGTCTTGCCAATTTTCTGTAGATTTGTAATGCATGCATTGAGGTAACGGCCTATTTTAGAGCCATTTCGGGTCGGGTCGTTACAGGTTGGTATCCGAGCTCAGAGTCATAGATTCTGTAGACTGACCTTTTGTTGTAGGTAATTTTTCCATGATCATCAGCACTTCGACAGTCATCAAGTACGCCTAAGTTTACTATTTTAAAGAAAGGGGTAAGAATTTACAATACTTTTCATCTAGTGTTTGCCTTGTGTAGAGTTGTGGAGCGGATACGAGCAGGTTCTAACTCGTTGTTGGTTTGGGCTTAGAGAGCCATCATGCCAACTTTCAGCAGTGCGAGCATTATTTAGCAGCTTGTTGAGGTATCTAGATAGATTCGGATGCCCTGGGACGTCGTCCCCGAGGGAGGCAGAGCTTAGACTCTCATTGGCCATTTGTGGCCCAGTTGTTGCTTTTCCCCTAGTGAGAGGGTGGAGGTGCTTTGTGCAGATCGCCAGTATGTTGATCGCACCCAGAGGAGCAGGACGCTTGGTATGTCCGACCAAGGAGTTGGACTGATCGTGTTGATGTTGAGGCCGCGTCCAGGGCTGTTAGGCCCGTTGGCCAGAGTTGGCCCTGACAGTTGAGTTGCCTAGTGGAGGGGGTAGAGGCTAGCGCGCCTCAGAGTGAGACTCCTTTAGCAGAGTGTGCTCCAGCCAGGAGAGATTTGATGGCAGGTCTTTAGCTATCAGAGAGCGGAGACCCAGGCGCAGTTTTTAGCGCGTAGTGAGGAGTCCCGGGCACAGATAGCCCAAATGTGAGTTTGTTTCAGCATTTTCCCCCCAGTAGCTCTTGTAGCCCCGGAGGTTCCCGGGAGGGCATGTTCAGCAGGTTTATTCAGATGAGCTTGATGGCGTTGATGGAGCCGCCAAGTTTGACAAGTGGATGCCTGTAGAGCTCGATGTTTTAGAAAGTCCTGCTGCTAGTAGTAAAGCGATTGGCGAGTTTGAATTTAGCATCCGTGTGTGTTGGGATGCCCTCTGCTGCTCGTAGGCCGAGGTGTGCTGCCTGTCTTTATTTGGTACAACAGATTGGTGGTGGAAGTCCCTTGTGAGAGGTGGACTAGCGAGTCTCCACCAGCCCTTGATTGCTTGGCAAGTTGCCGTGTTAGTGGCTTGAGGCGGATGTAGAGACATCTTTGCCCCCTTGCAAGCTCTTTGTTGTTTAACATGGTTTCCTCGAGATGTTTGGTAGAGTTGAGCACTCTTCCTTGGTGAGCTCCTAGAGTGGAGCTAGCTGCTGCATGTTGAGAGATCCGGCCAGAGTTTTGTTGAGCATCATGTGGAGATGCTAGTGTAGGTCGTGAGCCTTTGGTTTGATGAGATGCCATAGGCATAGTTGTTTGAGTTGAGCCCTTGTATGCCTAGCCAGAGTTGTTGTCACTTGAGGTAGTGACCTTGCTAGCCCCATCTGTAGTAAGATGTGGTTTTGGTAGTAGTAGCACTTGAGGTGCATTGGTTGGTGTGCCACTTTGGCACTAAGTCTGGTTCAGGCTTGAGTTTGGCTTGGGCATAGCAGATGGTTCTATGTCGTTCGGAGTTCAGCGCACTCCTTGGTGTTGTCGAGGGTTGCTGAAGAACCCTAGGTTGTGGAGAGCCTCTCCAGAGCTCAGTCAGGCCCAGCTAGTGAGTTTCAGTTGGCTAGCTGGAGGCGAGTAGTTTGTAGCCTCGGTTGAGTTGCTAGCAGTCTTGGTAGACTAGCAAGCCAGTGGTTGTTTGGAGTAGCGTCCGGATTGGTTCCGGTGCGGTGGCAAGTTGATGCTTGGTGTTGACCAAGGTGTGGTTTGGAGCTGTTAGAGATTAGTTTTTCTCGTGGGGCGAGTGGTTCGTGCCCTGTTGGTGGCTTTTCTGTTTCCAGGATGTTGAGTTGCCCCGTTTGGCATTTGGAGGTTCAGTCTGAGATGGACCCCTGTTGTTGCCCCGTGAGTTTTCGATGTTGTTGCTCTAGTGGAGCAAGACAGTGAGCGTATGTGGAGCTCTCTGTCCTTCGGTTGTCTGCTTGTAAGAGCCGTTTCCTCCTGGGAGTTGTCAGATTTCTCCCGTAGCCATAAGTTGATGGTAGAGGTGCTAGCTTGAAGGAAAAGTTTGTTGGCTGCTTGAAAGCAGTTGTTTGTCCAGTTAGGTGGACTCTTGGATGGTGTTCTAGAGGCTGCAGTAAGGGTTGTTTTGCCTCTTGTGAGTGTTGGGCCAAGGTTTGGTCCTCTTGTTGTTTCTAGAGCTAGTTCGGTTCTAGCTGGAGGGCGTTGCCCTGAGGTCTTGTTCCTAGTCAGGAAGTTTTGGGAGTTGACCCCTCCCTCGGCGGTTGAGTAAGTGTTGTTAGTTCCGAATTTGTGATCCGATCGGTTGAGTTTCCCCTTGGGTGTTGCTTCCAAGAAAGTTGGTTGCTGTTGCCTTGGGTTTGAGCAAGTCAGCGAGCGTGTGTGAGTTCGCTGCCCTTCTGGAGTTTGCTTGCTGGGAAAGTCGTTTCCCGTTTGGCAGGAGTCAGCTTAGCTCCTGAGTTGTGTAGTGGATCGAGTAAGCGCGTGATCAGCACCAACGAGAGGCCCTGCATTGTGTTGTTAGCAAGCAAGTTGTTTGTCCCCGCAAGGGCGGTGGCCTGCCAGTAAGAGTTGTTTCTTGCAAGTTGTTGGTTCTTTGGGGATTGAAGATTTCCCTTTCCCCTAGTCTCTGTGGTGGTTGAGTTGCTCCCTGGATGTCAGCCTCGAGTGTTAGCTTTCGAGGTAGTCTTGCGGATTCGTGTGGCTCAGGATCCGTAAGCTTTGAGGTTGTCGTTATCCGTTTTCCTCGTGAGGTTTCGGGAGTGGAGCTTCTGGTTGGAAGATGAGTTAGGCTTAAGCTTAAAGGAGAAGTCCTTTGAGTAGCCAGTTGGAATTTTAGAGTTGAGTTGTAGCTTGGAGGCGAGCGTTGCTCGTTATAGCTTGGGTTGAGTTCTGCTGAGCAAGCCCTTCTCGGGCTTTGCTTCTTGTTGTTGTGCGCTCGCAGTTGGCGTAGCGGAGCCTTATTTGAGTGAGTTGGCACAGAGGTGCCGTGGCTTTGGTTGGTAAAGCCGTTGAGCTGTTTTCCTCAAGGTGTTGTGCCGCAGAGAGCTACGTGATGGTTTAGTCCTTGCAGCCCGAGTTTTCCTTGAGAGGAATGTTGGTGCCCCTTGCCTCGTTAAGGCTGTAGGCAAGATTTGAGGTTCGTTGGTCTCTGTGAAGTAAGAGTAGGCTGTTTGGTTTCTGGAACCTGGGAGGTTCAGTTGTTTGGCCAGTTTGTTGTTGGGTTGAGGCTGTTTGTTAACAAACCGTGAGCTCCTGCAGGAGTTTTGCCAGGCGTGGTGTAGAGTTTTGGAGCTTGTGCCCATCTCTGAGTTTGTTGAGAGTAACACCGTAGAGAGGTGTTCGATGTTGTTGATTAGCAGGGGCTTTAGTTTGAGCCCAGTGTTTGTAGGGCCTTTTGAGATCCTTGAGCGGATCGGAGCAGTGGCCTTTCGGTTAGCTTTGCCCCGTTGGTGGCAGATTGGTTGGCATTGTGGCTTTGATCCTTTGAGAACCCAAGAGGGTTTGGTTCTCGAGGAAGGGCTAGTGTTGTCTTGGCCGAGAAGTTCAGTTGGCTGGATCAGTGGAGTTTTCCTGGAGCTGTTTCGTCTTAGGACTTTCGAGGACGAAAGTCTTAAAAGGAGGGAGTATTGTAACAACCCAGTTTCCTATTCCAGTTTTCGAGGTGCCTTCGGGTCAAGATTCAGTTGTTTGGTTGGGTTTTAGAGCCGTTTTGACCCTTGGGGGTATTTTGGTCTTTTGGCTCTCCGGGCAGGATTTGTGGTTTTCAGGGCTTCGAGGTAGCTTCTGCCTTTGTCGAGGCTTGTTTGTTGTTGGCTGCGAGTCCTGAGGTGTTTGGGCTAGTCGGTTGGATGCTCGGTTGTGGTTTGGGCTTTGGCAAAGTATTGGTTGTTGGGTGTTTCCTTTAGGATTCGAGCCCGGGCCCTTAGTGTTGCTTTGGGAGTTGGATTTAAGTGAGTTTGATTTATTGGAAAAGATTTCTTCAGTCGGGTCTCGAAGGAGGAAGCCGGGAAATGGGATTTTAAGGTTTTTAAATGGATAAGGATGGATTTTGGATAAAAATCTCATTTATTCGCTTTTTCCCATTTTTCTTTTATTTTTCCTTTTATTTTCTAAATTCCCATTTTTCTTTAATTATTTTTTTTCCCAAATCTCTTTTTTTTCTCTCTCTCTCTCTCTCTCTCTCTCTCTCCCCCCGAGCCCCCCAGCCAGCCCGAGCAGCCCCTTGGCTCGCCCGACCACCCGCGCGCCTCGCCTGCCAGTCGTGCCATCGCCACCCACTCGCGAAAGCGTCGCCCGGCCTCGCGCGCCCTCGCCTAGGCTGTCGCGTCGCCACCGAGCTCGCCACCGCTCGTCCGTGTCGCCCGGTGCGCCTTTGTCGCCGAGCACGCCGCAATGCGCGTTGCGTCGCCCAGCTCGTGTCGCCCGAGCCTCGCACAGTGTCGCCAGGTCGCGTCCCCGGGCCCGTGTCGCGCGCCCTCGCCCTGTAGCTTGCCTTGTCGTCGCGTCCCCGCAGCGCGCCCGGCTCTGCGCCCAGCGCGCCAAAGAACCCCACCGTCTGTGGCAAATGGCTCGTTCGCGTGTCAGCCGTGCCTCGTGAGTTGCTCCCGAGCCGAGCCCTGTTTATTTTATTGTATTTAGGGCTATTTTATGATTATTGATGTGTTTGTTTGGCTCGATATAGGTTGCTCGGGTTCGATCGCAATTATTTTTATTGTGTGTTGTTGCCTTCCGACAGGTAAGGATTTCTTACCGGAGTTGTGTGGGCCTGCGATATTTTCATGATTATGCCTTGCTTGTTTGTTGATCATTATGAGCATGATAGTAATAGATCAGCTTTGATTGATTTCTGCTAACATGTTTGCTTGATTTTACATGTTAGTGCCATGCTAGGTTTCTTCTGGCAGCATGCTTATGATTCCTGCTTAAGCTCGTAATATCATGCTAGGTAAATGTGATTGATGTCGGTCATTGTTTGCTAGCCAGGAATCATTGATTTTTGCTCTGTACTCTTAGATAGAGTTGTAGGGTTTGTCATCATCCGGTGAGAGAGCGGACATAACGTATCTTGTCCCCACCGGTCTGGAGTAAAGCGAAGCATTGCTTCAGGGGTTGAGAGCGGACATAACGTACTTTGTCCCTAGTGGTCGGATATTGAACAAAGCATAACATACCTTGCTTTTTCTCCCCCCTCCCGACAGCCAATGAGACTTAGCTACCTCATTGGCGTATGCCTAGTTTGTAGCCTGCTAGAGCGAAACCCCGCCAACGGTGTAAGCCTGCCTTGGCCGGTTCTTAGCTTCAGGTCGGTGGATCAGGCTGCACAGATGAGCTCCGAGGGCCTCGCGCTACTGTGATCAGTGACACCACTTCCGAGTCATAGGCATGTGCACCTGGCCCGCGTAGTTTGCCCTTAGGCCGCCGCATTTACGCCGGTTGCAGAGAGCATGCGGTGTGCGCGCACACGCGTTAGTTGCCAGTTTAAGAGCTCCCCCGGGCTAATGTCGTGAGTACACCATTCCTTCCGTTAGAGCCTGACTTCGGGTACTCTCCCGTAAGTCCAGATTAGTGCAAGGGCAAGGAGACCCTTGAGGACATTCTAGGGATCAGTGTATTCCCCCCGAGTGACAGATACCTCGGTGATGTCCAGGATTGGTGAGTGTATCCAATCCCTAGGCCGGAAGAAAGAGACTTCAGATGACTCCAGATCTTGTTTTATGAGCTCGTTGAGCCATGATCTGTCTTGGTAGCTGTTTGCTTGCATGCTTTGGTACTAGATGACTGATTATATCGTATTGTACCCCGGTTGGGGATTCTTACTGAGTAATTCGTTACTCACCCTTATTTTTGTGGTTTTTCCACAGGTAACCATGGTGCGAGACAGGATGGCTGGATGAGGAGCTGTGATCATGGAAACCCGTTGTTCAACTTTGAGTCTTATGTTTATGTTATGATTTAAATGTTCTCTGAATGCATGTAGTTGGGCACGGAGCCCTAGGGTGCTTTCTGAATGTATTTCCGGATTCTAGCATTGTTGTAAAGTTTGTATGTTTTAAATGAATCTCTGATCAGAGTACGTTTTGTAAACGTATTTGACTTGGAACAGGTGCTTGGAAACAGGGACAGGTTCCAGGAATTGATGTTGATTTTAAATGGATGTTTTATGTTTTAGTTTTTACTTAGAATCCTAACACCGTCTTGCAAATTTTCTGTAGATTTGTAATGCATGCATTGAGGTAACGACCTATTTTAGAACCGTTTCGGGTCGGGTCGTTACACATACTCTAGTGTCTCTGGGTAGCCTGACCCACGCCAGGGACCCACCAATAAAGTCACCCGACCCTGTCGGGGAGGACCAAGAGTGAGGGGAGCACACAACATCCATAAACCTCGGGTCGGGACAATGACACAGGAGTCGTGTCAGCAAGGGCATGCACAATGCCAAATAAATCACTTGACCCTGTCAGGGCGAGCCACGAGGGAGGGACTAACCACACAGAATCCCAACTCCTCGGGTGAGAGATTAAGCAAACAGAATTCCAAATGCCACGAGTAGGGGACTAACCACACAGAGTCCCTAATGCCACGAGTGAGGGACTATCACACAGAATCCCTAAACCTCAGGCAAACAGGCGCTCCGACATGCATTCCTCCACACCATCATCTGTCCAAGTGGCCTTTTCCAGTAGGTGTCGGGGTCAGGCAGGTCATGATTGCCCTCCTTCCCACGTACCAGGCCGTTGTTGTAGGTGTCCGGGTTAAGCGGGTCATGTCTGGCCCCACTTCCCACGTACACAACGGGTAAACTTGTGGAACCATGCACACAACATATGAGGTTCCACGAGTACACATAGAAAGATAATAACTAGCACTAGAATCACACGAGATCTAGCTTAGTCTAGGGGAGTGCACCAGGCCCACCCGAGGGTTGGTGCGACCCGCAACGTGTGCTCGTTGTTCCGCACACAAGGTGACACGTAGGCTTGTGCAGCCCAACCACGTGTCTTGAAGCAAAGAGGATCCATATCCTCACTCGGTTTTTAAGGGGCACTAGCGAGTCACAACATCAACAAGATATCGATCATGCAATCACGAGCCCTAAAATGTGTGAGCTAGCTACTCCTTTAGGTGGTCAACACGGTAACTGGGCCTAGCTATTCTAACGCCAACATAACATAAAATGACAACCCTTTAGGTAACGAATAGAGAAACCGAACATAATCATGGCAGCACGTGTACAGTCAAACAAGGATGGAGTCAACAACATAGAACATGCATAAACCCAAGGCAATTCAGTCAAGCAACAAGTTAAACAGATAAGCAGTTCATCGCATATACAAGCAGAGATACAATCGAGAGATGATGATACGATCACAAAATACACAACAAGAGAGATTTAACGATTTACGAGCTATACACGATCTCATGCTACCACGAGTAGAAAATAGGTTCAAATAGTGAATAACAACACCAAAGCATACATGCGCCAAGTCATCCAACAATCAATTATCGTAATTTCTATCATGCCACTATTCACATGATTTAAACCACAAAACCTGAATCATAATGAAGCTCCTTACCTTCTCGACGACTCGACCGCAACACCACGAAAACCCACGAGCTAAACGGCAACCGGAAAGGATGAAACCATAGAGCACATAAACATAAAACAACGTCAAGCATTCGTTATGGACAATCTAAACAATTCAAAAAGGGGTTAACATCATGGGAACGAAGGGAAGCTACTGCCCGAAAAAGCCTCGCCAGAGCACGGCGGCAGCAGCGCGTGGTGGCCGGTGGAGACGCATCATCACAGAACTGGCTAAGTGATACCTCGTTGGAAAGATCTCGAGCTCAAGATCACGGAACAGGTCTCATATTTGCAAACGGACTCTTCTAGCTCCCGAAAATTACAAAAGAAGAAACGGGTTTCAAAACCCTATCGCCGGAAAACTCCATGAAAACCAACAAATCTTACCTTGTTTCAAAGATCTCGACTTCCTGAGCACGGATCTAGTCTCGGAATCGCGAACAGAGCTCTCTAACTTCGTGAAACTATGAAAGAAGAAACGGGTTTCAAAACCCTCTCGCCGAAAAACTCCATGAAAACCAACAAATCTTACCTTGTTTCGAAGCTCTCGACTCCCTGAGCACGAATCTAGTGCGGAATCGCGAACAGAGCTCTCTAACTCCGTGAAACTGAGAAGGAATGAGTGGGTTTTAGGTGGTGGTGGTGGTTGTTGGGGTTGAATGAAGAAGAGAGAGAAAAGGTGGCCAAATAAAAAATATATATATATAAACAAAACCTTCTTTTGATTTAAATCCATAAACCCTAATTTAACTTTAAAACTTCAAATTCCATAACCCTAAATAACTTTTTCATTTTAGCTTTTATTACTATAAATTTCTAAATATCTTATCAAGGTGACTCATAACTTAAATCTCATGGAGCATTAAATAATATAATTAGTTTGAGATTTATTAGCATATTCAATAAAACACTAACTATACTTAAAAAGTATCTAGAGTGTTATAATATTATAAAAATAAATTCAATCAAAACACTTAGATGATTTTAGAATTAACTAGGGTGTTATAGAACACCTAAGTGAAAACTACCTAAAAGGTCATTTGGGGAGGGAAATATTCATCTCTCCCCCTTATGTGTTTTTTTAGCCGTTCATTTAAAGTTTAAAACAAATCGGCCATGACCTCTGTTTTTTCCATAAAACTAGCCATTTCCTACCATTTCCCATTGTTTTTTCGTTTGTTGTTATTCTTCCTTTTGATATTTGGGCTGAATTGTTGAACAAGATAGCGGGCTTTTGACAAACATAAATCTATTAGAATAATGGGTCAATTAGGAGAATGTCTACATTTAAGAAAATTATTCAATAAATAGCTATACTATTAAAGAGTTTAAATTTATGTCTAAATCTGAATTTCTAAAAAATAATAAATTATTAATTAAATTGTATTTGACTTTTGTACCCTCATTTTTAAATATATTATTTATGAGTTAATTAATTTTATTTTAGATTCACTTGTAAGTACCTACCAATTTTTTTTTTTTTAGTACATTTTGGGGGAGGAGGGATAAATACCGATTCTCGGGCTCGAACCCGTGACGCTGGTGTTGAACTGGTTTACAACCAAATACTGAAACCATTACGTCACTGACTCATTCGGTTTACCTACCAAATTTTAAAACTAGATGTAGTGTTTAAATTTAACAATAACTAAATTGAAAATTACAAGCACCCAAAAAAAACTTTGAACAAATAACTATATTTAAAATAAAAGTTAAAAATTTTAATCTTCAAATCTCTGCAGATCACACACCTAATACTTGAATATTATCTATCACATCTATTTTAAACACAATATATAAATGCAACGTACCTTTCTTCTGTTTCATCTTCATGAACAAATTCTTGTGCTCATTGATCACTATATTCTAGTAGTTGCCTCAGATCAGGCATTAACAAATTGAATCAGGATTAAAATGAGAAAAGGAAAACAAAAAGAAGTTTACTTTAACATAGCCAAAATATGGTATATCAAAAACTTCTCTTTTATAATGAAGAAAGGCATTGCCCAAACAACATAAAAATTGCTAAATCTTAGCACTTAAAATCAAGAAGATTCTGAAAAGGAACGAATCATGCCAAAAGAGGTAAACCCCCACATTAAAAAATGCACAAAAACAAAAATCACGAACATTCACAAAAGAACAACAACAAATGCCTCAAGAAGAACAACAATGAAAGCAAAGTTTAGAAAAAAATTGTCTTCCATTTTTTCTTCAAATTCCCGTGCGAATGGTTTCAAATTTTGAAAAAAAAAAAAGAAAAAAAAGAGAGAGAAGAGAAGGAGAAAGAAAAATTGGAAGTAGGAATGAAGAGAATTAGAAAGAAAGAAAGGGGAATAAGATGGCTCACATCAAAAGTTATTACACCAATTGATCCTTCAATCTTATTTTTTAAGAAGTTGAGCCATATTGTTGCTAGAGGTTTGAAAATCTTATTTCGAGCATGGTTGATTAGGTAGAGACCTAGAAATTTTTTTCTTTTAATCCTAAAATTGAAGAAAACTTATAAATGTTATATTTCTTAGATAGAACTCTTGTGTTTTGGATTTTAATTTTCTTTTCCTTTTTAAGTATTTTTATTAATTTAAATCTGTAATCCATTTTTACTCACGCATTTTAGGTTAATTATGATAAGTTGAATTATTATGGGATGACCAGATGATATGGGTAAGTATATATATATATTTACACACATTTATGTAGATGTTGAGGTGCTAGTGTCGTGATTTGATGCATGCATATGTATAAATATGTATGCTAGAAATTGATTTCAATCTCCTGCATCAATTATAATTAAATATTTATCTGTGTATAAAAGGTGAATTTTAAACAAACAAAAAAAAGTCCAAAAGCAAAGATGAGGCACTAGAATTCTTTTGAATTTTACAATGCTACAAAGACAGAAGTTGAGTTGTACGTAGAGCCTTGAATTAAATTACCCTTATTTGTTTTCAGATTATTATAAAGAAGTAAGTGAAATATAAATTGATTTAAACGTCTACACAATTTTGGAATGTAGAAAAATGGCACAAAAATTTGCTATATACGAAAAAATTTAGAAAAAAATGATATGATTAAAATTGTTGAGGTAAAAGATAATAGAGCAATTTGTACATGGTAACCACTAATTTCCTACTAATTTCCTTAACATCTAAATGTTGTAGGGTTAAGTGGTATGTCTCATGACATTAGTTGAGATGCGCGCAAACTAGTCTAGAAAATCATGGATATATACATACACACACACACACACACACACACACATATATATAATATATGTAAAGACAATATAGCAATTTAAAATTTGAAAATGTAGAGTTCGGAACATGTGGTACAAATTATCTTTTCTTGTGACGTTTATGGGGTGGGAGATTAACCTCTTAATTAGCTGGACATACAAGATGTCACCAGAGCTTTGTTATTAATTTGGATTTATACATATGTTTTGATATTTATCGTATATGTATAGTGGTTTGTACATGTGTTTGTATTTATATATGTAGATATACTTATATATAATGTTAGTTGATAGATATATGCATATATTTAATTATGTACCAGTATATACATTATCATGATACTGTTTAGTGATATAAAAATTTTAAGTAACCATTCTTTAAATTCAATCGATAGATAAATCACTTTCACTTCAATGATCTCTCCCATGTTTTACACTCTCATTTTGCAAGAGAACAATGATTAATCTACGGTAGGTTGTATGATTTCCAAAAGAAAATTTCTAATATTTTTCTGTACATTTAATATAAAAAGAGAATTGATCTACTTTAAATAGTGATGTTTAGCTTTAAGGTAAAATCTATTAATTTCACGAATTAATCTACATTTAAAATGGAGATAATTAAACTTGTTAAAAAAAGAAATAGAGATATTATCTAAAATAAAATCTATTTTATTTTGAGATTTTTATTTTTAAAAATATATATATTGATTGATCTATAGAAAAGCATGTATTAATTTTAGGAATTTTAAAAAATCAGATGAGGATTTCACTCCGAAGTAACGATTTTCTAAATTTAATAATTAATTAATTAGGTTGCAAGTTAAATTAAATTTAGGGATATTTTTGTAAAGAAAACATTTCTCTCACATCCTTAATCTCAAATTAGCCATCTAATTAAATGGATAAAAATGGTAGCTATTTCATAAATAACTTTGAAAAACTTAGCCATTTACTACCAATACCCTAGAATTAATTAAGAAAGGTAGGCCTTAGAATATAGGGTGAATTAGCTAAAGGGATAACTAGGTAAACGTCTTTATTTAAGAAAATAATTAAGAAAATGTCTACTCTATTTAGACTTTAAATAATGTCTTTTTTTTATTATTATGCATTAATTAATTAGTTATTATAAAAATAGTGGACTATTTTACTCTTCACACTAATTTTTATTTTTTATTTTTAATATATTAATCTAACTTTAAATTCCTAATCTCTAACAAATCGTGCAAAATTTAAATAAAAAGATTTGGAATTGACAATCTTATTTTTTTGGTCAATATTCTTTAAAAATCAAATCAATTAAACATTAGATATTAATTAAAAATTTCAAACTCCTTCTTTTTCTCCTCCATAGTCTTGGTAAAATCCCTCTGAATCCCCTGCAATTTTAGGTTTTGATGTTACAATTAAAATAAGTAAACTGAATAACGTGCTTGGCGGTCATTTTCTGTCATCATTGCCACCCCGAGATTGTGAAGCGCCACCCAGCCGTCTTAATTGAAGGCGGGTATATGAAGGGTCGTTTTAGAAAAAGCTCTAAACTCCCAATCTCTCCAGCGTTCGTGGGAAAAAAAAACCCTCACTACTTCATTGCTGAACCGCCCCTGTTGAAGATTCATACTGCAAGCATAGTTGTGTTTCCAGCCAAACCGCCCCTGTCAAACCTTCTTCCTCACACGAAACTTGAAAAAGTTGAACCATTCCTTCATGGACGCACCAAATCTACCTCTCCCCCGAAGGTTGTTACGAGTGAAACGGTCAAGGTTTTAAACTCTTGTTTTCGACTAATATCCGTGATTTTTCGGGAATTTATTTTGTTCTTCAAAATTTTAATCAATATTTTGTTGATATTTTAAATTTGATGGTTGTCTGTTATATGCGAAAATGACTATCTTATGTGAATGTTTTCGTGAAATATATAAGTCTATTAAATGTTTGCACTTCGTGGTGAGCTTGGTTTTGGGGTGGGATTTGAATCTATCTAATGAAAAATGTTTCATGATTTGTGTTCTAAACTTTCATACAATTACTAATATGTACGGCTATGTTTGATATATGTAGATCATGCCTAGTTCTCAGCGAAGGTGTTGTATGTGAAAATAACTACTGACTTTGATTTTGTATTCTAATTGTGCATATATCCACTAATATGTAAAGCTAGTGTGATATATGTAGATCATGCCTAGTTTTCTCCAATGGGTTTATATGCGAAAATGATTATTGACTTTGATTTTTGTGTCTAAACGTGCATGAAGATGTGCAAATATGTAAGGTTAGTGTGATATATGTAGATCATACCTAGTTCTCTACGAAGGTGTTATCTGCGAAAATGACTAGTGACTTTGAATATACGTGTGTTGAATGATTATGTAGAATATGTGTGGTTGATGATTGTAGTATTTTTCCATGGGCATGTGCGCTCCCTCCCTGTTTGTTAGTTGGAACTTGGTTGACTCCGATAGCAGCTGCCCTGAAAAACTGGTGGATGTGGGAGCTGCCAAAGGTGGGTTCGTTTTGAAATTCTGAAGTGATCGACTAAAATCAATGAGAATGATAGGAAGATAATCATGGATAGGAAACATTTGGTATTTTTTTTAATAGACTGATAGAAAAAACGTGGATAGGTAATAGGAAATCGTGAGATACAAATCGAGGATTTCTTTTTTATTAAGATAATTAGAATGTGGATCCGGCTGCAATTGTGAGGATTTTTTTTATTTTTTTTAAGATAATCAGAATGAGGATCCTGCCTGTAACGACCTAGATTTCTATTTCAGTTCCCCAAGTATGTTTGGTTATTTATTCGGTTGTTCGGTTGGGCCGTTAGGGAAGTTGAGCCTTTAGGAGCATTTTGGTCATTTTGCCCTCAGGACCGGTTTTGTACTTAACCAAGGTTTTAGGGCTATTTCTGTCATTCGTTTAGTTCAATTGTTTTTTGGTTGTAGCTTTCCAGAGCTAATGGTGCTTGTTGAGAAGATTGGAGGTCGTTCTGTTAAAAGAGAAAATCAAGTTTTAATTGTGTCCTTGATGGGACTCGAAGGGTGGTGGATTTGGGAGTTTGGTTTTTAATTAAAATATTAAAATATTAAAATAAGAAATAAAGTGTGTGTTTGCTGGGATTCGAAGGTGTGATCATCAAGGAATTTGGAAGCTTATCTTAAAAAGAAGAAAAAGGAGGAAAAAAGGTGTTGTTGTGGGGACTCGAAGTCGGGTGGCCAAGAACTCGTGCCTTTATGGCCTTCTTTGATCGACCAACCTTTACGATTCTCTTTTGGCGTTTGCGAATTATCCAACCCCCTTGCGATTCCTCTCTTCTCCCTTTCTCCTCCATCTTGTCGAGACCTTCGAGCCCTCATTCCCTTTGGTTTTTACCGATCTCTCCTTTTCCCTTCTCCATTGGCAATTTCATCCTCCATTCTTCTTGTAGTCGAGAGCTCCACATCACCCTCACCATCTCCATCGCAAATCTTGCCCTAGCCGAGAACACCAAGCTCTCCCATTGCTTCCGTAAACACCCTTGGTCGAGAGCTCTTCTCTTTCTCAATCACCAATTGTAAGCCTGACGAGGAGTAGCCTTCTTTTTCCATTCATTCCATCTTGCCAAGAGCCTCCTTGCAGCCGAGAGGGACACCTTATTGCAGTAACCAAGCTAGCCAAGGACACCCTAGCCGCAAGCTCATCCTAGCCGAGACCTTGGAGTGCCGCACATAGCCAAACAACTAGCAACCCTAGCCAAGAGCTCCATCTTGCTACCCTAGCCGAGTGCACCAAGCACTCCCTTGTGCACTGCTGAGAGCTGTTCTTCTCGGTTTGGGTAGTTCCCGAGCCCTTTGTCTTTTATGCTTAGTTGTTAGATAGCTGCTAGTTTTAATATGAGTTGTTTATATTATTTCTTAGGTTATGTTGACTCTGTAGCTCAAGGAGCACTTAGATATTGTTATTGTTTCTACTTGTTTTCCAGGTAAGGATTTCTTACCGTGGTTGTGTGGGCCCGGCGTTACATCGTGATTGCATTCTATGTACTTGTTGACTGTTTGTGAGCATACTTAGTGGATAGGGTGTTGTTTTTTTATTGCAAGCATGTTTAGTGGAAAGGTTCTATCACTTGTTCTGTTTTTTGCTGGCATGTACTTTTTTGTTCGACATGTTAGTACCATGCTAGGTTGTTCTCCAGCATGCATCCCGATGATTATGATTGAGCTATTAGTATCCTACTAGGTTTCATGTGTTGAGCTTGTTTGATTTATTAGGACGATATGTGTTTTGCTAGATAGAACTTGTCAGATTGTCATCATCCAGAGGTTGAGAGCGGACATAACGTATCTTGTCCCCACAGGTTGGGATCAGTGAGGACTTGTTCCCGCCCCCGACAGCTGAGTGTGTTTTAGATCACCATCCCAGCATAAGCCTAGTTTGTAGCCTGCTAGAGCGGAACCCGTCACGGGTGCAAGCCTGCTCGGAGACAGTTCTTAGCTTTAGGCTGGTGGTACAGGCTGTTACAGTTGAGTGTCGAGGGCTTCGTATTGTTGTTGATCAGTGACACCGCTTCTGAATCTTTAGGCATGCTTACTTGGACCGGCGTAGTTTTTCCTTAGGCCCCCACATTTACGCAATTTACAGCAGCATGCGTTGTGCGCGCACACGCGTTATGCGCCGGGCGGAGAGCTCCCTTGGGCTAATGTGCGTGAGTACACCAGTTCCGTTCCAGTTTATAGCTAGACTTCGGATACTCTCTCGTTTGTCTTAGGAACAGCTTGGCCGAGGGTATGAGGCCCTAGAGGACACCTAGTTGGGATCAACTCTTGAGTTGATCATTTGGCCGAGGGAGAAAGACCCTCGAGGGTGTCTGACATCTAGTTGGGATCAGCTTTTGAGTTGGTCATTTGGCCGAGGGAGGAAGACCCTCGAGGATTTCATTTGGGATTGGTTAGGAGAGCCAATCATTAGGCCGGAAGTAGGAGACTTTCGAGGATTCAGAACTTGTACCGTTAGCTCGTTGAGCAAAGATCTATGTTGGTAACTGTTTGCATGTATACTAGGATGCCAAATGATTTAATGTTCCGTACTGTACCCCGGTTGGGGATTTTTACTGAGTGTTTCATACTCACCCTTATTTTCTGTAGTTTTCCACCAGGTAACTTGGGACAGCACCAGGACGGCTAGCGGAGGGAGCTCCATGATCATGGGAGCTGCCAACACTCTGTTTTTCTGTTTAAGTCTTTTATTGTTTTGATTCAGCATGTAGTCGAACACGGAGTCCGTAGGATTTGCATATGGAACCTGATACTGTATTTTGATATTGTGTTTCTGGATGTTTTTAAACTATACTCTGGCTAGGGTTACTATTTGAAAGATCAAAACAATAAAAGAATATGGAATATGGAATATGGAATTAATAATTGAAAGATTTTCTCTTGTATTTGAATATCAATCAATGATTAAAAAAGAAGAAGAAAAATATTTGTCAATGAATTGGGTGCACCGTATAAATGCAAAATAACGAGTGTGGAGGAAAAAACATGGATAAAATAAACTCACATGACATGAAACAATGTCATAGAGTTACACAGAAACGAACGAAACAGCTTACCTGACGGCAAAACTCCTTGTCACGATGAATAATGGATGTGTATATGGCTTCTCACGGCATGCTTTTCTGGCAAAAACACATGCTCCATGAAAGACGAGGTTGTCTGCTTAACATTCTCATGAAATTGAAAGGATGTGGTAACTCGGAGATGAAAAATGTGTTGGTAGAGGGAAAAGTATTAATTTCGATTTTCTATTTAAAATTGTAAATCTATATAAAAAAATTGGGTATTTAGTTATTTATATACTAAAATAAAATGAAGATAAATTTTGTATTAAATCTTGATATTATCTTATTTTTTGAGATTACAACATTTAGGGGAGGGGAGACTCGAACCCAAGACCTCTGAGTCATTAGATGTACATTGATGTCACTTGAGCTACTGCTTTATTGGCTTGATATTATCTTATTTAGGTGAAACAAATACGTACTACTCTATCTACAAAAATATGGCATTTAAGTTAGATTGCATTTTGGGATGAATTAGAAAAAATCTACGTTAAACTTTTGAAATCTCAAAATTCATATAGAAATAAAATTAAATCTTGAAGATGAAAAAAAAAAAAAAAATCTCTTAGGTCCCGTTTGATAACCATTTGGTTTTTCGTTTTTTGTTTATGAAATTTAAGCCTATTTCTACTCAAATTTCTTACCATATGCCCCATCTTTTCTACCATGTATCCATATTTCGTTAAGAAAGTAGGTGAATACTAACCAAATTTAAAAAACAAAAACAAGCTTTTTGAAGCTACTTTTTTTGTTTACAAATTTTGGTTTTATTTATTAAAAGATAGGTAAGATGTAGATATCCAAATAAGGAAAAATGTATAGTGAGGTAGTTTGTTGTAGGCTTAAATTTCATAAACAAAAAACGAAAAACAAAATGGTTATCAAACGGGGCCTTAATTAAAAGTAGGAAAATAGTAGTGTATAACAAATTTTTTAGAAACAAATAATCAAATGTCTACATTATCCAACTATTTAAATTTATGTCCTTTTCGTAAAATGAGTGGGAAAGAGGAAATTTTTGTTCCGAAAATATCCTCAATTTATCCGTATTTTCAAATGAATTTTATTTAATATTTAGTTACTGAAATCAAATGATCCCCTAAATTAAGGATTAATAAACTTTATTTAATATTCAATATTTAGTTAATGAAATCAAATGATCCCCAAATCAAGCATTTGTGGATTTTAAGATTTTACGTTGGCTGCCATTAAAGTCTCTCCTCTTTCTCCTCTTCTTCCACACATACGATCTAAAATTCCTGTCATACAAAAATATTTCTTCAATTT
Source organism: Sicyos edulis (assembly GCA_036507275.1). Classification (NCBI taxonomy): domain Eukaryota; kingdom Viridiplantae; phylum Streptophyta; class Magnoliopsida; order Cucurbitales; family Cucurbitaceae; genus Sicyos; species Sicyos edulis. Next base: position 27,306,476 of record CM071848.1, read on the forward strand.
TTCCAAAATGGTGCAACAACCTTATAGTAGATGAATTTCATGGCAAACTTTTGGGCTCCCAATCACCAGCCTTAAATCACATTGTCAATGGATTTCGTGGACAAGTGTGATTGCCAATGACCGGTCTAATGTTGCCAAGAAAGACTACAGTAAGTTTTTGCTTGTGTATGAAAAATTTAGATTCAATTTCTTACTGTGTTCTGTTTGACGCCTTAATTTTTTAAGGAGGGTTTTGATTAGGTTGTGTTTATCCGAATTTGAAATAACTTACATAATTATTTGTAACGGCCCGGAAATTTCATCCCGGTCTTCCCGGGTCGCCCAGAGGCATTTTGGTAATTTTGGTCGGGCCGACAGGGCCGGTTATGTAATTGTTAATTGCCGGAAAAATTATGAGTCGATTTGAATGGGATCGGGAATTTTGGTGAAGGCATTTGGGCTTGGAAAAAGGTAAAAATAAATAGGGAATTAAATAGCGCGTCGGGTGAGATTCAAGCCAAGGACAGGCTGCAAGCTAAGCAAGGGGCGCTGCCAGCCGAGCCACTGAGCGTGTTTGTTAACTTAATCGCGCGATCTTGTATATAAGCATGTTTTCGTGCGTTTTATTTAAAAGTAGAAAATCGCCCGATTCCTTCCCCATTTCTTCTTCTTCTTCTTCGCGAATTCCCTCCGACCGACTACGAATTCCTCCCTCGCCGACTTCAATTCGTCGGTTTTCCTTCTCCAAATCGAAGCTGATACTCGAGCATCTGGTGAGTCATTCTCTCTTCTTCTCCCTTCTTCTTCTTCTTCTTCATTTTTACCTCTGTTACGGGCTGTTCCATTTCCGGCCGAGTCGAGGTGATTTGAGGTATGGGTTTTGTGCAGCTAGTGTAGGGGAGTTCGCCATCAACAAATCGCCCGTCGAAACCTCTCGGATCGTTCGTTTTTTGTTCTTCTCCATCGCCCCTGTTCGTGCGCAGAAACAGAGCCCCTGTTCGCCCCTGTTCGCCGAGCTCGCATGCGCAGAAGCAGCCCAGCCGCCGAGCCTCGCCGCACACCGTCACGTGCCCGCGCGCGCGTCCTCGCCAGCTCCGTGTCGCGTAGCATCGCCAGCGCCCAGCCGAGCCGCGTCGCCATCTGTAACGGCCCGGAATTTTCATCCCGGCCTTCTCGGGAGGCCCAGGGGCATTTTTGTAATTTTGGGTCGGGCCGGTTTTGAAATTTAAAATTGCCGGAATAATTACGAGTCAATTTGAATAGGATCGGGATTTTTGGTGAAGGTATTTGGGCTTGGGAAAGAGTAAAATTAAATAAAGAATTAAATAGCGCGTCAAGCAGGAATCGAACCAGGTAGTGTCGCATGCTAGGCGCGAGAGGGCACGACCAGTAGAGCCACCGCGCGCGTTTGTTAATCTAAACGCGCGTTCTATTATATAAGTCTGCTCGTCCCCTGTTTTGGATTTAAAAGGCAGCTCGCCCGAGCTTCACCCCATTTTCTTCTTCTTCTTCCTCGCGAAAACCCCCGACCGACAGCCAAGTTCTCCCGATCTCTTCCTTCTCCAGCCGTGTTCGACCAAGTCTTGCCTCCAATTTGAGGTCGTCTTCCATCCCCGAGCAGCTGGTAAGCTTCTTTTTCACTTTTCTATAAAAAAAAATTCCGTTTTCTTCTCCCTAGTATCGATTCCGTTCATCGGCCGAGTTGAGGCGATTTGAAGTATGGGTTTTGTGCGGCTAGTGTAGGGAGTTCTTCTTCAAAGAATCGGCGTCGAATCCCGTGGATTGCTTGATTTTGACCTTATTGTTCGCCCATGTTCGCTCGCAAAAACAGAGCCCTGTTCGTCGAGCTCGCCAACAGCCGTCTGTCCGTCCGTCCGTCATAGCGCTCGCCTCGCCCAGCTCTGCAACGCGTCGCCCGAGCCCCTGCTCGCCGAGTCGTGCCAGCGCGAGCGCCCCAGCCGAGCTTTTGTTCGCCCCTGCATCACCGCGCGCGCGCGCGCCGCCGTCCGCCTGCGCCCGTCGCACGCGCACCAACGCGCCCACGCGCCCATTTCTGCGCCCAGTAGCGCCGCTTATCGAGCCCCGTTCTTTGCCCGTTAGTGCAATCGGCTCGTTAAATCGTCGTTCGTCGTGCCTCGTGAGTTGCTCCCAGCCGAGCCTCATTTATTTTATTGCATTTAGGCCTATTGTGTGATTTTTGTGATGATTGATAGGTTCCGTGTAGCTAGATCGAGATTGTTCGCGACTTAGGATTTCGTGCCAAACCGTCCCCGACCAAGGTAAGGATTTCTTACCGGAGTTGTGGTGGACCTGCGATATTATATGTGATTGTTGATTGATTGCTTGTTTGTGATTATTGACATGTGTAGCTAGGTGCTTCAATCTGAATTCCCGGTTAGCATGATTTCTTGGTTAATTCTCATGTTAATCCATGCTAGGTTGTTCCTTTCTGGCATGCTCGTATCTGTTCCTTGCTTCGTAGTATCATGCTAGGCTCGTTGTATTCTTATTGAGCACGTATTGGATTTTATGGAATTGTTTGATGTTTGCTAAGGGCAGGTTAGAGTTGCGGTAGATAGCATCATCCGGACTCGATGCATAAAGTACCTTGCATCCATGGCGGGGGACGTCGAGCAAGTCATTCCGTCCCCGACCCCGTGTGAGGGATTTGCTAACCCGAGCGGTAGGCCCCGCAATCTTGGGTGAGGGTGGCGGTCGTTAAATGCCCCAACCGTCGGGATGATGACTTGGCATTGCCTCGTCCCCGATAGTCGTCGGCACGTCCTCGGCGTATTCGGCCGTAGCCCCGATTGCCACTGTTAAGGTAAGGGCGCTTCACGGTGTAAGCCTACCACGACCGTTCCTTTAGCCTCAAAGCGGTGGTTCAGGTGACATAGTTTACGTGTCCAGTCTCACACCCCTATGTCGGTGACACCGATCCAAAGATTTAGTTAGGCGTGGTGGCCCGGACATGGGCGACTTGCCTCTGGACCCGGCACCCCCATGGTCTGCGATGAGCACGCGGTGCATGCTTACGCTCATTACAACGCGATCGGAGAGCTCCTCGGGATCTTGAGCTAGTGTACCTTTCGTCGACGATGAGACAGCCGAGGCCGGACTTGTTTCTCGTATAGGGCGACTTATGTATTGGGTGTGTGATGATTTTATTCCGACTAAGCCACCGAGTTGGCATCCGAGGCCCAAGTGTGGGCTAAGCTATGTGCTCTATTATGTGTTATATTCATAGCTTGCATACGCTCATCGAGATGACCATGTATATCGTATTGTACCCCGGTTGGGGATTCTTCTTGAGTAATTCGTTACTCACCCTTATTCTGTGGTTTTCCACGAGTAATCGTGGTCTTGTGACCGGATGCACGAAGGAGAAGTCGTGATCATGGGGCCCAGTCTTCCAACTCGATTTTTGTATTATGACTCTCGTGTTTTTGTTTTCCCCAGAATGCATGTAGCGAGCACGAGCCCTAGGATGTTTGTAAATATTTGTGGATTCCAGCATGTTGTATCTGAACAGGTTTTGAATGGCTTTTAGTAAATCTCTAATCAGAGTAAACTTTGGAAATGTATTTATCCTGGAATAGGTGCTTGGAAACAGGGACAGGTCTCAGGGAAAATGTCTAGTTTTTAAAGGGGTTATTTTGAATGTTTTGTTTTAATTGGAATCCGAAATCATGTCTGTTTAAATGTCTTTTACTTTGAATGCATGCATTGGGGTAAGGGCCCATTTAGTGCCCCATTCGGGTCGGTCCCTTACAGTTGGTATCAGAGCTCAGAGTCATAAATTTTGTAGATTGACCTTTTGTTGTAGGTCGTTTTCCCATGATCACTAGCACTCCGACAGTCATCAGGTACGCCTAAGTTTACTATTTGTTGTAGAAAAAGGGTTAAGAATTTACAATACCTGTCATCGAGTGTATGCCTTGTGTAGTGTTGTGGAGCGGAGACGAGCAGGTTCTGACTCGTTATTGGTTTGGGTTTAGAGCGCCATCATGCCAACTTCCCGCAGTGTGTGATGTATGTTGTGGCTTGTTGTGGTATCCAGATAGTTTCGGTGGCCCTGGGACATCGTTCTAGAGGGAGGTAGAGATTGGACTCCCATAGGCCAACTGTGGCCCAGTTGATGGTTTTCCCCTAGTGAGAGGGTGGAGGTGCTTTGCCTTGGAATGCCACTCCAAGAGAGGAGTTAGCTGTGGTTGTGTTGATGTGGATGTTTGTGGAGCAGGTCCCCGTGTGGACTAGCCTGGGTAGCTCAAGTGTTGATCTTGAGCCTTGATAGATTATTCGGTTGCCCAGAGAGTGGTTGCAAGTTGGTAGCCTCGAGGAGGTTGATGAGGCATCTTAGTGCTTCTGTGAAGTGTTGTTGTTTGCGACCCGATGGCGGAACCACAGTAGTTAAGGGTGCGACAAGCGATGTTCTCTGAGGACGGGATCCGTTGGTGTTTTCCTCAGTGGTTTGATAGAAGTGAACACTCTTCTTTTGGTAAGCCCTAGAGTAGGGCTAGCTGCTGCATGTTGAGAGAGCCGGCCAGAGTTTGTTGAGCATCATGTAGAGATGCAAGAGTAGGCCGTGAGCCTTTAGCTTGATGAGATGCCTTAGGCATAGTTGTTGGAGTTGAGCCCTTGTATGCCGAGCCAGAGTTCGTGTCACTTGAGGTTGTGACCTTGTTGGCCCCGTTGTGGTAAGATGTGGATTTGGTAGTAGTGGCACTTGAGGTGCATTGGTTGGTGTGCCGCTTTGGCACTAAATCTGTTCAGCTCGAGTTTGGCATGGGCATAGCAGATGGTTCTATGCCGTTCGGAGTTTAGCGTACTCCTTTAGCCTTGGATCTATTTATGGTAGTTGCACCTGTGTAGGTCGTGCAAAAGGGCTAGTTCAGTGATGATCAAAAGATTTCAAGCGAAGGGATGTTCGAAAGGAGCCTTTTCCCAGTGTTACTGGAGGTTGAGTAAGTCAAGCTGGTTGTTGGTTGGTAAGTGTTAGTGCGCGTGCATCTCACGCTAGTGTTAAGGCCAAGAGATCTTTGTGGTTGGTAGTGCGGTCAACTACCTTCGAGTGCCTAAATCTCAGGAGAGTTGAGCATCGTAGAAGCAAGTTTGGGTCCAGTTGAGAGACCATGAGTTGGATGCCTATGAGGTGAGTAGGATGCCTTGTGAGAGGAGTTGGATGTCTTATGGGTAAGCACCCTTGGTAGAGGCTTGGTATAAAGTAAGTTTGGTTTGGCATGGTTATGCTTTGGTAGAGCAAGGTTGCCACAGCTTCGAGCATCGTGTGGAAATGGAACTTTGGGTGTTCCGTTGATTGGTTGTATCTCTGCCAGGAGCTAGTGTGGCTTTTGGGAAAAGCATTTGTTAGTCTTGGATCGCTAAATGAAGGTTGGGAGTTATGCACACAAGTGTGTTTGTGTGGTTCGTTCTGTGGCGAGAGTTCAGATCCATGTAGGATTTGCTTTGGGGATCTCGTGCTCAGTTCTTGGAAAAAAAAAAAAAAAAAAAAAAAAAAATTGGACTCAAGGTGGAGGTTGTAAGGCTTTAGTGAGGAGGGTAAGGATACCATGCTCGTGGTATCAGGATGTTGCTTAGGTAAGATTTGTTAAGTGGACCTAAGCTTGGTTGGCGGATCTTCTTGTTGATCGTCATGACGGAGAGAGTTGTTCGGATCCTTCCTTGGGTAGAAGTTATGTTGTGGTTGATGTCTGAGTAGGAGGATGACGCATTCGGTAGCGTTTCGGGTCCTCTTGGTTCCCAAGGAGCTGGAATTGGCCAGCATGGTTGTGTTGCTGGAAAATGGAGTTGTTGTTTGTTCAGGCAGTTGGTTGTTAGTCCGTTAGTTGGCAGTGGGTGTCGAGGGTTGTCGGAGAACCCTAGGTTGTGGAGAGCCTCTCTAGAGCTTAGTCAGGCCAAGTAGTGAGTTGCAAGTTGGCAAGTTTGGGCCGTGTAGTTTGTAGCCTCGGGTGAGTTCTTTGGCGATCTTGGTAGCCTAGCAAGTGGTATTTGTTTGGAGTGGAGTCCGATTGGTTCCGGTATGGTGACAAGTTGATGCTTGGTGTTGACCAAGGTGTGGATTGAAATTGCTAGAAGTCAGTTTGCCCGTGGGGCGAATGGTTCGTGCCCTGTTGGTTGTCTTCTGTTTCCGAAAAGTTGAGAGTTGCCCCGCTGGTATTTGGAAGTTCGGTTCGTGGTGGACCCTGTTGCTACCCCGTAAGATTTTGATCTTCGGCTTTAGTGGAGCAAGACAGGTGAGTGTAAGTGGAACTCTCTGTTCTTCTGTGGTTTGCTCGTAGGAGCTGTTTTCTTTCTTTGGGTTTGGCGGAGTTACTACCGTCGGTTTGTTAAGGACTTTTCCGCCATAGCCTCGCCCCTCACTCGTCGGCGAGGAAGGGTGTCGAGTTTGTTTGGGACGGTAGGTGTGATGAGAGCTTTGCGGTGCTCAAGCGCGCTTTGACTTCAAAGACTGTTGGCGATCCCGGAGGGGACAGTGGTTTCGTGGTTTACTGGCCGATGCTTCCAAGTTCGGGTTGGGTTGTGTGTTGATGCAAAGACGGGAAGGTCATTGCTTATGCTTCCCGTCACCGGAAACCATATGAGCGTAACTATCCGACTCATGATATGGAGTTGGCGTGATGGTGTTTGCAATCAAGAATTGTAGGCATTACACCGTATGGTGAGCGGATTCGGATGTTTTCCGATCACCAGAGCCTCAAGTATCTGTTTACTCGAAAGGAATTCAATATGAGGCGGAGGAGATGGTTAGAGTTGGTGAAAGATTATGATCATGACAGTTTGTACCATCCGGGTAAAACAAATGTTGTAGCCGATGCTTTGAGTAGGAAGACGTCGCACTCATGCAGTGTTGTTGAGTCCCCACCCAGTTGCGGCGAGAGTTTGAGCGGGGTGAGATTGCAGATGTTGTTGGGTGAGGTTCTTGCCAGAGTGGCTCAGTTGGATGATCCGACCATCGATTAGACAAATGGATTATTGATAGTCACCGAGTGACTCCGCACTTAAGAAATTGGGTGACAGAGTTAGTAATCGATGAACATTTTGACTTTGTATATTCACGAGACATGGGGTGACGACGTGATCGAGGCCGGTTGTGTGTTCCGGATGTTGCGGGATTGCGAGCGAGTTGCTCTCGAAGCCCACAGATTCTCCGTTTGCTTGGCACCCCGGGGTACCAAGATGTATCAAGATCTTAAGCGAGACATTACGGTGGATGGGTATGAAAAGAGATGTGGCGAGAATTTGTCAATCGATGTCTCACTTGTCGCCAAGTGAAGGCACCCGAGCAGAGACCACCGGCCGGTTTGTTGCGGCCGGCGAGTGTACCTCGGTGGAAATGGGAAGAGATCTCCATGGACTTTATTTCGGTTTGCCGAGGACTCGAGGAAGTTCTCTCGATTTGGGTGATAGTCGATCGATTGACTAAGAGCGCACACTTCATTCCCTGAGAGACACTTATACCGTGGAACAATGCAGGCGCAGCTTGTTTTTGGAACAGATTGTTCGTTATCACGGTGTGCTGTGAGGATTGTGTCGGACCGTGATTCGAGGGCTTGTGTGTTGGATTTCCAGCAGGTTGGGACAAGTACCATGATCGATGGAGCTTGCATATAACAACGATTATCGATCGGCGATCTGATGGCTCCATTTGAGGCTTTGTATGGTAAGCGTGGCCGATCTCCCGTGTTCGGGAAGAGGTTGGTGATAGGCGGTTTTTGGTCCCGAAATTACTGCGCTTGACCGATGATGCCGTGCGAGAAGATTAGAGCTCGTATGTTGACAACTTTCGGAGCGCGCATGAGAAGAGTTATGCCGATGTTCGACGTCGGGATTTGGAGTTTGAGGTTGGTCAACATGCTTTCTTGAAGGTCGCACCGATGCGAGGTGTTTTGAGATTTGGCAAGCGTGGAAAGCTGAGTCCCCGTTTTGTTGGTCCGTTTGAGATTCGGAGAGGGTCGGCGGGTTGCTTATCGTTTAGCCTTGCCTCCGTCATTGTCGGCGCAGCGCACGTATGTATTTCATGTATCAATGTTGAGGCAAGATGCGTCTTGGACCGCCGCGCACATTGTGGATTTTGAGCCTTTGCACCGAATGAGGATTTGAGCTTGAGGAAAAGCCGGTGGGAATTCTTGCCTTTGAGACAAAGACAACTGCGTAATCGTGAAATCCGGTGGTAAAGGTTCGATGGAGGAGTCGAGTTTAGAGGAAGCCACTTGGGAACGGGAGGATGAGATGAGATTGCGATATCCCGAGCTGTTCGAGCTTTAAGTGACTTTCGAGGACGAAATTCTTGTAAGGGGGGAGTATTGTAACGGCCCGAATTTTCATCCCGGCCTTCCCGGAGGCCCAGGGGCATTTTTGTAATTTTGGGTCGGGCGGTTTTGAATTTAAAATTGCCGGAATAATTAAGAGTCAATTTGAATAGGATCGGGATTTTGGTGAAGGTATTTGGGCTTGGGAAAGAGTAAAATTAAATAAGGAATTAAATAGCGCGTCGGCGAGGAATTGAACCAGGGCCGTGTCGCATGCTAGGCGGAGGCACACACCAGTAGAGCCACCGCGCGCGTTTGTTAATCTAAACGCGCGTTCTATTATATAAGTCTGCTTCGTCCCTGTTTTGGATTTAAAAGGCACTCGCCCGAGCTGCGCGCCCCATTTTCTTCTTCTTCTTCCTCGCGAAAACCCCGACCGACACACCAAGTTCTCCCGATCTCTTCCTTCTCCAAATTGTTCGACCAAGTCTTGCCTCCAATTTGAGGTCGTCTTCCATCCCCGAGCAGCTGGTAAGCTTCTTTTTCACTTTTCTATCAAAAAGAATTTCGTTTTCTTCTCCCTAGTATCGATTCCGTTCATCGGCCGAGTTGAGGCGATTTGAAGTATGGGTTTTGTGCAGCTAGTGTAGGGGAGTTCTTCTTCAAAGAATCGAGCGTCGAATCCCCGTGGATTGCTTGATTTTGACCTTATTGTTCGCCCCTGTTCGCTCGCGAAAACAGAGCCCCTGTTCGTCGAGCTCGCCGTCATGTCCGTCGTCGTCCATGCAAGGCCTCTCGCCTTCATGACTCGCGCAACGCCGCCGCCCGAGCCCTCGCTCGCCGAAGTCGTGCCAGCCCGAGCGCCCCAGCCGAGCTTCGCCGCCACTCTCAGATCACCGCGCGAGCAGCCGCGCCGTCCGCGCCAAAGATGCGCACCCAACGCACCCACGCACCCATTTACGCCCCAGCGCCCATCGAGCCCCGTTCTTTGCCCGTTCGTGCAATCGGCTCGTTCGTGCGTTCGTCGTGCCTCGTGAGTTGCTCCCGAGCTGAGCCTCATTTATTTTATTGCATTTAGGCCTATTGTGTGATTTTTGTGATGATTGATAGGTTCCCGGTAGCTAGATCGAGATTGTTCGCGACTTAGGATTTCATGCCAAACCGTCCCCGACCAAGGTAAGGATTTCTTACCGGAGTTGTGTGGACCCTGCGATATTATATGTGATTGTTGATTGATTGCTTGTTTGTGATTATTGACATGTGTAGCTAGGTGCTTCAATCTGAATTCCCGGTTAGCATGATTTCTTGGTTAATTCTCATGTTAATCCATGCTAGGTTGTTCCTTTCTCGGCATGCTCGTATACTGCTCCTTGCTTCGTAGTATCATGCTAGGCTCGTTGTATTCTTATTGAGCACGTATTGGATTTTATGGAATTGTTTGCTGTTTGTTAAGGGCAGGTTAGAGTTGCAGGTAGATAGCATCATCCGAGCCTGATGCATAAAGTACCTTGCATCCATGGCAGGGACGTCGAGCAAGTCATTCCGTCCCTGGACCCCGTGAGGGATTTGCTAACCCGAGCGGTAGGCCCTGCAATCTTGGGTGAGGGTGGCAGACTGTTAAATGCCCCAACCGTCGGGATGATGACTTGGCATTGCCTCGTCCCCGATAGTCGGCACGTCCTCAGCGTATTCGGCCGTAGCCCCTGATTGCCACCTGTTAAGGTAAGGGCGGCTTCCTGGTGTAAGCCTACCACGACCGTTCCCTTAGCCTCAGGTGCGGTGGTTCAGGCTGACATAGTTTACGTGTCCAGGTCTCACACCCCTATGTCAGTGACACCGATCCAAAGATTTAGTTAGGCGTGGTGGATCGGACATGGGCGGCTTGCCTCTAGACCCGGCACCCCCCATGGTCTGCAGTAGCACGCGTTGCATGCTTACGCTCATTACTGGCGCCCGATCGGAGAGCTCCTCGGGATCTTGAGCTAGTGTACCTTTCGTCGACAGAGATGAAGCGGTGGTAGGGACTTGTTTCTCGTATAGGGCGACTTATGTATTGGACTGTGTGATGATTTTATTCCGGACTAAGCCACCGAGTTGGCATCCGAGGCCCAAGTGTGGGCTAAGCTATGTGCTCTATTATGTGTTATATTCATAGCTTGCATACGCTCATCGAGATGACCATGTATATCGTATTGTACCCCGGTTGGGGATTCTTACTGAGTAATTCGTTACTCACCCTTATTCTGTGGTTTTCCACAGGTAATCGTGGTGCGCGACCGGATGCCTGAAGGAGGAGCTGTGATCATGGGGCCCAGTCTTCCAACTCTGATTTTTGTATTATGACTCTCGTGTGTTTTTGTTTTCCCTTGAATGCATGTAGCCGGGCACGGAGCCCTAGGATGTTTGTAAATATTTGTGGATTCCATAGATGTTGTATCCGAACAGTTTTTGAATGGCTTTTAGTAAATCTCGATCGAGAGTAAACTTTGGAAATGTATTTATCCTGTAATGTGTGCTTGGAAACAGGGACGTTTTCAGGAAAATGTCTAGTTTTAAAGGGTTATTTTGAATGTTTTGTTTTAATTGGAATCCGAAATCATGTCTGTTTAAATGTCCTTTACTTTGAATGCATGCATTGGGGTAAGGGCCCATTTAGTGCCCCATTCGGGTCGGTCCCTTACACCATCGCCCTGCTCGCCCGCACGCACCAAGACGCCTCGCTTGCCATGCGCATGCGCCATGCGCAGCGCGCCGCGCCAAAGACGCCCATTCCTGCGCCCAAATGCGCCAGCCCACCAGTTCTTTGCCCCGTTAATCGCGTTAAATCGCGCCTCGTGAGTTGCTCCCGAGCTGAGCCTTGTTTATTTTATTATATTTAGGCCTATTGTGTGATTTTTGTTGTGATTGATAGGTTCTCGATAGCTAGTTCGGGTTTCGTTCGCAATTTAGGATTTCGTGTCAAATCGTCCCCGACCAAGGTAAGGATTTCTTACCGGAGTTGTGTGGACCCTGCGATATTATATGTGATTGCTGATTGATTGCTTCTTTGTGTTTATTGACATGTGTAGCTAGGTTCTCTATTCTGAATTCCCGATTAGCATGATTTTCCTGATTAATTCTCATGTTAATCCATGCTAGGTTGTTCCTTTCTAGCATCCTCGTATCTGTTCCTTGCTTCGTAGTATCATGCTAGGCTCGTTGTATTCTTATTGAGCACGTATTGGATTTTATGGAATTGTTTGCTGATTGCTATGGCAGGTTAGAGTGGCAGGTAGATAGCATCATCTGGGCCGGGTGCATAAAGTACCTTGCATCCACGACAGGGACGTATGAGATGGAGCTCCGCCCTGATCCCGTTAGGGAATAGCTAACCCTAGCGGCTGGCCCCGCAATCTTGGGTGAGGGTGGCAGACTGTTAAATGCCCCAACCGTCGGGATGATGACTTGGCATTGCATCGTCCCGGTGTCGTCGGCGCGTCCTCGGCGTGTTCGGCCGTAGCCCCGATTGCCACTGTCAAGGTAAGGCGGCTTCTGGTGTAAGCCTACCACGACCCGTTTCTTAGCCTCGATTGCGGTGGTTCAGTGACATAGTTTACTTGTCCAGTCTCACACCTCTATGTCGGTGACACCGATCCAAAGATTTAGTTAGGCGTGGTGGATCGGACATGGGCGGCTTGCCTCTGACCCGGCACCCCCCATGGTGCAGAGCACGCGGTGCATGCTTACGCTCATTACAACACGACCGGAGAGCTCATCGGGATCTTGAGCGGTGTACCTTTCGTCGACGACGAGAGAAGCGCCGAGGCCGGACTTGTTTCTCGTATAGGCGACTTATGTAGTGGATCGTGTGGTGATATTATTCCGGACTAAGACCTTAAATTGGCATCCGAGGCCCAAGTGTGGGCTAAGCTATGTGCTCTATTCTGTGTTTATATTCATAGCTTGCATACTCTCATCGAGATGACCATGTATATCGTATTGTACCCGGTTGGGGATTCTTCTTGAGTAATTCGTTACTCACCCTTATTATTCTGTTTTTTCCACAGTAAACCAAGTTGCGAGAGACAGAATGGTGAAGGAGGACTCGTGATCATGGGGCTCGATCATCAAACTCGATTTTGTGTTATGACTCTTTATGTTTTATTTTCCCATGAATGCATGTAGGCTGGGCATGAAGCCCTAGGATGTTTTCTCAATATTTTGTGGATTCCAAAGATTATTGTATTTAGACATGTTTTGAATGATTTTAAGAAATCTCTAATCGGAGTATACTTTGGAAATGTATTTATCTTGGAACAGTGCTTGGAAACAGGGGGCGGATCCGTCGAAATTGTCCATTTTAAAGGGGTTATTTTGAATGTTTTGTTTTAATTGGAATCCAAATCATGTCTGCTTAATGTCCTTTACTTTGAATGCATGCATTGGGGTAAGGGCCCATTTAGTGCCCCATTCGGGTCGGTCCTCTTACAGTTGGTATCGAGCTCGAGTCATAAATTACAGTAGATTGACCTTTTGTTGTAGGTCGTTTTCCCATGATCACTAGCACTCAGGCGGTCATCAGTGCGCCTAAGTTTACTATTTGTTGTAGAAAAAGGGTTAAGAATTTACAATACACATCATCTAGTGTATGCCTTGTGTAGTGTTGTGGAGCGAGACGAGCGGTGTTCTCACTCGTTATTGGTTTGGGTTTAGAGCGCCATCATGCCAACTTCCCGCAGTGTGTGATGTATGTTGTGGCTTGTTGTGGTATCCAGATAGTTTCGGTGGCCCCGGACATCGTTCCAGGAGGGAGGTAGAGATTGGACTCCCATAGGCCAACCGTGGCCCGATTGATGGTTTTCCCCTAGTGAGAGGGTGGAGGTGCTTTGCCTTGGAATGCCACTCCAAGAGAGGAGTTAGGCGTGGTTGTCTTTGATGTGGATGTTTGTGGAGCAGGTCCCCGTGTGGACTAGCCTGGGTAGCTCAAGTGTTGATCTTGAGCCTTGATAGATTAATTGGTTGCCCAGAGAGTGGTTGCAAAGTTGGTAGCCTTCGAGGAGGTTGATGAGGCATCTTTGTGCTTCTGTGAAGTGTGGTTGTTTGCAGCTAGTAAGCCAGAACCCTGTAGTTAAGGGTGCAGCAAGCAGTGTTCCCTTCGGACTGGATCCGTTGGTGGTTTCTTCAGTTGTTTGGTAGAATTGAACACTCTTCTTTTGGTGAGCCCCTAGTCTAGGGCTAGTTGCTGCATGTTGAGAGAACCGGCTAGAGTTTGTTGAGCATCATGTGGAGATGCAAGAGTAGGTTGTGAGCCTTCAGCTTGATGAGATGCCTTAGGCATGGTTGTTGGAGTTGAGCCCTTGTATGCCAAGCCAGAGTTCGTGTCACTTGAGGTTGTGACCTTGTTGGCCCCGTTGGTAGTAAGATATGGTTTTGGTAGTAGTGGCACTTGAGGTGCATTGGTTGGTGTGCCGCTTTGGCACTAAATCTGGTTAAGGCCTGAGTTTGGCATGGGCATAGCAGATGGTTCTATGCCGTTCGGAGTTTAGCGTACTCCTTTAGCCTTGGATCCGTTTATGGTAGTTGCACCTGTGGAGGTCGTGCAAAAGGGCTAGTTCAGTGGTAATCGAAAGATTTCAAGCGAAAGGATGTTTGAGAGGAGCCGGAGCCTTTTTCCCAGTGCTACTGGAGGTTGAGTAAGTCAAGCAGGTTGGCGGTTGGTAAGTGTTAGTGCGCGTGCATCTCACGCTAGTGTTAAGGCCAAGAGATCCTTGTGGTTGGTAGTGCGGTCAACGACCTTCGAGTGCCTAAATCTCAGGAGAGTTGAGCATCGTAGAAGCAAGTTGGGTCCAGCTGAGGGACCATGAGTTGGATGCCTATGAGGTGAATAGGATGCCTTGTGAGAGGGGTTGGATGCCTTATGGGTAAGCACCCTTGGTAGAGGCTTGGTATAAAGTAAGTTTGGTTTGGCATGGTTATGCTTTGGTAGAGCAAGGTTGCCACAGCTTCGAGCATCGTGTGGAGATGGAACTTTGGGTGTTCCGTTGATTGATTGTATCTCTGCCAGGAGCTAGTGTTGCTTTTGGGAAAAGCGTTTGTTAGTCTTGAATCGCTAAATGAAGGTTGGGAGTTGTGCACACAAGTGTGTTTTGTGTGGTTCGTTCTGTGGCGAGAGTTTCAGATCCATGTAGGGTTTGCTTTGGGGATCTGGTGTTCAGTTCTTGGGAAAGTTGGACTTCAGGAGGATGTGGTAAGGCTTTAGCGAGGTGGTAAGGGTACCATGCTCGTGGTATCAGGTTGTTGCTTAGGTAAGATTTGTTAAGTGGACCTAAGCTTGGTTGGCGGATCTTCTTGTTGATCGTCATGACTGAGAGAGTTGTTCGGATCCTTCCTTGGGTAGAAGTTATGTTGTGGTTGATGTCTGAGTAGGAGGATGACGCATTCGGTAGCGTTTCGGGTCCTCTTGGTTTCCAAGGAATTGGAGTTGGCCAGCATGGTTGTGTTGCTGGAAATAGGAGTTGTTGTTGTTCAGGCCGTTGGCTGCTAGTCCGTTAGTTGGCAGTGGGTGTCGAGGGTTGCCGGAGAACCCTAGGTTGTGGAGAGCCTCTCTAGAGCTCAGTCAGGCCAAGTATTGAGTTGCAGTTGGCAAGCTGGAGCCGTGTAGTTCGTAGCCTCGGGGGAATTGCTGGCAGTCTTGGTAGCCTAGCAAGTTAATATTTGTTTGGAGTAGAGTCCGGATTGGTTCCGGTATGGTGACAAGTTGATGCTTGGTGTTGACCAAGGTGTGGATTGGAATTGCTAGAAGTTAGTTTTGCTCGTGGGGCGAATGGTTCGTGCCCTGTTGGTTGTCTTCCTGTTTCCAGGAAAATTGAGAGTTGCCCCGTTGGTATTTGGAGGTTCAGTCCGTGGTGAACCCCTGTTGCTACCCCGTGAGATTTTGATCTTGTTGCTTTAGTGGAGCAAGACAGTGAGTGTATGTGGAGCTCTCTGTTCTTCGGTTGTCTGCTCGTAGGAGCCGTTTCTTTCTGGGTTTAGCAGTTTGCTGCCGTCGGTTTGTTAAGGATTTTTCCGCCATAGCCTCGCCCCTCACTCGTCTGACGAGGAAGGGTGTCGAGTTTATTTGGAACAGTAAGTGTGATGAGAGCTTTGCCAGGCTCAAGCGCGATTTGACTTCAGCACGATGTTGGCGATCCGGAGGGGACAGGTGGTTTCGTGGTTTACAGCGATGCTTCCAAGTTTGGGTTGGGTTGTGTGTTGATGCAGCACGGGAAGGTCATTGCTTATGCTTCCCGCCAGCTGAAGCCATATGAGCAGATCTATCAGACTCATGATATGGAAATGGCAGCAGTGGTGTTCGCACTGAAGATTTGGAGGCAATACTTGTATGGTGAGCGGATTTAGATGTTTACTGATCACCAGAGCCTCAAGTATCTGTTTACTCAGAAGGAGCTGAATATGAGGCAAAGAAGATGGTTAGAGTTAGTAAAAGATTATGACTGCGAGATTCTGTACCATCCGGGTAAAGCCAATGTTGTAGCCGATGCTTTGAGTAGGAAGACGTCGCACTCCGCGGTGTTGTTGAGTTCCCAGCCCAGATTACGGAGAGAGTTTGAGCGGGCTGAGATTGCAGTGTTGTTGGGTGAGGTTACTGCCAGAGTAGCTCAGTTGACAGTCCAGCCATCGATTAGACAACGGATTATTGATAGTCAGCTGAGTGACCCCGCACTTAAGAGATTGGGTGACAGAGTTAGTGCTGATGGAGATTTTGACTTCGTATATTCACCAGACAGTGGGCTGACGTACAGAGGCCGGTTGTGTGTTCCGGATGTCGCAGGATTGCGAACAGAGTTGCTCTCAGAGGCCCACAGTTCTCCGTTTGCTTGGCACCCCGGGGGTACCAAGATGTATCGAGATCTTAAGCGAGACATTCGGTGATGGGTATGAAAAGAGATGTTGCGGAGTTTGTCACCAATGTCTCACTTGTCGACCAGCGAAGGCACCCAGCAGAGACCAAATGGGTTTGTTGCAAACACGAGAGTATACCCAGTGGAAATGGGAAGAGATCTCCATGGACTTTATTTCTGATTTTCCGAGGACTCAGGAAGTTCTCTCGATTTGGGTGATAGTCGACCGATTGGCTAAGAGCGCACACTTCATTCCGGTAGAGACACTTATACCGTGGAACAATGCAGCGCGATTGTTTGGATCGATTGTTTGTTATCACGTTGTGCTGTGAGGATTGTATCGGCCGTGATTCGAGGTTCACTTCTCGTTTCGGAGCGCTCGAAGAAGGGGTTAGGCACCGAGTGCGCTTTCAAAGATGACTTTTCACCTCGCAACCGATGGGATGGATCGAGAGGGTGAATCGATTCTCGAGGATATGTCGAGGGCTTGTGTGTTGGACTTCCCGCGCGATTGGGACCAGATGCACATATCGATGGAGTTTGCATATAACAACAGTTATCAGTCGACGATTCAGATGGCTCCATTCGAAGCTTTGTATGGTAAGCGTTGCCGATCTTCTGTGTTCTGGGAAGAGGTTGGTGTCAGGCAGGTTTTGGGTCCCGAGTTGCTGCAGTTGGCCAATGGTGCCGTGCAGAAGATTAGAGCTCGTATGTTGACAGCTCAGAGCAGACAGAAGAGTTACGCCGATGTTCGGCGTCGGGATTTGGAGTTTGAGGTTTGGCAAGCGTGGAAAGCTGAGTCCCCGTTTTGTTGGTTCGTTGTGATTCCGGAGAGGATCGGCAAGGTTGCTTATCGGTTTGCCCTGCCTCCGTCATTGTCAGCAGCGCACAGTGTTTTTCATGTTTCGATGTTGAGACAGCACGTGCCGGATCCGTCGCACATTGTTGATTTTGAGCCGTTGCAGCTGAATGAGGATTTGAGCTTCGAGGAGAAGCGAGTGGGGATTCTTGCTTTTGAGATAAAGACACTGCGTAATCGTGATATCCGGTTGGTAAAAGTTCAGTGGAGGAGTCAGAGTTTAGAGGAAGCCACTTGGGAGCGGGAGGATGAGATGAGATTGCAGTATCCCGAGCTGTTCCAGTCTTAAGGGACTTTCGAGGACGAAAGTCTTATAAGGGGGGAATATTGTAACAACCCGAAAATTTCATCCCGATCTTCCCGGGTCGCCCAGGGGCATTTTGGTAATTTTGGTCGGGCCGACAGGGCCGGTTATGTAATTGTTAATTGCCAAAAAAATTATGAGTCGATTTGAATGGGATCGGGAATTTTGGTGAAGGCATTTGGGCTTGGAAAAAGGTAAAAATAAATAGGGAATTAAATAGCGCGTCGAGTGAGATTCGAGCCAAGGACGCGCTGCAAGCTAGGCAAGGGGCGCTGCCAGCCGAGCCACTGGGGTGTTCGTTAACTTAATCGTGCGATCTTGTATATAAGCGTGTTTTCGTGCGTTTTATTTAAAAGCAGAAAATCTCCCGATTCCTTCCCCATTTCTTCTTCTTCTTCTTCGCGAATTCCCTCCGACCGACGGCGAATTCCTCCCTCGCCGACTTCAATTCGCCGGTTTTCCTTCTCCAAATCGAAGCTGATACTCGAGCATCTGGTGAGTCATTCTCTCTTCTTCTCCCTTCTTCTTCTTCTTCTTCATTTTTACCTCTATTTCGGGCTGTGCCATTTCTGGCTGAGTCGAGGTGATTTGAGGTATATGTTTTGTGCAGCTAGTGTAGGGGAGTTCGCCATCAACAAATCGCCCGTCGAAACCTCTCGGATCGCTCGTTTTTGGTTCTTCTCCATCGCCCCTGTTCCTGAGAAGAAACAGAGCCCTTGTTCGCCCTCGTCGCGAGCTCGCATGCGCGAGCGGCCCGGCCGCCCGACCTCGCGCCGCCGCCGTGACACCGCCCGCTCGCGCGTCCTCGCCAGCTCCGTGTCGGGTAGCATCGCCAGCGCCCAGCCGAGCCGCGTCGCCATCGCCCTGCTCGCCCGCACGCAGCCGCACGCCCCTGCTTCGCCCGCGCGCCCGCCGCGCGCAGCCAGTGCCCCATCACGCCTATTCCTGCGCCCGGTCGCCCAACCACCAGTTGTCGCCCCGTTCGCATAATCGGCTGTTGTTTGTGCGTTAAATCGCGCCTCTTGAGTTGCTCACGAGCTGAGACTTGTTTATTTTATTATATTTAGGCCTATTGTGTGATTTTTGTTGTGATTGATAGGTTCTCGATAGCTAGTTCGGGTTTCGTTCGCAATTTAGGATTTCGTGTCAAATCGTCCCCGACCAAGGTAAGGATTTCTTACCGGAGTTGTGTGGACCCTGCGATGTTATATGTGATTGCTGATTGATTGCTTGTTTGTGTTTATTGACATGTGTAGCTAGGTTCTCTATTCTGAATTCCCGATTAGCATGATTTTCCTGATTAATTCTCATGTTAATCCAAGCTAGGTTGTTCCTTTCTAGCATGCTCGTATCTGTTCCTTGCTTCGTAGTATCATGCTAGGCTCGTTGTATTCTTATTGAGCACGTATTGGATTTTATGGAATTGTTTGCTGATTGCTAAGGCAGGTTAGAATGGCACGTAGATAGCATCATCTAGGCCGGGTGCATAAAGTACCTTGCATCCACGACAGGGACGTATGAGATGGAGCTCCGCCCTGATCCCGTTAGGGAATAGCTAACCCTAACGGCTGGCCCCGCAATCTTGGGTGAGGGTGGCAGACTGTTAAATGCACCAACCGTCGGGATGATGACTTGGCATTGCCTCGTCCCCGACAGTCGGCACGTCCTCAGCGTGTTCGGCCGTAACCCCTGATTGCCACTTGTTAAGGTAAGGGCGGCTTCCTGGTGTAAGCCTACCACGACCCGTTTCCTTAGCCTCAGGTGCGGTGGTTCAGGCTGACATAGTTTACGTGTCGTGTCTCACACCCTATGTCGGTGACACCGATCCAAAGATTTAGTTAGGCGTGGTGGATCGACATGGGCGGCTTGCCTCTAGACCCGGCACCCCCCATGGTCTCGGCAGTGAGCACGCGCGGCATGCTTACGCTCATTACGGCCCGACGGAGAGCTCCTCGGGATCTTGAGCGCTGTACCTTTCGTCGACGATGAAGAGACAGTGAGGCCGTGACTTGTTTCTCGTATAGGGCGACTTATGTAGTGGATCGTGGTGATATTATTCCGACTAAGACCTTAAATTGGCATCCGAGGCCCAAGTGTGGGCTAAGCTATGTGCTTTATTCTGTGTTTATATTCATAGCTTGCATACGCTCATCGAGATGACCATGTATATCGTGTTGTACCCCCGGTTGGGGATTCTTACCGAGTAATTCGTTACTCACCCTTCGTGGTTTTTCCACAGTAACCAAGTTGCGAGAGACAGATGGTCAAGGAGGAGCTGTGATCATGGGGCCCAGTCTTCCAACTCTGATTTTGTGTTATGACTCTTTATGTTTTATTTTCCCCTGAATGCATGTAGCCGGGCACGGAGCCCTAAGATGTTTTCTGAATATTTTGTGGATTCCAGCATTTTTATCTGAACAGGTTTTGAATGGTTTTTAGTAAATCTCTGATCAGAGTAAACTTTGGAAATGTATTTATCTTGGAACAGTGCTTGGAAACAGGACACGGAGTTCCAGAAAATTGTCTAGTTTTTAAAGGGGTTATTTTGAATGTTTTGTTTTTAATTGGAATCTGAAATCATGTCTGTTTAATGTCCTTTACTTTGAATGCATGCATTGGGGTAAGGGCCCATTTAGTGCCCCATTCGGGTCGGTCCCTTACATTATTTCTCCATATTTGAGAAGTTAATAGAAAAAATAAAATAAAAACTGCATTTAAAAGTTATTTTTAATTTTTTTTTATCAAACTTGTTTTCACTAAAATGAATTTGAGATTATTTATAATCCTTATTAGATTTTTTTTTTTTTTTTGTAAACTCATTCTCTCTCTTGCATTGAGATTCATGCCATTTTTCTTCACTAACAGTTATCTTTTTGGTTTTGTAGCTCAATCATCTATGTAAGTTGAAATTCAATGACATCTCCCCATTCTCGGCATAATCGTCTATTCATCACTATAGAACCTCACGCCAGAAGACGCTTCAACGCCGAGTCCTTCCAACCAATGACGTTGCAACAACCTTATACTGGTGGTGCCACACACATATCACTGACTAAGCCTTACTTTGCCCGATGAGATATTTTTTCGCAACACAGAGATGTATAGTTGATATGTATAATGATTTTTCAAGTTGCATATACAAAAACTTACAACGTTGTACTCGTTCACACATGGATGTATAGTACAAAAGTTCTAAGCCATCCAACGTTTTCTTGTACAAAGCCGAATCTAAAAAATGCAAAATAATAACAATGGAAGAAAATAGTGATGTATAGGGATATAGAATGGACTTTCAAGCGCATGTACAACAACAATTGTATCGTGGAAAATTTGTACTAATATACATGCAAATGTATAATATATTAGTTGGGAAGAATATGTATGGTGGAATGTTGGCTTAATTTTCTCAATCTTAGTATTAAGTGTACATAATTATACACTTTCATCTGCCAACTACAATCGACGTAGATGGAAAAGGTCATGCACAGGTATGTTGATTTTTTGTTTTTATTCAAGTTTTAATTAAAGTATTATTCTATCATTATTCTGCATTTACATCCCAAGATGTAAGAGGAAGTAAGCATCTATAATGAACATTGAAATACTGTTTTGAGTTTTTTTAAAAAAATTAATTTCTTTTTTTATTAATCTGTTGCTGATTTCCAAAATTGTGAATTAAAAATTCACCGATTCTTTTATCCATGATATTTGCTTCTTATTTTTTAAAACAAAAATTAGATTTGGTTGTTATTAGATAATCTAAATTTAAATATAGTAGATTTTATTTTTAGGTGGTTATTAAAATTATCTAAAATAAAATTAATTAACTCCTAAAAAGGTAATTAATTGCAAGGGTACAATAGTCCATTATAACATATTTAATTATTTAAAAAATCTAGAAAATTGAATTTACACATTTATTTTAACTCGGTACGAGTCTACTAGAGTAGATATTTACTTAATAAGTTTGGTTAAGGTGGCTATTTCCCTAATTCACCCATATATCATATATTTAATTTTTTAACTATCTAATTTTTTCAAGGTGAATCTTAATTCTTATAATATTAATTGTTAACAAATATTTCCTTTGATATCTATTTAATTATTTTTTAATTAGTCGATTTATGTCAACATGTACATGTATGTAGGAACAAGTATTTGTGTAAATAAAGACGATGTACAAATATGTAACGAGAAGTAGAAAGAAAGGCTAAGAGAATTTACAAAATGATTCATTCAATTTGACATACATCTATTGTTAAGAGAAATTTTATTCAAGATTTAATAAAAGATATGATGCAAAGAATTCTTTGAATTCTACGATACAATACAATTCTTCAACTTGTCACTATTTGACATAATAGGTCTTACCCTTACAATCATCTGAAATATTTGAGTCTTACATCTCGTATGTATTGATACAATTTTAACTAGAATGCACCAGTCCGTACATAATACTCGCAAACTATGGTATATTTATTGTACATCATGTCTTCACCTAGAGTAAAGAATTTTCCTTTATTTGATCCACCTTGTAGAAGGAGACGCTCGAGATTGTAGAACATACTATTTTAGACGTTTTGAGATATACATCTATGTATACATTAGTACAATTTCCAGCAAGAATGTTGCGGTTGTTGATCCTAACCCCCTTCTCGAACATGTTACAACATTTGTCGAGACATATAACAAGTGACGGTCTTCAATTTTTTTTCTAAAGGATTGGGCGATGAATACTTGGAATGAACTTCAAACTTCACCTTCTTCATTAGAAAAAATGCAATCGACCCCCTTGTTCACCCCGCTATACACTATTGTATAGATGCTCCAAAATTCATAAATAAGTATTTGAACCAATCATCATAGTCAACTTCCTAAGCAATATAGCTCTCTACTTGATAGAAACAAATTAAATGTTAGTTGATGTTGATATATACTTTTACATACGTTGTTGATAAATTTAAAATATACTTATCGTTGTCCAATTGATGTAAATATAGAAAGTTAATTGAACGAGAAATAGATCAAAACAAGAATATTAAGGTACATACTCTAAACATATCTTTTATTGCTTTGTGTCAACCCTATATATGAAGATTAATTCATCTTCTTGTTGGGAATAAACACTATTCTAATATGGATCAATTATTCCCTCTCTTATGTTCCTAATGAAAAATCAGCAAGCATATAGCATGGTAGAAATATCAAGCACAACACAACGATTTTAACGTGGAAAACCTCCTCAAGGCGAGGAGTAAAAACCACGGACCAAGTCGAATCTCCACTATAATCGATAATGGGCTACAACAAGTTCTCTCTAGTTACAACTAGAGGTATACAACACATAACAACTCAAGATAAACTAATCTTGGCAACAAACAACACAAATCAAGAGAGATAAATAGAAAGATCTCACAAAAATGTGGAACCGAATCGCCACTGGAATCTGGCTGTAGAAACCTCCAAATCCGATCTCCACCGTTCAGATTGAAGACCCTCGTGTCAAGAACACGCTGTCTAAATTTCAGCTCGATCCAACGGTGCAATCGATCGGAAACGCCAAAATACCGAAGCTGGGCAGAAACCTCTTCTCCTCTCTATTTACTTTCTCTCTCTAGGTTGTTTCTCTCTCTGGCTGCTGATTTCCAGCTCTCCCTTTGTTGTGTTCTTGTGTATTCTGTCTACCAAAGTGACAAAATGCACTTTAAAACACTTAGCCCTAATGGGCTTTATTTGATGGGCCTTCACAATGTGAATAAAAACCCAACAAATCTCCCCCTATTCACTGTGTGGAGGAACTTGCCATTCCCGCAGCGGAACGACAAAACTGAAGCTTCTCTCTTGGTAGATTCTTAGTCAGCATATCAGACCCATTATGATCTGTATGTACCTTCTCAAGCTCAAACAAGCCATCATTCAATGCATCTCTCATCCAGTGATACCTCACATCTATATGTTTAGTTCTGGAATGAAATGTAGAGTTCTTACCAAGATGAATAGCACTTTGGTTGTCACAGAATATCACATACCGTTGTTGCTTGAAGCCAAGCTCATGTATAAACTGCTTCATCCACAACATCTCTTTGCACGCTTCTGCTGCAGCTATATATTCTGCTTCTGTAGTAGAAAGTGCAACGCACTTCTGTAGTCTTGACTGCCAAGACACTGCACCACCTGCAAACGTCATCAAATAACCCGAAGTAGACCGTCGGTTATCTAGATCTCCTGCCATATCTGAATCAAGTATAGCTCATAAGCAAGGGCTTTCCACTTCCAAATGTGAGCTTCAAACTGGAAGTGCCTCTCAAATATCTCATGATGCACTTGATCGCCTCCCAATGTTTGTTTTCTGGATTGGACACAAATCGACTAACAACTCCAACAGCATGAGCAATATCAGGTCTAGTACTCACCATGGCATACATCAAACTCCCAACTGCTGAAGCATATGGGACTTTCCTCATTTCTTCCTTCTCTTTATCATTAGAAGGACTCTGTTTGTTACTCATTTGAAATGATCGGAAAGAGGAGCTAACAACTTTAGCTTTGTCCATGTTAAATCTTTCAAGCACTTTCTCTATGTATTGCTCTGTGACATATATAACCTCTTGGATGCTCTATCTCGAACTATTCGAATTCCAAGAATCTTCTTTCTTTGGTCCCAAATCCTTCATGGCAAAGGATTTGCTCAACTGCTTTCTTCAACTCACAATTCTAGAAACATTCCTGCCAACAATCAAAATGTCATCAACATAAAGCAATAGTATCACAAAATCATCATTAGAAAATTTTTGTACAAAGACACAATGGTCAGAAGTAGTCTTTTTGTAGCCTTGCTCCCCCATAACTGACTCAAACTTCTTGTACCATTGCCTCGGTGCTTGTTTCAATCCATAAAGGCTTTTCTTCAACTTGCACACAAGTTTCTCTTTGCCTTTCTCTTCAAAACCCTCAGGTTGTTCCATATAGATTTCTTTATCTAAGTCTCCATGAAGAAATGCAATCTTAACATCCATCTGCTCAACTTCTAAGTCAAGGCTAGCTGCCAAACCCATAACAACTCGAATCGAAGACATTTTAACAACTGGAGCAAAAATTTCATCAAAGTCAATACCCTTTTTCTGACTAAACCCTTTAACAACTAGTCTCGCTTTATAACGCGGTCTTGAGGTGCTTTCTTGTTGTTTCACTCGATAAACCCACTTATTTTTTAGTGCGGTTTTCCCTTTAGGCAATTTAACAAGCTCAAAAGTGTGGTTCTCATGTAAAGATTTCATCTCATCTTTCATTGCATCAATCCACTCTCTTTTGTGCTCATCTTCTATAGCCTCTTCATAACTCTCAGGTTCTCCCCGTCGATCAATAACACATATTCATCAGTGAGAATATCTTGTTGGTAGCGACGATCTCTCGATAGACCTTCTGAGTGGAACATCTATAGGAACTTCAGCTTCTGACAATTGTTCCTGAATATCATCATCTACCTCAACATGTTCATCACCTTCTATCTCATCTGAATTAACAAACTGATCATTATGAATTTCATTCTCAATGCATGTAGAAGGTTGTGCCAAAGGAACTCAGTATCTAAGTCAATCGAGATCATCACTAATCTCGACTCTGTTTCATCGTTTTATTAATGTCTTGTAAGGTTTGGTCTTCAACAAACACAACATCTCGACTTCTAATAAGCCTTTTCTTCACTTTGGATCATACAACTCAGTAGCCAAACTCATCTTGACCATAGCCAAGGAACACACATGGTCTTGTCTTTGCATCAAGCTTCGATCTCTCATCTTTAGGAACATGAACGAAAGCTTTACAACCAAAGACGCGAAGATGACTATAAGATATGTCCTTTTTGACCAAATTCATTAGGGACTTCATTTCCCAAAGGAACACATGGTGTGAGATTTAGAACATGTACAATCAGTATTCAATGCTTCACCCCAAAACATTTTGGCTAATCAGTGATGTGAAAGCAAACATCTCACTCTTTCCACCAATGTCCTATTCATTCTCTCACCAACCCATTTAGTTGAGGAGTCTTAGGAGGCGTCTTTTGATGTCGAATACCATGATTTCTGCAATACTCATCAAAAGGTCCAATATACTCTCCTCCATTATCGGTCCCGATGCACTTCAACTTTTACAGTTTTCTCTTTCAACAAGGGCATGAAATCATGTTTAAACACTTGCAACACCCGATCTTTGGACTTCAAGGTATAAACCCAAGTTTTTCTTGAGTGATCATCTATAAACGTCACAAAGTAGGACGCACCTCCAAGTGTTTTTATTTCATCGGACCACACACATCGAATATACTATGTCAAGTACTTCTGGTCTTCTTAAAGGTTGGGATGCTTTAAAAGAAACTCTTGTTTGCTTTCCCGCTAAACAATGCTCACATCTCTTCAAGGTCACATTCTTTACCCCAGAAAGATGATTTTTCTTGGCTAGAATCATCAAACCCTTTTCGCTGATATGACTGAGTCTTTTATGC
This sequence comes from Sicyos edulis, assembly GCA_036507275.1. Classification (NCBI taxonomy): domain Eukaryota; kingdom Viridiplantae; phylum Streptophyta; class Magnoliopsida; order Cucurbitales; family Cucurbitaceae; genus Sicyos; species Sicyos edulis. Next base: position 27,332,271 of record CM071848.1, read on the forward strand.
CAAAGCTCAACACTTTGTTCACTGTCCACTGCATTGATATCACAATCAGTAGTCTTTGCCTGCATAAAGTACAATGAAGAACACTTCTCCCCCTTTGCTACCACCATTGAGCCTTTAGTAAGCTTCCATGTACCATTACAGAAGGTATTACAAAACCTTCATCATCTAGCTTACCTGTGGAGATTAAATTCATGCGAATATCAGGGATGTGCTTCACATTTTTCAAAATTAAGGTAGTACCATTCTTGGTCTCCAAATGCACATCTCCTATGCCAATTGCTTTTGCTAATCCATCATTACCCATCCTAACACTACCATAATCACCAGATGTGTAGGATGTGAAGAATTCCTTCCTAGATGTAGCATGAATTGAGGCACCACCACAATCACCCAACCGCTCTGCTCAGCAGCAAGGTTTACACTATCACCGTCGAATATAACGAAGAATTCTTCGTGGCAGCGATAATTCGGTCTGCATCATCATCAATCACTTTTTCTTTACCTTTATCGACTTTACTTTCTCTCTTGATTTTACGCAATGCTTCTTTATATGACCTTTCAAGCCACAATGGAAACATTCAACATTAGAAAATCGGCCACTTTTGCTCTTGCTTCTGTCTCTATTTTTCGGACATTTGCTCGTACTCCTCCCCTTTCTTTCAGTAATAAGTACATCAGACTGTGAAGAAGAACCCTGTGACTTTCTTCTCATCTCTTCGTTACATACACTGCTTTTTACCAAGTCCATACTTAGTACACCATTCGGGGCTGAGTTCGACAAGGAAGTTCTAAAGTCTCCCATGAATCGTAATGAACCAAGAAGCCATAACCCATGTATCTCCTCATAAAACTTGATACTCATTCCAACTAACTGATTAATAATACCTTGGAATGTATTCAAGTGATCTAACATAGACGTTCCTTCTTGATACTTTAAAGCCATCATTTGCTTAATCAAATACAATTTACTATTACCAGTTTTCGGGGCATACAAAGACTCAAGCTTGTTCCACATAGACCGTGCATGATTTTCTTCACCAATATGATTTAGAATATTCTCTTCGACCCAAAGTCTAATCATGCCACATACTTTCCTATGACATATTTCCCATTCTAAATCGGTTTTATCAGTAGCTTCTCTCTAGTGAAAATACGGGAAGATATAAATCATTGACATATAAAATATCTTCCATTTTTCTTTTCCAAACTTGATAATTTGATCCATTCAAAAGAACCATTCTACCACCACTATGACTCTTTTCCATATTTAACACAAGGCCTCTAAATAAACTCAACCTCGGAGCTCTGATACCACTTGTTGGGAATAAACACTATTCTAATATGGATCAATTATTCCCTCTCTTATGTTCCTAATGAAAAATCAGCAAGCATATAGCATGGTAGAAATATCAAGCACAACACAACGATTTTAACGTGGAAAAACCTCCTCAAGGCGAGGAGTAAAAAACCACGGACCGAAGTCGAATCTCCACTATAATCGATAATGGGCTACAACAAGTTCTCTCTAGTTACAACTAGAGGTATACAACACATAACAACTCAAGATAAACTAATCTTGGCAACAAACAACACAAATCAAGAGAGATAAATAGAAAGATCTCACAAAAATGTGGAACCGAATCGCCACTGGAATCTGGCTGTAGAAACCTCCAAATCCGATCTCCACCGTTCAGATTGAAGACCCTCGTGTCAAGAACACGCTGTCTAAATTTCAGCTCGATCCAACGGTGCAATCGATCGGAAACGCCAAAATACCGAAGCTGGGCAGAAACCTCTTCTCCTCTCTCTATTTACTTTCTCTCTGCAGTTGTTTCTCTCTCATTTGCTGATTTCCAGCTCTCCTTTGTTGTGTTCTTGTGTATTCTGTCTACCAAAGTGACAAAATGCACTTTAAAACACTTAGCCCTAATGGGCTTTATTTGATGGGCCTTCACAATGTGAATAAAAACCCAACACTTCTAACCAAAGAGAACTTGAAAACAAAGTAAATCATACTGTTTTTTTTTTTAAACATGTGAAGACAGGAAAAAATTATTGTCACATAATACTGAATTTATGGAGAAAATAGGGCACAAAGGAGGAATTAATTCTTTCCGTTTGTTTTTATTTATTTTTTATTTTTTATAAATTTCCTCGATCCGATGTTGGAGAGAATTGGGATTTTGGGAGGAGGATAGGGACATGGTGATGATTTACGATGATACGATAAATTAAATGAAAAAAAATGTTAGATATTTTAAGTTGTAATTAAAATATCATTTGAAATTTAAAATCCATAGTTAAAAGTTTGAAAATCTATATGATTGTGTGAGATATTTACTCCATAATTTTAGGGATGAAGTTATTTACTTTTATATAGATTTATATATTATTTAATAAAATTAATTGCAAGGATGTTATGGACATATTTAATTCTCTTTCCCCTGGTTTTCAAAATTAGACATCAATTTAAATGCTAAAAAATATTAGCTATTTTCTTAATAAATTTCAATAAAGTAGTCTGCTACTGATACCCTAGAATATATGGAGTCTTTCTTTAGTTCTTATATGAAGTTTTGCTTCAAACTCTTTTAGGAACATATCTTGGTATGGTAATTGATTTTTGCTCTTAGAGTTTCTTTGTCTATGATTCTAGTTTCCTTTATTCATTTATGTTTTGGAGGGAGATGCACTTCGATGTGAATTTTCAATATTTGATTGTCAAAGAAATCTGTATAAAAACTAATTAAAAAATTTATCTCCAAATATGTAACACCATGAATACCTATACCTTTTTAGTTTTTTAAACCTCTTGAACACCAGACCAATATATAATGTTTGTACTTAACACTAGGTATAAACCATGTCTTACTATAATCATTTTTTGGTTCAATAATTAAAGGTGAGAGATTCAAACTTTAATTTTTTTAATCAATTATCCATGTCAATTACTATTAAACTATATACTTATTTCTATACGTTAGTTAGATTCTTATCGCAAAGCTTTTAAGTTATTTTTATGGAAGGTGTCATTCAAAATATATAAATGGAGAGGAAAAATATTATTGGATACATGAAATACTAATTCATATAAGTACACAGTTGAATGGTTAAAGTTTATTAAAAAACACGTACAAACCCACTTCCATAAAGTTTTTGTGTCTGAAGAAATAGAAATAGAAATAAAAAGAACAATACTAATGAGAATGAATTACTTTACAAAAAGATGATAATCTAAAGTGAAGACATTATTCCAAAAACTACCAATTCAAAACAAAGGTGTATGAATATAAATACATTTACATGTACTCAAAACCACCAAAAGTATGTTTATATGTATATTCTTTCATTGACCATCTTTTGGCTCATTCACAAGAACCCCATATTCTATGTTCCTTAAAACACCAACAATGCCTTTTAGATTGCAGAGATTATTCATAGTTAGACCAACTTTTAATAAAAGTAAACTCATCACTTCTCTTTAAGAAGCTAGTGTGAATCATATCTTGAAAACACCCAAAAGCATATAATGATCTAATTAAGGTCACCAATTATTAAAAAAAAAAAGACTCATACAAAAATATTAAATTACAAGTTTAATCCATGAAATATTAATTATTTGTCTATTTGATTCCCAAACTTTAAAAATGTTTAATAAATCTTTAAATGTCTAATAAATTTTCTTAATCTTAAAAAATGTGTATTAGATCCATAACTTTTAAATGCGCATCTAACAAAGGTTTCTAACATATTAAAAAAGAACTAATTAATTCATTCATTAGACATAATGTTTTTAAAAGATCTATGAATTAAAAAAAATGTTAAATACATTTTTTTAAAATATGTTTAATATGTCAATGTTTTGTTAAAAACAAAACTGAAAATTTATAGAATTTATTTGGCACAAAGTTGAGTGTTAGAAAATCATCAGACACTTCTTAAAATTTAAGAATCTATTTCAATTTAGAAATATATACACTTTTAAATATCAAATACCGAATAAACAAAGACTTACTAAAAAGTTTAACAGCTAAACTTGTAATTTAACCGACTTTTATTTTATACCTTGGAGAATTGATGATTCGATGAGTTCTACCTCGATAAATATAAGGGAAAAAGTATAAAATTTCTTGAAATAGAGAAATTTAGGACAAGATTTGAGGAATGTGACAATGGGGTGGTTGAAGGATGTGGAAGGAATGATGATTTCAACTTAAAAGTTTTTTCATTTGATTGGTGGTCTACTTGTCTAATATTGGGGATACAAATGTGCTAGATTTGAAAGGCCAAAAAGTTGAAATTTCAAATCAAAATCAAATTGCTATTTTATTTTGTGCATTCTTGCTTGTCAATCCATTTTCATGTAAAGAGAGACCAAGGCACCCTCATTGTCTAAATTTCCACTTTTCTTTCCTTCACAAAAATATATATTGCCTTTAATAGCTTTCTATCAATGTCTAGTTTTTGTTCAACAACTGCTTGACAAAATCTCATGGAGCCTTTCTATCTCTTCTAACTCTAAAGTTTTGATTAAGGAAGGGTGATTTATTTTTAACAATTATCGGATAACTTTGTTTAAGCAAGTTTTAATTATAGATATGTATCTTCTATTCTTTCTTTGGTTCACTTTTTAGATTGTCATTTCAATTGTCTAATTAGTAGTTTGTGATAAGATTGTTTGAGGTGGATTTTGTAAAGTTGGATGTGAGAGGGACATTTGTGTTGGAAGATATAATGGAGTATAATCATCAAGATAGATTTGCTTTAAATTCAATTAGTTTGTTTGAATTTCAATTAAGCTCAAATTGAATTGTGAAGGCCATGTGACTCTATAGTAGGACTATTGGAATTTGAGTTTATATGTCATGTGATGAGCAGATTTTGTATAGGAATTTTAGGACATCATTATTTTTTTTTCCTTTTTTAGATAAATTATAAATATAGTTCTTGAATCTCAAGTAGATATTTTTAAGATATTGTCTATTTTAGAAATAATCCTATTTTATTTTTGAAATCACTCAAAATGTTTCATACCAATATAAATGTTGTACTCACTTATATATCCTTTTTTCGTTCGCATTAAAAGAACTCTACTCTTCCCGGGAGGCCCAGGGGCATTTTGGTAATTTTGGTCGGGCCGGTTTTGTATTTGTTAATTGCCGGAAAAATTATGAGTCGATTTGAATGGGATCGGGAATTTTGGTGAAGGCATTTGGGCTTGGAAGAATGTGGAAATAGATATAAGGAATTAAATAGCGCGTCGAGTGAGATTTGAGCCAAGGACGTGTCGCGTGCTAGGCAGGGGTCGCTGCCAGCCGAGCCACTGGGCGTGTTGGTTAATCTTCGCGCGCGACCTTGTATATAGCCGTGTTTTCGTGCCTTCGGGTTTAAAGCCAGAGCCGCCCGAAGCTTCTCCCCCATTCTTCTTCTTCTCCTTCGCGACATTTCCTCGACCCACCGAGCTTCGTGATCGCGAATTCGTCCTTCTCCAGCTCCAATTCGACCGGGTTCCTCTCCCAAATCCGAAGTCAATCTCCCTCCGAGCTGCTGGTGAGTTCTTCTTCTCCCTCTCCGTCCAAAATCCGATTCCTTTCTCCCCTGTTTCGGGCCTCGTCATTTCCGGCCGAGTCGAGGTGATTTGAGGTGTGGGTGTTGTGCAGCTAGTATAGGGGAGTTCTTCATCAACGAATCGGTCGTCGAATCCTCTCCAATCGCTCGAATTCGAGCTCGTTCTTCTCCAACGCCCAGATCGCCTCTGTTCGCCCCTGTTCGTCGAGCTCGCCAGATCGCCCTCGCCCGGATCGCGCGCGCGCGCGTCGTGCCCTTCTCGCTCGAGTGCGCGTGATCGCAGCCAGCCCGCCGAGCCACGCCGCGCATCCTCGCCCAGATCCGCGTCTCCGCCCGTGCTCCCGCGCGCGCCCAGCCGAGCTGCATTGCTCGCGCGCCCTCGTCCGTGCCCAACGCCCTGTTCGTCCGCGCGCAGCTCGCGCCCCAGCGCCCGTCCGCGCCCACGCACCCACTCCTGCGCCCCAGCCAGGCCCATTGCTGCCTCGTTCGTGCAATCGGCTCGTTCGTTCGTTCGTCGCGCCTCGTGAGTTGCTTCCGAGCTGAGCTTTGTTTGTTTTATTATATTTAGGCCTATTGTGTGATTTTTGTTGTGATTGATAGGTTCTCGGTAGCTAGTTCGGGTTCGTTCGCCATTTAGGTTTTCGTGTCAAATTGTCCCCGACCAAGGTAAGGATTTCTTACCGGAGTTGTGTGAACCCTGCGATATATTATGCGATTGCTGATTGACTGCTTGTTTGTGTTTATTTACATGTATAGCTAGGTACTCAATTCTGAATTCTCGATTAGCATGATTTTCCTGATTTAATTCTCATGTTAATCCATGCTAGGTTGTTCCTTTCTAGCATGCTCGTATCTGTTCCTTGCTTCGTAGTATCATGCTAGGCTCGTTGTATTCTTATTGAGCACGTATTGGATTTTATGGATTTGTTTGCTGATTGCTAGGGCGGAGTTAGAGTTGCGGTAGATAGCATCATCCGGCTTGATGCATAAAGTACCTTGCATCCATGGCGGGGACGTCCGAACAAGTCATTCCGTCCCCCGACCCGTGAGGGATTAGCTAACCCTACCGGAAGGCCCTGCAATCTTGGGTGAGGGTGGCAGACTGTTAAATGCCCCAACGGTCGGGATGATGACTTGGCATTGCCTCGTCCCCGGCAGCCGGCATGTCCTCAGCATGTTTGGTAGTAGCCCCTGATTGCCACCTGTTAAGGCAAGGACGGCTTCCTGGTGTAAGCCTACCACGACCGTTCCTTGGCCCTAGGTGCGGTGGTTCAGGCTGACATAGTTTACGTGTCCAGGTCTCACACCCCTATGTCAGTGACACCGATCCAAAGATTTAGTTAGGCGTGGTGACTGGACATGGGCAGCTTGCCTCTAGACCCGGCACCCCTCATGGTCTGCATAAGCACGCGGTGCATGTTTACGCTCATTACAGCGCGGACCGGAGAGCTCCTCGGGATTGTGAGCCAGTGTACCTTTCGTCGACAGTAGACAGTCTGAGGCCGGGACTTGTTTCTCGTATAGGGCGACTTATATATTGAACTGTGTGGTGATATTATTCCGGACTAAGACCCTAAGCTGGCATCCGAGGCCCAAGTGTGGGCTAAGCTATGCGCTCTATTCTGTGTTTATATTCATAGCTTGCATACGCTCATCGAGATGACCATGTATATCGTATTGTACCCCGGTTGGGGATTCTTACTGAGCAATTCGTTGCTCACCCTTATTACTGTGGTGTTTTCCACAGGTAACCAAGTTGCAAGACAGGATGGCTGAAGGAGGAGCTGTGATCATGGGGCCCAGTCTTCCAACTCTGATTTTTATATTATGACTCTTTATGTTTTGTTTCCCCTAAATGCATGTAGCCGGGCACGGAGCCCTATGATGTTTTGTAAATGTTTTGTGGATTCCAGAATTTTGTATCTGAATAGGTTTTGAATGGTTTTTAGTAAATCTCACGATCGAGTAAACTTTGGAAATGTATTTATCTTGGAGCAGTGCTTGGAAACAGGGGACGAGTTCTAGGAAATTGTCTAGTTTTTAAAGGGGTTATTTTGAATGTTTTGTTTTAATTGGAATCCGAAATCATGTCTGTTTAAATGTCCTTTACTTTGAATGCATGCATTGGGGTAAGGGCCCATTTAGTGCCCCATTCGGGTCGGTCCCTTACATCTACCCACACGATTATGTTAGAGCTTGACTCTTATACCACTTATTGAGGAAAAATGTCATTTGTCGAGCTAAAATCAACAGAACAAATCTATTCTAATCATGATTTTCTAGCCCCTTTTATGATTAAATTGTGTATTTTGTAGAGGTCTTTATCTTAGGTACCATTTCTTTAGAAGTGGAGATCTTTGAGGAGATACAGGATATAGTAGGGTTATTTCACAGCTTGAACAAAGAAGAGAAGAATAAATGATAAAACAGCCCCTAGAGCCCCGAACGAACATTGTTGTGTTTGTAGAAGAGCGCCACAACACCATACATATATCGCGGAGCAGTGACTTTCAATTTGCAAAACTACAGCGTTGTCGTATGGTGTTGCGAAGTCGCCACAATTCTTTTTTATAAATATGAACTCTTTTTTATGGATTTAGAGGAAAAAATATCGACTTTTAAGAGCTTTTAGAGAGAGACCCTCATTTTTAAAGAGAGGCATATAGTCCTCTCATTTTATTTGTGAGGTAGCTCGAGTTCTAGGCATCCGACATGTGGATGATGAAGAATAGTGTTTGACTTAAATCTCGGGTATGTATTATTTTTCAAATTTAATGCATTTCTTGTTATTAGGATGGAATCGACACACAACAATAGAAAATAATAATTGAATGAGAATGATGACGTGGAATGTTGTGATTTCGTTGAAGAGGAATCTCTACTCAATTCGAGCGAAGTGTGTTGTGTGTGTGATTTTTCAAGGGTGTGCAAGTATGCACAGTCCTGTTATAGTAAGTTTTAATTTAAGTAAAGGTTATTCTCCACAGGGATTTAATTATGTCTTCAATTCGTTTTCAAGTAAGAGTCGAGTGTAATAAAGTTGTTTTATGCAATGGGTAGTGATAACTCTCAAGAGAGCATATTTTAGGCTGCTTAGTAGTTATTATTTTAGAATTAAAGTAAAGAATATAAGCGTTTAGAATAAATACGAAGAAATAACTTAGAAAATCAGCATGCATTCATAAAGTAGCATCAAAAGCATGGTTCCGCGTTTTAGCATAAATCGCAGAGAAATCATGTATAATTAATGCTTTTTAGTAGGATTTCGCGCAACATCGCATGGAAGACAACAATGCGAAAGATGACCAGATCATGTGGAGACGCAGTACTCAAGAAGGAAACATGTTCGGACAAAGTTTCATCTACAAGGAAAGAATCAATTACGAAATCAAGGCGGCGGCAATCAAATAAATCACGACGACAATCATAGAATTTTGCATTTATGAAGATTTGTACAGCTCACCTATACTTGCGGATCACGAAATCCAACTCTATAAATACCAAGTAAAGAGTGGAAATCATCGAGCTGGTCGGTTGGTCATAAGTTGATCGGGTAACTAAAGATAAAAGCTTGAGCCTACTACTGAGAAGCAATTGGTGGTGTTGTGGAAGCTGATGACAAGGGGACTACACACTTCAACTGTGCCAATTCCATTTTATTGTTTTTATTAGGAGTAGTTGTAGTATTTAAACATTTCATAATCGTAATAAAATCGTCTGATTTAAACTTCTATATTGTGTTTACTACTATGATTGGGTTATAGGAGTGCATGTTAGCTACTTATGATTAAATTGTGTTAAGAGTGTAGGTCACTGAATGTTACACTACTGAATATTTATTTATATATATGTGTGTCGATTAGCTACCCACGCATGTACCTTGTAGAGAATCGGAAAAGGAACCACATGTTGACCCAATACGTACTTTAAATTGCATGAACGGCTGTTCGGCATTTAGGGAGTTAGGAATAATCTCACTACTGCTTACGTCGCCCTATGCTAAGTATGGTGTTCGCAGCGGAAGCTAGTTTACCCATAAATCATTAGTTGCGGAAGTAACAATTGTTAGGGAAGTAAGACATTCTTTGGCTAGTCTGTGCTCTTAGGATCTTCTAGGATTATTTAGTTAGCATTACTCATTGCATGCATTAGTATTTTATTTCTGTATTTAAATTATTTTATCAAAACAACAAAAACCATCCAACTCAACAACATATGCCTATTATTTCCGCATGACTCTAACTTAAGTGGTATTAGATCTAGACATCAATCTCTGTGGGATCGATAAATTATTTACTTATTACTTGCTGCAATTCCCGACCACGTATACTTGCACGTAAGTGACTCCGATTGTACTTAGCATAAGTTAGCTTCGAAGTAATTACTGTTCAATATATTAGCAGCAGAATCGCATCCAGATCAAGTAGTTACTAACTATGTAGATGAAATAACGGAATCGCAAAGGTAAAAGTATGAGAGAAGTATCAGAAGGGTTTAGGGTTTTCGGGGGCTTCGCTTAAGCGGTTAGGTTATGAGGGCAAACAACTGACAGAGTTCCCTCGACTCTCTCGAGTTCTAGAAGTTTGCTCTCTTGAGCTCCTAGTTCGATTTTCTCGATCTCAAACAACTATTAATGTTAACTACGGCATTAGGCGAACCTTTATCTCTAAGTGTTCTTTGGTTAGCAAGTAGACCTAGCAATCTTAATGTTATACATGCAAGTTCGCTCTACTTTTCTTTTCTCGAAGCGAAGTAAGTTATACACACGATTTGTTAAATGGAATGTAAATGAAATTAAAATAACATGCATAAAAAGTTCAGTTCGCCAACCCTTCGCCCAAGAAAAACACCCTAATTTTTCGTGACCTTCCGATGACTGATTTAGCTACTCATACTAGTAAACATGCTTAAAACAGATGAGGAAACATAAATCATATTCATAAAACGAAAGATTGATAAACAAACAAAAGTGCGATAGGCGAAACACGTAAGCAAATTAATATAAGAGATAAAAAAACTCATGAAACTCTTATGACTGTGAACGTCTCTAGTGAAACTCTGGTTACAAGCTCAACTTCAAGGAAAAGCACATAAATTATGCTAGAACATGGTAAAGTTAACTACGGTCCGGTGAAATCAATCCGGCGGCCCTAAAATGCTAAACATAAGAAACCTTGGTCAGAAAGGAAAGAAGTTCTAAATACACGATAAGACTAAAAATTCCTAAGAATCTTCCAATCACTTGAACGGTGATGAGGCTTGCTTTTTATAGGCTTCCCGACAATTTCTGCGAACTGCCTGCTCCACGATCCGTATCTTGCCAAAAGTTGCTATGCTCTGGCATTCTTCTGCTCCACGATCCGCGTTGTCGAGCGCGTCAGAGCAACAAATGAACAACTAAGATTGATCGTTGACTTTCAGATCTTTGCCACGCGTTCCTGGGATGAGATATTTTTTTACGACTCATCCCATCCCTCTAGTTTCTTGCTTTGTTGAGGCGGCATGGGATGACTTCCCAAACTGCTTCACCGGGACTTGTTTTCGCTTGAGCGAGGGCCTTTTTCTTCAATTTCTTTTTGCTCCCATGTTCACTGCAACAACTAGAAAGTATAAATTCCTTTTTAACACTTAAAACAATTTTTATACATGTTATGCACTTTTCGCTACAGTGGAGCCTCGAAAAGTTTCCTAATTAGAAAACTATTTGAATATAGCAAATTTTATCTAAAATCATGTTGATCTAAGCTACTTTAACTCTTGATTCTCAAGAGTTACCATTTTTCTTCAAATTTGGTTGTATATAGAATCTATGCATTTTATCTCTCGTTTTGATTCAAATAGTTAGATTGTAGCACGTCGTCTGACCAACGAAAATCATCCCGTCTAACTGAATGCTAGGAAGAAACCCGAAATGGGTATATTAACGGGCAACAAGAATGTCATGGACTGCCACATGTTTAACTCTCGGAGTTTGATTAAAAGCTTCACTAAGGTAAATAAAATTCATTATAATAATCATACACAAACCAATGATTTCTTTGATACGCTCGCCACCAAGGTAAATAAAATAGGCCGTCTCTTGATACATGCATTTGTATCACTTTATTTTCTAGTTTTCTTCATCGCTTTTCACCCTTCTGTTAGAATCCCCTTTCAACCTCCCCATTATATTGGGTGTCAAAGCTAGAAAATTTTAGGATACTCACTATTCCATGTGTTTGTTTCGACCATTAATTCAACACAACAAATTTTTCATAAAAGTATTGATGATAGCTCGATTTAAAAATGTTTTTACACTGACCCCTCGATAAGGCCAAAGTACGTATGTCAAAATGGCTTTGTTGTTGGAGATGTCTCCATGTCTTTAGAAGTGAGTTGGTTCGACGTGCCCGTCAATCATTCATAGGTCTCTATATAAATAGTATGATCATATCATCCACTTTGGACATACTCCTTCATGACTTTGCTTTTTACCCAATTTGTTTTTTGAATAAATCATTTATATAACCCTGTGAATGATAAAAATAATAATTTGAGAAATTAAGGAAAAATATCAAAATGATAACACAAAAAATTTCATAGGAAAACCCCAAAATTAGAGAAATAAAAATATGGCTCAAAAGAACTTTTACTCTGAAAAATTGTTGCAATCACACGTAATTATCTTTCGCAAAAGAATACAAATTGACTATTGCAAAGTATATTTCTAATTGAGATGTTTTGAATCCAAAGCCAGATGTTCATTTTATAGTGCCAGGAGCACATTTACTTCTTTGCAACTTTTAGATGTTGAACAATCATCTTCTAAGATTTTACCAAAAATAAAAAATCAACAAATTCCATTATGCAAAATATTTGAAGAATTCACAACTTCTGTTGCACTATTGTTAATTTCACTCACAATCATAATTTTAAACTCTGAGAATTATAACTTACTCTACCATAAAAGTAGACCATATGGAATGTCACGTTCTAAGATTTTTATTCTTTTTCACAAGTTGATACTCTACTAAAAAGTATGGTGCAACTTCCACCTACTTAGCTCAATTGGAAGCTCTTCAGTCATAGACATAACTTACATCACATACCTTGCATAATTGCAAAATCAATACCGATGTACAATCATGTTAAACCTTAATATCACATCATTCATCATGTTAAAACGAACATGTCATAAGGATATGAATTATGTTTTTTCTTTAGAGGAAGCCACCATCTCCCCTAACGAGAGAGACTATGCAAGCATCTAAATTAGAGTTCATTGATGAACTTGCTCTGTTATGATAATTCTTTTTATGTGATTAGATTGTTTGCATTCCAAAAAACCTTTATCTTACACACTCTTTCTTGTTCTTTCGATTATTATACTTCTTAGAATCTCGACTGCAACTACTATTGGACTCAACTAGATCACCAAGATGTTTAACTTTTTTTTAGATAAGCACCACTCTTGGGCGTTTTCTTAAATTATTGTATAATCGAGATTATATCAACACATCTTGAACTTATATTTCTACAAATCAACGATCATCCTCATCAAATTTCCCCAAGTCAATATTGATCACATGATCATAAAGTTTTGACATGACGGCTTAACTACTAATAAATCTATAAATATAATGAACCACATTATTCACAATACCCAGTTGTAAGTCATTTCATGAATTTCTTTATGATTTAGAATTCATACAATGTTACAACCATATATAGCATACTCAGAAAGTGAGAGAACAACTATCCTATAGCTCAGATACCACTCGTTCGGAAAATTCTCCCTCCATGATTGCATGAATAAGCATTAAAAAAATAGAAAAATTAAAGGAAAAGAACAACATGAAAACGCAAGAATTTACTTGAATGCCTCCAGCCCCACAACTAGACAAAAACCACGAAAATAAAAAGCTTTCATGGTATGATTAATTGGCATAACAATCACATAAATGCTTTCACCAACCCCAATCACAAAAAGACTCTTCAAAACATATATTTCACTCATACTCTTTACTTTACTTTCTACAAGAAAATATAAAAAGGAATTTACCTAGAGTTACGTACATTAAATTTAAAATGATTATAACTAGGATACTTTAAATTCAAAGTTAGATGCACTACTTTTTAGCACCTTTCAAATGTGAAACAACCATCTTCTACTATTTTACCAAAAACTCAACAAGTCTTTTTTTTTCTTTTTTGAAAAGCTCAACAAAATTCTTATATCAATGAAGACCTTGCATCTATACCTAAGCCTTTTCGTCTACAAGTCTATGGGAAACTTTGGTGGCCTTTCAAAACATTTGTAATGTAGTTTTGTTTATCATACAAATATATAAAGAAAAGCAGGGCAATGAATTCTAAAAACAATAATAATGAATGCTTGAAAAGAAAGGGAAAAAAACAACCCACATTTCAAATTAAGTGGAAAAAAAATAGAGCTAGAAAGTAGTAGTAGAAGTTCTACATCATAATAATCATAATCATGAAAATATGTTCCTTTTGGATTAAAATGGCAAACAAAGGCACTAAAGATGCTACCCACTAAAACCAAATTAAACAATCAAATGATAGCAACAAAAACACATTGTGGAGTTTAAAGAGATATGGTTGCGGCCTTTTGGTGTTAGCAAATTAAAGAGAGTTTTTTAGACAGAGTTTGGAATGATTTATCTTTTAAAGCTTCAAAAATACATTGTGGAGTTTAAAGAGATATGGTTGCAAATTCTTCTTTTAAATTTGCAAGGCCCCTCATGTTTTCCATTATCTCTAAGATACCATTACATTTGGATATGACTAACTCTTTAAACTTACACCATGTCTTTTATTTCTTTTCCCAATCTAAAGAATAGGACTGTTTGGAAAGATTTGATCGAAAAGATTGGTTTATGTTTCTTCTAACTACTAAACGACAGATTTGGTTTACTGTTTCTTAATAGTCGTTTTTCTTGATTGTTTCTTAGTTAATTTGTACTTGAATCCGATGAGCTGCCCCATTATTTTTACTTCTTAAAAATGGTTTCACCTGACAAAGTCACTAATTGTACAATTTGTCGTCTTGAATATGTAACTTCATTTAGTTTTTTTTTTTTTTTTAATTTATATAAATTCATTAAGCTATATTCAAAGGATAACTTCAATTTGTTAATTATTTTGTTAATTTTAACTAGCTTGTCGAAATAAGTTGTTTTATTTATTTTCAGCAAGTTAATCAATTTGAAAAATCTAACAATTTTGAGAACATTTATGATCAAGCTCGAAAATCCTTCATTGGATCAACTGCCAATTTATATTATTGAAGGACAATCATACCTTCCAAAACAAGTAGAATTAGACATTGGTGTAGTGTTAACCACACGAGCTCTAATATCTAAGTCAATAATTTTTTATAATTTTCAGAATATTTTAAATTGTAGAAAAATATCTTAGGGAATTTTACTTTGTAGTGGAATTAGCTTATCGAAACAAACATACTTGTTTCCTTTTATTTTATTATCATACATGATTCATAATGGTTAGGATTAATGTTGATGAACGTTTTTTACCATTAATATTATTTTGATGACGAGTTAATGGTTTGTAACATTAATAATTTTTGGGTTCCTTTAACTTTTATTGAGTTCAGTTAAGATATAACTTTCTTCTCTCTTTACGTGATTGAGTCTAAACATTTCTTTCTTTTAGTCTTGTCTCGAACATCTCACACAACCTATTTCTAGTTTTCAATGAACACCAAGAAGTTGCCACAAAGATAGGGATACGTGGTGTTCGACTCCACATTTTAGGGTTATCGTTTTTGGGTTCTAGCTTCCTCAGATTCGGTTTAAGCACGTTTTGGAATTCTTATTTCAATGATCAAATTAACTCATCCTTACCATGAAACTATATAAATTATGAAAATATATATAAAAAAAATATATTATTTACAAGCTAACTACAAATTGATGAATTGTTTTTTAAAAAAAAAAAGGAGAGGGGGTGTCACACATTTTTCTCTTCATTGTTGATTTCTAGACTTTTTTTTCAGTCATTCAAAACGAAAATTAAATCAAGAGGAAATAAATAATTTGTCTTCTATTTCGTTTTTTTTTATGTCATCCATATTAACAATAATGAACGTTTGCAAATAAGAGAAATAGTTGTGCTAATAATTAAAAGCAACAACAACATCTTCCTCCAGTTGTTGAACCTTCCCTTTGTCTCATATGGAAAAATATGAGTAGTTCTTAAGACTTTTATAAAATGTGTGACTACAATTCTTCGTTATCAATTAATTTTAACATGGTTTTCAAAAAAAAAAATTAATAATAAATAATTTTAACATGGGGCATCACACTATTAATATGTATATCAAAATTTATTAAACTCAAGTATCCCTAGTGCTCTTTTTTTTAAACCACATCGTTAGTGCTCTTAGGCTATTAGAAACTTCATTAAAATCTCTATATCTATATATTTTTAAAGGGTTATTAGCATCTCCAAATCATTCTCATTTAACACTTCAGGCTGGTTTTGTATATGAGAGAGATATTTCTTTTATGAATAACTAAAATATATTAGTTCATAATTTTCAACCAAAAAAGAAAAGGTTATATTCTTTTTCTTTTTATTGACGTCTCAAATATCACTAACTTTAATGTTTTATACATTTTTTTCTAAATTTTTTCTAACCTTTTCTTGTTCTACATTATTTAAAATTTTGTTGCTGTACCCTTCAAACAAAGTAAGGGAATTTGAGGAGAAGTTCCCTCTATACATATACGAAAGTTCTACAATGTACCTATGTGATATTATTAGAGCCATATAAATATATTAAATTTTAATATTTTATTTGTAAAATAAATTTATATGAATTTAATGATGCCACATAAGTATATTGTAGAGTTTTCTTAAATATCCATAAATTTTAAGGTTTGTTTGTTTTTTTGGAGAAGATGAGTGGTTAACCACTCTACTAAAAAATCACCGGTTTGTATTACCTCTTATCCTCCTTTAACAAACTCATCAAACTCTTTATCCAACTCATCAAACTTTACATCAAATTTATCATTCAATCACTATTAATATCAATCTCAAAAATTATATCAACCACTATTAACTTTAATCTTCAAACAAGTAGTTGATTACTTCACTATTATTAAACTCAATTCTCAAACGAGCAGTGAACCACTCCAAACAACAATTGACCACTTCATTTCACTTCACTCTATTCCATTCCTCTCTTTTCTACCAAAAACAAATATCCCCTTCAGTTTTTCTTTTAAAAATTTTAAAAATTTTGCAAAAACCAAGAAAAGTTCATGGTTGAAGAAGCGAATGAAAAGGCAGTAATACCGTTTTTTACAAAAAATACAAAAAAAGGACACTTGAAAGTAAACAGTATATATATATATATATATATATATATATATATATATATATATATATATATATATATATATATATATATCATATAATAGAAAGCTTGTGAGATTTTAAGGCACAATTCAATTTAATGCAGTTTTTTTTAATGATTGTTTGAATTTTCTCTATTTTTTTTTCCCATTTCCTTTTCCCAATAAAAAGGAAATAAAAACCAAAATTAATAATTTTGTATGATATTTAACTTTTTAATAAATAAAATAAATACTTGAATTCACTTTATAATTTAGTTTAGTACGACATAAACTTCAAAATCAAAATCAATAAATTAAAAAGAAAAACTAGCAATTAAAAATGAAAATAGGTAGTGAATTTATCTTTAATGTTTTGTATAGTTTTTTATGATTAAGTTTGTTCTTTCATGGACAATAACCACTCACCACTTACCATGATCGGCTTCCAAAGTGATGGTATGATAATATATTTAAGTACGTAGAATTGTTCAAAAGATAAAATTTGGCAACAAGAAGAAATTTGAAAATCCAAAGCTCTAGCTTGTTGGACATAAATAAATATTTAATAAAAAAGTGGGGTGGGGGGGAGAGATTTATACAAGAGAAAGAAGGAAAAAAAAAAGAAGAAAAAGCTGTGTGTTATGAAGGAAAGAAAGAGATGTGAAAAGAATGGGAGGGAGAAGGGTGAAAAGAGGAAGAGAAAGAGGAAGAGGAAGAGGAAGAGGAAGATGTGGGAGAGAAAACAGAGTCCCAAATGTCAGAAAAGGCCCTGAGAATAACGGGATGGTGAGATGGGGAATTGAGGTGTAGGAAACAGCGAAGGAGGCCTCGCAGATCCTCCTTTCCGTAAATCTCATTCTCCACAATCATCTGCACCATGGAGTGCTGGAAATCCATGTACGGGTCGTCCGACTCCTTCTCCACCGCCACGCTCTCCCCGCCACTCCTCCCCAGTCCCCGGAACCTCATGGACGAGGACGAGGACGAGGACGAGGACGAGGACGAGGACTTGGCCGAGGCCGCCTTCCCTTTCAGGTGGAACAGCTGACACAGCTTCGGTCTACATACCTTCACATCCACGGACAGGGAGGTTGCTTCCAGCTTTCGCCGCCGACTCCCCATTCTTCAACATCAACACCTCTCTCTCTCTCTCTCTCTCTCTCTCTGTTTGCAGAATGAGTTTTAAACCCAACCCTTTCCGCCATTTTATATTATTTCCTCACTCCCTGTCCTTCCCATTCCATCCCACTTTCCAAATCGATAATAAATTGATACACTTTTATGCTAGAAATTGATAGATTATATCAATATGGACATTACTTGTAAATTATTTTGAAAAATAACAAATGAGATGTTGATTTTATCGTACCTATAACATTGAAATTATACTTCTTTGAATTCGTCAACACATCTATTGACATGCAAACTTTATAATTACTCAAAAAAAAAAAAAATAGTAGTTTTTTATTATTAATATAAAATTCTAGGAGGTGTTTGAGGTGAGATGAGATGATAGAAAAATCTTGTTTGAAGTGGTGGGAGAGGAGATGAGATGTTAATTTTTTTAGAAATTTTTATGTTTTTTTAAAAATGAACTTATTTTCAAATCTTTAGCTAAGTATGGAAATATAACCATTATCATAAATAAATTTTAACTAATAAAATCAATATCATACCACCCTTAATCATATTAACGGAGTTTCAATAATATTATGTAGGACTTAATAATCATGAGGTCAAAGTTTTGAATCTCTCACACCTAAATATTCTTGAATTAAAAAATAATAATGAGCAAAAAATTCTCACGACAAAAATAAAGTTTGACTAATCTAAAATATTTGCAAACTTTTTTTTTTCATAAATTGTTAGACTTAAATAATTAAAATAAATTAAATACCAAAATTTTATTTATTAATAAAGAATAGATTAAAAAATAAAAATAAAATCATTTAGTTAAACTAGTTATTATAAAATTTTGATAGAAATTCTTTTTTTAGTTTTATCAGAAAAGAAGCTATTTTTTTAGTAGAGGAGGACTAACTGCTCTCAAATAATATGAGAGTCAAATACTAATTTCTGGTCTCGAAAATTCATTTGATTGAACTCAATCACATTTTTATAATAATTATTACATGAAACTAAAAAAAAAAAAAGTAGTGCCCCTCAAATTTTGAAATTTATTGTTTTTATGTAAAATAAATTTTAATTCCTATGTAACTTTATGCAAGTCTTAGAACTCATATTTTTTTTTTGTATATGCAAACAAAACTTTCAAAATTATTTAAATTAATTTACCCCCTTTCTAAACAAACAATTATAGATCCACTTCTACTATTATTTTAAGTCTAGCTTTCTACAAGAGTAAAAAATTTGAACCTCATTTTTATAACAAACAAAATAAATTCAACAATTTTAAATTTATTGAAATAAGTTCATATTTTTTTAATTTATCGTTGATTAGGAATAAAAATTCAATGTGTATAAATTATTTAAATTTAATTGTTGTTTTAATAATAAATTGATGTATATATTGTTAATATTCAAAAAATACATTATTTTATGATAATAATTTTTTAATTCTAAATTTATAAATACAATTATTTCTAAACCATTGAAGTTTTATAAACTTTTTTGTTATTAAAAATGATTAAACAAAAGAATAAAAGCTTTTAAAAAAAATAATTGAATAATAGTATTTAATTTTTTACAAATAAAAAATATTAAATTTATTATTATATATTAAGAGAAAATATATATCTATTTATTTTAATTGTTTAAATTCAAATTTATTTAAATAAACGTTTGATATAATAATAGTATAATTATTATAATTATATATCGGTATATTAATATATTTAAATAATAATAATAATAATATTATAACCACAAATATAACAAACATTAAAGAAAATTAAAGATAAACAAGAAAAAATATAAAAATAAAAAGAAGAAAAAAATGTTAAGAAAAAAAGAAAGAAAAAAGAGAGGATGAGATGAGATGAGAGAAGATGATGAACACCTTGGGCCAAACAAGGTGTTAGAGGCCCAACACCTCCTCTCATCTTCTCTCATCCCTAAACAAACGCACCGTAGGGAAAATGATAGGAAGAGAGAGGGGGACAGCACCATTTTCCATCCTCTCATTCCAAACTCATTCAAATATCTCATTTCAACTTCTCATTTAAATCATTCATCCAACCTTTCATTCAAACTTCTTATTTTACCCATTCCTTTGAATAACTTTTAAAATAATTATGTGTCATATATTATTATAGTTTCTTCTAGAATTATCAAATAAAACTAACTTTTTAACCTTAAAAATATTTATATTATTAATATTTTGTAGATTTAATATTGTCAAGAAAATAAATTTACCAATTATATTATATAAAATCAAATAAGTTTGCGATTTCTTAAGTTTTTTTAAATTTAAATCAAAAAATTAAAAAATTCTATAAAAACCTGTCTTTTAAAAAATAACTCAACTATATAATAAATATATATCTCTATTTGCATATTGAATGTATTTATAGAGTAATTTCATTTTTCAACTCTTTATTATATTCATGTGTGTGTGTATATATATATTGTTCGCGGAATTCCAACCACACAAAATTAAGAAAATATAATGACGCGGAAGGGTGATGTAGAGAAGAGATAACTTCGCTAATGCGAGGTATCTTTCTAACCCAGCGAGGTGTGTGTGTGTCAATTCCAACAGGGATTTTTCGTGTTTATTGTTCACTTTGTTACTAGAGTCAGTTGTATGGAAATTAAGATGAATTAGTCTAGCTATATTAGAATTGCAAGGAAAAAGTAATAACAAGAAGAGTAAGTATCGGAAGGGTTATGTTTTCAGGGATTCACTTGGGCGAAGAACTAGCGAACAAGTGAAGGCGAACATTAAACTTTCCCTTGGGTCCTCTCGAACTCTAGTCGATAGCTCTCTCGAGCTCCTAGTTTGATTCTCTCGAATTCAAACAACTATTCGATTAGTTTAGTCTCATGCGAACCTTATCTCTAAGTGTTCGTAAATGAGCAAGCAACTTGCAATTTCTGAGGTTATACATGTAGGTTTGCTCCATTTAAAATCTCTCGACTTACCATAGAGTTCATACAAAGGGTTGTAAACGCAATGTAAATGAAATAAGCTTAGCATGCAAAACTAGTTCAATTTGCGAATTCCTTCGCTTACGTGAAGCCCCTACTTCCCCCTATCCTTCCGACAACAAATTTAGCTACTCAAGTTAACATAACTCATTCTCAAAGACACTAAAAGAACAGAAACATGATTGAAATAGATTGTAACTTTTGCAAATAACACTGAGAAGAGAGAAGAAATAGGAAATGCCTGAAAACTTGTATAACTTGAAGGTTCCAATGAAGTTACGGTTACAAATTGCTAAGGTTAAGAACAAAAAGAAAAACTGGACGAAGAACAAATAATAACTACGCTAAACCCGGCAAAATTGCTCCGTCGGATGAAATCTGCAAAATAGAAGGTAACTTGGATCGGACGGGAAGAATAATTTGCACTAAAACTTGGGGAAGAGAAAATTCGACCACTATGAAATTGAGGAGCTCTCGCTCTATATAGGCCTCCCGACAATTCGCTGTCATTTCTGCTCCGCGTTCTAGTCGATAAGATGAACGGCTGAGATGAGCTTTGATGACTCTAAAATAGAGTCAGATTTTAGCCTAACTTCTAATCATTATTTGCGTACATTAATTGAATATTATCACAAGCGAGGTCAAATTAGAAATAAAAAGGTGCAATTCACTAATACTTACGCATTAGGGGAGTTAAATGCTAAGTATCGTTTATAGTGCTAAAAATGACTAAAATAGCGCGTTTGGCATAGGTTTTGCAAAAACTTATGATGACTTCTGTTTTCGAAGGAACAGCGCTTGCAGAGCATTGCCAAAAGAAGAATCAAGGGTGCGAATGCGAGCTAATTAAATTCGAAAGATTACGACTAGAAACACCTCAAGCAAATAAGGAAGGAAAACAGAGAATCAAGGGCGCGAATGCGAGCTAATTATGCTCGGAGGATCAAAGCTAGAAGCACTTCAAGCAAATAACGAAAGTAATATCCGCCAGCAAGAAGTTGACTAACCAGATAATTAAGAGACAGATTGTTGAAATTACGGGATTCCTACTGTGGACGAATCAGACACATATGGCAAAGAAATCACCGCGTAAATTGATTCTCACCCTTCTGGAATATTCGGAGGCTCGATAATTTAGCTTTATAAAAGGAGGTTAATGTAACAGAGAAGGAGGCTGGTTCTTTTCTTGTTCTTTCTCGGGGGGAAGTTCAGAGATCAGATCGAGACGACGTTTTTTTACTATTTATGTTATTTTATTTATGTTTGCGTTGTTAAACTCATTTTACTTCAGTAATACGATTCGATGATGTTTTCAATATCTTGTGTTGTGATTTTTGTTTGCATTATGAACTAATTCTCTTAGGGTGAGGCTGGGAAAAAAATAATCTTAGTAGCATATCGTAGGAAGGGATTGTAAGGGTTTATTATAGAGCATGTAAGATAGGTACTTCATTATAATAGCAAGTGTCAACCGGTCATCCACACAAGCTAATAGATTGTAAATCAGAAGAGGAAACGATCTAAGTCTATCGTGCATGTTTAATAGGTAGTATTACAGTTCTGATACATTGGTTCAGAGTTTAGGACAAAACGCGTAACTATTACATACTTAGCGCGGTTAACAATACACCTAGTCACAGCGGAATCTAGGCTAGATGTTGAACGAAAGCGGAAGCGGTAATTTGAATGCGTAGTATGATAGAATTCCTTACCACATGTTTTTTGTTATTGCATTGCTACTGAATTCATGAGTATCCTAGTTAGCCTTAACTTCGCAAAAACTATTCCTCTATTTATTTACTCAGTTTTTAATACAAAACCAACTTCAACTCAACCCATCATTCTATGTAATTTATATTCTAGTTCTAAATATCACCTTGAATAATTTTCCAGACCCTATGGAGATCGATAATTTACTTATTACTAGCTGCAGACCACGTATACTTGGGTGAAGTGGGATCAATTTTGAAAGTATTCGGCGTTTTATAACGTTGATCTGCAGACCCGCCAAGTTTTTGGCGTCATTGCTAGGGACTGTGCAAAAATTATTTTTGAGACAAGAGTGTTTGAAATGTATATATATATATATATATATATATATATATATATATATATATATAGTGGACAGTTTCGTTTACTTTAACATTTCAGATTTACTAATGCATGAACGTTACTCCTATGTTTGATCCAGAACCTGAACGAACTTTTCGAAGAAGGATACGTGAGCGGAGAAGGAGAATTCCCAACGAGATGGACCCCATGGCACAACAACAACCTGGAATGATGGACCAACCCGTAGTAGCCGCAGCCGGTATGGAACAAGGAGAGAATGAAAACCCAAGTCCTAATCTGCCACCAGTATAGGAGGTAGATGAGAGAGATAGAGTCATGTGAACGCAACAAGGAGACTTCA
This sequence comes from Sicyos edulis, assembly GCA_036507275.1. Taxonomy (NCBI): domain Eukaryota; kingdom Viridiplantae; phylum Streptophyta; class Magnoliopsida; order Cucurbitales; family Cucurbitaceae; genus Sicyos; species Sicyos edulis. The sequence continues at coordinate 27,355,728 of CM071848.1, forward strand.
CTTATTTGGCATATCCAGGTATGGGTAGATTAAACGGTGGAGGTAGACGCCCCGTTTTGACCAATAATATGTATAACATGCTAAAAATCAATGAACCTTTTAGAGGAATTCCATCGAAAGATCCGCATCAGCTTTTGCGAATGTTTTAGCTGTTAGTGATGTCCATCAGGAAGTCGATATCTCTTTAGAAGATACTCGACTGTTCCTGTTTCCATATTCCTTAAGAGATAAGGCCAGATACTGGATAAATACATTGCCAAGTAATTACACTTGGAGACAAATGGTTTATAGCTTTCTAGCAAAGTATTACCCGAGTGCAAGAAGCATGAACTCTAGGCAAGAAATAACTAGCTTTACACAAGAGACCAATGAAACTATAGAATGAGCATGGGAACGATACAAGGAGCTTATAGCAAAATGTTCATACCATGGTCTGTCTTATACACTTCAAATAAAAAAATTCTATCTGGGTTAAGGGTAATAGACAAGGTGATTCTTAACGCAACAATAGAAGGATGTCTGATGGACAAAAAGTACAATTAGGCCTATAAAATAATCGAAACAACTTTTAAGAATCACGCCCCTAAGGTAAGCCAATATCGTACCTAAGAAAAAGCAGGAAGTAAATTTGAGCTAAGTGAGATGACCGTCATAAAAGAGCAATTAGCTACGTTAGCAAACACCCTAAAAAATGTTCAGATGATCACACCTCAAAACACATCAGCAATGGAGCAATCAACTCCTAAGTTTTATGCACTCTATGGAGGTGACCATTTGTATGAGCTTTGCAGCGAGAATACAGCGTCTGTCAATTATATTGGAAATACAATCCCTATTCAAATACATACAATGCCATATGGAAGCAACACCCAAATTTCTCATGGGGAGGACAGAGTAGCAATGCTAACCATGCTAGGCAGCAGCAAGGACCTCAACACGCGAGATTTGAAAGCAACTACTAGCAACCTACACAGCCAGATGCAGCACTGAGGGATTACATAGCAAAAAATGGCATTGTTATGATGGAACACCAAACCATGTTGAAGACTCAGCAAGCAACACTTTGGGCTCTGGAACTGAGACTAGGACAAATCGCAGCTGATTTGAAAACAAGACTGCTAGGATAGTTACCGTCAGACACGGAAGGATCTAGGCGGAATGGCAAGGAGCACGTTCATGCGATGGAGCTACGAAGTGGGAAACCCTTACTGGGCAGTGAGGAAATCAGGAATTATCAAAGAACAAAAGAGACAACTAAAACACAAACAGGGAAAGAGCCATTGAAAGATAACAATGAAGTCGTCACTCAGAAGAAAGGAGAAGAGAGAGTGGAGAAACCATTACCTATTTACAAACCACCCCCACCGTAACCTTAAAGGCTCAAACGAAAAGGAAACGAGTCAAACTTCGAAAATGCACAAAAATTCTTAAACAAATCCACATTAATAGTCTTTTAGTTGATGCGCTTCAGCAAATGTTGAACTATATGAAATGCTTGAAGGATGCACTCAAGGAAAAGAGCAAATTCGAGGAATTCAAGGTAGTAGCATTGAATGAGGAATGTAGTGCGATTATTCAAAATAAAATTCCAAAGAAAGAAGTCGACCCAGGACAGTTCACCATTCTGGTAAAAATTGGTAGCAATCACATTGGGCGAGCACTCTACGATTTAGGTGCTGGCAATAATTTGATGCCCTTATCAATTTACAAAAAGTTCAGAATAGGTGAAGTGAGACCTATCTCCGTCACAATACAACTCGCTGATAGGTCGATAAATCGTCCTAATGGGAAAATTGAAGACATTTTGGTTACGGTAGACAAGTTTGTCTTTCCAGCAGATTTCATCATTTTAGACTACGAAGCAGATCCAGAAGTTCCAACCATTCTGGGACAACCATTTCTGAGAACTGGACGCACACAAGTAGACATTTACAAAGCGACGATCACCTTTAGAATAAACGATCAACAGATTCAGTACAACATATTTGACTCAATAAAGCAAGCTGACATAGAAGATAATTTCAACATCAGCCATCTGGAAGTGATGTTAGACGGCGCAATCATGACCGAAAAACAGCAAGCGTGGCTGAATACTGAGGATAATATAGAGGACACAGATTTTCAAGATAGCGTATTGGCAGACACAACGAACAGAGTGCATTACTATGAAGCACTAGCTGTGGGGACCAACGGTAAATCACCACAGAAGCCTTCGATGGATGAACCTTCTACGCTAGAATTAAAACCTCTTCCTAATTATTTAAAGTACGCCTACCTCGGAGAAGACGAGACATTACCGGTTGTCATATCATCCAGTTAACTACGGAGCGCGAGAAGTCGCTTCTAGCACTCCTTGCGCAGCACAAGAAGGCAATTAGGTTGACTCTGGCGGATATAACAGGCATCAGCCCTAAGTTTTGTATGCATAAGATCATTCTAGAGGACAATGTCCGGACTTCAGTAGAACATTAAAGGCGATTGAATCTCGCCATGAAGCAGGTAGTTAAAAAAGAAATTTAAAATGGCTAGATGTTGGGATCATCTATCCCATATCAGACAGTCAGTGGGTTAGTCTAATTCAATGCGTACCTAAGAAAAGAGGCACCACCATTGTTCGTAACGAGAAAAATGAACTAATTTCAACATGAACCGTTATAGGATGGCGAGTCTGCATGGACTACCGCAAGTTGAACAAAGCAACAAGGAAGGATCATTTTCCCTTACCCTACATCAACCAAATGCTAGATCGTATCGCATGGAAGGAGTATTATTGTTTTCTGGACGGATATACAGGGTATAACCAAATCACAATCGATCCAAAAGACCCAGAGAAAACCACGTTCACCTGCCTCTATGGGGCTTTCGCCTTCAGAAGAATGTTGTTTGGTTTATGCAATGCACCTGCCACCTTCCAAAGGTGTATGATGTCTATTTTCTCAGACATGCTCGAAGATATCATGGAAGTCTTTAAGGATGACTTCACAGTATTTGGACACAACTTCCTGAATTGTTTAGCAAACCTTGAGAAAGTGCTTAACCGATGCGAAGAAACACACCTAGTGCTTAATTGGGATAAGTGTCATTTCATGGTAAAAGAAAGAATTGTTCTAGGGTACAAAATTTCTAAGGATGGAATGAAGGTTGATCAAGCAAAGGTAGAAGCAATAGAAAAGTTGCAGCCACCACGAAATGTGAAAGGTGTGCACAGTTTCTTAGGCCATGCTGGGTTTTACAAGCGATTTATTAAAGATTTTTCAAAAATAGCGAAACCACTGTGTGAACTTTTGGAGACTGACCGACCCTTTAATTTTGACTTGCGATGAAGTTTTTGAGCAACTAAAAAGGGCTCTAACGTCTTCACCCATCATGGTATCACCTAATTGGGAGAAATCATTCGAGCTAATGTGTGATCCAAGTGATTATGCAATAGGAGCTATTCTGGGGCAGAAAGGAAAAAGGTTTATCCATCTCATCTACTATGCGAGCAAAACGTTAACTGAAGCATGGCATAATTATACAACTACTGATAAAGAGTTTCTGGCAGTGGTCTACGCATTCACCGACCATGCTGCTATAAGGTATTTAATGAGCAAGGCTAATGCAAAACCACGACTGATTAGATGGATCCTTTTACTGTAGGAGTTTGACATAGAAATAAAGGATAAGAAATGTGTGAGAATGTAGTGGAAAATCACCTATCGCGACTAGAAGTTAAGGACCCTGACACTACAATGCTCAACATATCAGAAAAATTTCCTGACAAACAAGTTTTTGTGCTAATAGTGGTAGAAGAAAGGAATGCTCCTTGATTCGCTGACATTGCAAATTATTTAGCAAGTCATGTCATTGACCGGACGATTCCACTGCTAATATATTGAACAGCAACTAATTCTTATGCGTAACGCAATTGGAATCACTTACACGCAAGTATACGCGCTCGGGAATTGCAGCAAGTAATAAGTATGTAAATTATCGATCCCACAAAGATTGATGCCTAGAGCGAATACCACTTAAGTCGAAGTCATGCGAAAAAGTAAAGAAGCATATATTGTCGAGTGGTTTGGTTTTTGTTTAATAAAATAAGTAAAATGCAGAAATAAAATACTAATGCATGTAATGAGTAATGCTAACTACGTATTCCTAGAAAGGGCTAAGAGTGCGAACTAGCCAATAAATGTCTTACTTCCCTAACATTATCACTTCCGTGACTCATGATTTATGGGCAAACCAGCTTCCGCTGCGAACATCGTACTTAGCACAGGGTGACATAAGCGGTAGTGAGGTTATTCAAATACTCCCTAAATGCTGAACAACTGTTCATGCAACCTAAACTAGCGTACTGGGTCAACATACGATTCCTCTTCCGATTCTTCGGAAGGTACATGCGTGGGTAGCTAATCGACGCATATATATATATATATATATATACATTTAGCAATGTAACATTCAATGACCTACACTCATAACATGATCTATACATAAGTAGTCATCATATACTCTTATAACGCAATCATAGTAATAAACACAATATAGAAGTTTGAACCAGACGATTTTATTACGACTATGAAATGTTTAAATACTATAACTACTTCTAATAAAAACAGTAAATGGAATTGGCACGGTAGAAGGTATGTAGTCTCCTTGTCATCAATTCTCACAGCACCACCATTAGCTTCTCTACAGTAGACTCAAGTTTTGGCTTTAGTCCCTCGATCGGCTTATAGCCAACGGACCAGCTCCATGAATTCCGCTCCTTGCTTTGGTATTTATAGGGTTGAATATTGTGATCCGCAAGTATAGGTGAGTTGTACAAATCATGTTCAATGCATATTTCATGATTTTCGTTGGGATTTATTTGATTATCACCACCTTGATTGCATAATTGATTCTCTGATTCTTTCCTTGTAGACAAAACTTTGTCGAACGTAATTCTTTCTTTGGGTTTTGCATCTTCGCGCGATCTGGTCATCGTTCGCATTGTTGTCTTTTCCTCGACGATGCATGAAATCCTGCTAAAAAACGTTAATTAGGCAAATTGTTTTGAGATTTACGTTAAAGCGCAGATTCATGCTTTTGATGCGACATTATGAATGCATGCTGATTTTCTAAGTTATTTCTCTGAATTTCCACTAGGAACGTATATATTCTTTACTTAAATATTAAAATAATACAAACTGAGCAGCCTAAAATATGCTCTCTTTGAGAGTTATCAGTCATTCCAGCTCATCTTACACGTCAGCAAGCAAAGCGTTTTTTCCATGATATGAGATTCTATTTCTGGGATGAACCATTTCTCTATAGTAAATGTGCTGACGGGATGATGCGTCGATGTGTAGCGGAACATGAGTAAAATGCAATATTAGAATCGTGCCACACAGGCTATACGGCGGACATTTTGGAGGGATGCGCACTGCAGCAAAGATTTTTCAATCTGGCTACTTCTGGCCAAGCATATTTAAGGATGCACATCACTATGCGAAGACATGCGATAAATGCCAATGGAAAGGGACTATAGGAAAAATGGGACAAAATTCCTTTGACTTCAATCTTAGAGGTTGAATTATTCGACGTCTGGGGAATCGATTTCGTGGGCCCATTTTCTCCTTCACGAGGAAATTGTATATTTTGGTAACGGTTGATTATGTGCCAAAATGGATAGCGATTGTCACACCTAAGAATGACGCTAAAACTGTTATAAGATTCCTCCATAGGAACATTTTTACAAGGTTTGGAACGCCGCGAGAAATCATAAGTGACGAAGGAAAGCATTTCATAAACCGAGCAATGTCAAATGTACTACATAAATATAATATCAAGCATCGCATTGCCACTCCTTATCACCCGCAAACTAATGACCAAGCTGAAGTTTCGAACTGCGAAATTAAGAGTATTCTTGAAAGGTTGTGGGAACTAATCGAAAGGATTGGTCCATGAGACTGGACTATGCACTGTGGGCTTATCGAACAGCATTGAAAGCATCGTTAAACATGTCACCTTACACAATAGTGTATGGAAAAGCATGTCATTTGTCGATCGAGCTAGAACATTGAATCTGGATCTTCAGAAAGCAAGAGCAGGGATAATGATACAATTGCTCGACTTAGAGGAGCATATACACTTTGCGTATGAAAATGCAAAAATACACAAAGAAAAGACAAAAAGGTGGCATGATCAACGGCTGACTCCCGAATTTTCAAGGTTGGACTTCGTGTGTTTCCAGGAAAGCTCAGATCCAAGTGGTCTGGACCATTCTATCTTACGCAGGTAAAAGAAGGAGGAGCAATATAGATCAAGAACGAAGCCATTGGGAATGAATTTGCAGTCAACGGTCAGAGACTAAAGCATTACTGGAATGAGGATGTTTAGTGCGGAATATCTTCATTCACATTGACTGAAGAATAAGCGCGCAATTATGCTAGTAGAGCTAGAGTGTATCGGTACCTTTTAATTTTTGCTCCACGCATGCTAAGTTTTAATATTTCCTATCTACTTATGCAAGAAGATTATCTAAATTTTATGTTTAATTTTATTTTCACTTTTTATTTTCCTTGAAATTTTTAAATTTTAATAAGTCAGTAAATCTCTAGTACAATCATGTCAACCATTAATTACAGATGGATGTTAAGTAGTAGGATCAAATGAGGTTAGATCCAACGGTGTGCAGATCGTGCATGGCCGCCACAAACCCGATCGTCGCCCTGACATATGCGACGATTGCAATTTTCGATCGTTACACCCTTTCACTTCAACTGTTAAATGCCCTCCAAAGAGTTTCTATTTACCTATTCCTTTCAAACCGAAAACTCAAACCTTGCAAACAATTCATAACCTTCACCATGGTGCAAAGACTTGCAACAACTTACAGAAGAATGTGGCAGATGAGACTGAAGCAGCAAGGAGAAGTAGACCCCAACCAAGAGCTTGGTCATTGGTTGTTGCATCTTTCACAGTGACGACAGACAGTCACAAACCGGACCACCAGTCCGAAGGCAAGTGATTGCTTCATCCGAAAGAATGGAAGAACGGACAGCAGCAGCAGCAGAGTCTTCAACGGTTCATGGGGAGGAAAGGGTTGTTACTTCAGTACCACGTCAAGAGGACCGAGAAGAGGGTAATCTTCAAATGGAGGAAGAACAGAGACCACATCGGAAAGGGAAAGCACCGATGCGTGTGTGTAAAGACCCGACCCGAATGGGGTTCTAAAGTAGGCATTTACCTCAATGCATGCAAATGGAAATACATAAAATGACCCAACCAGGGGTCGGATTGAAAAACTATTCAAACATAAGAGTGGAAAACATTAAAACAAACTAAACATTCATTTACAAAATAAAGGATCGATCAAGACTTTTCTTAAAACATAAAAATAGTACAAAACATAAGTTTTCCCTACAGACCAAAATCCATGTACATGCTGAATTCAAAACAAAACAAAATAAGACACGACAGAGTGTCAGCAGCATCCATGATCTCCCAGCCACCTCCGCTAGCCGCCTCGGTGCTGTTCCAAGTTACCTGTGGAAAAACCACAAAATAAGGGTGAGTAACGAATTACTCAGTAAGAATCCCCAACCGGGGTACGATACGATGCAATCAATCATCTAGCAACCTAGTACACATGCAAACAGTTATCAACACGGATCTTAGCTCAACGAGCTTATAAGGCAAATCCGGAGTCTTCGGAAGTCTCCTACTTCCGGCCTAATGATTGGTTCTCATAACCAATCCGGGGACATCACCGAGGTCTCTTTCACTCGGGGCATTGATCAGCTCAAAAACCGATCCCAAGGATGTCCTCAAGGGCCTCTTGCCCTTGCTGCAAATCTGGACTTACGGAAGAGTACCCGAAGTCTGGCTCTAAACTGGAAGGAATGGTGCACTCACGACATTAGCCCGGGAGAGCTCTCTGAACCGGCAACTAACGCGTGTGCGCGCACACCGCATGCTGCTGCAACCGGCGTAAATGTGCGGGCCTAAGGACAAACTACGCGGGCCAGGTACGCATGCCTAAGACTCAGAAGCGGTGTCACTGATCACAGTAGTGCGAGGCCCTCGGCGCTCATCTGTGCAGCCTGAACCACCGACCTGAAGCTAAGAACCGGCCAAGGTAGGCTTACACCGTTGGCAGGGTTCCGCTCTAGCAGGCTACAAACTAGGCTTATGCCGATGTGGGTAGCTAAATCCACATCGGCGGTCGGGGGGGAAGCAATGTACGTTATGCTTCGCGCACTTTACTCCCGACCAGTGGGGACAACGTACGTTATGTCCACTCTCAGCCTCTGGATGATGACAAACCCTACTTTGCTAACTAAGAGTACGGAGAGAAAGATTCCTGGCTAACATACATAATAGACATCAATCATACATATCCTAGCATGGTACTATGAACTTAAAGCAGGAATCTCGAGCATGCTGGAAGAACAAACCTAGCATGGCACTAACATGTACAAACAGCCAAACATGCTAGCAAGAATTCAATCACAAGCTGTCCTATCCACTAACATGCTCATAAAAGTAACAGGCATACAAGTCACAATCACGATAGCATCGCAGGGTCCACACAACCACGGTAAGGAATCCTTACCTGGAAACAAGCCGAGAATAATAACTATCACGACCAACAAACAACCTTTGAGCCTCAATCGAATCCCAAACAACCTAAGCATTTCCATAAAACACCCAATTTAAATACAAATCAGCAGCCAATCAACTCAGGACCCAAAGAAGGAAAAGGCTCGGAAATTACCAATCGAGAAAACACACGGCTCGGCCAAACCAACTCACCGGGCAGTCATCGGCAAAAAAGGGGGTCGGCCGGGCGCTACTGCTCGCGGGAGAGGAGGCTCGCGCGCAGGCCGGGCGCCGGGCGTGGAGTCGCGCGCGGCGAGCTATAGGGAGGCGAGGGCGCTCGGGCGCGGGCTCGGCTAGGCGAAGGAGAGCGGCGCTCTGAGGACACGAGCGCCGCACAGCGACACGACGACGCCTGCCTGCGCTTCTACGAGGAACGCGCGGGGACTCGGCAAGCTACAGGGCTGGTCGGCCTGGTGCGGGGCGAGCTGGCGCTGGCGTGGGTCGGCGCACGTCGGCATAGGCCGGGTCAGGCGAAAGGGCGGACTTGGTCGACGTTGGCACGGGGTGGCTCGGCGTGGTGCGGCTGGCTAGGCGAGCAGGGGGGGCTCGGGCTGGCTAGGGGTCGGGTGAGGGAGAGAGAGAGAGAGAGAGAGAAAATGAAAAAATAAAACACATGGGGAAATTGGGGATTTTCTTTTATTTATTTAATATTTCATACTTATCCCATTTTAAAAAGCCTTAAAATCCATTTAAAATATATCCAAAAAAATTCCATTTTGGCTTCCTCTTCGAGACCCGGCTGAAGCGATCTTTTCCAAAAAATGTAACTCACTTAATAAATCACTAAGGCAAAGTTTCAAATCCCAAATTCTGACTGGGGAGCAAAAATACCAAAATACCCCTAAGGGTTAAAATGCTCTAACGGCCCAACCGATTGCCCTAATACTGAACCGAGAGTACCTGGAAAACCAGAATGCAATTCTGGGCCGTTACATGTGGATGAACAAGATTTTGAAAGAAGAGGAAATCCTGCGCCAGAGGACCTGTTTCGACGCAAAAGTAGAGAAGAAGCAGAGACAAATAACGCCAAGCAACAGAGAGTTCAACTGACACATTGGGAGAGGACTCTGACCGTGTTATCCAGCGCCTCATGGCAGAGTTTGCATACAAAATTGCAACACTACCGAAGGAAGTGGGACATTCTACACATGCCCATGTGTCTACTCGCCCCCCAAAGATGAAGAAGACAATGAGAGAAAAATTTGGGCGCACCATCTTGTTGCTAGACAACAATATGAGGAAGCTTGTGGATTACATGGCAAATCGAGACTGATTCAGAAGATGAAGAGTAATAAAGGAAGTCTCTATCTTTGCTATTCCTATCTTCGATTTTCCTTTTATCTGCTCACTTATAATAAATATTTCATTTTACTCATTGCTAAGTTAATGTGTTGACTAATGCCGATTTTAAATTTTTACTTTTTAATTACGCATTTTTAAAACATTGCCTCTGATACGCCGATATTTACTCTACCCCGAGACATCATTTGTGAGTCAATAGCGAAATTATCTTGGGACGGACACTTGTGAACTTAGGACTTAGATCAATTCCATGGGCGGAGATAGATTTAGCTTAAAGTAAAGAATTCAAGAGTATTAGATCCATTTAAGTTTGGGGGGATATTGTTTTTTGAAACAATGGTAACCACGCCCGTCCCTATGCATCTCACAATCATTGAGGACAATGATGCCTTAAGTTTGGGGGGTGAGAATGTTATACAACATTGCTTTTGAACAAAATATGCAAATGTGTGTGATGTTTAAAAAAAAAACCCGATTCAAGACATTCTGGGTAAAAAAGAGCGAAACGACAACACGAGCGAATGAGCAGTGGGCGATCCAAGTATTCTGCTAGCACTGCTACACCAAACCAAATAGCGGCAAGCATAAATTTTTACTCAGAGGTACCCAAATAATAAGTCGTGGACGAAATGTTTTGAACAAACTTAGTTGAGAGAGGTGAACGATTTACACTACAGCAGAAGTCTCCAACTAGAAGTGAACTTCGGACTAAGGGAATAGGGAGAAGAACTTAGATAAGATTGCTAGGATCCTAGTAAATGATGACTCGAAATGATTAAGTGATTGGCATATCAAGGCAAATGATACTTAAACAATAATTTTTTTTAGCAAGAAGAAAAATGCGACATTATGATTTACGTTACCTTTAGTGGTTATTACACCAGCAGTAGCATCGTTTGGGACGAGCAGTGATTCAAGTTTAGGGGTTTGATGACTCTAAAATAGAGTCAGATTTCATCCTAACTTCAAATCATTATTTGCACATATTAATTGAGTATCATCACAAGCGAGGTCAAATTAGAAATAAAAAGGTTTCATTAGAGGAGTTAAATGCTAAATATCGATTATAGTGCTAAAAATGACCAAAATAGCGTGTTTAGCATAAGTTTCGCAGAAACTTATGATGACTTCTGTTTCTGCAAGAACAGCGCTAGCGGAGCATTGCCAAAAGAAGAATCAAGGGTGCGAATGCGAGCTAATTAAATTTGGAAGATTACGACTAGAAACACCTCAAGCAAATAAGGAAGGAAAAAGGAGAATTAAAAGCGCGAATGCGAGCTAATTATGCTCGGAGGATCAAAGCCATAAGCACTTCAAGCAAATAAGGAAAGTAATATCCGCCAGCAAGAAGTTGACTAACCAGACAATTAAGAGACAGATTACTGAAATTATGGGATTCCTGCCTTAGACTAATCAGACACATATGGCAAAGAAATCAAACGAGAAATCACCGCGTAAATTGATTATCACCTTTCTGGAATATTCGGAGGCTCGATAATTTAGCTCTATAAAAGGAGGTTGATGTAACAGAGAAGGAGGCTGGTTCTTTTCCTGTTCTTTCTCACGAGGAAGTTCAGATATCAGATCGAGACGACGTTTTTTTACTGTTTATGTTATTTTATTTAAGTTTGTGTTGTTAGACTCATTTTACTTCAGTAATACAATTCGATGATGTTTTCAATATCTTGTGCTGTGATTTCTGTTTGCATTATGAACTAATTCTCTTAGGGTGAAGTTGGGAAATATGAATCGTAGTAGCATGTCGTAGGAAGGGATTCGAAGAGTTTATTCTAGAGCATGTAAGATAGGTACTTCATTATAGTAACAAGTGTCGACCGACCATCTTCACAAGCTAATAGATTGTAAATCGGAAGAAGAAACGATCTAAGTCAATCGTGCATGTTTAATAGGTAGTGTTAAAGTTGTGATACTTTAATTCGGATTTTAAGAATAAATGCGTAACTATTACATACTTAGCGCGGTTAGCATTACACCTAGTCGCAGCGGAATCTGGGCTAGGTGCTGAACGAAAGCGGAAGCGATAGTTTGAATGCATAGTATGATAGAATCTCTTATCGCATGTTTCTTGTTATTGCATTGCTACTGAATTCATGAATATCCTAGTTAGCCTTAACTTCGCAAAACTATTCCTTTGTTTATTTACTCAGTTGTTAATACAAAACCAACTTCAACTCAACCCATCACTATGCAATTTATATTCTAATTATAAACATCACCTTGAATAATTTTTTCAATCCCTGTAGAGATCGATAATTTACTTATTACTTGCTGCAGACCACGTATACTTGCATGAAGTGGGATCAATTCACACTGAAAGTATTCGCGTTTTATAACGTAGATCCATATACCCATCAGGCTTTAAGATCACGGATTGTTGCCACGCGTCCTTGGAGAAGATATTTTCTTTGATCTCGATCGTCTGCGGCGAACGAAGGTTAGCTTCCTTGAGTGTTCTGGAGAGCTTCAGCTTCGTCGTGGCGAAGCTGCATGCCTCAGAATTTCATTCCCCTTAAAAAAAATATCCAGTCAACAATTTCATTTAATTTCGCATGTTCTCACTACAATTAACGTCCGACTTATCTTTCGACAGACTTTTGCTTAATATTTCACTTACGCTTGGTTTAAGTCTGCAAGATTGAACTTTTCCACTTAATCAATTTAACTTAGCATTTTTCTTTGTAAATATCTTAATTTAAGCTACTTTAACTATCAATTCTTGAGAATTATCATATATATATCAAATAAAAAAAAACTTATAAAAAGAAAACAAAGAAAATATACAAGAAAAAAGAAATTAAAGGAAAACAATTTATAAAAATAATGTAGGTAATAAAATAATTGTTAATAATTTTTTTTTAAAATGATGAAAAAATAAGGCAAGCAAATGTATTAAAAAAATGAACGAAAATATATTGAAATTCAAAAGTCAACAAGAGAAAAATGTATCAAAGTTTAAAAAGTCAACAAGAGAAAAATGTGTCAAAGTTTATATATATATATATAAAAGGAATAAAAAGAATGAAGAATGAATAAAATGGAAAGAAAAATAGGTTAAGATGAAGAAAAAAGAAAAAAAAAATGTTTCCTGCAACCTCTTCAACAAACATTCATATTCAAACAAGGTTTTCATGTAACTCCCTCCTACAAATAACTATATTCAAATAAAGTTTTTCACATTCAAATCACTCAATTCTTTCTCTTCCTCTCAATTTCTCCCAAACCAAATAGCCCCTAAATCCACCACTATATCAAACACATGAACATGCCAAGGTAATTTGCATGTACATTTCTTTATGAATCTCTATCCCCTATATTTGTTATACTGAAAAAACCATTATCATAAACAATTTGTTGTATCAGCGTGATTGAGAAATGAATTTTGGGAGTATGCTCATTTCAAGGTCCGAGTTCGAAGCAGTAGAAAAAGTTAACTTTCTAAATGACCTTTGATTTCGCTTTCGGTCCCTATGATATATTCTTGTAAGCTCCAAATTCTTCGGTCATCAAAATAGTAATAATAAAATAAAAAATTTGCTATACTGAAAAAACAATCATTATAAACATGTTTAGGATGAGGGTGAGGATTTGAGCGAGTTTAACTCGATGTTAAATCCCTGTTTTGTTTGCTTTATGTGTTTTAAAAATTTGCTCAAATGAACTCGGTTGATAAAAGTCATCAATTGTATAATATAATATATCAAAGTTATAATAACTCAACGGTAATGACATATTATCAATCAAGAAGATAAATGTTTGAATCCTACAACACTTGGTGTTGATAAACTAAAAAAAAGCTCACCAGTTCTAGTAGAGTCATCTTATGTTACAAGTATAAGCTAATCAATTAAAGTGGTTGATACCGAAAGAGTCGGTAATGCAGTTGGTTATCTTGTTTGGTATCAATCTATTTCAACTCCACAGTCACACGAGTTGGAACCTGAAAATCGATATTTGACTTTCATATTATTTTAGAGTAGTAGTACCCTCTATGTAAGGTTTGATGATCCCCATCCCCAATTTGTACTAAAAAAAATTAAAGAGGTTATCGATAATCCAAACAAATAATAATGTTCCACCAACTTGAATATAACTACTTAAGAAGGTTTTTGAATCCCTCCACTACTTACATGAGAAAGTAAAAAGAAAACAAACAAACAAAACATGGTGTTTCATATGTATTTGAGAAAGGAAGTAAACCCCAAGTCGTCTAAAAGTAGACCTTGGAGTGGAGGCTCATCATGGAGAGTCAATAAAGAAGCATCATCATATGCTTCTTCCATTTTTAATCTGTTTAGAATAATCAAATACTTTTTTAACAAAGTAGATTAATTCTATGCAATTTCAAACATATGATTTCTTGGTTAAATCTACAAAACTTTTTGATATTTTGCCCTACTCATTGAGATTTATATGCCCTTGTGGCCTAACTTGTACAATTTATTCAATAAACACTGCACTGAAAATAACAGAAAGCATTCCTTTTCTTGTTTAACAGTCCACTATTTGATTCTCAGTACCACAACATCACAGATATAGCAGTTCAACTCGGCTATCCACAACTTATAACATTGCATTTTTGGACAATCTCGATAACGCAATGGACGCCTTCGTTATTCCTTCCCTTTCTTTTATTTTGTTCTTCTTTTGTCGACAGACACGAGATTCTCACAAGGATGATAATACATAGACACTATTGAAAAGCATGTGATACTACGAAACATTAAAAAAGAAAACTAAGGAAGTCTCTTATGGAGTAAGATTGACTGAATCTGACCTTAATCTGAGAGATGATTCTTGATCAAGCTTGCCACATATTGTGCAATATACAGTGAGCCAGCTTCAGAACAACAAAATGCATGTGTATAGCCCTCCCTCTCAACTGATAGATCAATTTCAGGGACCTGTTTGGAAATCTGTGGAGAAAAGATTCGGACAATAAAAGTAGGAACTTAAAAATAATCACCATTGCTGTCATAATTTTAAGCTCCCTCCCTTTTTTCTTGAAAAATCAAATTATTCGTATTCAGCCCTGCTATTTTGAAGTTTTAAGCACTTCTACTATTTTGACGGAACAAACCACTTAACCCCCTACAATATTTGACTATCAAGAAAACTCATAGGAAATTAATTCTTAGGGGTCACGATAGATTAAACTCATAACTATGGATATCGTAAACAATACGAAGTTAGAGATTTCAAACTGATTAGCTGTGTATTTTCTAATCATCGTAAAAATACAAACTATAACCTCTTTAGCAGTAATACTTGGAGAACCTACATTCATGCAGCAGAAATGATTGAAAAATGGGAAAGTACTTTTATATCTTACCTCCTCAAACATATGCATTGGAGCCCAGTGGTCATCCATACAGAACAAAAATGATAATTTCTGACTTGCTTTCTTGATAAATCCCCAATCTGGTGTTTCTGAAAGCTAACCAATTTCCATACACAATCCAGATGAGGAAATTTGATTGATAATTGATATTAGGCTTTGTACTGCATAAATCTAATCATTGGAAGTCAAATTTAATCAGAAAATACTAACAACAATACTTAAGATGATATAGTCACCTCTCAAACTAAGAACAAACACAGTAACCTTACAACCAACTATATTCTCTGCGTAATCAGTGCATTAATGAAGATTACAATACAACCTAAGGAATATTATATCAATACACAATTGGGTTGTAGTCTGATACGATCCCGGCAACATTAAAAGTTTATTCGAGGCGGAGCAAGAAGTGAAGAATGAATTATTTACTATTTTAATATATTTTTATTATGCGAATTTAGGTTGTATTGGGCTTATGGGCCTAAATAGAGTTATTTCCAAAGTTAGGTTAAATCCTAGGATTGCTATAAATAGGAAGGCATAGGTTACTCTTTTCATTCATTGACATTGAATTATCATCATTGTATTGCGGCTCTTTGAGAGATTCTCTCGAGAGGTTCTATCTTAGATTAATAAAATAGTGTGGTAGATTCTATCATTTTGGTATCAGAGCCATTTACCGATCCGGGAATGGTGACGACTAAGATGGAGACGAGAGTTCAGGAGTGTGAATCGAGTGGGGCCGAGATGTCGAAGAAGCAACAGAAATCGAGGCTCAACGGCGGCGATGAATAGTCACTGGACCGGAGAGATCGGTCGATTAACCTAAATATACAGAAGTTGCTAGAACGAATACCGGAACAACCTAATCCCGAGACAAGCGGTGGGGACAAGGGAAAGGGGGTGCCAACCGAATCGGGAGGGTCAGGGGAGGGCTCGGCAGCAGGGACCGGCGCGGAAGGCGACGGAGAGGCTGTCAGGGTGGGGCCGGCGGCGGAGTTGGGCCTGGCGAAGGGAGGAGATGGCGCGGCGCGGGCGTTGAGCGACGGACCGGGAGCAGGCGTGGGCGGGCGCGCGGGCTGGAGCTCAGGCGGAAACGACGCTGGGGGTCGAGCATGCTGGGGCGCGAGCGCGAATGGCGCGGGTAGCAGGGGCGCGGGAGGACGCGCGGGCGGGTCCGGCGCCCCGCGCGTCGGAGGTGGGGGTCGGGCTCGAGCGGGGCAACGCGGTGGCGTCGCGGCATCGAGGCGAGCGCGCGTGTGGGTCTTGTGGGGTCGGGCGTGGGCGTGGCGCGCGGATGGCTCGGTGCCGGGTCCGGCAATGCGGTTGGGGTCGAGCGGGGGCGTGGGGCCTGCGGGTCGGGCGTGGGGCACGGCGGGCCAGGCGGCGGTCAAGGGGGACCGGGTCGGGTCGGGTTGATCGGGTCGGGTCGGTCTGGGCCAGTTGGGTCGGATCGGAGAGAGAGGTACCCGAGGTTTGGCGATGAGGGTAACAGCGGGGGACCGGGAGGCGAGCGAAAGGTGGGCGGCCGAGTCCACGAATCACCGGAGGAGAGGAGGGTGCGCATCGGTTATGAAAGGCCGATAGCGCACGACGGTTGGAACGAACGTGGGGGGGATGGCTATAATCGAGAGGTTGACCGAGAAGACTGGAGGGAGTGGGAGGATCGATATGAACATGGAGGACCGAGAGCAGGAGAAAGAGCAGGTCCAGTGTTTGACAGAAGGTTACGAAAGCTCGAGATGCCGGTTTTCAAGGGGCTTACCGATGAGGATTCGGAAGGGTGGTTGTGTCGAGTGGAACGGTATTTTTGGGTCAACCGACTAAATGGGCAGGAACGAGTCGACGCCGCAGCTTTGTGTATGGAGGGCGAGGCTCTGGAATGGCTGCAGTATGAGGAAGATCGGTCGCCGATCAGTTCTTGGGAAGAATTTCGAGAACTCCTTTTACACCGTTTTCAACCGAGCATAAATGACAACAGGTACGCTAAGCTGATGAGTTTGCGACAGGAAGGCACTGTTAAAGAGTATCGGCGATTGTTTGAGAAATATGCTAAGGGAATGCGCGATATTAGTGCCAGTGCGTTAGAAGGGAAATGGGAAAGCGGTTTAAAAAAAGAAATCAGGAGTGAAATGAGAAAATTGCGACCTGTGGGAATCCAAGATAAGAAGTTCATAGCACAGGTAATTGAGGATGATCTGGTTTTCTGAGCTCTAGGAAAGGGGGTGAGCCCGGTACTAGTGAATAAACCAAGTGTGGGGTCGGGGCTAGTTAGTGCGAAGGGAGCAGGTGTTGCAACTATGAGAACTACAACGTTCTCAACGTCTAAACCAGTTACAAACAGTACAACAACCACTATGTCGTATAAGCGTTTGACAGACAGTGAAATCCGTGTCAGGAAAGATAAAGCATTGTGTTTCCGTTGCGACGAGAAATTTGTTCCCGGGCATCGGTGCAAAAAGAAAGAACTTCAGTCTTTGGAGATATTGGTAGTACGCGACACCTATAACCACGAGGATTCCTACGAAAATGATGAGACATTAGAGGATGAAACTTTTGTAGATACGGGAGATACAAGGGATTTAGCGGCCTTGTCCTTAAACTCCTTGGCGGGGTTGAGTTCACCAAAGACTTTGAAAGTCACTGGGTTTATCCAGGGGTTGGAGGTAGTAGTTCTTATAGATTGTGGGGCCACCCATAACTTTATTTCCGACGTCATTGTGGAGAAGCTAAATTTACCAGTAGAACCTTCAAACGATTATGGCATCATGTTGGGAACCGGCGAATCTGTGAGAACGGCGGGAATCTGTAAAAATGTCGTTCTACATCTGGCTGAACTGAAAGTAGTCAATGACTTCCTACCATTACCCTTAGGTAGCGCAGATGTGATTTCGGGGGTGGCATGGCTAGAGACATTGGGAAAGATCGAATTTAATTTTAGCTCCCTGAAGATGCGGTTTGTGTTGGGATCCTGGCAGGCAGAGTTGCAAGGGGACCCCCGTTTGGTAAAGGCTCAAGTATCATTGAAATCCATGATGAAATCCTTACGTCCTGAGGACCAAGGATTACTGGTCGAGTTGAACATGGTTGAGGCGACAGCACATGATTGGGGGCCGACTAAGATGTTTCCGGATTTATCGCAGGTACCCCGAGAGCTACACTCATTAATTGAATCTTTTTCACCTGTTTTTCATTCCTTGGCAGATTTACCACCTGAAAGAAACTGTGATCATGCGATTGAACTGTTTGTGGGGACGAACTCAGTGAATGTTCGCCGCCCGCACTGCAGCATCCTGATGCATCAAAAGAACGAGATAGAGAAACTAGTACGGAAAATGCTGTTAGCCGGGGTAATTCGCCCTAGCACGAGTTCGTTCTCTAGTCCTGTATTGATAGTGAAAAAGAAGGATGGAAGTTGGCGTTTTTGTGTCGACTACCGTGCCTTGAACCAAGCTACAGTACCGGATAAGTACCCGATACCGCTGGTGGATGAATTGTTGGATGAGCTTCATGGCGCATCTATATTCTCGAAAATTGATTTGAAGGCTGGATATCACCAAATCCGTGTCAAACCGACTGACATACACAAGACAGCTTTCCGGACGAATGAGGGACATTACGAGTTTGTAGTCATGCCTTTTGGGTTGCGGAATGCTCCGGCTACGTTCCAGTCTGCGATGAATGAGATTTTGCGATCGTATCTGCGTAAGTTCGTGCTGGTATTTTTTGATGATATTTTGATCTACAGCATGACTATTCAGGAACACAGGGAGCACCTGGCTCGAGTTTTTGAGGTGTTGCAGGCACATGCTTTTGTCGCAAATGCCAAGAAATGCCAATTTGGTTTGCAACGCATTGAGTACTTAGGGCACTTCATATCTGTGGAAGGCGTTTCAGCCGACCCGGCAAAGATCGAAGCGATGATAGAGTGGCCAAGTCCTCGAAATATTAGGGACCTACGAGGTTTCCTGGGGTTGACAGGATACTATCGTCGATTTGTGGCTAACTACGGTTCCATGGCTTTTCCGTTGACTCAGTTATTAAAGAAAGGGAAGTTTGAATGGGGATCGACTGCGGAAGACAGCTTTCAGAGAATGAAACATGCTATGAGTAGTGTCCCGGTTCTACGATTGCCAGATTTTGACCAAGTCTTTGTGGTCGAAACCGATGCTTCGGGTATAGGAGTGGGAGCAGTTCTGATGCAACAGGGTCAACCGATAGCATATTTTAGCAAGGCGTTGCCAATTACTCATCGCGTGAAACCTGTGTATGAACGTGAACTGATGGCAATCGTTTTCGCGGTGCAGCGCTGGCGGGCCTATCTGCTAGGGCATCACTTTGTTGTTCGTACTGATCAGAAGAGTCTTAAGTTTCTTCTTGAGCAGCGTGTAGTGGATGGCGACTATCAGCGTTGGATTGCCAAATTAATGGGATATGATTTCAGCATACTTGGACACAACCCTCTGATCGCGTGTAGTGGACACAATATGATTTTAGCAACGGGTGTCGAAGAGGTATGATTTCAGCGTGTAGTGGACACAAGATACGGGCGTACAAGAGAATTTACAAGCGGCCGGATCGCGTCAAGTTTTGGTTCAAAGGGAAGGCTCCGCACCAGAGGATGCTACTTGGGAATCCGCGGCTGATTTAGAATTGCAATTTCCGGATTTTCACCTTGAGGACAAGGTGGCTCTGTGGGGGGGAAGTATTGATACGATCCCGGCAACATTAAAATTTTATTCGAGGCGGAGCAAGAAGTGAAGAATGAGTTATTTACTATTTTAATATATTTTTATTATGCGAATTTAGGTTGTATTGGGCTTATGGGCCTAAATAGAGTTATTTCCAAAGTTAGGTAGATTAAATCCTAGGATTGCTATAAATAGGAAGGCATAGGTTACTCTTTTCATTCATTGAAAAATCATCATTGTATTGCGGCTCTTTGAGAGATTCTCTAGAGAGGTTCTATCTTAGATTAATAAAATAGTGTGGTAGATTCTATCATAGTCTAACTGACTAACAGACTAAGGGTAACCACCACTAACAGACTACCAACGATTTAGTTATTGACTCTAGCCCTCCTACGGTACACATTCACAATTTGTGGCCTATAATAAGGCCTGCTTCGCATGACTTTCCAAGTGCATAAAAAGGTTTTCAAGTGTAATAGTATTTTTTAAGCACTTGGAACAAAAAGGTCGTTTGATTTTTCAAGTTTCATTTATTTCACATCTTTTGATTGAGCATATTGGAAAGTCTCATCAAACTTGCATCTTGTGACGGGGCTTCTGCATTTGGACTACTATACTATAATTCAGTTAATGCAAAGCCTTAGAGAAAATGACTTGAACACAACCTAAATCTAATACGCATTTCACTAAATGATTCAAACAAGTTGTGAAAAATAAAATTGACAATTAATTATAGTTGTACTTGTACAAATTATGTATTTAGAAAGTAAGTTGGGTGTTTTTCACACTCAAAATTGATAAATTCTTTTTTAAAGTTCTTTTTTGCCAACAATTTTCAAACAAAAAAATGTTATAAGACTTGAATGATACAAATGTCTGACATGAACAAATGTTAGTGTGTCATGATATCCACTGCATACTAAACATATTCGCCAAAATAACATGATTGTTCATAGTCAAATACCTTCTCGAACTCTGTCATTGCCAAAAATAGAACATTTCGCATGGTATGGTACTGTAGAAAAAAGAATAATATTCCAAATCTCAGACCAAACAGTAGTGTCCAAGAACCCAAATCTGTAGAACTTATGAGTGGGTTACTAAAAAAGGGGAAAATTCTTGTTCTACCATAGTATGGACAAATTTTCATATAACCTCCATTCATTGCTTGCGAATAGTGTAGGACTCATGAAATAAATGAATATAACATCTAATGAGTGTCAAGTTATAAATGTGAGTAGCATAGGGAACAACAGTACAAGAATTGCCCCCTAAAAAGCACATAATACGACAAATAACATATTAGATTTCATTTCACCTTTAACAAATGACTGCAAGCAGCCTCACTTGCAGTTCTGGACCATGACTTCCCAATAGTTTTTCTCACAACAAAACTTGAAACTCGGCTTGGTAACACTCCCAGCAGCGCAACAAAAAAAGAAACCAATGTTGATAGCAGAGGTGATCTGTAACACAAAATTGTCTTTGCCAGTCCTTACAGAGTGTAATACACACTACAAATGACATCCAAATCAACTACGCGGTGCTTAGAAAGAAATGGCATGCAATACCAAAAGTGTAATCAGTGTTTTAGCCCAAGACGCACTAAGGCTCAAGGCGCACCAAGGTGTGGCCTTTTTTACATAAGGTGCACTATATAAAAAAAACACAATTTTTTTTTTATATATATGAGTGTACGCACAATAAAAACATTTTCATAGATATAAATGAAGTTTTAACCAAGAATAATATGTAAAACATACATTAAATTTAACTATTAACCTTCATTTCATGGATAGAAATGAAGTTTAACTAAGAATCTATACAAAACATACATAAGATTCAACTATTAACCTTTCATTTTAAGCGAATGTTGTCTTTGTGAGTTGAAGAATTAAGTTATTTAAGGTATTAAGCGAATGTCCCAAAAGCTTATAGGGACTATAAAATACAAAAAATTGAGGCATAAACCCTTAAAAACCCTAAGGAAACACAAAAGCCCAGCTCGGGCTTCATGTAAGGCACCAAAAGGCGCGCGCCTTATTAACCGCTCCTCGCCTTTCCCAGGCGAGGCGCTAAGGGTGCGCCTGGGCGCGCCTTTTAAAACACTGAGTGTAATACACACTACAAATTACCTCAAAAGATTATAGTTTGAAGTATCACTATCAGGCGTGGATTAAAATAGTATCTGCCACAGTAATGGAAGTATAAAGGATTAAGGTCTAGCTTGTGGACAATCAGTGGAAGAACTTCGATATGGTACAGTTTTATAAATACTAAGGTCCAATTACATTTTTATTTTTTAGTTTTTTGATAATTGTGATTGCCCGGGCCAATTAGTGCATACTTTGACTATTGTTACGGGACATACTGTCTGACCTTACAACATTTGAATGTCAAGGAAACTCATAGGAAATTAATTCCTAGGTAGATGATGATAAGAACCAAATATATATTATAATAAAGAATAATAAAGATAGAAGAAAACTCAAGTGCTAAAGGTACTTGGACCCTCCCAATCATGAGATCACTGTTAAGCCCTAGATACTCAATATCTCAATACTTTTCAATGTATCCTTATGTCTCCATTCTCTCTTATTTATAGTCTAATATTCTTATCCTATTCCTAATAGGATTGGTCAGTTCTTATCCTACTCCTAATAGGATTGACCATTCCTTGTCCTACTCCTAAACGAGCCTTATCATTACTCGGCCCCCAAAATACACCTTGTCCTCAAGGTCTTTATTACAAAAGAACAAAAATAAACGGTGATTGGAGGTGGCGCCGGCCGTAGTGGCAGGTGATCAAAGGTGGCGGCAGTGGCCATTTGACGTTCTTGATCCTTCTTTTTCATGAGCTTATGTTGCTTCTTTCGTCTCCTTACTCATCGAATGAATTTTATTTCTCTCTCACATAATTGTATTTTTTGGTGGTTTTGCATTGAATAATTTATTCTTTTTCGTTCTTGGATTAACTTCTTCCATGCAATGAATTCTCGCCTCAGTTTCTATCTTTCAATTTTTTCCAAAACTACCGCTTTTGTCCATTGAAAATTTTGAAAAAGTATCTTCTTTAACAAGCCAGTTGTTTGAGTAGTGTTCTTTAGTTTCTTCCCACCATCCTTTCTCTCGTGTTTTGCCAATAACAATGTTTCTTGCTCCTTGTATTCGGTCCAATCTTTTCTTAATTCTTTCATCTCTTTCTTGAAATCATCTTCCCATCTCCCTAAATTATCTTCATTGGTTTCAACATTACCTCTGCCTTGACTCACAATTTCTTCATCAAGATTTGATACTCTTCCCATTGAAATAGCATAATAATCTTCTAGATTTGCACCACTCTCACCATTGCTTGTCGTTTCCACTTTCTTGATTTTCTGATGGAATTTTCTTGGATCTTTCTCACCTAAGTAAGTGGGTTCTTGATTCGATTTTTTCTCTTTCTCTCCTCTTTTTTCTATAAAGATTTGTTGTTTACCCTTGTAATACAATGTTTGAATATGATTTTTTGCTTTTCTTGATATTTCTTTTCCAATATGATGATTTCTTGGCTTGATTTCCTCACCTCATTCTCTTTCTTAGAATTTGCCACTAATACTGCCTTGTTATTTTCATACTCAACCTCAACAATTTCTTGTCTTGACTCTTCTTCCTCTTCTTCTCTCTCAAAATCATCCTTAATTAAGAATTCTTCCATCTTTATATTTTTTTTTCATATTGGCTGATTTTCTTCATCTTTCTTACCCAAGCAAGTGGATTCTTGATTCAATTTTTTCTCTTCCTCTACTTTCTCTAATGCTTCTTTTCTTTTATTTTCAGTTAAATATTCTTCCCCTTCTACATTTTTGCCGAACTATCTTGTAGAGGTTGGAATGCCGACTCCCATGCTGCTTCCCTCTCTTTCTTCGTCTCATCCCAAGATTTCCTAAATGTCTCTACTACTTTCTGAGTAATTGATTCAATAAAACTTTTTCACTTAATTTGTAGATCACCGCGTCAAGATACCAGTCTCTATCCATGAATCGAAATGCTCTGATACCAAATTGATAAGAACCAAATATATATATATATATTATAATATAAAGATAATAAAGATACTAATTAACCCAAGTGTTAAAGGTACTTAGACTCTCTCGATCTTGAGATCACTCTCAAGCCCTAGATACTCAATATCTCAATACTTCTCAATGTCCTCTTACCTCTTTATACTCTCTTATTTATAGTCTAATATTTTTATCCTACTCTTAATAGGATTGGTCATTCCTTATCCTACTCCTAATAGGATTGACCATTCTTTATCCTACTCCAAAACGGTTCTTATCAGATGACCACCATGGACTGAACCCTTAATCTCTTAGTTCCCCAAAACCCTCTTGACCACTAAGTCACTCCATGATTAGATGGTTACTAAGGTCCAATTACATTGCAGTCAAAAGACTATTTAAATAGTTTACGATGTCCCCAAGCCATGAAACTTGGCCAGTTCTTAAAATTAATATTTGGCACACTTAACCGATTAAATTCCAAGGACCTATCCAACAGTCCTTTTCTTTTGGATAAGAACCTATCCAACAGTCTTAGTTACTACAAATTGGTTCGACCCAGGTTCATACCCTACTAGAATGCATATACTCCTCGCACAACAAACAGAAATCTAAATCTTCCTAAATTACACCAGTTTCTGGTCTGTGGGAATTCTAGAGCGTTGAGAAAGCCAAAAAAGCCACATCACATTGCGTGGTGTGCATCTGTTTTAAAAAGTAAGAATTCTAACGTTCAAATTCTCAAAATCAAAATCATTCAACTGCCATCTTTAATTCTTGTTTGCTACCAACTAAATATAGAGTATTGATTTCAACATGGCAGCATGAAAATGAACATAAAACTGAAAAGAATCTCTAGGGTTGAGTTAGAACCCAATGAAGTAGATTTTTTCTAAAAGAGACCTCCTATAATCAGAATGAGTGAAAAGGATTTCACGTCAATGAAGATGCAAGAAGGCATAATTCATGTAAAATAACGGGCATACCCTGCAAGTTTTCCAATTAGAAATTGCTGACGAGATTGTCTGTTCACCATCATAAATGGATGCAATCCAATGCAATACACCACCTATGACTCGAGGAAAATTGCCATCATACTATTTCTTCAAAGTTGGGAATACATAAGAGGCACAAAAATTTTATAGCAATACCTGATCTTGGAGCTTGCGATACATTTCCACGGAGATATACGATCCAATAGAATGGCCAACCTTTAAAGACAACTAACGTGTCAGTTACCCAAAAACAGTTATAACAAAGCAAAAATGTTACAATTTCATTCTTATTTTCAAAGGCCTGCTTATTATCAATTATCCATTAATTATATTAAAGACACATAATGTACCGGTGCAAACAATAAAGCGAACTGTCCTGTTTTAGCTAACATGTAACAAGAAGAATACGAGCACCACATAGGTTAAACCAGAATCAAAATCTATACAGCTTGTAGAGCTTGCTAGTAAAAGAATAACCGATATGCATTCAGATAATACCAAAACAATATGATTGAAAATTGTGAAAAATATAGCATCAATTGTAATTATAAAGTTATCATTACCAGAAGTAATGGAATGTCTTTATTCGGTAATTCTTGTCTGACAAATTCAATCTGCAAAAGAAAAATGAATATAGTTCAGCCCCATAACAATGAAATGAACAATAATCTGGAACAACAGATCTTAATTACAAAATTCTGCAATGCTATTCCCAATTGCATACCATTACCTACCTTGGACATGAAAAATTAAGTCTACTAGTTTATGAAGAAACTTCAAACTTTTTAATGAACAACTTGCCACCTTAAGTCATCAACAATTGATCAAACAACTGAGAAAACAGAAAATTACCTTATGATCAATTTGTTCTTGTAATGAAAATAACCTTCCACCTTCCCAATCCTAAAAGTGGAGAAACGTCAATATCCATTACATAAAACTTCATTACATGCATCCAAGCAACACCTATTCATTTGTCTTTTGGAGCACTAAATTAAGCATAAGTAACCAAAGCCACTAATTAGATACAACCATTTATATTTCACATATAAAAAAAAAAATGCAAGACACAAAAACATTTCTAAAAGAATTTGTAACCTACCAAAGAAAACATAAAAAAAGAAAGCTCAAATGTATTAGCAGATATAAACTTTATAATGACCCATGTCCAAGTACCTTTGTTGTTTGAGTTATATGCCCAATAGCTGACAGTAAGAAAAAAGGAGGGCAAAGAAAGAAAAACTGTCAACCCAAATATAAAAGATTCAATGTTTTCTTTTACAGAAAAATGATAAGGATATGAATAGTTTCAGCAACTCATGACTTGCCTGTTATTGACACTCGACCTCCAAGTAATTGATAAAGTGATTCCACAAAATCTTTATAGAATGAAACGATTCCTGTCTTAGAAAGTAAACAAAACCCAAAACAATCCACATTCAGAAATTAAGCAAAATTAAAGAGGATCATCGAAAACCCACGTCCACAAAAGCATATGCACCTGGATTTCCAGGTATGAACAATACGTGCAATGATGGATCGTCCGGATGAATCTCCAGTAGTTCATTGGTGCAACTATCAAAACCCAGAAATAAAAGGCGATTTATTTCACAGAATGCCCAATTCTAAGAGAAATTTCAATGAACATAAACGAGAATCAATTACCCCGATACATTGCACAAACGAAACTCCACGCGCCTTGTACTAAAAGAATCCAGAACTTCCCGACCCATATGAACAAACGCACGCCTAGAAAATTTGGGGAAGGGGAAGAATGAGCGATTGATGGATCCAACGGTGAGTGAAGAAAGATGATGCAGGTACATTGCTTGCTTCCCTTTACTTCTCTCCGCAATTCATGTCATTTTTCTTGCGATTTTTGTTCATCAAATTGAACAATCACATTAAATTTGTGACTTCAAAAAAATTATCGTATTAATTTATATCAATAATAAAGTTTTTTTTTTAATTTTTTTCTTATTTAGATAATCTTAAATATCTCTCGACTATTTTTATTGTGAAAAATTAATTTTTAGATAGATAATTTTTATAAATTAAATTCACTATATTTTAATTACCTAAAACCAATGTATACTAAATCATTCTGATCGGTAATAAGAGATCGTGAATTTCAAACTTTTGTAAACAAGATTATAATTTTACATTTTTATAGCCTAAAAACTGCAAAATACAAGTTTGAATCTCTCTAAATAATAATAAATTCTTATTGAACTCAAAGTTACAAATTAATCTAAATAGATAAGAAAAATTAGAATTTATTTCGATATTTACCTAAAATCAAATAAACTCGTCAAACAGATTTCTTTGTGGTGTATTGTTGATGTAGGTTTTTCTTTTTAATTTGAAAATGACAATGCAGGTAAAAGATGCATTTAAATTTTTTTTTTTTTAAATATTTCAATTATGTTTATATGGTCACTAAATTATTGCCATATAATTCAATAATATTTGAGAAAGATTCGTATATCTAAGAAGCTACTAGATTTTTAAAAAATCACTAAAAATGCACTCTTATTGTGAGGCAACATGCTAATATTGTTGTTATGAAATTGGCAATCAACCAATCAATCGAAAGTAAGAAAACGTAAAAGAAGAAATAACACAAAAATTTACGTGTCACACTAACGTTGTGTTAGCTAGTCTACCTAATTTTCTGTGTTATGTCTTCTCTTACGTTTTCTTACTTGCAATTGGTTGGTTGACTGTCATTTTCCTAACAATCTAGTATCAAAGTCTAGGGTTCATAGTTCCACAATAGTTTTTCAATAATTGATTCGAAGATGTCTAGCATAAACGTTAAAGTAAAAAAATTTACCAGAGGGAGCAGTTTAAGTCTGTGGCAAATTAAGATGTGCTTTGTTGAAGCAACAGGGATTGTGGAAGCCTGTTACTTCCAAATGGAAGGATGCGAATTAGATGAAGATGAGGAATTGATGAGTCTAAAAGAAAAGACCTATTCGACAATCATATTCTGTCTTGCTCATGTTGTCATCGCTGAGGTTGCAAATCAAGTGAAGGCTGTCGTTTTGTGGTTGAAGCTCGAAAGTTTGTATATGACAAAATCATTGACAGTTTCTTTTGAGGCAACGATTATTCAACCTCCGTATGTCCGAAGGTACCTTCTTAAAGATCATCTAGATAAATTAAATAACATCTCTTGAGTGGTTCATCAAACACTAACTTTCTGAAATCCTAAGAAATTGGAGCATAGAAAGTCCGAGTAAGGAAGAGGAGAAACAAGGCAACACCTAGAACTCAATTTCCTAAGTTTTAAGAAGTGGAAACACATGGAATATGAAAGTAGTAATAAATAGAAAAAAAAAATATCAATACATCTACAAACACCAGTAACAAATTGAAACCACAACCACAATTCATCCAACATCTCAATTTCTTTTCTTGAAAGATGAGAAAATTTTGAAGTTCGTTTTCGTTCTTATAGCATACATTAATGCAATTACTCAAATTACATTAATGCAAACAACATAAAAAGATTTAAGAATTACTCAAAGCCATCAAAAGATCCATAAGAGAACCATCCTACAATCCCTCAGCAATAGGTAAAAACATCACCAAATTTAATCCTAATAGATGTTGTACTAAAACAAACTACTGTTTCATTTCTCCGGAAAAAAAAAACGTGTAAAGCTAATTCTTATAAGAAAAATCACTCGGTCTAAATGAGGATGGTCGAAGGAAGTTGATAAATGAGTCATGACTTCAAACCTTGCCTTAGTGAAGGAGTGAATTATGGGGACAAAACAAATAATTTGGGTAGAAAACTTATCGCTGAGAGAAAAAAAGAAATGATTAATGAAGGAAGAGAGTTTCCCAGTGGACTGATCTTTTTTCTTTATAACTGGGAATTGAAAAGACGTCGAACTCAATGTTGTAATCAAAGTAGGTGGTAGGTAGATCCACCAGCTTGACCTTCCTTACTTTCCCTTGTTGCGTTACAATCTTGGAGGCTTCTTTTATAATAAAATGCTCGTAAAGGAGGGCTAATTTCATCCAACATTCCAGAACCCACCCATTCTACGATAAATAGATCATTTGTTAGAGCTCGACTAAATTCTCTATTTTGAGACTTATCTTGCGCTGTATTGAAGGACTAAAGATTATGTAGTTTCCAAACCCATTAAAAAAAAATTACTGCTACTATTGAGGTCTTATTACTCATTGGCATAACACAATCCAAATACAGCCATCCAATGGAATTGGTCGGGCAACATCAAAGTTGGGTTGTAGATAAATCTTCTTCAATATCGTCCATGCCATGTGTCTCCTCAACATCGATATCCACAAGCGAAAAATCCCCCAAAATTTTCGACATACGAGTCCTTTTTATATTAAAGGTAGATAACAAAACAAAGAAACTCATAGATGAAATATATATATATATATATATATATATATATATATATATATGCACAAGGATAATTTTAAAAATCCAAAAGTTAAATGGTTATCTAACGGGGCATTAGTTTTCTATAGGATCATGTTACCTCATTGCTGAAACTAAATAAAACCTCAACCACTACAAAAAGACCAAAAAAATTCAACCAAACTAAACGTTCTACAAGCACACTTCCACATTAATAATTCAATAAAACACACACCCAATACCAAAGGCTCAACATTTTTTAAGGATGTACAAAAAAGTGCACGGAAAAAAAAAGGAAAACTAAATAAAGAGTCTCCAAACTAAAAGAAAGTTGATCAGTTTGAATTGTGAGAAGGATAAGCTGAAGTAGGTGGTCGGGTTGGGTGAATTGCTTAGTGGGAAATTAGATGAACTTAAAAAAGTTTGTTAGGAAACTTCAACTTTTCTAACATCAAATCGCCATCTCCGTATCAACAAAACAATAATAAAATAGAACATAACTTGATATCCTAATCAATTACAAACGATTTCTTGTAGCCAAAATCAAAGTAAAAACATTCCTATACACATTAAAATAGTTATTAAAGCACAATATAGTTTTTGGGAGCATGATAAATTTCCTAATACAAAAATAAATTGAATATCCAGTAAGGTTACCAACTACCGTTAATCAAACAATCTCAATCGTAAGTTTGTTTCTTGTTCAAAAACAACTAAACCATGATTATGCCCTATAATTTGTAGAAATGTTATGAGCTAAATAACTATGACATAAAGAAGAAGAAACTATGACTTGGAAGATTTGCATAGAAAAAAACCTTTAGGATCAACAAACAAACACAAATAGAGTTGAAAAAATGTAAAAGTTCCTAAAATGATAAACTCTTTAGCATTCACTCTTATGTCTTGAAAAACAATCTTGCAAGTAGCAAGTATGATGGGTTGAACATAAAGGCCTCATCACAGACTAAAAACAAAATTATAAGAAATTTAGTTCTAAGCATGTTGAATTTCTAATAGGATGATTGATTCAAATATTTTATCCTTAGAACCAAAAGACAAGTTTTCCCTTTTCTTTCAACAACCCTCAAGACAAAGTATTAATTCCTTCTAGGTATGTGTTGAGAAGATTGAAACAAAACCCAAAACTTTTTAAAAACATTGCAGTGGTGCACTAGTAAAAGTCTTTACTTCAAAAAAAAAAAACCCAAATGCTCATACGAAAGTGTAAATTATTGTTCTAAGGGAGAAGTTTTGCAGTTCTAGAGGAAGCACCACATGTCTACCACACACATCAACAAAAACCATGAAAACCAAACTGTAGAGATGAAAAAAAAGCCAGAGCAACAAAAATCATGAATCCTAAAATAGAAAATGAAGGAAATCTTAGATCTGTACTCATAGATATCATCGAAATACTTCTCGAAGTACTAGATCTGCCCCATTTTGTGACGGAAAAATGACTTGGGCTTGTTCAATCTGAAGAATCTGAAGAAATTAAACAAAATCAGGCAAACATATTGAAAGTTGTAAGTATATTCTTGGGTGTGAGAGAAAGAGAGACGAAGAAAACATATCAAGAATCTTTTTATTGACCTCAATTCGATGGGTCGAACCGGTAGACATCAGCGGGGAGAGGGATAAGAGAAGGGCCTTTTGTTTAGGTATTGAATGATGAGTTCCTCGCCGTTGAGTCAGCTAGCGAGCGACAGCGATAAGTCCAGAGTCTTCTCGACGATATGCCGAAATGGAGAAGAAATTTGAGGCCTCTTAGCGACTCCGTCGTGCGCAAGGAGAAGAACACAAATAATTTGTAGTGCTGGAGATTTTTCTTTTTTCATAAGTATTTTTAAGATGTGTACATATAAAACAACATCATTCACGGTTCGAACTCATAATCTAGTAAATGATTTTTTTTTTATGATTATAAAATATAATCATAAATTGTAAAGAATAAGCAATTCCGCTTCTTTTTTTAAAAAATGGTGATTTTTCAATTAGGACACTTTGTTCTCCTTCCTTTTGTAAAATGAAATATAAAGAGTGTTTTTCTAGTAGTGTTAGAATCATCAACTAACGTGCATATTGTGACACTTTATTAAAATTATTTATTAATGAGTAAATTTTTTAACATTTTCCTATATTAATTTTAAGTTATAATCATTTTCGTATATTAATATTAATTTGTAAATTTTGAGATTTTAAAAATTAAAGAAGAATTTATAAGTTTGTGTTTGATTAAAGATTTAAATATAAAAATTATGATTTTAAAATTGAAATTAAAATAACCGTTTTTTAATTTTGTATTTCAAAAACATGAAAAAATTTATTATATTTTATTCCCTTTTGCATTATTATAAATCATAAATAAATGCTCCATTGCTTTGGCTAGACTTTGTCATGACAACCCAACTATCATTCCTTTTTTTTTTTTCTCCCCTTTAATATTTTATTTTGAGAGCAATTGAGGTGATACTTTAACATTACTTTAATTTTGAAACTCACTCATGTGGATCAATGAGAGCTACATTTTAATTTTCTTAATTTCAATTTTTTTTTAGTTAGAGAATAACAAGTTTTGGCTCCCAATAAGCCATATTAAGTAGGTTTCAAAATTTTAGTGATAGCAAACCTAAATTGCTCTCTTTTATTTTTGGATGATAACTTGAACAAAAAAACATCATTAGAAGTGTCAATATAAATTATATTTTTTTAACAATAAATTATTTGTTGATAAAGTTTAATTTAGGGCATTTAAGACATTTTGAAGATCACTATTTAGATTGAATTGTGAGTTTAATACATGTGTTTTTTAAATATTATTATTCTATACCATTGCTTTAATTGATTAATTTAAGTAGTGAATTTAAGTAGCGAATAGGTAAAATAAATTGATTTAAAATTAAGAGAAATTTTTGTAACAACCATCATTTTTATGTAACACTCAACACTTTGGTACCAATATTGGAGATTAGAGATTGCCGCACACTCATAAATATCTAAAAATAAACAAACCAAAATACTTCATTTTAGTACTTGAGTTAAAACACCAAAACTAAGATTCTCAAAATCAGGATCTCAGTCTCTTATTTTTTTTCTCTAAAAACTAAACAAATCAAAACACTTCATTTTAGTTGTGTTTTTCATTTAGTGGTCATTGGTCCTTGATTGTTATTCATCTTTATAAGGATATGGTTTACTACACGTATCCAATGCGAACTAGTTCAAGAGAAGACCATAAAACTATAACAAATATGTTAGTTCAATTTTATTATTATTTGGTAACGTAGAACACTTACGATTTAGCAAGCTCATGTTTATTCTTTGGTTTTCATGTAAGGCACTTAGGATGTACGAACTCAGAAAAACTTGAAAGTTGCTCGAAAAATTTCTTCTTGGAAAATTGTTAAGGTAAGTCAAACCCCTTTATTGAGCTTGTAGTAGTTAATTAGTACTCAATAGATAAAGAGTGTGCATTCTATTTGGGAGGGTTAGGTGAGTTGTTCATTTTATTTGTTTAATTTGTACGATAAATATTACTTATACTCACGAGAATTCATATTCTTTTGTCTATGCAATAGATTTGGAAGTAGTATGGAATTTGTTTGTTGTTGGATATATTTTGATTTTTTTTTGTGTGTATACAATTAGTTTTTGAAAATAACTGGACAATTCAATTGAAACCCATGCATTGTAGTTTTTAGATATTTATAAAGTTTGGAAATGTGGTTCCATACTTTTTTTTTTTTTTTGTAATTTTGGATTATGTAAAATATTACTACTTGTAATGTTATTATGTTTGATGTTTATGTCAAGATATTCAAATAATAATTTATTATTGAAATTCTAGCGGACAAGATATTATATGTATATATTAACAAGATGGACATGATGACTACTAGATAATTGGGACCAAATTTTGACAGAAAAAAATTATATTTTTTGCTGGTTTATAAATGTCAACAATAAGAACCAACTTGACATCTGATAAGCGTCAATCATATATTTAAATGACGCTTACAAATCGTCAATATATGTATATTTACTTAACGTTTCTGTTAACAACAATTGACGTTCACAAAATGTCAACCAAACTTTTGTTTGACGTTTATAGAACGGTGACCAAACCATCACATGACGCTTAAAGAGTGGCAATCACTTATAGTTTTGACATTTCTAACACGTAAACTATATCATTCGATGACGCTTTAGTAAGCGTCAACTATAGTGACTTTAGTTGACAGTCGATTTTTTGACGCTTTGAAAAGCGTCAACTTCAACTTATAGTTGAAGTTTTATGCGCATCAACTAACCCATTTTTTGTAGTAGTGAATTTAAACTTAGATTTTTTCTTTGAAATTTGATTTTGGAATTATCTAGATTTTAATGAATTTAAATGACATAGGATATGAGGTGTTTTGGTTTAAAATTGGTTAAAATAAGATATTTGAGTTTAAATTCAAATGATATTCCATTTAGGCAAATTTTTTTAACCTCCCAAATAAATATATAGCTCTTAAAGAAAGCTCTTTCACTTATGAAATATGACAAACAAAAAAATAAAATTAAAGATAAAAAAAGCACGTTGCAAAAAGAAGAAGAGGAATTTTGAAAATTTTAAAGAAAGCTTTTTCACTTATGAAATATGACAAACAAAAAAATAAAATTAAAGATAAAAAAAAGCACGTTGCAAAAAGAAGAAGAGGAATTTTGAAAATTTTCTCCTCTATTTCCGTTTTTGTTTTCTTTTTCATTATTTTCTCGTCTCCCTCTTTAGATTTAGCTCTCTATCATTTCTCAAATTTCTCTCCAACTTTTCCTCTTTTTTCATAGTCTCTATGTCTTCCTCTTTTCTTGTTGGTGAGCTTAATCTTGAATCTCAACCACTCTATTGTTTGTTAACAATCATATTTGGGAGAGAGTGACAAAGTGTGGGTGGCTGTCATTCTAGGAATCACTTTATGAGATTTTTCCAACAGCTCAAGGGATCATGGTAACGAGATTTTTCCACTCTATGATCATTGCTTAGAAATTGTGCTAAAGGAAGTGGTAATGAAATACGTGTGGGGCATGAAAAATTTAGGGTTTTTTCATAGCAATCAACACTTCTTCTGTTTATTGTCTCTCATAACTAAAAGAAACTTAGGGTTTCTTTTTTCTCGCTTTTACTTTGTGTATTACATAATTTCTTAGCTAATTATATATCTATATATTTTCATTTTAGAAGCATTGTCAGGAATTATATTAATCTCATATTCTGTTACTCTTGACATTGTTTTAATTTTTCATCTACATCATTTGTAATTATTAAGAATTCTTTATTTGATTTAGTTTACTTATGTGCGACTAATGTTGGGTTTGACCATCATGGAGCTTCTCCTTGACCTGGTTGATTTAGTTTACCTTACTTTGCTGAATTTAATTTACTTATTAGTGTATGGGACAGGAAAAAACTAACATACGTATGTTTATAGAAGTTCTAAGTTTCTTTATATATATATATATATATAGAGATAGATAGGTAGATAGATCTTTTTTAAAAAAAAGAAAGATAGGTAGATAGATAGATAGATAGATATCTCTCAAATAAAGCTTAATTTAGGCTAGTTTATTACACATTTTTCTAAGGTTCAATGCGAGTAAAACTCTTAGAAATCATATGCATTCATCCTTTAGCGCGCTAGAGGTCTAGCATGGCATTTTAGAGTAAAAAATGAATAAAATGTGCTTAATGCGATACATTACAGGAAATGCAGAACTTGAATGTTGAGGAACAAAAAAATGCAAACAGCAAAACACAACACGATGCAGTCACAAGGCAGTCGCAAAACTACGCCAATAAAGAAAGAAAAGAAAAATCAATCAAGCAATCAATTTTGCGACAATCAAGAAGTCCCAGCAGAAATCAAGGAATCAAGTATTGATGAAGATCTTCCATTTCACCCAAAAACTTTTTAGCCAATCAAATCAACTCTAAAAATAGCAAGAAAGAAGCTGCAATCGGGAGCTAGTAAGGTTGGCTAGAACTGGTAGGTCAACTAAAAGCCAATCTATATAAACAAGAGCCGGTGGTGTTCATAGGAACCAATGACAAGGAGTCTACAAACTTCACAACCGCGCAGTTTCTTATCTGTTGGTTTAGTGTTTATTTAGTTAGGAGAAGATTATAAAACTTTTTCGACTTTTAGTAATGAGATATCTAAATTTCCCTTATTATATGTTGTTCGTTTCTATGTCTTATTAAATAAGAGCGATGGTGATAATTCGTATGCATAATGCATCTTGTTGTTGTACGTTCTTAGTTTTTATAGTGCTGCAATTTATTTTTTAAGTATGCATCGAATAGCTACCCACGTATGCTCACCTTTAGTAAACTCGGAAGAGGGAGCTAAAGGCAAGTCCAGTATGTTACGATAGGTTTATCGTGAAATCTCTTGCATGATTTAAGGAGTTAGGAATAATCTTATTTGGGCACGCGTCGCTCAGGTTTAGTATGAGTAACTGCTGCGGAAGCAAAGTTGGTTGTAAATCATTAAGTACGAAAAACACTTATTAAGATGAGAAAGTATGAGATCTATTTACCATTATTACATATTCAACATCTTTTATATCCGCGATTGTCACCACCTATGCTCATTAGTTTACTGTTTATTTAGAGTCTTAGAAGAAACACTCAATCAACCATCAATTTCATGCTTTTTATTTATTCCCACAACTCTTAAGCTAATTAAGAATAGTCCTAGACCTCAATCCCTATGGAGATCGATAATTTACTTATTACTTGCTGCATGCTAATTGCACATACTTGCACGTAGTGATTCAAAGCCACACTTAATGCTAAGTTAAGCTTAGAATACAATTAATTGCGTAGTTATTTCGGAACGAGTCACACCTAGTCATATATATATATATATATAATTCCTTTTGCAGGATTGTTGTCTTTATAATGACCAACTCAAATCTATTGAAGCCTATTATATGAGTTCATTTTTGTTAACTAGTGTGTTGCATTGATTATGATCCATGTCCATTTTTTAAAGCCTATGTAAAACAAACACTTTAACCATGTTTCTTCTGGAGATGATTATGGTTAGAAGAATAGTTTACCTATATATGAATTGTGTTAGAAAGTTAGTTTCTAACTATAATATACTATATATGATCATGGTGTTGAAATGAATTGCCACACCAAATAATGAAACCACAGATTGCCGACCCTTGTGATCTTGTAGCCACATTTTTTTGTATTTTTCTTTCTCCCACAGCATTGTCAATCACAATATAAAAACATTGATGGCTATTAATAAATTTAACTTTCTTTTGTTGCCATATCCTTTTGTAACATTGCTTCTAGTAGATTATAAAATTAGAAGGATACTTGCAATTGAATTATATCCAATTGCTATTTTTTCTTTTATCTATGGATGCAAAGTATTCAATTGAAATGATTGAAACTCTCGGTAATTTAAAGAACAAGAAGTGTGAAGGTTGGTAGCGAGTTTAACTATTTGTAAATTTTTTTAATCCACTTTTCAAATGATTAAATCTCTTTATTTTTTGTCATTTGCACTTCTTAATCCATACTTGTGATTTCTTGAATGGACAGAGTATAGTGCTTGTGGGAGTTTTAATAACTTGTGGCTGGTGTACATTTTGCACCCATATTACAAGTTCTTTTATTGCTTCAACTTTTACCTTCCATTAGTAAATTTTT
The DNA here is from genome assembly GCA_036507275.1 of Sicyos edulis. NCBI lineage: Eukaryota > Viridiplantae > Streptophyta > Magnoliopsida > Cucurbitales > Cucurbitaceae > Sicyos > Sicyos edulis. Next base: position 27,392,868 of record CM071848.1, read on the forward strand.
TTCATTTTATTCTTTAATTGAGACTAAAAAATTACCATGAAGAATAACTTTTTAATGACTCTTTATTTTGATTTTTCCAGGTTTTTCCAGGTTTGGAACTAAATACGTACAACGATTTTCTCAGGTTTGTAAGACTAAGAATGATTCTTCATATCTCTTTGTGATCAATTTTTTTGGTTGTCATCTACTTTTCTAGTTGTGATATATTGATCTTCTTCATACACTTAAGTTTATCTCACTTTACTTATTTCAACATACTTTTTTGTTAGGTTCTTTAGCCTTTTCAATCATTTCTATGCTATCATAGTACTCTAGAATTTTAAAAATGTTTCCTAGTCTATTTTTCCTTACCATCCAAATCCAACTAATTATCTCTTTTAAATTTAGTCCAATTTTTTCTAAGAAAACTTACAATGTAATAATTTTAAATAAAACATTATGCAACTATGTTTTAGCTTGGAGCAAGTTTCAAATATCATAATGGTTACCATTTATATTTAGTATCTTTTCATTATGGAGATACTTTTTTTAATATGAGATTTTGATCTAATAGGATTTTCGTTTGTTTGAGTTTTCTCTTTTATATATATATATATATATATAAAGAACATTATGTTATTTTCTAGAGTGGTTGTTCGATATATGCCCATTTTGTTATCTTTTGTAGTATTTGTTATGTTTTATAGTTGAGTTGACCAATATTCATTTTTTTTTTTCTTTGCACTTTGGTTAAAGATATTTATATTTGAGTGTGTTTTTTTTTCAGCTTCATAGTGAATAATGTGGCTTTGAAGAAAGTTCTCACCTTGAAAGTAAACTATAGCCATGTCTACGTTGAATTGAGGCCAGAACAAAGACAATATTAGTTTTATTTAATTATTATGTAAATTTTTTTTTACCAAGTTTCATGGTAGTTTTCTAGTATTATAGGCAAGATTGATATTTTATATATGAAAATTGCTTTTGATAGTTCTTATATTGACTCAAATTTAAAACTGTTAGTTTTAACAACTTGTATGTGGAATGAAGGGAACAAATATAAATTATATTAATTGAAAATATAATACCACCATCAAAATGTAGAGTAGGACTAAATTGAAGAGTTCATGATTGATTATTTTGTGATTATATACAACTGAAGAGTCAATTGTTCACTAATTACAATAAAGCAATGTAATAAAATAGGAATTAATGACACTAATTTAAAAAGTATCATCTAAAGATAATAGATGATGTCCAATATAATGATTGAAAAAAAATATCATCAAAAGAGTTCTAATGAACACTTTTTAAGAAGTATCATCTGAAGAGAATAGATGATGTGCGATACAATTATTGCAAAAAACTATCATCTAAAGCATTTGTATTACTTTTTTTAGAATCATTATATCAAAGTTTTGTAGTAGTGTAGTAGTGGTACTTTAAAACTTGCCTATATTTATAATTATTTTGTGAAAAGAGTTAATCCAGTACAATTTTTTTTTTAAATACCTTTGTCATGTCAATTAATCGAAATTTGAAATTTAGCCAATATTTTTATTTTTTTACTTAACATGTAAAATCTTGATTTAATATTAAAGTAGAGTTTATTATCCCCGCAGTTTCAAATTTGAACTTCGATGAAGTTAAAACTTTATCCAAATTAAAATGTGAACTTGAAATAAAATTTATCTCATTTGAATCTTAATATTGGATATAATGTTTCTAAGCAAAAAAAGGATAATTTAAGAATATCTCAAATTATTTTATCTTAAACTTGAATTAACTTTATCCTTCTTGAACTTTTGAGCTTGGCATCAAATTTCAAGATAACTTTAAGCTATAGCAACTTGAAGCTTATCATTGAGGTGATTCGACCAAATTTGACCAACTTTTATGTGTACGTTTCTTTGTAAGTTTGAAAAGGTGACGTTTTCTTACAATTTTTTTTCTATCTATTTCTCTAGTTTCTTCTATTTGATTTGATTTTGGTGTTTAGACTTCATCCTTTTAATCATGTACTAAACTCTCAATATTGTTTTAGGTTGCAAACATGATACTTTGTTTTTTATTTTGTGAGATTTTGTGTATTTTATTTTTCAAAATTTTAAGTGTGTTTTATCTTTTATTTTTTATTCTTATTCAAAGCACATATTCTTTTGTTGATAGATTGACAACCTATTATTTTCTATTAAATATATAACCGTTAAATTTTAACTAACAATAGAGTTTTCATGAATTTGCATAGAAGTATGGCTTTCCTCTTCATTCATGAAGATTGCATGTCATGACCGGTTGTTTTTTGGTTTCATGAACTTTGAAATTGAATGATCTTTTTGACCGAATTAATATTGAGTTTGAAATTCGTCCAATTCTAGCATCCAATTTTAAATTTGAGGTAAAATGTCAACTAGCTTGAACTTGAAATCGAACAAACTTCGCCTTGCTTGAAATTGGTTGAGCTTTCTATACACCTAAAATTTTATTTGGCGTCAAATCTCAAGATAAATTAGATTTTCAATAAAATTTAAAACGTACTCCACATTTTTATTGAGAAGTCTTCAACATTTTTATAAAACAATATGATCTACTTCCTTCACTGTTAATTTAGTTTGAAGTGGAACCCCATATTATCTAATACAAATCATAAATTTAAATTTAACTTGAATTTTGAAAACATTTAGAAAATTAATAAAAAATTAAATAAGTTTTTATAACTTTATTTTAAAAAAAAAAAATATTAATAAAGTAGTTACCTAGCAAGTCTATTTGACTAGTAGAAGTGGAAATTTCCAACTCTTTCGTTATAAAAATATATATAATTAAAGTAAATGGTCATTGCAATCGTTAAGGAACAACAAACCTACCTAGTTCTCCACATTGATATGATATTGTCTACTTTGGGCCTAGGCCCTCATGACTTTGTGTTTTTCTTCATCTAAATGACCTCATATCAATGGAGATGTTTGTCTTCCCTTATATACCCAAGATCTATCCCTTATTTAACCAATGTGGGAATACAAACAAAGTGGTGTAGTAATCTGTGGTTGAGAAGCTTTATACGTGCTCCGGTCTGAGTGCATCTGAATGTACTCGTGATTGAGCATCTATGAACTTCAACTGTGGGAGTTTTTCTAAAATGGTTGCCTTAGTAAGGGGTAGTTGATGTGTGCTCAAACATAAATCGAGTTGATCCGTGGTTGAGCTTTACTGTTAGGTCAAGTGTAATTCGGAAGGATTCGTGGTTTTGAGAAAGGTGTGCTCAAGTGTAACTTGGAAAATGACAATTAATAAGAGAGTCTCGATTTTATTGAGGGGAGAAAAAATAAAATGAACATCATAGGGGCTAGGGTTCTTTGACCAATATGCCTGCCAGATCTAGGTGTTTTGTTGTCAAAGGTCGTGTCTTATCTTTACCTCCTACAGCGATATAGGAAGTGCTAACCAGTTATTGTCCACTCTTCTATGTTTTTCCAGAGAACTTCCCACTTCTAGTTTGCCTACGGTGTGAACTTTCTCCATGTTCAAACTCAGTTTCATTAGCATACGATTTCTTGACCCCGTGTATTGATGGCATTGAGTCTTGAAACCGTTTGCGTTCTGCATCAGACTTGCCTTTTGCTGACTTGTTATATGCTTTACGGTTTGGGGCCATCAATTTCGACTATCAACAGAATTTATGGATCTTAAAAGTGCAGGCTAGACTGTGGTGATTTTTTCTTTCGTAGGGTTTATATAGAATTTTTAAAGATTTTGAATATCAGTTAGTAAGGAAAGAAATAATTACGAAAGGAAAAGTTTGATTTGATTTCAAGGATCTTGCTCTAATTTTGCACCAATTACATAAATAAAACTATGGAAATAATCGAAAAGGAAAATTGCGTAAATGGAAAAACTTCCTATTCTAAATTACAAAATAAGGAAAATGCTATAAAATTTGCACAAAGTCAGATATACCAAATTTTCGCATTCCAGGAATGATGTTGAGTAGAACCTAGGCGGAATTCTTTGTGTTAATTCCGTTTGGTGTGAGTTGTTCTAGCTTGAGCCATTTATATATTTTATGAGCGTAACCATCTTTGATAGCTTGTTCTTGCCTTACTTTGTCATGTGCCTTAATGCGTGTTCCTCCTACCAAAGTCAGAATTGATAGGGTGCGGAGCATTATGATGATTCTCATTTGGGTTGCCATGGTGTCGTTTTCTCGACTGATTGATTCCTTGTGTCGTTACACGCATGACAATTGAGAAACGCTTAACACTATTGATAGTGATTCATTGTTTTACATGCTATCTACGTTTTCCTATGGCTCTGATGATTCTTCTGTCACCTGACTGTATTGAGTTAGAACATTGGTGCTATAAGTTGCAGGAATATTGCTCACGAAGCTAATAAATTAAGGACTTGCATCCTCGCTATGACTGTCATCACTTGGTTTCTGCACAGTGTCAATATTGGGACCTTCTTCGTTTTCACAGACAATTTCCTCTATATTGTAAGATTTTGGTATTGGTAGGTTGGCGAATCTGGCCCATTCTTCTTCTTGTTGTTGATATATCATTTACTCTTCTTCTTCTACTGCACGCCTTAAAGCCATGATCTCTTCATTCTTTTTCATGATGGTTAGTCTGAAATCTTCCGATGGGAGTCCATAGTCTATTTCATTTGTTGCAACCTCGTTAAATGCTTCGGACATTAGAAATGTATCGTCTGGTTTTTTAACTTCATTGTTTGCTACGCTTTTCCTGAGTGTTTCCTCTAGTACGGATTCAGTTTTGCTATTTAGTTCCTAGGGCGTGGAAATGATTCTATTTTCCCTCATCCAAGTTTGACATTTGAGCCGCATTTCATCTTCCATACGTATGTCTCAAGGAGTTTGCTCATAATTACAATTCGGGTATCCAGGTTAATGACTTTTGTACTCCCTCGTATGATTCATGTTGTGATAGATATAGATCAATCTGCCCTTGAAAGACGCTGTCATGGTCTCCTCCAAATGGCATCTGATTCACCCAACTAGGATATGTTGAATTGAGAATTTTTGTGTTGGTCTCCCCTACATAGCCTTGTTGCTGATAAAAACGTGGTTGGAGTGGCGTAATATTGTTGCACCAATACTGATTCGCAAAGTGATTAAATGCCATCTATGATGATTGTTGCTTATGGTAATGTGTTGGGACTTCCTTGTTGATTGATGCGAATTAAATCTCGGTTCCCATGAAATACAAGTTTTCAATCTTTCATCAGTGTAAAACTACTCTTAGACTAATAATCCTATTCCTAAATAATCAATCCCCAGCAATAGCGCCAAATACTTGACTGCGTGATTCCTCGTTTCGATATAACTACGCAATTGAATGTATTCTAAGCTTGACTTAGAATTAAGTATGGCTTCGAGATCACTACGTGCAAGTATACGCGGTTAGAATGTTGCAAGTAATTAGTAAATTATCGATCTCCATAGGGATTGAGGTCTAGATTTATTCTTACTAGCTAAAGAGTTGTGCGAATAAATAAAAATCATGAAATTGATGGTTGATTTGGGTTTTCCTTCAAGACTCTAAATACACAATAAAATAATGAGCATAGGTGAAAATCACGGATATAAAAGATGTTGAATATGTAATAATGGTAAATAAATCCCACACTTCTCCGTCTTAATAAGTGTTTTCTGCACTTAGTGATTTATAATTAACTCTACTTCCGCAGTAGTAACTCATATTAAACCTTAGCAATGCAAGCGATAGTAAGATTATTCCTAACTCCTTAAATCATGTAACAGATCTCACGATAAACCTATCGTAATATACTGGACCAACCTTCTGCTCTCTCTTTCGATTTTATTGAAGGTTAGCATACGTGGGTAGCTAGTCGACGTATATTTAGAAATAAATTGCAGTAGTATAAAAACTAATAACCTATAAAAACAACATGCATTCTACATACGAATTATCACCATAGCTCCTATCTAATAAGACATTGAAATGAACAACAGATAATAAGGGAAATTTAGATATCTCATTACTAAAAGTCGTAACAATTCTATAATCTTGTGACGAACCCGACCCAAAACATGGTCCTAAACCGGGGTTCTCACTCAGCATGCAAGTTAAATATGATAACAAGCGGTTTAGTGCTCATATTTAAAAACCTTTCAAAACATATGAGAAGGGGAAACCCTTAAAACATAACCAACACTTTTCTTTTAAATAAATCAACAAGTAAAACAACCTGACCAGTATTTATAAAATTATACAATACAATTTAAACAACGTTTTAAACAATGTTCCCCTAGGACTCCTGTCCATCTACATGCTGAATAAACAATGCAATAATAAAAGACAGAGTGCCGGCGGCTCCCCATGATCAATCAGCTCCCTCCGCTAGCCCTCCTGGTGTTGTCCCAAGCTACCTGAAAGATAAATAAGGGTGAGTATAAACATACTCAGTAAGAATCCCCAACCGGGGTACAATACGGTACATCAGTCATCTAGCACCTCAACATGCAAGCAAACAGCTATCAACACAGATCATAGCTCAACGAGCTCATAAAATAAGATCTGGAGCCATCAGAAGTCTCTTTCTTCCGGCCTAAAAGGATTGGATACACTGACCAATCCTGGACATCACCGAGGTATCTGTCACTCGGGGGGAATGCACTGATCCCTAGAATGTCCTCAAGGGCCTCCTTGCCCTTACACTAAACTGGACTTACGGGAGAGTACCCGAAGTCAGGCTCTAACATGAAGGAATGGTGTACTCACGAACATTAGCCCGGGGGAGCTCTCTGAACCGGCGACTAACGAGTGTGCGCGCTGCACATCTTCTTGCTACCGCAACCGGCGTCAATGCGGGGCCAAAGGGCAAACCGCGCGGCGGTGCGCATGCCTGCCTATGACTTCGGAAGCGGTGTCACGATCACAGATGGCGTGAGGCCCTCGGCCTCATCTCATGCGGCTGATCCACCGACTGAAGCTAAGAACCGCCAAGGTAGGCTTACACCGCTGGCGGGGTTACGCTCTAGCAGCTACAAACTAGGCATACGCCAATGAGGTAGCTAAGTCTCATTGGCTGCCGGGAGGGGGGAGAAAAAGCAAGGTATGTTATGCTTTGCTCTATATCCGACCACTGGGGACAAAGTACGTTATGTCCGCTCTCAACCCCTGAAGCAATGCTTCGCTTTACTCCCGACAGGTGGGGACAAAGTACTTTATGTCCGCTCTCAGCCTCTGGATGATAACAAACCCTACAACTCTATCTAAGAGTACAGAGCAAATAAATGATTCCTGGCTAGCAAGCAATGACCGACATCAAACACAATTACCTAGCATGCTACTACAACTTAAGCAGGAATCATAAGCATGTTGGGAGAACAAACCTAGCATGGCACTAACATGTAAAATCAAGCAAACATGCTAGCAAGAATTCAATCAAAGCTGCCTATCACTATCATGCTCATAACAATCAGCAAACATACAAGGTACATAGTGATATATCGCAGGACCCACACAACCACGGTAAGAAATCCTTACTTGGGACAAGCAGAAAACAATTATCATAAATCACAAATCAACGAGCAATCCTCGAGCCTCTATCGAACTCGAACAACCTATACATCAAATAAAGCACCCAAATCAAATACATAAAACAGCCCAATTAATCAATAACCAGCAGCCAACAAATCCGGGCCCAACGAAGAAAAGACTCGGGAAATACCATCCGAGAAGCCACAAGGCTCGGGCCAACCAACACACCACAAGCGGTGACGGTGAGAGGCTGGGCCGGGCCGGCACCACAGCACCGGGCGCCTTGTGGCGCTATTGGGCGCGGGGCGTGGAGGCTGCACGCGGGCGAGCTGGGGTGAGGTAAGGGCGTGCGGCACGGCACAATGGACGGCGCGCGGGCGCGAGCTCAGCAAGCACAAGGGCGCGCGCGCGAGGCAACGCGACGCGATGGCTCGGGGCGCTCGGGCTGGCACGACACTGTAAAGACCCGACCCAAAAGGGGCTCTAAATGGGCCTTTACCCCAATGCATGTATTCAAAATAAGAGACATTATGAAAAATAATGTCCGGATCCCAAGTAAAAACAGAAACATTCAACAATCAAAACAATTTACTCTAAAACCTGTCCCTGTTTCCAAGCACCTGTTTCAGGATAAATACATTTCTAAAAGCATACTCTGATCAGAGATTTATTTAAACCATTTAAACATGCCACAAGTACAAATATGCTGGAATCCATAAAACATAAGAAAACATCCTAGGGCTTCGTGCCCGTCTACATGCATTCAGGGGAAATAACAAAAGTCAAGAGTCATGATATAATAAAATGGTCAGAGATGACAACAGGATTCCATGATCACAGCTCCTCCTTCAGCCATCCTGTCTCGCGCCTTGGTTACCTGTGGAAAACCACAAAATAAGGGTGAGCAACGAATTACTCAGTAAGAATCCCCAACCGGGGTACAATACGATATACATGATCATCTAGAAGAATGTATGCAAGCTATGAATATAAACACAGAGCGGAGCACATAGCTAAGTCCACACTTGGACCTCGGATGCCAACTCAGGGTCTTAGTCCGGAAATACCACAACACACTATACGCCCTATACGGAAACAAGTCCCGGCCTCGGCTGCCTCTGCGCCGTCTGAAAGGTGCACTCGCTCAAGATCCCGAGGAGCTCTCCGATCGGCGCCAGTAATGAGCGTAAAGGCGCACCGCATGCTACCGCAAACTCGGGTGCCGGGTCTAGTGGCAAGCCGCCCGTGTTCGATCCACCATGCCTAACTAAATCTGCGGATCGGTGTCACCGACATAGGGTGTGAGACACGACACGTGAACTATGTCACCACTGTACCACCGCACTTTGAGGCTAAGGAACCGGCCGTGGTAGGCTTACACCGAAGCGGTCCTTGCCCTAACAGTGGCAATCAAGGGCTACGGCCGAACACGCCGAGGACGTGCCGATCACCGGGGCGAGGCAATGCCAAGTCATCATCCCGACCACCGGGGCATTTAACGATCTGCCACCCTCACCCAAGATTGCGGGGTCACCGTTAGGGTTAGCTAAGCCCTAACGGGATCGGGGACGAGTACCATCTCGTGCGTCCTATCGGGGATGCAAGTTACGTTATGCATCCGGCCCGGATGATGCTACCTACCCGAACTCTAAACCATAGCAATAATAACAATTCATTCAATGCGATTCAATACGTGCTCAATGGATACAAGGAACCTAGCATGATACTACGAAGCAAAGAACGAGATATCGAACATGCGAGAATGGAACAACCTAGCATGGGCTAACATGAAAACAATACAAGAGTTCATGCCATCGAGAATTGAATGAGCACCTAGGGCTAAACATGCTAATAATCATACACAGCATACGAGAACAACAATCACAAATATACCGCAGGCCCACACAACTCCTGGTAAGAAATCCTTACCTTGGTGGGAGGCTTCTACACACAAATCCTAAGCTACGGAACAATCCCGAGCTAGCGAGCGGGAACCTAGCAAACCAATAATAATCAGCATCTAAAACGTCTAAAAACAATACAACGACAAGCTCGGCTCGGCACTCACGCGCGACGGCGACACGAACTTGGAGTTCTTTGGCGGCCCGCACGGCAAGGCGGGCGCTGCCATTGTGCTGCACGGCTGCCGGGCGGCTGCGCGCGGTATGCGCGACGGATAGACGGGACTCGGCGGCGAGCGGCACAGCACGGGCCGGCGCGTCGCGATCGCGGACACGGCGAGCCGCTCGGCGAGGGCCGCGCGCGAATGTCGTCTGGGCGTCGCGGCGCGCGGCTTCAACAAGCGACACGACGCGGCGCGCGCGAGCGTCGGCGTCTGCTTCTTCGCCTCGCGATCGCGTGACGTCGGGCCGGCGATGGCCGAGCGGGGCGGGCCGGTTCTTTGTCTCGAGATCTGGGCGCGACAGGCCGTGTGGCGGCAAGGGCGATCTGTGCGACGCGCGGGCGATCTGGCTTCTTTGGCGCGATCCGGCGTCTTGGTGGCCGGCCGGTGGGCGTCGCGACGATGGCTGCTGGCTGGGGCTTCTCTCGGCTGGCTGCAATCAACACAAACACACACAACACTCTTCTATTCACTTGGCCAAACAACACACCAAACGGATGAGAAGAAGAAGAGGAAGATCGATACCTACCCGGAATGATGATGAACGATCCAAGGGAGCTGCAAGGATGAAGAATTCGGCAAGGCAATGGAGAGAATAGCTTGGGCGGCCACACACTTTGGAGAAGAAGATGGAACAAACCTAATTTCTATTTCATTTAACCAAATGCATCAAACACCAAAGATCCAAGGTTAACTAAGATGTGATGCAGAAAGAGCAACAAGAGCACCTAATGGCTTAATTGGCACACATCCCCACAAGCTTTCCAGGAGACCCGGGTTCAAACCCCAGCTGCAGCATAATTTCCTTTATTTTTACTTTTGCATCAAACCTTGCTCAAACCAAACCACAAATCCTTCCAAAAACCTACATAAATCCATCCAATAATTTTAGTAATCGGAAAATACACAAACGGCCCCGACGGCCCGACCAAATTACCAAATTACCCCTAGGGCATACACGGAAGACCGGGATGAAAAACACAGGTCGTTACAATATTCCCTCCTTTTTATGACTTTCGTCCTCGAAAGTCCTTAAGACTCAAACAATTTCGAGATAATGCAATCTCAACTCGTCTTCCCGCTCCCAAATGGCTTCCTCGTAACCCCCGACTCTTCCATCAACCTTTACCAAACGAATCTCGCGATTACGCAACGTCTTGGTCTCAAAGGCAAGGATCCTCACCGGCTTCTCCTCGAAGCTCAAATCCTCATTCACCGTGCAAAGGCTCAAAGTCCACAATGTGCGACGGTCCGCACATCTTGCCTCAACATCGATACATGAAACACACTATGCACCGATAGTGACGGAGGTAGGGCTAACCGGTAAGCAACTCTGCCAATCCTCTCTAGGATCTCAAATGGACCAACAAAGCGGGGACTCCACTTCCCACGCTTACAAACCTCAAAACACCTCGCATCGAAGCAACCTTAAGGAACACATGCTAACCAACCTCAAACTCCAAATCCCGGACGCGCGAACATCGGCGTAACTCTTCTCTGCTCTCCGAAATTTGTCAACATACGAGCTCTAATCTTACTGACTTTGCACCATTGGTCAACTGCGAGAACTCGGGACCCAAAACTCGTCTATCACCAACCCCTTCCCGAAACACGGGGGGACCGATAACGCTTACCATACAAAGCCTCGAATGGAGCCATCTCAGAATCGTCGATCGATAATCGTTGTTATAGGCAAACTCCATCAAGTCATGAATCTTCGGTCCCAATCGCACGGGAAATCCAACACACAAGCCCTCAACATATCCTCGAGAATCGATTCACTCTCTCGGTCGACCATCCGTCCGAGGGTGAAAAGTTGTCTTTGGCGCACTCTGTGCCCAAACCTTCTCGGGCGCTCTCGTAAAGAGAAGTGAACCGCGAGTCTCGGTCGGACACAATCCTCACCGGCACACCATGGTAACGGATGATCTGCTCCAAAAACAATTGCGCCCACCGCTCCACGGTATAAGTGTCTCTACCGGGGATGAAGTGTGCGCTCTTAGTCAAACAATCGACTATCACCCAAATCGAGAGAACTTCCTCGAGTCCTTGGCAAACCAGAGATAAAGTCCATGGAGATCTCTTCCCATTTCCACTGGGCACACTCGGTGGGCACGCAACAAACCAGTGGCCTCTGCACGGGTGCCTTCACTTGGCGACAAGTGAGACACCTACCGACAAACTCTGCCACATCTCTCTTCATTCCCATCCACCGGAAGGTCCGCTTAAGGTCCGATACATCTTGGTACCCCGGGGTGCCAAGCAAATGGGGAATCAGGGCCTCTGAGCAACTCGCTCGCAATCCCGCAATGTCCGGAACACACAACCGGCCTCTATAAGTCAACCCACTGTGCGGTGAATATACAAAGTCAAAGTCTCCGTCAAGACTAACTCACAACCAATCTCTTAAGTGCGGGGTCACCCAATGGCCGTTCTATAATCCATTTGCCTAATCGACGGTGAGCAGTCCAATCGAGCTACCACGGCGGTAACCTCACCCAACAACACTGCAACCTCGGCCCGCTCGAACTCTCTCCGCAAACTGGGGCTGGGAACTCAACAACGCCATGGAGTGCGATGTCTTTCTACTCAAAGCATCACCACTACATTGGCTTTACCGGATGGTACAAAATCTCGCATCATAATCCTTTACCAACTCCAACCATCTCCTCTGCCTCATATTCAACTCCTTTTGAGTAAACAGATACTTGAGGCTCGGTGATCGGTAAACATCTCAATCCGCTCACCATACGGTAATGCCTCCAAATCTTGATTGCAAACACCACTGCGCCAACTCCATATCATGAGTCGGGTAGTTCTGCTCATACGGCTCACCGACGGGAAGCATAGGCAATGACCTTCCCGTCTTTGCATCAACACACAACCTAATCCAAACTTGGAAGCATCATCAGAGACCACGAAACCACTGTCCCCTCCGGATCGCCAACACAGTCTTGAAGTCAAATCTGCGCTTGAGCACGGCAAAGCTCTCATCACACTGCTTTGTCCCCAAACAAACTCGACACCCTTCCTCGTTAGGCGAGTGAGGGGCGAGGCTATAGCGAAAAGTCCTTGACGAACCGAAGCGGTAGTAGTAACTCCTGCCAAACCCGAAAAGCTGCGTATCTCGGCAATCAAGTCGGCTTGGCCCACGAACTCACGGCCTCAATCTTTGCGGGGTCCACGACTATACCATCTCTCGAAACCACGTGGCCTAGGAAGGCCACCTGTTCCAACCAAAACTCACACTTGGAAAACTTCGCATAAAGCCGGTTTTCCTCAAAATTACCAAAACTCGCCTCAAATGCTCGCATGGTCTTCTTTAGACCTCGAATAAATCGAATATCGTCAATGAACACGATGACGGTCGCCCAAAAATGATTTGAACACCCTATCCATCATGTCCATGAACGCACCGTGGGGCATTGGTCAATCCAAACGACATGACCACAAACTCATAGTGACCATATCTAGACTGAAAAGTCGTCTTAGGAATGTCGGCATCCCGATCCATGGCGATGGTAACCGGATCTCGGATCTATCTTGGAGAACACGGAAGCTCCTGAAGCCGATCGAACAAATCGTCAATACGGGGCAACGGATACTTATTCTTCACTTGTCACCTTATTAAGCTCGCGGTAATCAATGCATAAGCGCATCGAACCATCCTTCTTCTTCACAAACAGAATCGTGCTCCCACGGGACACACTCGGACGGATGAACCCTCGATCAAGCATCTCCCGCAATCCCGAATCTTGATTCCTTTAGCTCACCGGCGCCATACGATCACGGAGCCTTCGAGATAGGGAGGGTCCTCGGCTCGAGCTCAATTGTGAAGTCAACCTCTCTCTTCGGGGCAACCCCAGAACTCCTCGAAAACACGTCCGCAAACTCCCCGCACGACCGGTACTGATCAACAGAGAGCGAGGCGGCTCTCATAACAACTGGCTAGATAGCCCCAAGCTCCATGAGCTAGCAAACGACGAGCTTTCACACACCGACACCATCGGCGGGCAAACTCCACCACGACTCCACGAAACTTAAAGTCGGGCCGACTGGGAGGCCTGAACACTACTTCTTTCCGGTGGCGGTCAATCAACGCGTGGTTAGCGACTAACCACTCCATACCAAGAATCACATCAAAACCGCTCATAGGCGTAACTATGAGCGTAGCCACAAGCAACTCTCCGGATATCTCGATCCGGCCATCCCTAATCTTATCTCTAGCCAACATATTAACTCTCGAAGGAGTTGCAACAATCAACTCAAAACCTAGAGGCTCTAATCTTAACTTAGCATGCTCAAAGAAACAACACGGATACAAATGAATGCGTAGAACGAGAATCAAACAAGACAAATGCGCGTTGATCTAAAACAAGAAGCGTACCTACCACAGCGGCATCCGTGCGCTCGGCCTCTTGACGGTCGTAGCAAACACTCGACCACTAACTCTCTGTTGGCCGAGCCGCCATAGCCGGGTGATCACAAAAAGCGGGCCATGTGCCCCTCTCTACATCGAAAGCACAATCTAGGTCGGTCGACAAGCTCCAGCGTGGACTTTCCCACAAGTAGCACATGCGGGAACTCGCTGGGTCCTCCTCGCTGTCGGGCCGAAACGGAAACGGAGCTGGAGCTCTCATGATCTGCTCGAAATCGCCCTTGGCGGCGCTAGCCGCCTCCCCAAAAATCAAACTTCCTCTTACGCCCACACAACTCTTTGGGACGGAGACGAACAAGAGCGGCAACAACCCGCTCAAGCAGGATACTTCCCATTATAGATCGTGGCTAATTGGGCAGCCCTAGCATAAGTGTCGGGGCCCGAGCCACGACATCTGAGAAACACCACGCCTCAATCCGGATATGAACTTCCGAATCTTCACTCTGGGGTGGCTATCAACCGAGGAGCAAAATATCCATACTCCGAGAACTTCCTCTCATATTCCTCAATGGAATCGAACCACGCTTCAGGTTCCGGAAGAGCTCCACCATCTTCTCTTGAGCCTCATCATCGATGAACTTTACCTTGAACTCACCTTGAAGAACTCCCAAGTAGCGGGTGGAGACCCACCGGTCTCTCGCTCAAGGTGGACTCCCACCACCATCTCGCCGTGCCTCCTAGCACATGAGCCGCACACCTCGGCCTCTGAATATCGGGGCACACCATGATCGGAAGGTGTACTCCAAATGGGCAATCCACACGGCCGCCGCTAACGCATCACCGGTGGCATCAAACTTCTCGAGCTTCCACTTCACAAAATCCTTCACCACCTACCCAACTCCTCGGCACCCTCTCCAAAATCGCCTCTGGGGCTACTTGCTCTGTGGAGCCGGAGGTGCTCTCGTGCTCTCTTTGAACCAATCGAGTCACCGCTCAATCTGGGCTCGGGACTCTTCCGTTGCTGCACGCCAACAAGGCACTGGTCTCTCCCTCTGGTCACTCAACATGCGACCATAAAAGCCCTCATAGACTCGGCAAATTCTGCTCCGGGAGCGATCTCACGGCGCTCGATCGCCTCAACGCCCGCTCTAGTCGTAACGGGGAGGAGCTGCGGTGGGATGCCATCGATCGCGGCTTGGGACGATGTCTCTGCGATGATCGGATCCGATCCACGATACCTCGACACGCTCTCGAACCTCCTCTCCGAGTGCGGGTGGTAGCATCTTTGGCGATCTACATCCAAACCAACAACGAATCAAAACACACTTTCACCACTCCACAACACCAAACAAGGCATACACTAGATGAAAGGTATTGTAAATTCTTAACCCTTTTTTTTCTTTCTAAAACAATAAACCTAGGCGTACTGATGGTACCGCTTGTCTTGGTGATCATGGAAGGACGACCTACAACAAAATGTCGGTCTCTGAGAATCTATGACTCGAGCTCGATACCAATCAGAAAGACCCGACCCAAAAGGGGCTCTAAATGGGCCTTTCCCCAATGCATGTATTCAAAATAAGAGACATTATGAAAAATAATGTCCGGATCCCAAGTAAAAACAGAAACATTCAACAATCAAAACAATTTACTCTAAAACCTGTCCCTGTTTCCAAGCACCTGTTTCAGGATAAATACATTTCTAAAAGCATACTCGATCGATCGATTTATTTAAACCATTTAAACATGCCACAAGTACAAATATCTTGGAATCCATAAAACATAAGAAAACATCCTAGGGCTTCGTGCCTGTCTACATGCATTCGGGGGAAATAACAAAAGTCAAGAGTCATGATATAATAAAATGGTCGAGATGACAAAGCAGATTCCATGATCACGGCTCCTCCTTCACCATCCTGTCTCGCGCCTTGGTTACCTGTGGAAAACCACAAAATAAGGGTGAGCAACGAATTACTCAGTAAGAATCCCCAACCGGTACAATACGATATACATGATCATCTAGAAGAATGTATGCAAGCTATGAATATAAACACAGAGCGGAGCACATAGCTAAGTCCACACTTGGACCTCGGATGCCAACTCGGGGTCTTAGTCCGGAAATACCACAACACACTATACGCCCTATACGGAAACAAGTCCGGCCTCGGCCGTCTACTACCGTCTCGAAAGGTGCACGCTCAAGATCCCGAGGAGCTCTCCGGTGTGCGCCAGAATGAGCGTAAGCGCGCACCGCATGCTACCGCAAACTCGGGGGAGTGCCGGGTCTAGTGGCAAGCGCCCGTGTTCGATCACCATGCCTAACTAAATCTCTCGGATCGGTGTCACCGACATAGGGGTGTGAGACTCGGACACGTGAACTATGTCGGCTGTACCACCGCACTTTGAGGCTAAGGAACCGGCCGTGGTAGGCTTACACCGAGAAGCGGTCCTTGCCCTAACAGTGGCAATCAAGGGCTACTGGCGAACACACGCCGAGGACGTGCCGATCGCCGCCGGATGAGGCAATGCCAAGTCATCATCCCGACGTGGGGCATTTAACGATCGCCACCCTCACCCAAGATTGCGGGGCGGTAGTTAGGGTTAGCTAAACCCTAACGGGATCGAGGACGAGTACCATCTCGTCACGTCCCTGTCGGGGATGCAAGTTACGTTATGCATTCGGCCCGATGATGCTACCTACGAACTCTAAACCATAGCAATAATAACAATTCATTCAATGCGGTCCAATACGTGCTCAACAGATACAAGGAACCTAGCATGATACTACGAAGCAAGAAGGATATCGAACATGCGAGAATGGAACAACCTAGCATGGGCTAACATGAGAAACAATACAAGAGTTCATGCCGATCGAGAATTGAGCAGAGCACCTAGGGCTAAACATGCTAATAATCATACATAGGCATACAGAACAACAATCACAAATATACCGCAGGCCCACACAACTCCGGTAAGAAATCCTTACCTTGGTGGGAGGCTTCTACACACAAATCCTAAGTCTGCGGAACAATCCCGAGCTAGCGGCGGGAACCTAGCAAACCAATAATAATCAGGATCTAAAACGTCTAAAAAACAATACAACAACAAGCTCGGCTCGGCCGGGCACTCCGCGCGCGCGCGGCGACACGAACTTGGAGTTCTTTGGCGGTGCGCACGGCAAAGGCTGGCGCTGCACGGCGCCGGGCGCGCGCGGCGCGACGGATAGACGGGACTTCAGCGGCGAAGCGGCACGCAACGGGCGCTGGCGTCGCGATCTGCGATACACGGCGAAGCCGCTCGGCAGCGAGGGCAGCGCGCGCGCGAACGTCTGGGCGTCGCGGCGGCGGCTCGGCAAGCGACACGCGGCGCGCGCGCGCGCGCGTCGAGCGTCTGGCCGCGCGCGATCGGGCGTGGCGCCGGCCGGCGATGGCCGGCGGTGGGCCGGTTCTTTGTCGCGAGATCTGGGCGCGACGAGTGGCCGTGGACGGCAAGAAGGCGATCTGTGCGACGGCGAGGAGCGTCTGGGCGATTCTTTGGCGCGATCGGCGCGTCTTGGTAGGCGGTGGGCGTCCGACGATGGGACTTGGTGGGGCCGGGCTTCTCTACCGGGCCGCAATCAACACAAACACACACAACACTCTTCTATTCACTTGGCCAAACAAAGACACCAAACGGATGAGAAGAAGAAGAGGAAGATCGATACCTACCCCTAATGATGATGAACGATCCAAGGAGCTGCAAGGATGAAGAATTCGGCAAGGCAATGGAGAGAATAGCTTGGGCGGCCACACACTTTGGAGAAGAAGATGGAACAAACCTAATTTCTATTTCATTTAACCAAATGCACCAAACACCAAAGATCCAAGGTTAACTAAGATGTGATGCAGAAAGAACAACAAGAGCACCTAATGGCTCAATTGGCACACATCCCCACAAGCTTTCCAGAGACCAGGTTCAAACCCCAGTGCAAAGCACAATTTCCTTTATTTTTACTTTTGCATCAAACCTTGCTCAAACCAAACCACAAATCCTTCCAAAAACCTACATAAATCCATCCAATAATTTTAGTAACTGGAAAAGACACAAACGGCCCTGACGGCCCGACCAAATTACCCCTAGGGCATACCGGAAGACCGGGATGAAAAACACAGGTCGTTCTGAGACCTTTGTCGCGGTGGATGGCGATGCGACATCACGCGCGCAGCTCCGCTCTGATCTTGCACCGGGCGACACGGACCTTGGCGAGGTCGGGCGACTCGGGCCTGGGCGAGGTCGGGCGACGCGACTCGGCACAGGGCAGCAGGGTGTAACGGCCTAGTTTTCTATCTCGGTTCTCGAGGAACTTCCGGTTCAGATTCAGTGGTTTAGTTGGGCCGTTATAGCTGTTTGGCCTTAGGGGCATTTTGGTCTTTTTGCTCCCTGGGCAGGATTTGTGGATTTTTAGGGCTTCGAGGCAGCTCCTGCTTTTGTTGAGGCTTGTTTGTTGTAAGCTGCGAGTCCCGAGATGTTTGGGTTATTCGTTTGGGAGTTCGGTTGTCATTTGGGTTTTGGGCAAAGTGATGGTTGTTTGGGTGTTTCCTTCGGGATTCGAGCCGGCCTTGATGATTGTTTGGGAGGTTGATTTTAGTGAGATTTGTTGTTTGGAAAGGTTGCTTCGGTTGGGTCTCGAAGGAGGAAGCCAGGAAATGAGATTTAAGGATTTTAAGGATTTTTGGAAAAATTGGAAAATGGATAAAATGGATTTTATTTGGATAAGTTTGGAATTTAAATAAAAGAGATAAAGAAAAGAAAAAAGGGAAAAATCCATTTTTTTCCCCATTTTCCCCATTCTCTCTCCTCGGCCCAGAGCCCCCCCCTTGGCCCTCACCTCCCACCCGAGCGGCTCTGTCGCCCGACCTGGCGCCCACCTCGCCCGCCCACTTCGCCCATGGTCGCGAGCCTAGCCGCCCATCTCCCCTGCTGCGCATCGCCGCACGTCCGAGCCCGCCGCGTCGCCCGTCCCGCATCGCCCCAGATCGCCTCGCCAGCCGTCCCAGAGCGGCTTCGCCACGTCCGAAGTCGCCCGACCCGTCCGCGTGCGCGATCAGCTCGCTCGCCGTCCCTCGCTCAATGCCGTGCCAGATCGAGTGCCCGAGCCCGTCGCGTCGCGTCGCCTCGCGCCCGCGCGCCGTCCATTGTGCCGAGCCGCGCCGCGCGCCCTCGCCTCGTCCCAGCTCGCCCGCGCGCAGCTCTGCGCCCCAGCGCCCCCAGCGCGCCCAGTGCCTGCGCCCGCGCCGGCCTACGCCTGCCGGCCCGCCGCACCGCTGTGTGTGTGTTGTTTGGCCCGAGCCTTGTGGCTTCTGGATGGAATTTCCCAGTCTTTTCTTCGTTGGGCCCGGATTTATTAGCTGCTGGTTATGGATTTATTGGGCTGTTTATGTATTTGATTTGGGTGTTTTGTTTGATGTTCAGGCTGTTCGGGATCGTCTAGAGGCTCGAGGATTCGCTCGTAGATTTATTATAATTATTGTTTTCTGCTTGTCCCAGGTAAGGATTTCTTACCGTGGTTGTGTGACTCTGCGATATATCTCGATATGCCTTGCTTGTTTGCTTTGATTGTTATGAGCATGTTAGAGATAGAGCGATTGATTGAATTCTTGCTAGCATGTTTGCTGATTTTACATGTTAGTGCCATGCTAGGTTTGTTCTGCCAAAGATGCTTGTGATTCCCGCTTAAGTTGTAGTATCATGCTAGGTAATGTGATTTATGTCACCATTGCTTGCTAGCCAGAATCATTGCTTTTACTCAGTACTCTTAGATAGAGTTGTAGGGTTTGTCATCATCCGCAGGCTGAGCGGACATAACGTACTTTGTCCCAAAGAGCTCGTGTCGGGAGTAAAGTGTGCGGCGCATAACGTATCTTGCTACCCCGCCCGACCAGCCGGTTGTGGAATTAGCTACCCACTCCGCCAAAGCCTAGTTTGTAGCTCGCTAGAGCGGAACCACGCCAACGGTGTAAGCCTACCTTGGCCGATTCTTAGCTTCGTGTCGGTGGATCAGTTTGCATGATGAGCGCCGAGGGCCTCGCGCTCATCGTGATCGCGACACCGCTTCCAAGTCATAGGCATGCGTGCACGCCCGCGCGTAGTTTGCCCTTAGGCCCCGCATTTACGCCGGTTTGAGAGAGCATGCGGTGTGCGCGCACACAGCGCGTAGTTCTTGCCGGTTCGGAGAGCCCCGTGCTAATGTTCGTGAGTACACCATTCCTTCCAATTTAGAGCCAGACTTCGGGTACTCTCCCGATAGTCCAGTTGTATAGCGAGGGTAAGAGGCCCTTGAGGACACCCATTGGGATTGGCTTTTGAGCTAATCAATTGGTCGAGGGAGAAAGACCCTCGAGGGTGTCGGACATCTTGGGATCGGTTTTTGAGCTGATCAAATGGCCGAGGAGAAAGACCCTGAGATGTCCCGGGATTGGTTATGAGAACCAATCATTAGGCCTAGTAGGAGACTTCCGATGATTCCTAAGTAGGAGACTTCCGATGATTCCAGATCTTTCCTTATGAGCTCGTTGAGCTATAATCTGTATTGATGGCTTTTTGCTTGCTTGTTGAGGTGCTAGATGACGGATGTATCGTATTGTACCCCGGTTGGGGATTCTTACTGAGTATCTTTATACTCACCCTTATTTTATCTTTCAGGTAGCTTGGGACAACACCAGGATGGCTAGCGGAGGGAGCTGATTGATCATGGGGAGCCGCCGGCACTCTGTCTTTTATTGTTGCATTGTTTATTCAGCATGTAGATGGACAGGAGTCCTAGGGGAACATTGTTTAAAAAGTTGTTTATATTGTATTGTATATATTTGACAAATACTGGCCAGGATGTTTTACTACTGTTGGTTTGTTTTAAATGTAAACTGTTGATTATGTTTTAAGGGTTCCCCCTTCTCATATGTTTGAAATGGTTTTTAAATATGAGCACTAAACCGCTTGTTATCATATTTAACTTGCATGCTGAGTGAGAACCCCGGTTTAGGACCATGTTTTGGGTCGGGTTCGTCACACGAGGTTGGCTCTCACGCGACACGGGAGAGGCCGGCACGGGGTGGCTCGGCATCACATGCAAGCGTGGGCGAGATGGGCGGCCAGGGCTGGGCGAGCTAGGGCTGGGGTCGGGCTGGAGGAGAGAGAAAGGGGAAAATGGGGGAAAAAGGAAAATTGGGGAAAAATGGGAAAAATGGGGATTTTATCCTCATTTTCAAACTTATCCAATTTTATCCAAAATTTCCAATTTTCCAAAACAAAATCCTTAAATCCCATTTCCCGGCTTCCTCCTTCGAGACCCGACTGAAGCAACCGTTTCCAAACAACAAATCTCACTCAAAACAACCTCACAAATTAACACTGAGGGCCCGGGCTCGAATCCCAAAGGAAACACCCAAACAACCATAACTTTGCCCAAAACCCAAATCACAACCGAACTCCCAAACGAAAAGCCCAAACATCTCGGGACTCGCAGCCACCAACAAACAAGCCTCAACAAAGGCAGGAGCTGCCTCGAAGCCCTGAAAATCCACAAATCCTGCCCAGGGAGAAAAAAGACCAAAATGCCCCTAAGGGACAAAACAGCTCTAACGGCCTAACCGAACCACTGAATCTGAACTGGAAGCTCCTCGAGAACCAGAATAAAAAACTGGGCAGTTACAAATCTTCTGCTAACTAAAAAAATAATAAAATAAAATATTAGAATTGGCGCGATTGTGAAGAGTGCAGACTCCTTGTCTTCGGCTCCTACAAACACCACTAGCTCTAGTTCACGTAGATTGACTCTTGGCCAACCTACCAGTTATGGCTACCATCACCAGCTCCCCGATTGCTGCTTCTGTCTCTTTATTTATAGAGTTAATTTGCTTAGCTAACAAGTTTGGGTGAGTTGGAAGATTTTCATCAATACAAGATTCCTTGATTTCTACTTGGAATTCTTGATTGTCGCCAAATTGATTGCTTAATTGATTTTTTGTTCTTTCCTAATTGGCGTAGTTCCACAAATGTGACTGCCTTGTGACTACATCATGATGTGTTTCACTATTCGCATTTATTTGTTCCTTTAGCACCTAAGTTCCACATTTCTTGTAATGTATCACATTACACACATTTTATTCTAAAATGCGATGTTCAGCCTCTAGTGAACTAAATGATGAATGCATATGATTTATAACAGCTTTACTCGCATTGAGTCCTTTATAGTTCGATAATTTCCCTTGAACCTTAGAAAAATGCATAATAAACTAGCTTACTTTGTACTATATTTGAAAGCTATAAAAAAGAAAACTAACGGGCAATGTATTGGCGAGTTGCAATTGAGTATTTCGAAAGGGAGCTCAAAGTAAGATATAGCATGTAATGACATTCTCATTGCCACTGCCTTGAAAAGGAGTTACTTGTTTCATTGCATCATTTTCCCGTTAGTTTATCTTATTCGACATTAAGTTGGGAATCCATTTGTTGAATGCATGTTATGATTGTAAGTGCTTAAATTTTACGATGATGCATTGAACATTAAGTGTGTGTCGATTAGCTACCCATGTACGTTAACCACCAATGAACTTAGAAGAAGGAACTGGCAGGAGATCCATCAGGTTACAAATAGTTTGATGCAAAGTCTTTCGTATCATTAAAAGAGGTTTCGTTTAACTCCGCTATTGCATGAGAAGCCCAAAGCCATTATGAGGTCTGTTGTAGAAGCTGGGCTGCCGGAAATGTAATGAGTATGGAGGCAATCATTAAGTTTAGGGAAGCATGAAATCGAAGCTCACGAATCGCATGATTAGCATCTTTACATATGGGCTTATCACCTAATTCTATTTTTCATCGCATTTCTTCTATTCCAGAAAACCAAAACCCCAATCATTTTAACAATGTTTTTTCTCTTGAATTACACTATTAACTATAAAATAAATACTTATCACTTGCCGCGATTTGATTGCTTATACTGGCGCATTCCTGAGATTTTTAGAACATAGGTGTTAGCAATAGAATCTTTACTTAGAATCAATTTAAATGAGTAATATACGTAGCCGATCACAATCGCACCGGTCAACTCATTGCAGCAAGCCATTTCTCTGACTCGCTATATGAAACAACTTCTTTATAGGTAGAAGGTTAATAAGTATCCACCTCTTTAGGACCTGCATTACATAAGCAACCATATCCTCAAAACCATATATGATTGGAGGTCGAACACTAGTTCTTCTAGCTCAAACAAGGGCTATACTTGGTTGTCTGACTTCCATGCTAGAAGATTGATAAGTGGTATCAATTTCTGTAGTAGTATCTGGCTGATCAATAAGCAAATCCGACTGATCAATAGACATATCTGACTCATCTGTAGCATATTGATCTAATTCTCCACCTTGGTGTTGTAATCTATCTTTGTTTGAACTAAATTCCAGCTCCACCTGTTTGTCAACACCACTATTTCCCCTCTGACTATGGACTGCACAACGGAGTTAAATATAGAGTTTTTTTTTATCAAAGGTAACATTTATGCTATAAATGACTCTATTATCAGAAGAAGACCATGTCTAGTATCCCTTAACTCCAATTCCATAACCTACAGAAATACCCTTTTTTTTTCCTCTTGCCTCTAACTTGCCATCACTTACATAGTCATAGACATTACAACAAATACTTTTAACAATGAGTAATCTGCAGGCTTACCAGACCATATCTCGTATGGTGTTTTACAGTCAATACCTTTGTGAGGCCCACGATTGATCAGATAGCACGATGTATTTACTTCTTCTGCCAAGAATCTTCTAGCTAACCCAACATTTGAAAGCATGTATCTTTCTCTCTTCAGTAGAGTTTAGTTCATACGTTCTACTACCGCATTCTATTGAGATGTGTCCCTGATAGTGTGATGTCAAACAATCCTTTCATTTTTGTAGAATTCATTAAATTCGGAACTGCAAAACTCAAGGACATCATCAGTTCTAAGTCTTTTGATCTTCTTCCCTTTTTGATTTTCCACCAAAAGCTTCTACTGTTTAAAATTCTTGAAGGCTTCACCTCTGTGCTTCATCATGAAAATCCAAGCCATTCTTGAAAAATTATCATTAATAGAAAAAAAAAATACCTTCTACCTCCAACTAATTCAACTTAAGTGGGACCCCAAAAGTCAGCATGGATATAATCAAGTGTATCCTTGGTAAAGTGGACTCCCTTTGGAAACTTGCTACGACATTTTTTCCCAAAAACACAGTGTTTATAGAACTTAAGATCCTACACTTTATGTCCACATAGAAGATCTTTCTTCGACAGAATCTGTATTCCCCTTTCACTCATGTGACATAACATTTATTCATGTCCTCTTTCTGAACTGTAGACGATACTACTACGGCCAAACCTGTCAATGTTGAACTTGTCAGAAAATACAATGTTCCACGTTTTGTACCTTTCAGAACTACTTTTGAATCCTTGCATACATACATGACTCCACCTTTACCTTTGAAACTGAACCCTGTGTTGTCAGTGTGCTAAGAGATACCAAGCTCTTTTTCATTTATGGAACATGTCTTACATCATTCAAAGCGTAGAATAACTCGTTGTGCGTTCGTATCCTAATTGAGTCAATTCCAACTATCTTGCAGACTGCACTATTTGCCATTGACACATTACCTCCATTAATATGCTCATACGTTAAAAACCACTCTTTTTTTAGACAAGTGTGATATGATGCTCCTGAATCGAGGACCCACACACCTTTAGAATATGTGTGATCATTTGCAGCTAGGGCCAAATCTTCCTCTAAACTGCTACCGACGTTTGCTACGACTGTTGAACCTTCCTTTTATTAGATTGATAAATTGTTACTGTGAGGAAAATCACGCTTCCAATGCTCTTTTTTTTTCTTGTAGTAAGCATAAATGTTATTGGCCCTAGAATCATACGTCTTTGAGCCTTTGGAATTTGGGGTGGATTTCTTTGGCTTCTTTTTTCCAAGCTTTCCATAACCTTTACTTCCTACTGCAGCCAATCCAGATGCTCCACCTTCTGTTGTTCAAGTGATCCTATGACGATCCTCTCTAGTAAGAAGTGAATTCTTTACTTCATTTAGAGACTCCTATCCTTACCAGAAATAAACAAACCCACAAAAAAACTTGTATGGCAATGGAAAAGAAACCAACACAATTAGACCAGCATCTTCATCATCTATCTTAACCTTGATATTATGCATATTCATTAATATCGTAGTGCTTTTAAAGAACAACTATCAAATATCGATAGTTTTTCTTTGTGTTTCTGATTCTCCATTGAATTATTCTAAATTTTGATGATTCAATTTCTTTTCAAATGAGAACTTAAGAATTTTAGAGTAGCAAATAGATTTGGCTTGCTGGTTGATGATTTGTTGGGGCTAGGGCTGCTTCTTCTACCTATATTGAGAGGATTGACTCCATTTAGGCTAATTGGCATTAAGTTTGAAGCTTTGAGTGGACAACGTTGTAAGCTCAACTGCTCATGTTGATTGTGACATTTGCGCTCATGTTGATTATAAATTGCTAATGTGAAAGTTCATCGAAGAGACCAAGTTCAATATTAGTTGAAGTGCTTGTTTTTTTCATAGGAATAAAACCTTTCATAGATGTATGAAAAAATTTACATAGAAACACTTGAAAAAAAACGTCTTCAAATAGATAAAAGTGTGATAAAAAGTCGACTATAATCACTAAAGGGGAAGCGTTCATGTCACCAATAAAGGACAAAATAAGTGGTATATTCGATTAACTCCACAATGAATTGATTCTAAATGAAAAAAGTTGTAAATTCTTGTGTTTTGTTTTTCAGAATGCTCTGAGATATTATTTACTAGTGTTCAATGTTGTTTACACGTTGGTCATGGCTAGGCTCTTGAAAGAAACTGAAGAGTCTGGAGCCAAGATCGTTGCTGGTGAGGAGATGTTTGTTGGACAATCATATGAACAATATGAGAGGTTTACTGGGATGCTTGGTATGTTTACTTGTTTTTGGTCTTTCATATTTTTCTATTCAAGTTTGTTTTCTCTTGTATTGGTTATGGACTCCTAAGTTTATTCTATTTTTATCCTTTTTCCTTATAGTTTAAATTAAATCACTTATTTTAGTTTTTGAACTTTCATCTAACTTTCATCTATTTTTCAAATGGATAGTGCAACTTTTAATATGGGGGATTTTACATGTATAACAAAAAAGGATAAAATATTTCCATTTATAGCACAAAATCAAAACTAATTCATTTATAGCAGAAAAAATTCAAATTAAGTTTTATCACTGGTTGAATACTATCATTGATAGAATTTAATCAGTAGTAGACTCATTCTATCATTGGTTGAGTTTTATAACTGATAGAAAATTATGTTCTATCACTAGTTGAGTTCTATTAGTGATAAAAAATTATGTTCTATCACTGATTGAACTCTATCAGTGATAGAAAATTATATGCTATAGATGAATTATTTTAAAAATTGGGCTATAAATATAATATAAGAGGTAGAATGTGCTACTGAGGGTAAATTCTATTTGATATGTGTATTAATGCGCTAACTTGAGCATGCATGGAAACATAGATTGGTTTAAATGAGTATATAAGTAGGTGGTGAAGTACTAAAAATGACCAAAAATACTATGTTTTGTAAAATGAAGGACTAAATTGGCGTTTTGAAAGCTATGAAACCAAAAATAGTTATTTTGTTTTTACAAGTTTAGTGCATAAAATATCTCATTTTGGTTAATCAATTTAGCTTCCATTTTCATCTTTAAACCCCCACCCTTGAAGGTTCCACTTATATTGAGATTCTGTAGTGTAAGAAATGGGCACTTGTGGTTTGATGATTCTCTCAAGAGAAGGCTTAATTATAACTTTTATTTAAAATTGAAACCGAAACCTTGACATTTAAGCTTTGTCATTAATGAAACTGTTTCTTATAAAAAAAAAAAAGACATTTAAGCTCTGTCAATGAATAATTTTTTTTTGAAACTTAACTTAGTTTCATGTTGAGTGTTTTGTCTTATGTAGTTTCTATGATACTCATTTTTAACTCTTGTTCTTTCTCTAAATAACTATAAGAAATCATGTTGTAGTATTGTTCTATTTGGACATTCATGTCTTTTTGTTAATCCACATGTGAAGGTGAAGGATCATTTTTGTAGACTAGTTTAAAGTGGCACTGGAGGTGATGCTAGACTTCTGCTTGACTTATGGAGGAGGATGGTGAATTAGAGCCTATGCTGGGTTTGTGAGGAGCGGAATAGAGAGGTGAGGTTTTTTTGTGCTCTAATTCTTGTTTCAATTTAGTTTCTTAATACGATGATGTTGCGTTTTAGTTGTTATTTTATTTTCTTGCGGATACTTTATTAGCTCATTTTTTGTGAAGCTGATTGTTTTCGGTTATCTTTTAGTGATATTTTTTTCTTCTTAAATCATTCATTTGTGAATGTTTGTTTTCTTTACTATTTTTCATTCTCTATTTTAAGTTGGTGATTCTCTGCAATTATTTGTGGGACTTACGACTTGGAAGGGTTCGGCTGCTAAAGAGAAGCGTGTTTGATCACCGTCGACTAAAGGTTCTTTATAGGTTTTTTTCCTCTTAGAGTTCTCTTCCATTCATTTTATTTTCAAGGTACTTTCGATTTTGATTTTTTCATAATTATAGGTCTTTTTGTTGGATGTTTGAATAAAGAATATCAATGATATATGTGCATATATTGTTATTTACTGGAATTCAAAAGAGGGTTATCTCACTGCCCCTTTGAGTTTGTGTTATTAGTCTCACAATGGTCTTAACCTACAAAATATCAAAGAGGGTTATCTGATCACTACCCTTTTGAGCTTGTGTTCTGGCTACAATGTCATTAAATCAAACTAAGGGGTGTTTGGGGATCCAACCATGCTACTATAGCCCACTCGCCAATGAGATTGAACCACAAGTAAGTTATTAGATCGGTTGACTACTCCTCTCATCACAAAATTCTGAGATGGATGCTTGCACTTTCTAACCCCATGTTGTCGTTTCTTGTACCTCAAATATAGTTAATTAACTCACCAATTATAATCATAACCAACTTGATGTTACTGTCTTAAATGCCTTGTTGTTTAAGGTAATAGAAGATTTCTGAAAGCTAAGATGTTCATTCATTCCCCTTTTGTTATGTTGATAGACACGCTTTCTAATTTGTTGATATGAAAGTAGGTGACTGTTGATGCAACGAAGTTTGATTTGCTCCTGAAGCTGAAGAGAGGGAGTAAAGAAGAGAAGTTCAAAGTGGAGGTTCAAAAGAACAATCAAGGTAACTTCTAAATCTGAGAAATCTTGTGTCATTTAGTAAAGAGAATTTCATTTAAGAAAAATATATGTTTGCTTCAACTTTATAAATCTCTTTGGAAAGTCGAGGAGCCTACTTGTGTTGAAAATTTCTTGGGAGCTCATGGATAGTTATATATGTGTGCATATTGAACTTGATTTTGGTTTTGTTGCTAATTTGGCACTACTTCGTCACTTGCTTCTATCCATTTTTCTATTTGTTTTATACTTGTATCAAGTGGGTGAAATTTCTAAGAAAAACGTGATCTCATCCCCAAATATGAGCAACATAATTATCAACAGAATTTTATCATTTATAGCTGCAAAATGATAAACTACCACACATAAGCGGAATGTGACACCCCAAATTTTCTTTAACATTTTAGTTTTAGGTTTTTATTTTATTCTAGAGGATGATTGGAATTGGTCAATTATTATAGGAAATCTTCTCTTAATTAGTCACCAAGAAGTTTTATTTCAATTAATTGTTCCTTAAATTTAGGAATCTCAAGATCTCACTCTTATCCTACAAAAGATAATAACAAATAAATACAATGTTACCAACACTCCTCAAATCATGGACTCTAAATCGTGTTCTAAAATATTGAAAAGAGAACAAAATATTTACTTTTATCTTTAAATAAGATTTTATAATTTTAGGAGAAAAGATCAAGATTTTAAACTTTAAATAATAGAAAGCATTTAAAGGTTGTTGCCCACAGAAATCAAAAGAAAGAAAAAGACTAAAACCGAGCTTCCATTCTCTCCCTTCTCTACACTCATACCCTACGTCTTTTACCTGCTCTATTCAACCACAACAAAAAAAAAAGAAAAAAGAAAAAGAACTACTCATAAATCAATTTTGAAGGAATTGTATTTCCTGTGTTCATAAACATTGGAGTAGAGTACCCGTTGGTAAGCTACAAGTGCGGTGCCTAACACAATAAAATCTCAAGAACTAAGGTAAGGATTCACTCCCTTTATAAGTGGTATGTGGTAATTTTGTGATTATCTCAAGTTTAAAGTAGATATAAAGATGATACATAATTGTTGTCTCTAACTAAACATATCCATAATGAATTCTAAGTATCAAATAATAGAGTTATGAAAATTTATTTGTTAAAAGCAGTGAACAGTTATAGAATTAGTGTTATTAAAGAATGGCTAATCATTCTAGAGATTGAATTTCTAATTGGAGGTTAATTGAGTACTAAGGTTGGTTTGTTAAAGATTGAATATTGTTTATGCATTTTGGATGAATAATAGTGGAAGAAAAGTTATTAGTGACTTAAACTACTTGAAGATATATATATATATATTTATAAGAGATATGAGTTGCTAGCATGATGATATAGTAGTAGACTTGCTGGCACTTTTGAATAGCTATTGTGGTTATAGCCTTGTTTGACTTCCAGGTCCACACTATTGATTATACACACTTGTTGGACTTGTTTGTCCATGTCATTGACTACTTAGACTTGCTGGTCTATATTTATTGGGGATTTGCTGGTCCCTTTCCTCCATACTATGGGCCAGCAGGTCCCAATGAGAGGGTTTATATCCCATATACATACTGTGAGCTAGTGGGCTCCTATGAGAGGGTCTATATCCCATTTAAGTAGGACATTATATGATCGAACCTTCTACTAGATTAGCACAGGAAGATTTCTTAAATACTGTGCGTTATGTTTGATTGATAATAATTGTGTTGATTCTTACTTTTTAAGTTAAACTTGTTGATCTCATATAAACCCTATAAAGGGGGTTTCTTTACTAGGTTTAGCCAAACTCATTCTTTACTAATATCTTTTTAGTTGATGGAGCATACAGGGTGGTTGACTGAGGCGCATTGAGATCATGGATACAATTAGAGTTTTTATGTTTGTTGCATTAGTATAGGGCTTATGTTCTTTCTTTGAATTTACAATAGTATAGGTTCATTTTTTTTCCGCATTTGAATTCTTGCAAAACAATTTCCATGTTTTAAGGGGAACGCCGACCAATTTGTTTTTATTATTATTTATAAATTAGTTTTTTTTTCTCTTCCTAAAATTTCGGTATCGCAAGTTATAACGGTTTTTGAGAAAAACGTGCATGAGTGGTAATTATCCCGGTTTGTTTAGTTGGAGTTTCGGGATTGTTACAGTTGGTATCAGAGCCCAGAGTCATAGATTATGTAAACTCGTTCATAAAGTGAACTATTATTTTTCTGTTCCATGATCCTAAACTACTCGGTCACCATCAGGTATGTGAAATTGAAATTAGGATATATTTAATACCTTATATGATTTCATTGTTTGTATTTTTCTTTCTTTATATCACCGAGACAAGGACTAATCGAGTTAGTCTCGGTGTAGTAAGAGGAATCATGCCGCCTAGAAGATCAACTTGAAATACACGACAAGGTGAGAACAACATGCCAGTAGGGCTTCAAACTCCTGCACAAGGAGATTCAAGTGCAAATGATGTAGGGGGAGCTATGATCACTCAGATGATGACAACATTTCAGACCATGATAGAGAATCTAATTGAAGCTCGTGTCACCCCACCTGCACCAGCAGTACCACCGGTTGTTTCACCTCTACCAGTAGTACCATCAACTGTTCTGCCTGCACGAACAACAGAAGGAAGTATTCTGAAGGAATTTCGAAAGTAGGACCCTTCTCAATTCAAGGGTAACACTAGAGACATACAAGATGCTGGGACTTGGTTAGAAGAAGTGGAGAGCATTTTCCACGATATGAATTGTTCGGAGGCTAGCAGAATATGTTGTGCTGTCTTCATGTTGAGAGAAGATGCACTATGGTCGTGAAAGGGAGCTCAAAGAGGGATTGCTACTGAAGGAGCGGCGGTTACCTGGGAGCAGTTCAGAGAAGAATTTTTTAAACGTTATTTTACTGATTCAGCTAAGAATGAGAAGAGGATTCGATTCTTGTCATTGAAGCAGGGGATAACACAGTAGCTGAATATGAGATGAACTTTACAAGATTAGCTAAGTATGCCCCTAAACTGGTGGACACCGAAAAAAAGAGGATTGACTATTTTGTATTGGGATTGAGAGAAGATATAAGAGGTGGTGTTAAGGCTCACTATCCAAAAGAATATGCTTCCCTAGAGATAGCAGAGTTCATAGAGGAGCAGAATGAGGCTAATCGAAAGGGATTTTCTGGTTCACTGTTTACTATTGGACAGAAGAGGAAGTTTGAAGCAGCAGATCGTCCTCAATGGAATAATGGCCAGTCAAGTCAGGGTAACCGAGTGATGGATCATAACAATTATCAAGATAAGAAGAAGTCATTTTACCATAGCAAGAGAAATTATCTGGGAAATCAATGGTCTCATCAGAATCGCCAACAAAACTATCAAATACGGAGTGTAGACCAATGTAAGAGTTGTGGGAATTTTCATCAAGGACCATGTAACTTTAGAAAGAAGGTTTGTTTTACTTGTGGAAAGGAAAACCATTTTACATCTCAGTGCAGCAGGCGATGCCGCTTAATTCCATTCCAACACCTCTTCCTTTGCCGGCTCTTGAGGTAAAGCCAGTGCATCAACGAGGACGTGTTTTTGCAACCACACGACTGGAGGTTGACGAAGCTGACGCGACAGTCACAGGTACCTTGCCCGTTTTGGGCCATTTTGCTTATATTTTATTCGATTCAGGATCATCACACTCTTTTATTTCTACATCATTTGTTCATGATGCTCAGTTCACATGGGAACCTTTGGGTTATGAGTTGTCAGTTGCCACTTCTGCTAGAGTAAGCATGCGTGCTAATAGGAAAGTTAGAGATTGTCAGATAAATTTGTCTGGTTACATGATGTCTGTGATACTCATAGTGCTATCTATGAGTGAGTTTGATATAATTTTAGGCATGAAGTGGTTATCTTCTAACTATGCGATGATTGATTGTCGATGTAAATAAGTGATTTTTCGACCACCTTCTGGTGCACCATTCAAGTTTAGGGGGTGACGATCGAGAGATTGTCCTTCTTTAGTTTCTGTTGAAAAAGAAAGGAAGTTACTTACCCATTGAGCATGAGGTTACCTCGCTAAAATAACAAGCAAAGAAAATACGACCTCGGCTGTTGAGTCTGTACCTGTAATTCAAGAGTTCGCTGATGTTTTTCCTGAAGAGTTTCCTGGTTTGCCACCGCATCGAGAAGAAGATTTTAAGATAGAGTTGGAGCCTGGTACAACACCAATATCAAAAGCTCCATACAGGATGGCTCCAGCTGAACTTAAAGAGCTTAAGGAGCAACTACAAGAATTGATTGACAGAGGTTTTATAACACCATGTGTATCCTCATGGGGCGCACTAGTACTCTTCGTAAAAAAGAAAGACGATACGATGAGGATGTGCATAGACTATAGAGAGCTCAATAAAGTTACTATTAAGAATAGATACCCGTTACCAAGGATGGACGATCTATTTGACCAACTACAACGAGCATGTGTTTTCTCTAAAATTGACCTACAATCAGGATATCACCAGTTAAGAATTCGAGATACAGATATCCCTAAGACTACTTTTAAAACGCGTTATGAACATTACGAGTTTGTGGAAATGTTTTTTAGATTGACCAATGCACCAGCCTCTTTCATGCATTTGATGGATAGCGTTTTTAAAGATTTCCTTGACAGATTTGTCATCGTTTTTATTGACGATATTCTAATATACTCCAGGAGCAGAGAGGAGCATGTCGAACACTTAAAGAAGATCTTAACTGCTCTAAGAGAGAATCAATTATATGCAAAGTTTTCAAAATGTGAATTTTGGTTAGATCGGATATCCTTCCTTGGCCACGTAGTGTCTTCAGAAGGAATTTCGGTAAACCCAGCTAAAGTAGAAGTAGTAAGTTCATGGGCCCGTCCAACAACAGCTTCAAAAGTTTGTAGTTTTCTTGGATTGGCAGGATATTATCTCAGATTTGTAAAAGATTTCTCTAAGATAGGAAGCCCAATGACCAGGTTGACAAGGAAAGGCTGCTCATTTAGTTGGGATGATGATTATGAAATGAGTTTTCAGAAGTTGAAGAATAGGTTGGTTACAACACCTGTTTTGACTATTCTAGAGGGAACTGAAGGATTTGTAGTATATAGGGATGCTTCAAAGAAAGGATTAGGATGTGTGTTGATGCAACATGGTAAAGTGATAGTGTTTGCATCTCGCTAATTGAGGTCGTATGAACAAAACTATCCGGCGCATGATATGGGGTTGGCTGCTATTGTTTTTTCCTTAAAGATTTGGAGGCACTATTTATATGGAAAGAAGATTCAAATATTCACGGACCATAAAAGTTTAAAGTACTTCTTCACCCAGAAAGAGTTAAATATGAGACAACGTCGTTGGTGGGAACTTGTTAAGAACTATGACGTGGAGATACTTTAACACCCAGGTAAGGCCAATGTGGTTGTTGATGCATTGAGTAGAAAGGCCACCCATTCATTTGCCTTGATTTCGTTACAAGAACCTGGGAGCACAGACCTAAAACGTGCAAAGATAGATGTCATGGTGGGTAAGGTGATAGCTAGTATTGTGCAGTTGTCAGTAAGGTCAACCCTGCGCTAAAGAATTATAGATGGTCAGCAGAGTGACCAGAGTATTCTTGGGTATTTCCAAAAAGTTGAACTAGAACATGGTAGTGAGTTTTCTAAGGCGTTATATGGTGGCTTAATGTTTAGAAATCGTTTATGTGTGCTAGTTGACCATGAAATAAAAATAGAGTTGTTAACGGAAGCGCATAGTTCATTTTTTGCATGGCACCCTGGGAGCACAAAAATGTATCAAGACTTGAAGAAGTTGTATTGGTGGAATAATATGAAGCGAGAAATTGACGAATTTGTAAGTAGATGCTTTATCTGTCAACAAGTTAAGGCCCCGAGACAAAGGGTTGTAGGATTGTTGCAATCTTTAGACATTCCGTAGTGGAAGTGGGATGAAGTGTCAATGGATTTCATCATGAGATTACCCAGAACCCCGAAAGGCCACACCATGATTTGGTTTATTGTTGATAGGTTGACCAAATGTGGACATTTCATACCAAGAAAACCTACCTATAGCGTGGAAAAATGGGCCCAGTTATATATGGAGGAGATAGTGCGATATCATGGAGTTCCAGCCAGCATAGTTTCGGATAGAGATCCGCTGTTCACATCCACTTTTTGGAAAGGTTTCCAGAGTGCTCTAGGTACAATCTGTAAGTTCAGTACCACGTTTCATCCTGAGATAGATGGCCAAACATAAAGACTAAACCAGATTTTATAAGACATGTTGAGAGCATGTGTTTTAGACTTTTCAGAGAGTTGGGATTCATACCTCCAACTTATGGAGTTTGCTTATAATAATAGCTATCAAGCCACTATACAAATGGCACCGTTTGAAGCATTATATGGGAAAATATGTCGATCTCCTGTAAGTTGGGATGAAGTTGGTGAACATAAGTTGCTTGGACCTGAGTTATTACAAATAACAAATGAAGCAGTGCAGAAGATACGGAGGCGAATGCTCATAGCTCAAAGTAGACAAAAGAGTTATGCTGACACCAGACATCGTGAGTTAGAGTTTTTTGTCGGGAACCATGTGTTCCTGAAGGTTTCACCTACTAGAGGCACTTTGAGGTTTGGTAATAAAGGAAAGTTAAGCCCGAAGTTTGTTGGTCCATTTGAGATCTTGGAAAGGATTGGACCTGTAGCATACCGATTGGCATTGCCACCATCTCTTTCAGTTGAACATAATGTCTTTCATGTTTCTATGCTTCATGGTTATGTGACTGATCCATCACACGTGCTAGATTTTGAGCCGCTTGAGCTCAATGCAGATCTTACTTTTGAAGAGAAACCTGTGCAGATTCTAGCTTGGGATCGAAAAGTGTTATGCAACCGTGAAATTCCAGTTGATAAACTTCTTTGGCATAGCTTGAGAGTGGAAGCAACAACTTGGGAGCGTGAGAGTGAGATGCAGTCTCGTTTCCCTGAGTTATTTTTGCATTAATTTTACTTTCGGGGTCGAAAGTTCTTACCCCAAATTTTCTTTAACATTTTAGTTTTAAGTTTTTATTTTATTCTAGAGGATTATTAGAATTGGTCAATTATTATAGGAAATCTTCTCTTAATTAGTCATCAAAATACTTTATTTCAATTAATTGTTCCTTAAATTTAGGAATCTCAAGATCTCACTCTTATCCTACAAAAGATAATAACAAATAAATACAATGTTACCAACACTCCTCAAATCATGGACTCTAAATCGTGTTCTAATAAAATAGTGAAAAGAGAACAAAATATTTACTTTTATCTTTTAGTAAGACTAGAATTTAGTACAACGTTGCACGTGATAATTTATTAAATAATAAATTATATATATATATATATATACATATAATTATAAATTTTTTCTTACATTTTTAGGCTAAATTTAAATCATCAAATAATAATTTCAATATAATATTGAATTTTATAACCATTTTTGCACGTTAGTTAAATTTATTAAAACTCACAGTTAATTATTTATTTTGAACTTAAAAAATAATAGGTGTAATTATTTAAAAAAAACTTAATAAAATTATTGAATTAAAATTAAATTATCTCTGATTTTTAAAAATCGATGCTCTTTAATTTTTTTCCCAATTTATCTATTAATAGACCAATTACTCTTGAATTATAAAATTTATAAGAGTTATATCATAATTATAATTATAAATATAAATAAGCTAAATATATTTAACTTACCTTTAACCTCAAATGATAATTTTATCGTTCTTAAAAAAAAACAATTCTCACATCTCCTAGTCAACAATTAAGCAACAAAAGATCCCTACAAAAATTATTGCAACAAAAAAAAGTTAGATGAAAGTTAAGGTAAATAATCCAACAAAAATAAGATAACTAAATTTTTTATTATAAAAAAAAAACCAAAAAAGTAACCCCAAGCAAAAAGAAAGTTTCAAATATAAGTAAACAGAATATATAAAACTATATATATATAGTAGGAAATCATTGTTACCAAACTTTTGAAATTGAAGAATTCATGCACTAACCTCAAATGATAATCTTATAATTCTTCAAACTTTTTTTTCCAGATCTCCAAGTACTTTTTTGAAAGGCAACAATTATGCAAAAAATAATCCCTACAAAAATTATTGTACAAAAGAATAATTAGATGAAAGTTAAGGTAAATAATCCAACATAATTTATTATAAAACAAAAAACAAAAAAAAATAAAGAAAAATAAATCCAAGCCAACAGAAAGTGTTATTGTAAACAAAATGTAGACACCTATTTATAGGATTGGAAAATTCAATTTATTATTTTAATTAGAATATAAAATGTCAAATAAAATCTATGAGATTTGGTTATAAAAATATCTTATTTTCTACATGAAAATTTAAATGATAAATGATATTGTAAATATCTTCATTTGATTGTTAAAATCTTTTATCTTGTAATTTAGTCCTAAAATATATGAGATTTGATAAAAATATCTTATCTTCTATGGATGAAAATCTAAATGATATTGTAAATATCTTCTACGTTATTTGAATTTTGTGTAAAATTCAATTTATTATTTTAATTAGAATATAAAATGTCAAATAAATCTATGAGATTTGGTAAAAATATCTTATTTTCTACATGAAAATTTAAATGATATTGTAAATATCTTCATTTGATTGTTGAAATCTCTTATCTTCTAACTTAGTCATAAAATCTATTGAGATTTGATAAAAATATCTTATCTTCTACGAATGAAAATCTAAATGATATTGTAAATATTTTCTACGTTATTTGATTTTTTTTATATTCCAATAAATAAATGACAT
Source organism: Sicyos edulis (assembly GCA_036507275.1). Lineage (NCBI taxonomy): Eukaryota > Viridiplantae > Streptophyta > Magnoliopsida > Cucurbitales > Cucurbitaceae > Sicyos > Sicyos edulis. The sequence goes on from CM071848.1 coordinate 27,430,017, forward strand.
TTTTGTAATTTACGGGTATGACTTAAGAGGTAAAATCGTCTAAAAATGATTTTCCCGTTAAACCACATTTAAGGTAGTATGATAGTATGATATGATATAATTTTATAATTTTAGGAGAAAAGATCAAGATTTTAAACTTTAAATAAAAGAAAGCATTTAAAGGTTGTTGCCCATTTAACCACAACCAAAAAAAAAAAAAAAAGAACTACTCATGTACCAACCCCACAATTGAAACTGTCCAAGGAAACCTTTCCAATCTCACACCATTATTATTAATCAATTTTGGAGGAATTGTATTTGTTGTGTTCATAAACATTGGAGTAAAGTACCCGTTGGTAAGCTACATGTGCGGTGCCTAACACAATGAAATCTCAAGAACTAAGGTAAGGATTCACTCCCTTTATAAGTGGTATGTGGTAATTTTGCGATTATCTCAAGTTTAAAGTAGATATAAAGATGATACACAATTTTTGTCTCTAACTAAACATATCCATAATGAATTCTAAGTATCAAATAATAGAGTTATGAAATTTATTTGTTATAAGGCAGTGAACAATTATAGAATTAGTGTTTATTAAAGAATGGCTAATCATTTTGGAGATTGGATTTCTAATTGGAGGTTACCTGAGTACTAAGGTTGGTTTTGTAAAGATTGAATATCGGTTATGCATTTTGGATGAATAATAATGGAAGAAAAGATATTAGTGACTTAAACTACTCGAAGATATATATATTTTTATAAGAGATATGAGTTGCTAGCATGATGATATAGTAGTAGACTTGCTGGCTCTTTTGAATAGCTATTGTTGTTATAGCCATGTTTGACTTCCAGGTCCACACTATTGATTATACACACTTGATGGACTTGCATTGGTCCATGTCATTGACTACCTAGACTTGCTGGTCTATATTTATTGGGGATTTGTTGGTCCCCTTCCTCCATACTGCGGGCTAGCAGGTCCTAATGGGAGGGATACATACTTCGAGCTAGCGGGCTCCTAGGGGAGGGTCTATATCTCATTTAAGTAGGACATTATATGATCGAACCTTCTATTAGATTAGCACAGGGAGATTTCTTAAATATTGTGCGTTATGTTTGATTGATAATAATTGTGTTGATTCTTACTTTTTAAATTAAACTTGTTGATCTCATATAAACCCTGTAAAGAGGGTTTCTTTACTAGGTTTAGCCGAACTCATTCTTCACTAATATCTTTTCCGGAGATGGAGCATACATGGTGGTGATTAAGGAGTGTTGAGATCATGTATACAATTAGAGTTTACCAATATTTTTTTTGTAGTATTTATAAATTAGTTTTTTTTTTCTATTTCCTAAAATTTCGGTCTCGCAAAGTAATAACAGTTTTTGAGAAAAACGTGCATGAGTGGTAATTATCGTGGTTTGTCTAGTTGGAATTTCGGGATCGTTACATATATATACATAAAAGTATAAATATTTTCTTACAAAATTAAATATCTAGTTGAAAAGTGATTAAAAGTTAACTATTGTTTAAGTAGGATTATTCATGTGGGAACCCGATCCTCATAAAGATTATAAAGTGTGGTGGGGATGGTGACAGTAAATCTCCATCCCCGTTCTTGGGCCACCTTGTGGACATCTCTACATATGTTCGTGCATAAATTTTGAAAAATGAACATCTGTGTTGATTGAGAAATTTTGGTCAATCAGAAATTATCACGTGATTGAAAAATTAATGGTAATTTCAATTAAATTTATTTCTAATTATATATTCATAATTGCCTCAAAATAATTAGATCAGAATTGATTTAGCCCAAAAGTTCATGAGGCCAAATCTAATAGTCAGGTCTAAAGGACATTGAGGTTTAAAGACTCATAAAGGTTCACGAGAATTCTATAAATAGAAAGCTAGCTCTCAATTGAAGACTAAACTCATATAATTAGAGAGAGTTCCATTCAAGAACAACATTTGGGTACGTAGGCAGTATGAATTAAACTCCTCCAACTCCTAATTCTGTAAATACTTCTTAACTACTAGGTCATTTTCACGATGGTTAATGCTCGATGTTTAATGTACCTATATGACTTAAGTATGTATTTACATTGAAAAAACCAAAAAACATTTGCATATTAAATCATATACTTAGAATCTGGATATCCATTTATTAAGAACAAAATGATTTTAAAGTAACCAAAATACTTATACTTTAAAATTGTTAGGACTAAAATAGAATACAAAAAAGAACCCAAAATAAGTAAAACTAAAATGCATATTGTATAGGTTTGATAGCGAAATTCAAAATCTCTAATTATTCGGTCAAAGTCTTCCTCAAATAGTTCTTTAATCATAACTGATAAAACTGCAAATGCAATTACTTAGGCCATCATAACAGCTCTCCCCACCAAAATTTCTCTAAATTTAATTATCTTTTTTTTTAAAAAAGACCTACAAACAAACTATTTATTCCCTATTTCACCTTTTAAGGGGAAGTTCCCGATTCGTGGTTCGAATCGGTTCAGTTCGGTTTAGAAAAACTTGATCAATTCAACCACACAAATGTATATATAATATATATTTAAATTACAGGTCAACCCTTGTTGAGAGCCAGCCAAAACAAAGGCCACTAATTCGTGGCTTCCCATTTCTTTTTCTTTTCCTCTTTTGAATTTTAACAACATTTTTAATTAATAAATTCTCGTTTTCTGTTTGTTACTGGGGAAAATTTATCTGCAGAAGGGGTTCTGATTTTGGGTTAGAGATGTTTGGAGATTTGATCACACGATGCCTCTTGTAAGTAATATTTTTGTTTCATGCCTTTTTAAATATTTTTCAATAAAAATGATTTTCTTTTATATATATATATATATATGGAATTTGTTTAGGATGGCTTTTGGATATGCATATCCAGCATTTGAATGCTACAAAACATTGGAGAGGAGTACACGAAATCTTGATGTTGAGTCGCTTCGTTTTTGGTGCAAATATTGGTATTACAAAATTTAAAGATTTTGAAACTTGTTCTTGTTTTAAACAATGAAATATAGGGTTTTCTTTTCTTTCGTTTAATTTCATTTCTTGATTTTTTGCAGGATTATTGTGGCTATGTTTACTGTTTTCGAAAGGATTGCTGATATTTTAATTGCATGGTTTGTTGTTTGGTTTTCTTTTAATTCAATTGCTTGATTATGTTGTATTATTGTTTTTAATTTTCTTTGATTCTTGTGAAGGCTTCCTATGTATGGTGAAATGAAGCTGCTTTTTCTTGTTTACTTGTGGCATCCAAAAACCAAGGTAATTAATGTTACGACCCCATTTGATAACTATTTTGTTTTTTGTTTTTTGTTTTTTTGAAATTTAAGTCTAAAACAACAAGTTTTTTTCTTATTTGGATATTTACATCTTACCTCTATTTTAAGAAACAAAAACCAAAATTTAGAAACAAAAAAAATAGTTTCCAAAAGCTTGTTTTTGTTTTTGAAATTTGGTTAGTATTCACCTACTTTCCTAAAGATGGATGAAACACATAATAGAAAATTTGAGTAGAAATAAACTTAAATTTCATGAAAAAAAAAACAAAAAATCAAATGGTTATCAAACGGGACTTAAATTATAAATTTACCTTTTTAAAAAAAAATATTTTCACCAAAATGTTACTGATAAGTTAATGTATATATATATGACTATTGGTATCAGACATATTGAAACAATTATGTAACAAATAAATCAATTATGTAATTCAAAAAGATTAAATCTCTCTATATTTAAGAGATATTGCTTATGTTACAATCCTTTGTCAATTTGTTATTAACACAAGTTATAAGCATTCAAACTTCAAAAAATTATGCATAAACTAAAGAAAAAGCTTTAAAAATGATCATTTTAGGCAATATATTTTGAAATTTGTTGCTCCCCAAACTTTCAATGTACTAAAAAAAAGTCTCTGTAATGTGAGGGACGTTACTACAAGGTGGTAGTTAAGCCAAACATATTTGGAAGATATTAAAATATTGAGCCAAACATTCCCTAAAAAATGTTACAATGCAGGGAAGTGGGCATGTGTATGGAACAATGGTGCAGCCATATTTGGTGAGGAATGAAGCTGAGATTGAAAGAATGATGGTGGAATTGAAAGTTAGGGCTTGGGATTTGAGCTATCTTGGTTGGACTAACTTCTCAGAAATGGCTCATTCTAGCTTCCTTAAAGTCCTCAAATGTGCTGCAGATTTTCAGTCCACAAAGTTTAAGAACTCACCCTTCCAATATCAGGTATTAATTCCTTCCCCCTTTTCTTTTTTAACAATATTTTCCCTCCAAATTTGAATCTATAACTTTTAAATAGTATTTCGAGTTTCGACACACACAAACTGAATTTAATAAATGTACATTAGCATCACATTATTTTCTGATTCAATAGTGGAGATCTTGAAAAATATGACATATGGCTTTTTCAACATGATCACATGTCAAGGTTATCATTGGAGGTTCAAATTCACATTTTACATAAAAAAGTTAGATTATAGCAAATATTTTGGAACTTTGTCTCTTATGCTTCATTTAGAATATTATAGTTGAAATCTTTCATGAACATTTCAAAATAATGAGAATTAGAAATTTACTCAAACATAATCTTAAAAATTTACATGACGTTAATGTGAAACTACATGACAGTGATTCAGAGGCTTGTTTGAATTAAATATAAATTCAACTTGACTTTTTTTTCAACCATCTAATGATTATTTATTTAGATTATAATTTTGAAACATTTATGAAATGTTAAAATTATATTATCTTTTGAAAGAATATAATTCTTTTTAAAATTAGGGGCAAAATTTATAAGTTATTTGATTTATTTGTTGAGTTCAATATCTGGTGAGAATAGAAGAATTCAAACTTTTAATCTCATTTTGAAGAGTGATGTTTAATTTTTTTGTTTGACATAAATATTGGATGGGCTTCAATGATTAGAGAAGCCCAAAAGAAATTTGACTTCAAACCCAATGACTAAAGGCCAGCCCTAATTTCCAATGATTGGTTAAATTTCTTTTTTATTTGTTTTTAATAAAGAACCGTTCATTAATAAATGATTGGTTAAGTTTCCTATTATGGAAAACGGTATTTCCTTTTAGAGTATGGTTGGATGCATTAGGATTATATACCAAAATTAGGTAAACTTTACTTTTTATACAATGCCACTTCATGGACTATTCAATTTTGAAATTTTATTTATTCTTTTACGTCTCTTTTTTATGGTTTATTTTTAAAATAATCTCTTCCTTTGAGAATCCAAGCATGCTGAGACTTCTTTCTTCTTCTTATTATTTTTTTTGAAATATCTTTCCTATTTGACTTAATAATATGTTTAAATTCTGTTTAAAATAATAATATTAATATGTATAAATTAAAAAAATTAAATTGCAAGTTTTGTAATTTGGAGTCTTTTTAAATACAAATTGGGGGAAGAAGATTAACAAATCCTAAGTACTCCACCTATTCCTTTCAAAGTTTAAAAATCATAATAAAAGAAATTCCAAATTACAATAATATAAAATTTAAAATGTGAACAACAGATGCATGAGAAGTCAATATATAAAAAACGTTGAGAGCGGTTAAATTTGAACTCCGAATTATAAAAAAAGGAAATAATAATGGTAATTAAACGGGATGAATTTGAATAGTGTAAACAGGTATAAATTTTGGAAGTTTTACATTGGGGTTGAAATTGAAGATGATTGAGTGACTTGGCAAAATTCATAGTTTATATATGAATCTAATAATATTAATTGTTCTTTGTTGATTCAACTCCTCAGAAAACGGAGTCTCAACCTCCGACGGCGCCACCGCCTCCGATCAAACTGGCGTCGTTTTCGGGGCGAGTCGCCGTGAGTCCGAGGGCAGCAACGCCGTCCGCAGCCGATTCGGAGACAGAGAGTTCCGGCGTTAACGAGGAAGATGAAGCTTCATCTCCACATCCGTCGGCGGTTGGAGCTCGCTTAAGGCGAGCTGTTAAACCACAACCTTAGATATATTGTTTGCAATTGCGAGAAATCTGTAAAAAAAGCATCGATCGAAATTGAAATTGAAATTGAAACTGGAATTGTTGTTAGTTGGAAATTTGTGAATGTGATTCTATGAATGAGTTTGATGGATTGGATTGCAATTTGTGTATGAAACTAAGGCTATATTGATTTATTTATACAGCAGAATGTGTCAAATTACAGAGAAAACGAGGCGATGCAGAATCGGATAAGGGAGGGAATGAAACGGAGGCGGAAGCGTTGGGAGAAATTGGGGGCGGCGGAATAGGAATAGGAAGAGGCGGTCACAGGTTGGAGATAAGCCCAAGCGGCCTGCCTGCTTAACGAGGCGGTTGCGGATGGAGATTTCGTAGCCGGAGTTGACGGCGGCGGAGGAGGGAAGGATGTCCCTCAGAGATGTGTAGTAGGACGTGGAGGAGAGGACTTTCAAGTCAACGCTGCCGTTGAGTGGAGGCGCCGCGGCGGAATCGGCCATGGAAGGAAGGGAAAGAAAATAAGAGAAGATGGATATGTGGTTTTGGTCAAAGGAAAAGGGAAGAGAAAAACTGCGTTACCCATTATTTCCCCTAACTTGTCTTTTTCTCTTTCTGACGTGTTTTCCTTATCATTTTATTTTGTACAAAATATATTCAATTTAGGTTACCTTGAGCTCATCTATTAATCCAATTTAACTCATCAAATTAAATTTTAATTTTTACTAAATAAACTTAAAATTAAATTATTTTTTTGATATATTATTTTTTTTCGTCAATTTGATTTTCAAATAAAATGTGAAACCCAATTTAAAAAAAGAGAAAAGAAATTAAATTGTGAAGTCAAAAGCTAGCATCGATCAAGTTGCCATGTGGTATGGTGATTGGGGAGAGACAAACACGGTGGAATTTTAGCAGTAAATTGGACATAAAAACACGTTGGTTTCTTCTTCACGAATTTTTCAGGCGAAGACAAATTTTCTGGCGGAACTTTGAGGGACGATAACAATCTAATCTAAACTTGGATTTGCACGATTCTTCTTGCGTTGAACTCGTCTTCTAAAATCCACGTGTCTTGAGCTTGGGTTTGTAGGTGTGTTATGTCAAGAAGATAACCTCAAGATTATGAATTAGTATATGTTACGTTTTGATTGCATCTTCTCAAACCTTAAACTAGGTAAGTTGTTAATGGGTTATTTTCGTAAGTTCTTTGATGTTATTAGTTGCTTTTGGATATAAATAATGAAGACTCTAAGATCATTTTGAACAAAAGTGTTGTAATCGAGAGATTTGACTTAATTAGTGAGTTAATGCCTATTTATAGAGTACAAGATAACCCTAATGGGTCTACTGGGCCTAAACCTAAGAAAGCAGTAATTTATAAATTTTTTTTTACATATTATACATATAATCCTAACACTCCACCTCAAGATGGAGCAAATATGTCTATCATGCCCAGCTTGTTGCAGAGGTAGTTTATGCGAGCTCCATTCAGCGCTTTGGTGAATATATCTTCCAACTGTTCCCTAGTCTTCACATAACTCGTTGAAATCAAACCATGCTGGATATTTTCTCGAACAAAGTGACAATCAACTTCAATGTGCTTTGTTCTTTCATGAAACACTGGATATATCTGGGAGATTACATAAACTGACTCACTATACTCACAGAGAATATGTTATATCTAGTCTCGTGACTGTCAAATAATTTAGTTTCCCAACCATCTTCCTGTATCTTTCAGAATCATCAAAAGCTTCTCCTTCTTTGAAAAGTTGTTGATTTGGTATCATTGGAGTACTACACGGTTTCACACTCGACTTTCCTGTTTCAGTTAATAAGTCAAGAACATACTTGCGCTGAGACAAAAAGATTCCCTTCTTACTTCTCATGACTTCAATACCTAAGAAATATTTCAAGTTCCCAAGATCTTTTGTAATCAACTGGTTATGAAGGAAAGTCTTTAGTGAGGCTATCCCAGAATCATCACTACCAGTGATTACAATATCACCAACATTCACCATCAATAATACAATCCCACCATTGGACCGACAATAGAATACAAAATGATCTGAAGAACACTTTTGCATTCCAAACTTCTCAAGAGCTTGGGTAAATTTTCCAAACCATGCTCGTGGGCTCTATTTCAACTCATACAACAATTTTCAAAGACTAAAAACTTTAGCATTCTCTCCCTGAGCACAAGAAACCTAGGTTGTTCCTCCATATACACCTCATCTAGGAGATCACCATGCAAAAAAGGAATTCTTAACATCAAGCTGAAACAACGGCCAATCATTCGTTGATGCGAGAGTAATAAATAGTCAAATAGATGACATCTTTGCAACTAGAGACAAGGACTCACTATAATCAATCCCACATGTTTTTGCATGTCCCTTATAAACCAAGCATGCTTTAAGCCGAGCAACTAAAATGTCAGAATGCATCTTGACATCAAACACCCATTTACAACCAATCTTCTGTTACCCTTCTAGACGAGCAACTAATTCCTAAGTACCATTCGCATCCAACGCCGCCATCTCCTCTACCATCGCTTGGTGCCACCCAGAGTGGGATAGGGCTTTACTAGTATTCTTAGGAACCGACAAAGAATCAAGTGAAGTGAGAAATGAAAAAGAGGGCGAAGATAATCGATTATACGACACAAATGATGAAATAGGATACATACAGGAACGTTTACCGTTACGAAGAACAATGGGCAAGTCAAGATCATTATTAGGTTGCAAGTCAGATGATGAAGAGTTCACAGGTATGGGGCATGCTTCTAAAAGGAGAGGGCGCCGAGTGTACACTTGAGTAAGAGGTAGAGATGGAATAGGGAGCGACGAAGGAGGGTCAAAATTTTTGGACGAAGACACCACCTCATAAATCAACATATCATCCTTCTCAGGTGGAGGACTAGACACAGGACTAAATGTTGTATCCTAAAAAAAGTAACATTAGAGGAAACAACATATCGATTAGTGCTAGGAAAATAACAATGATAACCCTTTTGAACCCAAGAATAGCCAAGAAAGATACATTTTAAGGACTTGGGATCGAATTTAGTCCATTGATGACAAACATCATGAATGAAACATGTACACCAAAAGTTCTTGGGTGAAACAATTCCTTAAATGGAAACAAAACTTGGAACAGAATTTGATTGAGAACAGAAAGGCAACATTCGGTTAATCAGAAAACATGTTGTGGTGATAGCATCGACCCAAAAATATTTTGGGACGTTCATATGGAAGGACAGGGCCCTCGCGATTTCAAGTAAATACCTAGTCTTAAGTTCAACCACCCCATTTTGAGACGGAGTGTCTACACAAGACGATTGATGGATAATACCCTTTTCACTAAGGTAAGAACTAAGAATACACGGAAAAGATTCTCTCTCATTATCAGTACGAAATACTTTGATAGAAACATTAAATTGATTACGAACATCAGCATGAAAGGCACAAAAATGCGAAAACAACTCAGAACGATTTTTCATTATATATATCCAAGTAAGACGGGAAAAGTCATCAACAAAAGTAACAAAATAACGAAGCCTTATTTTAGACATAACATGTAACGGCCCAGTTTTCTATCCCGGTTCTCGAGGAGCTTCCGGTTCAGATTTAGTGGTTCGGTTGGGCCGTTAGAGCTGTTTGGACCCTTAGGGGCATTTTGGTCTTTTTGCTCCCTGGGCAGGATTTGTGGTTTTTCAGGGCTTCGAGGCAGCTCCTGCCTTTGTTGAGGCTTGTTTGTTGTGGGCTGCGAGTCCCGAGTTGTTTGGGCTTTTCGTTTGGGATTCCAGTTGTGATTTGGGTTTTGGGCAAAGTGATGGTTGTTTGGGTGTTTCCTTTGGGATTCGAGGCCGGGCCTTCAGTGTTAATTTGAGAGGTTGATTTCAGTGAGATTTGTTGTTTGGAAAGGTTGCTTCAGTTGGGTCTCGAAGGAGGAAGCCGGAAAATGAGATTTAAGGATTTTAAGGATTTTTGGAAAATTGGAAAATGGATAAGTTTGGATAAAATTGGATTTATTTTGGATAAGGTTGGAAAATAAATAAAAGAGAAAAAGAAAAAAAAGGATAAAATCTCATTTTTCCCCCCATTTTTCCCCTTTCTCTCTCCTCCAGCCCGAGCCCCCCCCTTGGCCCTCTCCTCCCTGCCCGAGCGCCACTGGTCGTCCACCCTGGCCGCCCAGCCCGAGCGCCACTGGTCGTCCACCCTGGCCGCCCAGCCCGAGCCCCTGGCCGCCCGAGCTCGCCCCCAGCTCGCCAGCCCCAGCGCCCAGCTCGCCCGTGCGCGCCGAGCCCAGCCCTGATCGCCCAAGCCCGCGTCGCCCAGGCCCCTGTGTCGCCCGGGATCGCCTCGTCCGAGTCCTTGTCGCCGCGATCGTGCGAAAGCCACGCCGCGATGCCGCGTCGCCCGCCCACGCCGCGATCCGTGCCGGCCGAGCGCCCGAAACCATCGCGTCGCGTCGCCCAGCGCGCGCGTCCCTGTAGCGCCTCGTGCCGCTCGCGCCCGTGGGCGCCGTCCCCTGTGCTTGTCGAGCTCGCGCCCGCGCGCCGTCCTCTGTGCCAAGCCGCACCGCGCGCCGCACTCCCTCGCCTCGCCCCAGCTCGCCCGTGCGCAGCTCCGCGCCCCAGCGCGCCCCTGCGCCTGCGCCCCCAACGCCCCAGCGTGCCCCTGCGCCCGTGTCCGAGCCCCAGCGCGCCCAACGCCTGCACCCAGCCAGCCCAGCCCCTGCCGACAGCCTGCTTGTGGTGTGTTGGTTGGCCCGAGCCTCGTGGCTTCTCGGATGGTATTTCCCGAGTCTTTTCTTCGTTGGGCCCAAATTTATTGGCTGCTGGTTTTGGATTTATTGGGCTATTTATGTATTTGATTTGGGGGCTTTGTTTGATGTTCAGGCTGTTCGGGATCGATTAGAGGCTCGAGGATTCGCTCGTAGATTTATTATAATTATTGTTTTTCTACTTGTTCCAGGTAAGGATTTCTTACCGTGGTTGTGTGGACCCTACGATATATCTCGTTATGCCTTGCTTATTTGCTGATTGTTATGAGCATGTTAGAGATAGAGCAGTTGATTGAATTCTTGCTAGCATGTTTGCTTGATTTTACATGTTAGTGCCATGCTAGGTTTGTTCTCACAAAGATGCTTATGATTCTGCTTAGTTGTAGTATCATGCTAGGTAATGTGATTTATGTCGGTCATTGCTTGCTAGCCAGAATCATTGATTTTTCTCTGTACTCTTAGATAGAGTTGTAGGGTTTGTCATCATCCAGAGGCTGAGCGGACATAACGTACTTTGTCCCAATTAGCTCAGGTCGGGAGTAAAGTGTGCGAAGCATAACGTATCTTGCTACCCCGACCACCCGCGGTTGTGGACTTAGCTACCCACTTCGGCGAGCCTAGTTTGTAGCTCGCTAGAGCGGAACCCCGCCATCGGTGTAAGCTCGCCTGGCCGGTTCTTAGCTTAGTCGGTGGATCACGTCACGCCGCACGATGAGCGCCGGGGGCCTCGAGCTCATCGTGATCGCGACACCGCTTCCGAGTCATAGGCATGTGCACTGCCCGCATAGTTTGCCCTTAGGCCCCGCATTTACGCCGGTTGCGAGAGGAGCATGCGGTGTGTGCGCACGCGTTAGTTGCCGGTTCGGAGAGCTCCCGGGCTAATGTCGTGAGTACACCATTCCTTCCGTTAGAGCTCGACTTCGGGTACTCTCCGTAAGTCCAGCTTTAGTGCAAGGGCAAGGAGGCCCTTGAGGACATTTTAGGGATCGATGTATTTCCCCGAGTGACGAGATACCTCGGTGATGTCCCGTGGATTGGTCGAGTGTATCCAATCCCGAGTTAGGCCGAAGTAAGAGACTTCCGATGGCTCCGAATCTCTTGTTTTATGAGCTCGTTGAGCTATGATCCGTGTTGATAGTCGCTTGCTTGCTTGTTGAGGTGCTAGATGACTGATGTATCGTGATTGTACCCCTGGTTGGGGATTCTTACTGAGTATCTTTATACTCACCCTTATTTATCTTTCAGGTAGCTTGGGACAACACCAGGATGGCTAGCGGAGGGAGCTGATTGATCAAGAGGAGCCGCCGGCACTCTGTCATTTATTATTGCATTGTTATTCAGCATGTAGATGGACAGGAGTCCTAGGGGAACATTGTTTAAAACGTGGTTTAAATTGTATTGTATATTTTTATAAATACTGGCCAGGATGTTTTACTACTCATTGGTTTGTTTTAAATGTAAATCAGGTTTATGTTTTAAGGGTTCCCCCTTCTCATATGTTTTGAAAGGTTTTTAAATATGAGCACTAAACCGCTTGTTATCATATTTAACTTGCATGCTGAGTGAGAACCCCGGTTTAGGACCATGTTTTGGGTCGGGTTGCTCACATAACAGGACTCGGACCTCAAACATCTGAATGAACTAACTCAAACGGAGCACTAGCTCATTTATTGACTCGAGGACTAGAACTCAAACGATGAAACTTTGCAAACTCACATGACTCTTAATTTAATGAAGACATCTTATTAAAAGCAGGAAATAACTTTTTCAAGACAGACAACGATGGTTGACCCAACCGACAATGAACCTCGAATGCAAATGTAGTGCTTGCACAGGCTACCACTTGGATTGGTTGTTGATCCAAGATGTAAAGACCTCAAGCTTCATGCCCCTACCAAAAGTCTTCTTTGTCAAATGATCGTGAAACAAGCAATAATAAGAAAAAAATGAATCAAAACAATTTAAGTCACGACACAATTGACTCACAAAAATCTAATTATACAAAAATTTAGGTAGGCACAAGACAATAGATAAAGATAGGGTAGGAGTAAGTGTAACTGATCCTGAGCCTTGGACGGGAGACATGGATTCATCTACCAACGTAATAGTAGGAAAACGAATTGATGACAACGAAGTAAAAAAAGAATGGACATTACCTGTCATATGTGTAGTTGCCTTAGAGTCTATGACCTACTTCGTAGATGATGAAAGATGGCAATGATTTTTACCTAACTCTGTTAAGGTGGTAGTAGGAGGAGGGTCAGAAGATGATGACTGCGATGGTGCATTGGAAATCCGAAGGTTAGAAAACTCATCAGGCATAATTTTATCATTGAAAGCAAGGTTGGCTGTCTGAAGTCGTTGATTCTGATATTGTAACTTCCAGCAGTCTCTCTTGAGATGCCCTGGTTTATGGCAATAGTAACATTCTATGTCGCCTAGAACTTCTAGACGCCTCTCACCACTAGAATCTTGACGTCGATCGGAACCAGGTCTCACGAGAGTATTCAGATTTTGTCCACCCCGTGTGTCTCTTCTTCCAATTAGTTCACTATTTGATGACACTGTAATAAAACTCTCTTAATTACATAGAAGTCTTTGGTACACATCATCCAAGGTAGGACTCTCAGTTCCATACAAGACCTGTAGCAGTATCAAATTTGGTCCCATACCCTTTAAAAAACTAATAATTCTCATCTTCTTTCTCTGAACCTGTTGTACTACAATATCAATAGTAAAGGGAATTAGAGAGTTCAACTCAGCGCCATTCTTCTTATGTCTAGTGCAATAACTCAAAAGAGACTCACCATTCCGATCAACATGAAAGTAAGCGGAGCATACATCATAAGTCTTTGTGACCTGTTCCTTCCCATAATATAAAAATTCCACAAACGTTAGAAGCTTTTTTACGGTAGAACAATGAATTATCAGGTCCACGATTTCATCGTTCATAAAGTTCATAATCTGATTCTAGAGACATGCATCATCACGATCCCAACATTTTTTATCTGCCTCATCCGTAGGTGATTTTCCATCCATATGAGCCTCCAACTCATTATATAGAAGATGATTTCTAATTATTCTATTCCAATCGAGAAAGTTTGAACCATTCAATTTGCTCTTCGTAATTTCCATTTAATGAGAAATCACACTTGTATGCTTATTATTGCCCATATTACATTGATTTAACCAAACTGGGTAGCAAAGAACTTGATATTGCAAAAAAAAAAAAAAAGAATAGTATCGTGCAACAGAATACCTGAAACCCACAATAGATATAAATGGCAAATTCAAGACCCTACGAGGCCCAAAATCGAAAACAAATTGGACAGACATGAAGTATACCTCGGCGCGAACAAAACCCATGAAAATTTTCCCGATTAGAGCAGCGGTGGAGACAATTTTTGGCCAGCGCGGCTGTTGCGACTTCCTCGATGATCAGATGGAGACGCGACTTAGACGATTGCGTAGATCGGCTCACGGGCTTCTAGAAACTGCTGGCCGTTTCAACTCTGGCGATGGCGATGGAAACTTTCTGTTTCAGTCCCGAAACAAACCCTCGAAACAAAACCCTTAAAATCTAACTCGAACAACTCAAACCCTAACTTTGGCTCTTTTATGGTTTTAGCTTCGATACCATGTAATCAAGAGATTTGACTTTATCAGTCGTCGTATTATTATTGGAAGAGGGAATGCCTATTTATTGTGTACAAGATCACCCTAACGGGCCTAATAGGTCTAAACCTAAGAAAGCAGTAATTTATACAAAATACATATTATACATATAATCCTAATAAGTGTGATGGTGTTTTAGTTGTATATCACGAGTTGAAGATGTATTGTGTGTAAGGATTCATGAGTTATTAGTTGATTGTATATATTGTATTACTTGGATTGATAGTGGGTTGTTGCTCGTACTCATAAGTGTGATGGATTGCAATTTTTGGAAGGTTATGGACAAGCCTTGCAGGGATTCATTTAGGGATTTAGGGTTTAGTTCATTCTTATTATAATTTGCGTATACAAGTGTGTAAGACTTACTTGCAATTTTTTTATAGATTCTAGATCTACTAGGTTGTGATGTATCTCAAAGGTTGTGTGTTCTTATTACAAAGAGTCTTGAAATGTTCCATGTGTTTGTGGTGACTTATGTATGGTTACCGGTTCGCTGTAAGAGTTTTTTCTTGTGTAGTAATGTGCAAGTTAAAAGGTGTATAATATAGAGGTTGAGGAATGGTGATTATGGGTTAAGAGTATGATTTATGTTTGGTAAATGATGGTTAGAACGTGAAATCCATCTATTAATTATGTCAATATTCTTTCAAGACGTTTGATTACTAGGATGAGATGCTTGTGAAGAGTAGGTAAGAGTAGTGTTGCAGCTTTAGTTCAAGGTTTCATTCTTAGATACGAACTTCAATTGTTAGTTCAAGATCTGTTAGGAAGCGCGTATATACTTTCACAATATATGTGGCATTGGAAGGATGCTTTCCTACCGATACCAGAGTCATTTTCTAGAGTTAGCATGCGAGTTTATGAGATGGTTCTCCATTACTACAGTGAAAAGTTATTTTTCCTGAAGTTGAGTTGTTGTCTTGGGGGTAACCTCCCTTAGGGTTGTAGTGAAGTTGGCTTGTTGCTACATTGTTGATATCATTCATGTATATGTTTTAGTGTGAATAGTAGTTTGTGATTGCTCTTGTAAAGGTTAGAGTTCATAACGTTTTACATTAGTTGATAGACTATATGTGTTATTAGCAGAGCAGGAGACACAAGATCAATTTGGTGAGGCGATGTGCTCTCCTTTTAAGGATGAGGTTTTCGATTTTCCATAGATGTATTCATCCAAGTAGAGAAAGTAGTAAGAAAGGGGTGGCTAGGTCTGGTGTGACAAGAGGCTACTTACTGAGTATTTTTGTACTCACCATTTCTCTGTAATGGTTCTTTTGTAGGTTGTAGGGTTGTGGTTTCAAGACTTGATTGTGTTCATTAGAGCTTTGCGAGGCAACTTCAAGATCGAAGTCTTAATTCTGCAATCCAATTGGACTTGTATTTTAGATTTTTGGTTTGATGTTATAGTTTTATTTTCAAGGTGTTACAGTTGGTAACAGAGCCTAGGGTATAGGTTATGTAGACTTGTTTGTGTTATAATATAAGTTCTTAAATGTCCCTATGAAAGGTGAAGTGTCTCGTCACTATAAGGTTAGCAGTTTTTCCGTCTCGTTGGTAAATTGTTAGTGTATGAGTTATTTGTTCACAAGACTATGGTTTGTGGTTTAGTTGGTTGAACTATCAGTTTACTTATTGGATGGATTGAAGGAGGCAATATTGATGCTTAAATAACCCTCTTTTCAGTATGTTAGTGTGGGGGATTTCAATATCATAGATGTGGTAGGTATGCTTTGAATCGTGAATGTGTGGCATCCAAGAGGTATTCTCTCAAGAAATGTAGATGTTAGAAAGTACAATAGTGGTTCAATTTTTTTCCCAGTGAGATAGGGTGGGTGAACTTAATTTCACCAGTATGTAAGAGTGGGTGAACTTAATTTCACCAGTGTGTAAAGGTGGGTGAACTTAACTCCACCAGTGTGTGAGGGTGGCGAACGTAGTTTCACCAGTGTGAGAGGGTGGGTGAACTCAGTTTCACTAGTGTGTGAGTGTAACTGGTGTAACATCACTAGTGTGCGATTAGGAGTGGTTTTACATCACCAGTGGGTGAGTGTGGGTGGTTTAACATCACTAGTGCGTGAGAGTGAGTGGTTTTATCATTATCAGTGTGATAGGAATTTTTGTTGCTTTGAGTGTGTGGCATAAGAGATATGTTTCTCTAGAAACGTGGATTTTAAAGAGAGTTGTGGTGGTTTACTATTTTCTTAGTATGATTGAGGATGATTTCAATTACCTTCGTGTAACCTGTAGTTTTGTAGCTTTAATGTATGACATAAAAGTGTTGAATTATGTTAAACCACCAATCAATCCAAAAGCCTAAGCTGATGGATTGGGGCAAATTTAATTATATCAACCAACACTCCCCATCACTCGTGGTCTTTGAAATTTGAGAAATGCCCTACAAGTGGAATTTAATTTTAATTGGAAAGGAAACGACGTGGCAAGGATTCGAACTCATGATCTTCTGTTCTGATACCATGTCGATTTTAGAATAGAAATAAGTTCTATATTATTGAATTAATGATTGTAATGTTACAATGCTCCTTCTTTAAATAGGAGAAGACCTACTCTTTAAAGAAGTTAAGTTTACAATAAGGATTATTTTACTAAAGGGAAGAATTACACATATGAAATTAGAATAAAATCTTACAAATCAACAATCCCCCTCAAGTTGGTGCAAAGATGTCTGTCATAGGCAGCTTGTCGATTAATCTGTCAAATTGTAGTTTCGGAAGCCCTTTAGTTAAGATATCAACAGTTTGCTCTGTAGTAGGCAAGTATGGAATAAAAATCACTCAAGTTTCAATTTTCTCCTTTATAAAATGCTTGTCAATTTCAATATGCTTCGTTTTATCGTGAAGAACTGGATTATGAGTGATGACTCTAAAATAGAGTCAGATTTTAGCCTAACTTCATATCATTATTCATATTCATTAATTTATATTAAACGTCAGCGAAGTCAAATTATGATTAAAAAGGTGCAATTCGCTAATGTTTGAGCATTAGCAGGGTTAAATGCTAAATATTGGTTACTATGCTAAAAAAGACCAAAGAAGCGCGTTTAGCATAGGTTTCGTAGAAGCTTATGCCCATTTATGTTTCGCAGGATTAACGCTAGGGGAGCTGGATCTTTTCCCTGTTCTTCTTCTCGGATAAATTTAGAGATTCGATCTAAGCTACAATTTACTGTTCATATGTTTTGTTAATTCGTTTGTTAGACTCATTTTATTTCAATAATACAATTCTATGATGTTTTCAATATCTTGCATTGTGTTTTCTATTTTCATTATGAACTAACTCTCTTAAGGTAAAACTGGGAGAACGTGAATTTTAGTAGCATGTTGTAGGAAGAAGTCTGGAAGGGTTTAATCTAGAGCATGTAAGATAGGTACTTCATTAAAATAGTAAGTGTCGACCGGCCATCCACACGAGCTAATAGATCATAATTTGGAAGAGGAAATGATCTAAGTCTATCGTGCATGTTTAATAGGCAGGGTTACAACTGTGACACTTTAAATCGGAGTTTAGGAATAAACACGTAACTATTACATACTTAGCGCAGTTTGCAATTACATTTAGTCAGAGCGGAATCTGGGCTAGGTGCTGAACGAAAGCGAAAGCGGTAGTTTATAAGCGTAGTATGTTAGATTCCCTTACCGTGTATTTCTTGTTATTGCATTGCTACTGAATTCATAAGTATCCTAGTTTATCCTTAACTTAGTAAAACTATTTTTTTGTTTACTTACTCCATTTTCATACAAAACCAAAATCTTATCAACAGAAGTTATTCATGCAATTTGCATTTCAATTCTAAACATCACCTCGAATAATTTTCCAGTCCTTGTGAAGATCGATAATTTACTTATTACTTGTTGAAGACCACGTATACTTGTGTGTAGTGGGATCAATTCACACTAATAGTACCCCACGTTTTGTAACGCAGATCCACAGACCCATCAATGAGCAATGGAGATAGCAGCCTTATTGTCACAATAAACTCGAATAGGTGTTGCTTGTGTGATATTCAATTCTTCTAGAAGCTTTTTTTTTTATCCAGATACCTTCACAAATGTCGTGGGCTAATGCTCTGAATTCTACCTCAGCATTGCTTCTAGATACTACACTTTGTTTCTTACCTAATGACGATGTGATATTTAGCAGTTTCAAGAGTTGATGAATTTTCTCTTGACTTAGAGAGCTATTGTTAGCAACAAATGCACTATTAATATTAGTGGTAGAGGAAAGCTGATCATTATGTGAGCCAAAGACTGTAGGCATCAAATGTTGATAGTTTGCCATATTCAAAGATACACCAAATAACCAAGAATTGTACTAGAAAAATTAAAACGAAACAACGAATAAATTAATTGATTGCTACAGTTACCGAACGACATGGAAAGCCGGACTACGTGACAACTTAACTTTTAACAAAAATTGTTAATTGAAACAATAATTGTTGCAGATTTGGTCGTCGTGTGTCTGGATCACAGGTCTAATTTTGGTGACTAATAGTCGAATTAAGTTGAAAGGTTTATATGGACAATTCTCTAGTAAGAAATCTTAGGGATTGTGCCCTAAATGCATAGTAGTTTGGAATTAAAGAACAAGCATTTAGGGTGTGTTTGGGCCCCTGTTTATGTAAACGGTCGTGTTGATTATAATAACCAAACCGATGTTGGCCCCACCGTTTATTATAAACGGTGGTTACCTAAACTTGTGTGCCCGTTTATCTAAACCTACGTGCCCATTTATCTAAACCTTACATATATTACTTTTAGTTACATAACCAGCCCCTCAAACACTATTTATCATAATTCCTGTTATAATGTAACAGCCCAGGTTTTCCTTCCAGTTCTCCAGGTTCATTCGGTTGATTCTCCAGTCAGTTGTCTGAGCTGTTAGGGTTGTTTGAGCCTTTAGGGGCATTTTGGTCATTTTGCCCTCTAGGTCGGTTTTACAGTTAACCAGGGTTTCATGACTATTTCTGTTAATTGTAGACTTCAGTTATTCTTTGGTTTCAATTCCAGGACAAGTGTTTTTGAGAAGTTGGAGGCTTTACGGTTAAAAGGAAAAAAAAAAGAATAGTATGTGTTGGAGCTAGGATTCGAACCATGGTGGTTTGGAAGTTGGATTTGAGCCAAATGAAGAGAAAATAAAATAGATTTTAAAAGTGTTGAGGCTAGGATTTAAAGGTGGGATTTTTTTAGACATTTTAATATTTGAAAAATAGGAAAATAAAAAAGGGTTTCATCTCTTTCTCTCCCTCCCCTCTCTTGGCCGACCCCCACACTCTCACCTTCTCCCTTCTTGGGCAGAATCTCCAACCTCCATTGCCAAGCTTTCAAGATCTCCTCCATAGCTCATCTTCTCCATCTTGCTCTAAGGTAAATCTCTTGCAAAATACTTTTTCTTCTACCTCTTCGTCATGGCCGAAACTAGGAGCTAACCAAGAGAAGTTTTTCTTCTCCTCCCCTTGTAGATCCGAGAGCACCCTTTTTGTAGCCACCATTGCCGAGAGCTCCTTGGGTAAGTTGTTGATGTTCTTGCTTTCGTTAGTTGTTGAGTGTGTAGATCTAACATGGTTCTTCATTTTGTGCAAACAAACCCTAGCCGAATCTTTCTTGCTTGTGGCTTCCACTTTGGCCGAGACCACCTTGCATCCTTGGAGTCTTTGCTAAATCATCAAGGTGAGCTTGTTGTGCTTGTTGTGTTGACTTGTTTGTGGTGTTGGTTTGGCCGAGAGCTACTTAATAGCAAGATTGATGTTGTTCTTCCTTTGGCCGAGAACTCCATGTGGTGTTGTGTGGTTGTGTTGTTTACTTCCTAGCCAAGAAATAACTTGTTGTGTTTGTTGTGTGCCCTAACCGAGAGTGGAGAAGAAGGAGCTTGAAGTTCTCTTGTGTGTGGTTTAAGTTTTCTTGGCCGAGACCCCTCCTTGGGAGTTGGTGTTTACTCGGGTTTCTATAAAACCCTAATTCCTGTTTTGTTTAGTTGCTCAGGGTGTTTCTTTATTGTTGGTAACTTTCTTGGGTGTTGATATGTTAGCTTGTGTGGTGATCTGCAGTTCAAAGGCATCCACTGTTTTAGGATCTACTGTTTGACAAGTAAGGGTTCCTTGTCGGGGTTGTGTGGACCCTACGCACCTCAATGATAACTCCCGGTTGTTTGTTCATATGTTGCTAGTGGATAGGTTTTCTGCAGGTTATCTGAATTACATTGTTAGTGGATAGGCTTGTGCAGGTTGCAGAATTATATTGTTAGTGGATAGGTTCTTGCAGGTTCTCGGATGCTGCTCTGTTAAGGAACATGTTATTCATGTATGAATGTTCGTTAATGAACATGTTATTCTTGTATGAATGATTGGATAATGATCATGTTATTCCTGTATGAATGTTGGTTAATGAACATGTTATTCCTGTATGAATGTTGGTTAATGAACATGTTATTCCTGTTTGAATGTTGGTTGATGAACATGTTCTTCCTGTATAAATGTTGGTTAATGAACATGTTATTCGTATATGAATGTTGACCGAATCTTGTATGCTATATGTTCTTGTTCATGTGTTGTGATGTAAGCATGTTAGTGGATAGGTTTTCTGGATTGGTGTTAGGGCTTTTAAGTAGAATGATAAACACTGTTTATTTCTATTGCTGCTATTCATATTGATAATGTTGTTGTATGCTAGCTCTAGGTTGTGTGGCCATAGTTGTTTCTACTTAAGTTTACCCATGACTATCCTAGTGTGTACTGTCCAAGGATGGCTCAGTGTGTTGCCAATCTGGTTTGCTCAGGACTAGCCTAATGTGTTGATGTCCCCTATTGGCCCAGTGTGCTAGTGACAGGTATGAGCCAGACTAGCCCAGTTTGTGCTGACCAGTTTTTAGGATTGGCCCAGTGTGTTGTTGATCCCTGGCTAGCCCAATGTGTTGCTGCTCGTGTTGCTCAGGACTAGCCCAGTGTGTTGCTGTCCCATGTAAGCCCAGTGTGTTGCTGATTAGGTATGAGCAGGACTTGCCCAGTGTGTGCAGTCCAGGACTAGCCCAGTGTGTTGTTGTCCTTAGTTAGCCCAGTGTGTGCTAACCTTGTTTTTTGTATTCATATAGCTTCTAAGATTACTTAACTGTTTCTCCTAGTTGTTAGCCCAATGTGTGCTAACCCTGTCTAGCTTTGAGCTTAGACCCTTGATGTTGTACATCTTGCTGTTTGTTCTGTTGAGACTGTCATGTTATTGTTTGATGCTTGTTTGCTAGGATGCTAGAGGATTTGTTGTGGGTATTGTACCCCGGTTGAGGAATCCTTACTGAGTGCAATTGTACTCACCCTTTCCGTGGGTTTTCCACCAGGTAACTTGGCACAACATCGAGGTGGCTAGAGGAAGAGCTGGATGATCATTAGAAAGGCAGTTGTATCTTCTTGTGTCATATACTTTCATGATGTCAAAATGTGTCTTTGGAACTTGTAATGTTTTAATGGGATTTGTAACTGTTTTTATTATACTCTGGCCAGAGGTTGAACCTCCCTTTTATGATTTTTCGTATAAGTGTTGTGACTTGAATGTTTTAATAAAATGAAGTTTTGATTTAACTTCTTTATAAGTGTATTAAGGTTTTGAATCATATCACTTAGTAAAGGCCATCTTGGAACATTTATTGTTGGGTCTTTACAGTAGGTATCAGAGCTCAGAGTCATAGATTTTGTAGACTGACCTACAGAGTTAGGTCGTTGTGTCTCATGATCATCAACACTCTAATAGCCGCCAGGTATGTGTTTAAGTTTATGTTAAGGGCTAAGCTTACAATACTTGCATCCAGCATACTTGTTTCGGTTTGTTGTTGGCAGTAAAGGTCCAGGTGTGGACTAGCTCTTTGTGGTTGAGTGTAGATCGCCAAAGTGTCGATCACACGTGGAGAAGCAGCGACGTCAATTATTGCCAACGAAGGAGTTGGTGCTGAGCCAGTTGTAGATGAGATGACGTCCAGAGTTGACCAGACCCGTAGGCCACCAGTGGCCCAGTTGCTAGTTGCTGAGAGGAGGAGTAGAGACTGTCCTGCCTCCGAGTGCCACTCCTAGAGTAGAGTTTGCAGCAACCATGAGGGTTATGGATAGAGCGATACTCGCTGAGCATCGAGTAGAGTTTCAAGAGGACATCTAGAGCATGTTAGATAGTCGAGATATCAAAGACCAGATTGATGAGTCTGGGAGTCCTTGTACGAGTTGTTAGTGTTGCTGTCACAAGAGGTAGTGACCTTGTTGGCCTGTTTGTAGCACGACCAAGAGTTTGGTTTTAGTAGCACTTCGTGATGAGGTTGGAGAATGCTCGTTTAGCACCAAGCTTGGGTCCAGGCCTAGGATCAGGCCCAGTTCGCACTTGTAGTGCCAGAGGTTGCACTTGTTGAGGTAGCACAAGTGACCTAGTTAGTGGAGGTCTGATGGCCACGAGAGAAAAGATATGCTAGGGATGACTGAAAGTAAGATTCCCTAAGTTTACTCGAGAGTTGGGTAAAAGCTAAAGTTAGAGTGTGTAGAGTGAACCCTTAGTGTTCATTTGATGGTTGTGACTCGGATGGGAGTCGGTTGTTGGCAACTATTTGAGAGTTAGTTAGACTTTGGTCTCTTGTGATATTAGTCTTTGTACCCATATGTGTACCTATAAGTGGTTGTTCCCGGTGCAGGTGGTTACTGGAAACCATGTTACAGCTGATTTGCTTGGAGTGGGAATGTGCGTAGTTTTCAGAGGAGTTGGGCTTTCAGTTAAAGGATACTACATTGAAAAATTCCCTTAGCTTGAGTTTGCAGATGTATTTAGCTCGTCGTTGGATTGCTTGTCGTCAGACAAGAGTGGTTAGTTTAGAACGTGACCCTGGATGGTAAGAATCCTTGTTGTCGTTTCGTTAGGCCAGTTGGGATCGATCAAGTTTTGCTTGGCTAGAAACCATGCAATGGTTGACTGGTGTTGTTAAGGGTATGGTAGAGGTCTTTACCTGGAGTAAAGCTATGCGGTGGATGGTGCTTTGAGTAAGAGGATGACACATTCTGCATCGTCTCTGGTCTCTTTCCCTTTTATCTAGATAGTTGGAGTTAGCAAGTGCAAATGTTATGAAGATGAAGGTTTGTTCTTGTTTAGTTCGTTGGCTGGTAGACCGTATTTACGACAGTGTGTGTCTGAGGGTCATCGGAAGGACCCTAAGCTCGTGGAGATCCTTGCCAGAGCTTAGTCAGACCCAGATGGTGAGTTTTCAATTGCTCGGTTGGAGTTTTGTTGTCAGTTACCAAGTTAGGGTTAGTTTCGCTGTCTGAGGATCTTCGAGTTGCTTTTGGGGTTTCAATTGTCACTGAAGTTTTCTTTTTAGGTGTTGTAAATCCTGAGGTGGTGGTTGGAGACCATCAGTGGAGTCTGTTTAGCTGAGGATTTCAGGTGAAGGTTGCCTTATCAACTCAGTGATTGTTTATCACTTTTCTTGGACGCGACGATTAAAAGGTGGTAGAGTTGCCTTCCCTTGGTATGACCCTCTTGCTTAAAGGTCGCAAGTCGGTTGTGAGTTGTTGGAAAGCTTTTGTCCTTAAAGAAGTTTGAGTTGGCGACTGTTAAGCTCGAGTGTTGGTTGCTCTACCAACAGGTAGTGGTTGGTTAGTTCAACAGCTTTTGTTGCCTTGCCAAAAGTCGTTTGACCTTTTGAGGTTTTGGAGGTCCGTTGGGTTAGGGGTCTTACTGGATTGCAGCACGATTTGTCATCAGTCAGTTTGGTAGTTCCAGAGGGAACAAGTGGTTTGTTGCGCGTTGATGCAGCATGGTAGGGTGGTGATGTTTGCTTTAAGAATCTAGAGGCACCATTTTTACGGTTAGTGGACTCAGCAGATTGCAGATCACTGGAGCCGTAAGTGCTTCTTCGCTTAGAAGGAGTTAGACATGAGGTACAGAAGATGGCTGGAGTTTGATAAGAGCTTTGACAGTGAGATTGTGTGTCATCTGGAAGGACCAATGTCGTGGTCGATGCTCCGAGTAGCAAGATGTCGCACTTTTCAGTCTTGTTGTGTTCTCAAGTTCTTTTGGTGGAAAGAGTTTGAGTGAGCCAGTTTGCAGTGTTGTTGAGAGAGGTTACCGTCATGGTAGTTTAGTTGACTGTATAGCCTTCCATCAGGCAGAGGACCATTGGTAGCCAGCTGAGTGATCCCGAGTTGCTCAGGATTTTGTGGAACAGCTTAAGGAGGTTTTGGCAGAGTTTATTAGCCGGTGTCTCACTTGTCGGCAAGTGAAGGCTCCTAGTTAGAAACCCGTAGGTTGTTGCAGCTGTTGAGCGTGCCTCAACGGAATTGGGAAGAGATTTTCATGGACTACATTTCTGGATTGCCATGGACACCGAGAGGGTTTACTCGGATCTGGGTGATTGTACATCGTTTGACCAAATGTGCACACTTCGTTCCAGGAAGAGTTAATTATACTGTAGAACAGTGGGCACAATTGTTTTTGGAGCAGATTGTACGGTACCATGGGGTACCAGTTAGGATCGTGTCTGATAGAGACTCCCGTTTCACTTCCCGTTTCTGGAGGGCACTCGAGAAAGGTTTGGGTGCTGAGGGCAGTTTCAACACAGCTTTTCACCCTCAGACTGATGGACAGATTGAGAGGGTGAGGGCATGGGTACTTGACTTCCCGGGCAGTTAAGGCCAGTATTTGTATATGATGGATTTTCCTTATAACAACAGTTATCAGGCTACGAATCAGATGGCACCATTTGAGGCTTTGTATGGAAAGCGCTGTAGGTGTCTTGTGTTATAGGAGGAGGTTGGTGACAGGCAGGTTTTGGGTCCTGAGCTGCTTCTGTTGACTAACGATGCAGTGTAGAAGATATGAGCTCGTATGTTGACTACCCAGAGTAGGCAGAAGAGATCGCTGATGTTAGGCGTAGAGATTTAAAGTTTGAGGTGGGACAACATGTCTTCTTGAAGGTAGCACCGATGCGTGGAGTACTGTGACGAACCCGACCCAAAACACGGCCCTAAATCGGGGTTCTCACTCAGCATGCAAGTTAAACATGATAACAAGCGGTTTAGTGCTCATATTTAAAAACCTTTCAAAACATATGAGAAGGGGGAACCCTTAAAACATAACCAACAAAGTAAAACAACCTGGCCAGTATTTATAAAAACATACAATACAATTTAAACAACTTTTTAAATATGTTCCCCTAGGACTCATGTCCATCTACATGCTGAATAAACAATGCAATAATAAATGACAGAGTGCCGGCAGCTCCCATGATGTATCAGCTCCCTCCGCTAGCCATCCCGGTGTTGTGCCAAGTTACCTGAAAGATAAATAAGGGTGAGTATAAACATACTCAGTAAGAATCCCCAACCGGGGTACAATACGATACATCAGTCATCTAGCACCTCAACATGCAAACAAACAGCTATCAACACAGATCATAGCTCAACGAGCTCATAATGCAAGATCTGGAGTCATCGGAAGTCTCCTACTTCCGGCCTAATGATTGGTTATCCTGACCAATCCTGGGGCATCACCGAGGTATCTTTCACTCGGGGGATTGTTCAGCTCAAAAACTGATCCCAAGGATGTCCTCAAGGGCCTCCTTGCCCTTGCAAATCTGGACTTACGGGAGAGTACCCGAAGTCTGGCTCTAAATTGGAAGGAATGGTGTACTCACGAACATTAGCCCGGGGGAGCTCTCCGAACCGGCAACTAACGCGTGTGCGAGCACACCGCATGCTGCTGCAATCGGCGTAAATGCGGGGGCCTAAAGACAAACTACGCGGGCCAGGTATGCATGCTTATGACTCGTCAGCGGTGTCACTGATCACAGTAGCGCGAGGCCCTCGGCGCTCATCTGCAGCCTGAACCACTGACCTAAAGCTAAGAACCGGCCAAGGTAGGCTTACACCGTTGGCAGGGTTCCGCTCTAGCAGGCTACAAACTAGGCATACGCCAATGAGGTAGCTAATTCTCATTGGCTGCCGGGAGGGGGGAGAAAAAGAAATGTACGTTATGCTTTGCTCTATTTCCGACCAGTGGGGACAAAGTATGTTATGTCCGCTCTCAACCCCTAAAGCAATGCTTCGCCTTACTCCCGACCGGTGGGGACAAAGTACGTTATGTCCGCTCTCAGCCTCTGGATGATGACAAACCCTACAACTCTATCTAAGAGTACAGAGCAAATAAATGATTCCTGGCTAGCAAGCAATGACCGACACCAATCACATTTACCTAGCATGATACTACGAACTTAAGCAGGAATCATAAGCATGCTGGAAGAACAATCCTAGCATGGCACTAACATGTAAAATCAGGCAAACATGCTAGCAAGAGATCAATCAAAGCTGCCTATCACTATCATGCTCATAACAGTAAACAAGCATACAAGGCACATCGTGATAATATCGTAGGGTCCACACAACCACGGTAAGAAATCCTTACCTGGAACAAGCAGAAATAATTACAAATCAACAAGCCAATCAAGTGACCCTCGAGCCTCTAATCGAACCCAAACAGCCTAAACATCTCGAGACGCGCAACCCACAACAAACAAGCCTCAACAAAGGCAGGAGCTGCCTCGAAGCCTTGAAAATCCACAAATCCTGCCTGGGGAGCAAAAATACCAAAATACCCCTAAGGGTCAAAACAGCTCTTACGGCCCAACCGAACAACCGAATCTGAACCGGAAGCACCTCGAGAACCGAAATAGAAAACTGGGCCGTTACAATACTCCCTCCTTTTAAGACTTTCGTCCTCGAAAGTCCTAAGACGAAACAACTCTAGGAAATCTCCACTGATTCCTAGCCAACTGAACTTCTCGGCTAAGACAACACTAGCCCTTCTTCGAAAACCAAACCCTCTTGGGTTCTCAAAGGCTGAAAGCCACAATGCTATCCAGTCTGCCACAGACTAGGCAAAGCTAACCGCAAGGCCACTGCTCCGATCCGCTTAAGGATCTCAAAAGGCCCTACAAACCTGGGGCTCAAACTAAACCGTGCTAATCCAACACGGAACAACTCTCTACGGTGTTACTCTTAGCAAACTCGCAGACTGGGCACAAGCTCCAAAACTCAACGCCACGCACTGGCGTAACTTCTCAGAATGCTCACAGCTGTTAACAAACAGCCTCAACTCTACACCATGCTGGCCAAACAACTGAACCTCTCAGGTTCCAGAAACCAAACGGCCTACTCTTACTTCACATGAGACCAGCGAACCACAAGGCTTGCCTAAAGCCTTAACGAAAAACAATCGAACCACCAACTGGCAATTGATCAAAAAGGCAAAATCCAGGCACAGGCTCCACTCGGCCAAGCCAACAAACTGGAGCCTCTCAACGGCCGAACGCAAACTTTTCCATGCAAACCTACTAGCAACTGGCCAAAGAGAACATTGTCAGGCAAGGAAACAACCAACATTCCTCTCAAGGAAATCTCGGGCTGCAAGGACCAAACCATCACGCAGCCACTAGCAACACAACACCTTGAGGATAGCAACTCAAGGGTCAACCAACCAAAGCCACGACACCTCTGTGCCAACTCACTCAACTGTGGCTCAGCTAAAATGCCAACTGCGAATGCACAACAACAAAGCCCGAGAAAGGCTTGCTCAGCAGAAACTCAAACCAAGCTCATAACGAGCAAAGCTCGCCTCCAAGCTACCACTCAACACTTAAGTCCAACTGGCTACTCAAAGGACTTCCTCTTTTTTAGCCTAGGCCTAACTCATCTTGCGACTAGAAACTCCACACTCGGAACATCGCAAGGAAAACGAACTGACGAGGCTACCTCCAAAGATAATACTCGAGGCTGGCATCCATGGTGCAACTCAACCACCATGGAAACTAGGGGTTCCGAAAAACCCCAAAGAACCAACAACTTTCCAGCAAAATCTCAACTCTTAAACTGGCTGGCCTCTGCCCTTGCGGGGACAAACAACTTTCGCTTGCTAACAGCACAAAGCAGGGACCCTCTCGCTGGGCTAACCACTGCGCTACTCTGATCAACTACACAACTCAGGAGCTACGCTGACTCCTTCAAAACGGGAACGATTTCCCAGCAAGCAAACTCTGAAGGGCAGCGAACGTCACACACGCTCGCTGACTAGCTCAAACCCAAGGGCAACAACAACCAACTCTCTTGGAAGCAACAACCAAGGGAAACTCAACCGATTGGACCACCAATCCAGAACTAGCAGAACTTACTCAACCACCGAGGGAGGGGTCAACTCCCAAAACCTCCTGACTAGAAATAAGTCCTCAGGGCAACGCCCTCTTGCTCGAACCGAGCTAGCTCTTGAAACAACAAGAGAAACAAATCTTGGTCAACACCAAGCACCAACTAGCCACCACACCGGAACCAATCCGGACTCTACTCCAAACAAACACTAGCTTGCTAGACTACCAAGTCTGCAAGCAACTCACCCAAGGAACACTGCCTGGGTCTGACTGAGCTCTGGAGAGGCTCTCCACAACCTAGGGATCCTCCGATCACCCTCCGACACAGACGGTCGTCAAACGATCTAACAGACAACCAGCTACACGGGCACAACCCTCTCCAGCATCTCAACTATGCTGCCCAACTCCAACTCTTGAAAACCAAGAGGACCGGAAACGCTATAGAATGCATCATCCTCCTACTCAAGCATCAGCCACAACATACCTTCTGCCCAAGGTAAGGATCCGAACAGCTCTCTTAGCCATAACGATCAGAAACTGCGCGGCTTTGCTACCACCGCTCTTGTTCAGTTCCAACTGAACTCTAACCAAGCCAAGGCCAACTAGCAAAACTTGCTTAAACAACAACCCGACAACGAGCACGACATCCTTACAACCAAAGCTAGGGCACTTGCCAAGAACTAAAGCCTTGACAACTCAAAGACTGAGCACTGGTTCCTCAACACGAACCTCTCGTGGTTTCTCCAAACATGAACCACGGAACGAGCTACACAAAAGTACACCGGCGTGTACTGCTCCAACTTGATTCCTTAAGATCCAATGCCAACAAGGACTCTCACACAGGGCAACACTTGCCTCCCACAGAGCCACTACTAACAAGGGAGCAACAAGAGTTCAAACCCTCTTGGAGCCAACTCACCACGAAAAACCACATTGGCCAACTCACTCTACAAGAGCATATCCAACCAGGCTAACATACCTCAAGCCAATGTGGCCACTAAACGCGCTCCGATCAGCCATCCAACTCATGGCTCTAACACTGGATCAATCACGCATCCATGATGCCAACATTACCCATACTAGGGTAACTCAAAGGGTAGCCGAATCATGCTACCAACAATCTGGCTCACAAGCTCACAACACAGGCGGGAGAACTCGAACGCGCTAGCTCTTAACAGCCTACAGCATCCTTTGGTACCCAACTCTCGGAGACCCTGAAAAGCTCATACTTTCCCTCGAATGATCTCATACTTGTAGTCCTCTGACTACCACCGAGCTAGATCTCCTATGCAACTCAACCAGGTACAACCTCAGGAAATGGGTACAAGACTAGTGGGGATGCTGTACTCTGGGCGGCCATTGAACCACCTGCACCAAAGTGCCAACTGGCCTGAATCTAGGCCTCCTCTCAAAGCTTGGTGCCAACAGGCACCACATCCTTTACAACACAAATCAGCCTTAAACGAGCTTTATGCCCCTCTGCGGGAAGGGAAGGTCACACTCCAAGTGACGGGGCAATGGCGCTCAACACAAGAGTCCAACACTCGAGCAGACTAATCTCTGGCATCTCGCCTAGCAGACATGCCACGGCCTACTCCTGCATCCCACTCGATGCTCAACAAAAGCTCAGGCCAACTCCTGCATCCCACTCGATGCTCAACAAAAGCTCAGGCCAACTCTTGCATCCCATTCGATGCTCAACAAAAGCTCAGGCCAACTCCTCGGGTGGCAACAACTAGTTCCACATTTGGAACATCCAAACAAAAGAGTGCTCCACTCTACTAGCCCGCTGAAATCCACAGACAAATTAAGCCCTGACAAGCAAACTCCACACTACACCCTGGCTACGAGGGTACTAAGAGAACTGGCTGTAAAACAACAGCAGGCTTGCAAGGGGGCAAAGATGTCTCTACATCTGCCTCAAGCCACTAACACGGCAACTTGCCAATCAATCAGACGACTGGTGGAGACTCTACTAGTCCACCTCTCTCAAGGGACTTCCACCACCAACTGCTGTACCAAACAGCATAGGAACGGCACATCTCGGCCTCTGAACAGCAGGGCATCCCAACACACGGATGCTAAACTCAAACCTGGCCAACCGCTTTACTACTAGCAGTAGGACTTTCTAAAACATCGAGCTCTACAGGCATCCACTTGCCAAACTGGGCGGCTCCATCAACGCCAACAAACTCATCATCAAAACCTGCTGAACATGCCCTCCCGGGAACCTTCGGGGCTACAAGAGCTACTGGGGGTGTCTGCTGAAAAAACTCTGTCAGCTAGGCTATCTGTGCCCGGGACTCCTCACTACACGCTACAAACTGTGCCTGGGTCTCTGCTCTCTGATAGCTAAAGACCTGCCATCAAATCTCTCATGGCTGGAACACACTTTGCTCAAGGAGTCACACTCTGAGGCGTGCTAGCCTCTACCCCCTCCTCTAGGCAACTCAACTGCCAGGGCCAACTCTGGCCAACGGGTCTAAACGACCCTGGGACGAGGCCTCAACATCAACACAATCAGTCTAACTCCTCGGTCGGACATGCCAAGCGTCCTTGCTCCTCTGAGTGCGATCAACATACTGGTGATCTGCACAAAGCACCTCCACCCTCTCACTAGGGGAAAAGCACCAACTGGGCCACAAATGGCCTATGGGAGTCTGATCTCTGCCTCCCTCTAAGTGCGATCAACATACTGGCGATCTGCACAAAGCATAAAAGCTGGCCCACATTGGGGCTCTCACTGCTCATCAAACTACTCGCACTGCGGAAAGTTGGCATGATGGCGCTCAAAGCCCAAACCAACAACGAGGCAGAACCTGCTCGTCTCCGCTCCACAACTCTACACAAGGCATAAAAGCTAGATGAAAAGTATTGTAAATTCTTAACCCTTAGCTTAATGAACTCGCACAAACTCAGCGCGCCCGGAGTCTTGATGATCATGGTAACAACAACCTACAAAGCAGTTAGTCTCACGAATCTATGACTCGTGTGCTCGATACCAACTGTGATGAACCCGACCCAAAACACGGCCCTAAACCGGGGTTCTCACTCAGCATGCAAGTTAAATATGATAACAAGTGGTTTAGTGCTCATATTTAAAAACCTTTCAAAACATATGAGAAGGGGGAACCCTTAAAACATAACCAACAAAGTAAAACAACCTGGCCAGTATTTATAAAAACATACAATACAATTTAAACAACTTTTTTAATATGTTCCCCTAGGACTCCTGTTCATCTACATGCTGAATAAACAATGCAATAATAAATGACAGAGTGCCGGCAGCTCCCATGATCAATCAGCTCCCTCCGCTAGCCATCCGGGTGTTGTCCCAAGTTACCTGAAAGATAAATAAGGGTGAGTATAAACATACTCAGTAAGAATCCCCAACCGGGGTACAATACGATACATCAGTCATCTAGCACCTCAACATGCAAGCAAACAACTATCAACACAGATCATAGCTGAACGAGCTCATAATGCAAGATCTGGAGTCATTGGAAGTCTCCTATTTCCAGCCTAATGATTGGTTATCCTGACCAATCTTGGGACATCACCGAGGTATCTTTCACTCGGGGGATTGTTCAGGTCAAAAACTGATCCCAAGGATGTCCTCAACGGCCTCCTTGCCCTTACTAATCTGGACTTACGGGAGAGTACCCGAAGTCTGGCTCTAAATTGGAAGGAATGGTGTACTCACGAACATTAGCCCGGAGGAGCTCTCCGAACCGGCAACTAACGCGTGTGCGCGCACACCGCATGCTGCTGCAATCGGCGTAAATGCGGGGGCCTAAGGGTAAACTACGCGGGCCATGTATGCATGCCTATGACTCGTCAGCGGTGTCACTGATCACAGTAGCGCGAGGCCCTCGGCCCTCATCTGTGCAGCCTGAACCACCGACCTAAAGCTAAGAACCGGCCAAGGTAGGCTTACACCGTTGGCAGGGTTCCGCTCTAGCAGGCTACAAACTAGGCATACACCAATGAGGTAGCTAATTCTCATTGGCTGCCAGGAGGGGGGAGAAAAAGCAATGTACGTTATGCTTTGCTCTATTTCCGACCAGTGGGGACAAAGTACGTAATTTCCGCTCTCAACCCCTAAAGCAATGCTTCGCTTTACTCCCGACCGGTGGGGATAAAGTACGTTATGTCCGCTCTCAGCCTCTGGATGATGACAAACCCTACAACTCTATCTAAGAGTACAGAGCAAATAAATGATTCCTGGCTAGCAAGCAATGACCGACACCAATCACATTTACCTAGCATGATACTACGAACTTAAGCAGGAATCATAAGCATGCTGGAAGAACAATCCTAGCATGGCACTAACATGTAAAATCAGGCAAACATGCTAGCAAGAGATCAATCAAAGCTGCCTATCACTATCATGCTCATAACAGTAAACAAGATTACAAGGCACATCGTGATAATATCGCAGGGTCCACACAACCACGGTAAGATATCCTTACCTGGAACAAGCAGAAATAATTACAAATCAACAAGCCAATCAAGCGACCCTCAAGCCTATAATCGAACCCGAACAGCCTAAACATCTCGGGACTCACAGCCCACAACAAACAAGCCTCAACAAAGGCAGGAGCTGCCTCGAAGCTCTAAAAATCCACAAATCCTACCCGGGAGCAAAAAGACCAAAATACCCCTAAGGGTCAAAACAGCTCTAACGGCCCAACCGAACAACCGAATCTGAACTGGAAGCACCTCGAGAACCAGAATAGAAAACTGGGCCGTTACAAGTACTAAGGTTTGGTTAGCGGGGAAAGTTGTGTCCAAGGTTTGTGGGACCTTTTGAGATACTCAAACGAATCGATCCAGTGGCATACCAATTAGCGTTTCCCCCGTCGTTGGCTCCTGTGCATAACGTATTTCACGTGTCGATGCTACGTCAGTATGTCACAGATCCGTCCCACATTATTGATCACGAGCCGTTATAGCTGAACGAGGTTTTGAGCTTTGAGGAACAGCTTGTGCAGATTCTATGTCGAGAGCGCAAATTTTTGCGTAACCAGGAGATTAGTTTAGTTAAAATTCAGTGGAGGAACCGGAGAGTAGAGGAAGCGATGTGGAGGCTTGAGGACGAGATGAGGACGCATTACTCGGAGTTATTCTAGTCTTAGGACTTTCGGGGACGAAAGTCTTAAAATGAGGGAATACTGTAACATCCCGGGTTTTCCTTCCAGTTCTACAGGTTCGTTCGGTTGATTCTCCAGTTAGTTGTCTGGGATGTTAGGGCTGTTTGAGCCTCTAGGGGTGTAAAAACCCGTAATTTCTAACTACGATTCTTAGTGCATGCTGACTCAAATTCAGTTATAAAAATGAATTTTTTTAAATTTCAAGTTCAAAATTAAAGATAACTCCTCCTGTTGTATTTCTGATTCAAATAGTAAATAAATACAAGCCCTTGGCCAAGGTGTTTACAAAAAAAAGTTTCAAATAAATAATAAGTTAAATACAGAGAAAGGCATCCATGCCATCGGTTAACAAAAATAACAGGAGTTTTAAACGTTGCATGCTACACAGGAAGAAAAAGACGTCTATCCTATCAACAACTTAGAGAATGCAGCAGCTCCACCCATGATCTCTTCAGCTCCTCCCAGCTAACCGTCTCGGTGGTGCCATCTGGTTACCTGTGGAAAGAAAATAACCACAGAAAGGGTGAGTATAAAAGAATACTCAGTAAGAACTCCCCAACAGGGGTACAATGCACAAAGTAGAACTCAATATGCTAGCAATACATATCTATTCTTATCTCAACAAAGTTTACCAACTGGCCATGAGTTTCGTTACATGTCTTTCTCAATCAATCCACTTACTCTTAGCTCATACTAGCTTTTTACCTGGTCATGAAGTTCGTTGCATGACTCGCTTGTGAGGCCCTTAAAGCACTCACCTAAACTTAACAATAAACTGGTTATGAATTACGTTACACAACTTTCTTGTGAGGCCCTTGAGACACTCACCTAAATGTAGGAAAATAACAGGTTATGAGATTCGTTACATAACTCTCTTGTGAGGTCCTTGAGATGCTCACCTATTCTAGATAATATGGCTGGTTATGAGGTTCGTTACACGACTATCTAGCTCAAACTCAACTTTTCTCTACTGGTGTACTGACGACACCGGTTCAGGTGAGCCATCTACCTGACAACCAACACGTGTACGCATACACCGCATGGTGCTGGAAACCAGTCAGGTGTAGGCCTACACAGTACTGACCTGGTCCAGGTCGACATGCCTAACGACTCAAAGAAAGGTGTCCACTGAGTCACGGTCCTAGAGGCCCTCACCAACGATCCGAGTCAGCCTGCTCACACCTATCGCCCCAACCTAAAACCCTCCCATAGCAGGCGTACACTATGATCAGGGCCCGCCTATAAGGCCACAAACTAGGCATCGCCGGGGGCGACATGTTACATCACATCTCTAGCTATCGGGCGCGGGATTAAATTCCTCATCGACACCGAGCCAATGAGACAATAATACGTCGTGTCTCTACAGCCTCTAGATGATGACAACTAAGAGTTCTATTACAGTTGCTTGTCAGCTCAGTCCTAACAGATCACAAAACACGCTTAACAGCTCAACTAGCACCCTAACAGGATACTAACTTTCATCCCGGTCTTCCAAGTATGTTCTAAGGGTATTTTGGTAATTTGGTCAGGCCGTTAGGGCCGTTTCTATCTTCTCAGCTGTTTATATTCTTGGATGTTCAAAATTAGGGTTGGGTTGCATTCTGGTTGAGTTCGGGTGTTGAGAGTTGCAAAAATAAAATAAGGGGTTTTTGGTAGAAAATACATGCAGCAGCTGAGGCTTGAGCTAGGGTGGCTGGGAAGATAGCAGTGAGGTTTTGCCAGTCAAGCTACAAGTAGTTTTTTATTCTTATTCTATAGGTTAAGTTGGTTTGCCTTGGTTCTCGTGGCTTAAGTGAGTTGAATTGGAAAATAGGTTTTGATCTCTTTTCTCCTTCCCAAACCCCCATGTCTCAATCCATTCCTCTAGAGCTCACCGTGCCTTGCGATTTCCAGCATCCCGAGAGCTTCGATCGATCATTCTGGGTAAGTGTTCCTTGTGCTTCGACTTCCTCCTCTAGTTGTTGTTCTTGCTGGCCGAGAGAAGGGGAAAGGTGATTGTGTTTGTGTGTGTTTGTTGTTGTGGTTGCACTGAAAGAGCAGCCCTTTGCGACCATATCGTCGTCGCCGCCCAGCCTGGCAAAGAGCGACAGCAGCCCGACCACTGACGAGCCGCGATCAGAGCCGCAAGCACAACCCTGTCGCTATCGCAGCCCTGTAGCCGCGAGCACAGCCCCTATCGCGATCGCAGCCCCGCAGCACGCCCGCGACGGCACCCACTCTCGCACTCCACTCGCCCAGCCTTGCCGTCGGCATGCCCTCGCCGAGCCGTGTCCCTTGCAGCCGTCCATCCGCGTGCCAGCCCCGAGCAGTGTGAGTTGCTTCCAACCGAGCTGAGTTCTGTTTGTATTTTACCTAAGGCCTATAGATTGTGATGTTTGTTGTTTGTTTGTTAAGTTCCTGATAGCTAGCTCGGGTTCAGTTGCAGCTTAAGGTCCTTGTTGTGTGTTTCACCCTCAAACCCAGGTAAGGATTTCTTACCGGAGTTGTGTGGGCCCTACGATATTTCTGTGATTGTTGATTGTATGCCTGTTTATGTTTATCAGCATGTTAGTGGATAGGTGCTTTGTTCTGAATTCCGACTGGCATGATTCTCTTGTTATTTCTCATGTTAGTTCCATGCTAGGTTGTTCTGTTCTGGCATGTTCGTTATCTGTTCTTGCTTCGTAGTACCATGCTAGGTTCATTGATTCTGCTGAGCATGTGTTAGTATGTTTGCTGTTAGCTGTTTATAGTTTAGAGTTCTGATCGGTAGCATCATCCGGGCGAGGATGCATAACGTAACTTGCATCCTAACAGGGACGTGCGAGGCAGTACTCCATCCCTGATCCGTCGTTAGGGTTTAGCTAACCTTAATGGCAGCCCAGTGCAATCTTGGGTGAGGGTGGCAGACTGTTAAATGCCCCAACGGTCGGGAGAATGATGAGGCATTGCCTTGTCCCCGGCAGTCGACACGACCTCAGCATGTTGACAGTAGCCCTTGATTGCCACTTGATAGGGCAAGGACCGGTTCCTGGTGTAAGCCTACCACAGACGATTTCTTAGCCTCAGGTGTGGTGGTACAGGCTGGCATAGTCATAGTGTCCTGGTCTCACACCACTATGTTCAGTGAC
Source organism: Sicyos edulis (assembly GCA_036507275.1). Taxonomy (NCBI): domain Eukaryota; kingdom Viridiplantae; phylum Streptophyta; class Magnoliopsida; order Cucurbitales; family Cucurbitaceae; genus Sicyos; species Sicyos edulis. The sequence goes on from CM071848.1 coordinate 27,466,891, forward strand.
ACCGATCCAGAGATTCTTTTAGGCATGTGTACTTGTTGTCAGCTGTTTATAGCTTAGAGTTCTGATAGGTAGCATCATCTAGGCAAGGATGCATAACGTAACTTGCATCCAAGCAAGGACGTGCGAGGCAGTACTCCGTGCCTGATTCGTCGTTAGGGTTTAGCTAACCTGAACGGCAGCCCAGTGCAATCTTGGGTGAGAGTGGCAGACTGTTAAATGCCCCAACGGTCGGGGGGAATGACGAGGCACTGCCTTATCCCCGACAGTTGACATGACCTCAGCATGTCGGCAATAGCCCTTGATTGCCACCTGATAGGGCAAGGACCGGTTCCTGGTGTAAGCCTACCACGAGCGGTTTCTTAGCCTCAGGTGCGGTGGTACAGGCTGACATAGTCATAGTGTCCTGGTCTCACACCACTATGTTTAGTGACACCGATCCAGAGATTCTTTTAGGCATGCTTACTAGACCAGGGCAGCATGCCCTAGACCCTGCACCTCCCTGGTTTGCAGCAGCATGCGGTGCGCGCGCAAGCTCATTACAGCGCCGACTGGAGAGCTCCTCGGGATCTTGAGTTCAGTGCACCTTTTGTAGCGACAGTAGTAGGAAAGCTGAGGCTGAGACTAGTTTCTCGTAGAGTACCGAGATTCGTTGTAGTTTCCGGAGTAATACTGTAAGATGGCATCCGTGGTATTTATGTATTGGTTAAAGTGATGTGCTCTCTTCTGTGTTTGTATTCATTAGCTTGCATACTTTCTGCTAGATGACCAGTTGTGTCGTATTGTACCCCGGTTGAGGATTCTTACTGAGTAATTCGTTATTCACCCTTATTTTGTGGTTTCCACAAGTAATCAAGGCGCGAGACAGGATGGCTGAAGGAGGAGCTGCTGATCATGGAAACCTGTTGTCTTTCCGAACTCTGAGTTTATGTTTATGTTTATGTTTTGTCCTCTGAATGCATGTAGTTGGGCACGGAGCACTAGGATGTTTTCTGGTTGTTTCTGGATTCTGGCATGTTTGTAAACTGTTTGGAACTGAATGTTTTTGAAATAAATCTTTGATCGGAGTATGTTTTAAACTACTTTTAGCTTGGAACAGGTGCTTGGAAACAGGGACAGGTTTCAGGACGTTTTATAACTGATTATTTCATGAATGTTTACAAGTTTTATTTCTCATTCAGAATCTGGTTAACAATCTTGCATATTATATTTAAATTTTAAAAGCATGCATTGAGGTAAAGGCCTAGGTTAGGATCTCTTTCGGGTCGGGTCTTTACACACGTAAACCAAAAGAACCAAGAACACACAACAGAACGAGTAACATGCTAAGACCCCAAAATCCTAGCATGTTTTTCAGAGAAGTACGATAATAAAGATATACACAAGATAACACTTCGGGACCCCATAATCCCGAAGAACGGAACATACATACAACTATAACATAAAAGATACGTATGCAAGGTGGTGCCCCAGGCCCCATAATCCCAAGGTACAAAACATACAGAACAAATTAAAATTTAAAACAAGATATAAAATGGCACCCTGGGACCCCATAATCCCGAAGTGCAGGACACACAGAGAGAAAACCCAACAGACATGCATGGTACCTACATGCCAACAACAATCTAGAACCCACAATTTCAACATGAGGGCACGTTCATATTCAACAACCATACATAAAGCAACACAAAGAGTTTCGCCTTGTGCAGGGTCCACACAACCCGGGTAGAGAATCCTTACCTACTTCAATAGTACAAAACAATCAAGAAAATGCTCCTTGAGCTGCAGACAGGATCAACCAAAACCAGCTGATACAACCTACAATTTACCTTGAATCAGAAAATTACCAAATCAACAATGACTAACTACCAACCAACTTTAATCCAACTAGCCCCTATGAAGAACTTACCTAAAACCCGAGCTTAACCACGGCTGTCCGAAATCGATGAGGCCGGAAAGCGAGATGAAGAACTCAACAGTGGAGTATAACACTACAAATCAACAACACTAATTAAACCCACAACCAACACACGTGGCAATTTAACAAGGGTAAAAGTTCGACAACTTACCCAACCCGGATCGAGCAACCACAACCGTTGTGAGGTTGTTCGAAGGCAAGAGCTAAGGAAGAACGAAGAGGACATGCGTGGGGACCCGAGCAGGGGCTGCTGCTCGCTAGATCTGGTGAGGCAGGTGCGGTGTCGGGTGCGGATTGGCCAGTTGAGAGCGAATGCACGCGTGAGGCGAGACGGTGGCTTCGCGGGGCTGGTCGCGTAGCTACGCGCCAATGCAGATCTGGAGCGACGATTGTGAGCGGAAGACACGAGTTGGGCGCTCACTCGCGCGAACAAGGGCTGGTTGACATCTGCGCAGGCGCTGCGGCTGGAGTCGTCGGCTCGACGTTGGTCGCGCGCAAAGGAGATTGCGGTGCGTCCGCGTGCAGCGCGCGAGGTGGCGCGGCTGGGTCATGTGGGCCGCGATCTGGCGCTACTTATGCATGTGGCAAGTCGCAAAGGAAGATGGCAGGGTTCAACGACGGTCGGCGACGAGCAGGGGTAGTGGCATTTGGCGGTAGCGCAGCTGGTGGGTGGGTGGGTAGAACTAGGGTTTGAAGATTGAGGAGGAAGAAGAAAGAAGAAGAAGAAGACTTTGGGTTGACTCTTTTTCTTTTCTTTTCTTTTTTTATTTCAAAACAACTTAAAAAAATAGGTTTTCAATTAATGTGTCTTTTAATCCCCTTTTATTTATTTTAAAACAAGGCACAACTCTTCACAATTATATTTTCAACTCCAAATAAATCATTATTCCATAAGATGATTTTTACTCTTTAATCACACCAAAATAAAACTCAATCCTTATTGTTCACTTATATATATATATATATACACCTATATATATATATATCTAATCTTTTAATATGCCCTTTTTCTTTACAAAACAAGCAAACTTGTTTCCTCCAATGCCCTCTAGTTCCTACAATTTACCAAAATGCCCAACACAATATAATTGCAAAAATGTCCTTAGGGGTAAAATCACCAAAGTACCCTCATGGCCAAATAACTATAATTTAACCTGAAAAATGCGGGGCATTATAGGGGTACTTTGGTCATTTTGCCCTCTGGGTCGGTTTTACAGTTAACCAGGGTTTCAGGAACGTTTCTGTTAATCGTAGACTTTAGTTATTCTTCGGTTTCAATTCCAAGGCAAGTGTTGCTTTTCTGAGAAGTTGGAGGCTTTATGGTTAAAAGGAAAAAAAATAAGAATAGTTTGTGTTGGAGCTAGGATTCGAACCATGGTGGTTTGGAAGTTGGATTTGAGCCAAATGAAGAAAAAATAAAATAGATTTTAAATGTGTCGAGGCTAGGATTTGAAGGTTGGATTTTTGGAGACATTTTAATATTTTAAAAATAGGAAAATAACAAAGGGTTTCGTCTCTTTCTCTCCCTCACCTCTCTTGGTCGACCCCTACACTCTCTCCTTTTCCCTTCTTTGGCCGAATCTCCAACCTCCATTGCCAAGCTTTCAAGATCTCCTCCATAGCTCATCTTCTCCATCTTGGTCCAAGGTAAATCTCTTGCAAAACTCTTTTTCTTCTTCTTCTTTGTCATGGCCGAAACTAGGAGCTAACCAAGAGAAGTTTTTCTTCTCCTCCCCTTGTAGATCCGAGAGCTCTTTGCTTTGGGGATTGGAAATCTTGCTTGCTAATCCTCTTGTGGGTGGAAAATCCGAGAGCACCCCTTTGTAGCCACCATTGCCGAGAGCTCCTTGGGTAAGTTGTTGGTGTTCTTGCTTTGGTTAGTTGTTGAGTGTATAAATCTAACATGGTTCTTCATTTTGTGCAAACAAGCCCTAGCCGAATCTTCCTTTCTTGTGCTTTCACCTTGGCCGAGACCACCTTGCATCCTTGGAGTCTTTGCTAAATCATCAAGGTGAGCTTGTTGTGCTTGTTGTGTTGACATGTTTATGGTGTTGGTTTGGCCTAAAGCTACGTAGTAGCAAGATTGATGTTGTTCTTCCTTTGGCCGAGAACTCAAAGTGGTGTTGTGTGATTGTGTTGTTTACTTCCTAGCAAAGAAATAACTTGTTGTGTTTGTTGTGTGCCCTAGCCGAGAGTGGAGAAGAAGGAGCTTAAAGTTCTTTTGTGTGTGGTTTAAGGTTGCTTGGCAGAGACCCCTCATTGGGAGTTGAAATTTGCTAGGGTTTCGGTAATGCCCTAATTATTATTTTGTTTGGTTGCTCAGGGTGTTTCTATATTGTTGGTAACTTTGTTGGGTGTTGATAGGTTAGCTTGTGTGGTGATCTGCAGCTCAAGGGCATCCTCTGTTTTAGGATCTACTATTTGACAGGTAAGAGTTCCTTGCCGGGGTTGTGTGGACCCTACGCACCTCAATGATAACTCTCGGTTGTTTGGTCATATGTTGCTAGTGGATAGGTTTTCTGCAGGTTATCTGAATTACATTGTTAGTGGATAGGCTTGTGTAGGTTGCTGAATTATATTGTGAGTGGATAGGTTCTTGCAGGTTCTCGGATGTAGCTCTGTTAAGAAACATGTTATTCCTGTATGAATGTTGGTTAATGAACATGTTATACCTATATGAATGATTGGTTAATGATCATGTTATTCCTGTATGAATGTTGGTTAATGAACATGTTATTCCTGTATGAATGTTGGTTAATGAACATGTTATTCTTGTTTGAATGTTGGTTGATGAACATGTTATTCTTGTATGAATGTTGGTTAATGAACATGTTATTCCTATATGAATGTTGACCTGATCTTGTATGTTGTATGTTCTTTTTCATGTCTTGTGATGTAAGCATGTTAGTGGATAGGTTTTTTGGATTGGTGTTAGGGCTTGCAAGTAGAATGATAAACACTGTTTATTTCTGTTGTTGCTATTCATATTGATAATGTTGTTCTATGTTAGCTCTAGGATGTGTAGCCATAGTTGTTTCTACTTAAGTTTACCCAGGACTAGCCCAGTGTGTGTTGTCCAAGGTTGGCCCAGTGTGTTGCCAATCGGGTTTGCTCAAGACTAGCCCAGTGTGTTACTGTCCCCTATTGGCCTAGTGTGCTTCTGACAGGTATGAGCCAGACTAGCCCAGTGTGTGGTGTCCCTTTGTTGGCCCAGTGTATGCTGACGAGTTTTCAGGATTGGCCCAGTGTGTTGCTGATCCTGGGCTAGCCCAGTGTGTTGCTACCCGTGTTACTCAGGACTAGCCTAGTGTGTTGTTGTCCCCTCTAAGCCCCGTGTGTTGCTGATCAGGTATGAGCAGGACTTGCTCAATTTGTGCAGTCCAGGACTAGCCCAGTGTGTTGTTGTCCTTGGTTAGCCCAATGTGTGCTAACCTTGTTTGCTGTATTAATATAGCTTTTGAGATTACTTAACTGTTTCTTCTAGTTGTTAGCCCAGTGTGTGCTAACCCTGTCTAGCTTTGAGCTTAGACCCTTGATGTTGTACATCCTGCTATTTGTTATGTTGAGACTGCCATGTTATTGTTTGATGCTTGTATGCTAGGATGCTAGAGGATTTGTTGTGCGTATTGTACCCCGGTTGGGGAATCCTTACTGAGTGCAATTGTACTCACCCTTTCCGTGGTTTTTCCACCAGGTAACTTGGCACAGCATCGAGGTAGGTAGAGGAGGAGCTGGATGATCATGGGAAAGGCCACTGCATCTTCTTGTGTCATATACTTTCATGATGTCAAAATGTGTCTTTGGAACTTGTAATATTTTAATGGGATTTGTAACTGTTTTTATTATACTCAGGCCAGAGGTTGAACCTCCCTTTAATGATTTTCCGTACAAGTTTTGTGACTTGAATGTTTTAATAAAATGGAGTTTTGATTTAACTTCTTTAAAAATGTATTAAGTTTTTGAATCACATCACTTAGTAAAGGCCATTTAGTGTCGGGTCTTTACATATAATAACTTGCCCCTCAAACACCATTTATAATAACCCATAGTTTATCATAACCCACCGTTTATCATAACCTTCCGTCTATCATAACCAAACCGTTACTCCAAACACACCTTTAATGTTAGATGTTTAATGTTATATTCTAGTCATTAATAAAGGTTATTATCTTCATTAATTGCACATTTAATATACAAACGTCGTTAAGCTTTATCGCATTAATTGGATTAATAGCGATATTTCCATGGTAATTTGGATGTACACTTGGACAAGTATGTGAGACATATAAGTGGATCTAGTTCCAAGTCAATAACCTAAAACGTTTACAGTATATGAACTAATGTTGGAGCATAAGTCTTGGTGACACTGTTGGTACGACCTACTTTGCAAAGGTTGCAAACAACCTGATCCTCGTTGTTCATGTGGAGACATGTGAGTGCGGGTGCCTTTGCAAAAGGAGTTTTTGCATAAGACGGTACCAGAAGTTTTATGATCGATCTAGTAATTCTGTTATAGAATTGAACATTACAAAAAAAAATTAGCCACATAATTTTTAGCTATGGAGCTATGTTCCATCGAGAAAAACGGTCTACTCCGATGGAATGATCTTCTGTCGGCCTTGTATTAGTTTTGCCGACGAAACATCATTTTCCGTCGACTAAACGCAAGCTATGCCGAAAACTTTATTCCGTTGCGATAAATTGTTGTTCGTGACATCATTCCATCGCAAATAGATACATTACGCGATGAAACTCCGTCGGGGTAGGATATATTCTGCGACGAAGTTCCGTCACGAAAGAAAGCCTCCTACGACTGAATAAATTGCTATTCGCGACATCATTCCATCACGAACGTCATTTTATGTCGGCTAAACGCAAGCTACGCCGACGGAGTTCGAGTCCCTCGGCACTCAAGTGTATCAGCCTGCATGAAGCTAAGAACTATCTCCGGGCAAGCTTGCACCCGTGATTGGTTCCACTCTAGCTAGCTACAAACTAGGCTTATACTGGTGTGGTGAGCTAAACCACGCCTGGTTGCCGGTGGTGGGAACAAGTCCTCACTGATCCCCACCTGTGGGCACAAGGTACGTTATGTCCGTTTTCAGCCTCTGGATGATGACAACTTGATAAGTTCTATCTAAGAAAACACATCTTGCCCCTAACCAATCAAACATGCTCAAAATATACGGCCTTGCAAGATACTACAACTCATCATAAAAATTAGGATACATGCTGGAAGAAAAACTTAGCATGGTACTAACATGTCAACGGGCAATATACATGCTAGCCGAAAACAGAACAAGAGATAGAACCTATCCACTAAACATGCTTGCAATAAACAAACAACATCCTATCCACTAAGCATGCTCGTAACAGTCAACAAGTAAACAGAATGCCATCACGTTGTAACGCAAGGCCCACACATCCCCGGTAAGAAATCCTTACCTAGAAACAAGCAGAAAACACACAACAATAACTAAGTGCTCCATGAGCTGCAGAACGAACACGAACAACCTAGGCAATAATAATATAAACAACACATATATTAAACTAGCTATCTAAACAATCGACCAGGAAACTAAAGTAAAGCTCGAGAAACTACCCAATCGAGGAAGGCAGCTCTCGGCAGTCCAATGGCTCTGCAAGGACAAGGGTGCGCTTACAAGGCACTGGCTCGACGTGTCTTGGTTGTACGCATGTGACAGGAGCAGCAATGGGCGAACAGGGCTGCTACCCAGCGTGGGCGTGTGCGGCTGGTGCAAGGCTCCATGAGGGGCTGCGGCTGGCAGCGGTGGTGCTTGCGGCTACAAGAGGCAAGGCTGGGCATTTCGGCATGAGGGAGAGTAGGCATGAAGCTCCCGGTGACTGGGCTTGAGAAGGTTGCACGTGCAGGCGATCTCGACATAAGGGCTCGGCAATGGAGATGGGGCTCGGTAAGGTGACTTGAGGGTAGGGTTTACAATGTGGGGCTCTGGGCTACAAGGGAATGATAAACTCGGCAAAGGAAAGAGAAGAATGAAGGAGAAGAGATGGAGATTATGATAATTTTGCGTTTCTGGCCTCTGGAAGAAAAATCGCAAGCTAAACGTAAAATCCCTCTTCTCTTTTCTCAAAATAGATCCCCAAGGCCACGTGTCCCTGGCAACCCGACTTCGAGTCCTAGCAACAACACCTTTTTCCTCATTTTTCTTCTTTTTAAGATAAGCTTCCAATTGCTTTGCTAATCACACCTTCGAGTCCTAGCAAACTCACAATTAAATTCTTATTTTCCTTTTAATCGAAAGACCTCCAAACGTCTCAAAAAGTAACACTAGCCTTGGATCCTGTAACCGAAGTACAAAAAAAGGTCAGCAAATTATAGAAATAGCCCTGAAACCCTGGTTAAATACCAAATCGGCCCTAAGGAAAAAATGACATAAACGCCCCTAAAGGGTCAACTACCCTAACGGCCCAACCAAACAACTAAAAAGTTAACCAAACATACCTGGGGAACCGGAATAAAATTATGGGCCGTTACAATACTCCTTCCTTTTAAGACTTTCGTTCCCGAAAGTCCTAAGATTGAAACAACTTTGGGTAGTGTGTTCTCATTTCATCCTCTAATTCTCAAGTCGCTTCTTCTCCCATTTGATTTCTCCACTAAACTTTAACAAAGTCGATCTTCCGTTTACCCAAAGTCTTGCGCTCCTGGGCTAGAATCTGCACATGCTTCTCTTCGAAGCTCAAATCCTTGTTTAACTCTAACGGCTCGTGATCAACTATGTGTGTCAAGTCTGCCACATACTGTCTCAACATCGAAACATGAAAGACATTATGCACTGCTGCCAAAGACGGGGGCAACGCCAAACGGTAAGCTACTGCACCGATCCACTCCAGGATCTCAAAAGGCCCTACAAACCTATGGCTCAAATTTCCTCACTTACCAAACCTCAACACACCAAGCATCAGTGCTACTTTCAGGAAAACATGTTGACCAACCTCGAACTCTAAGTCTCTTCACCGAACATGGGCGTAAATTTTCTGGCTACTCTGAGCTGTCAACATACAAACCCAGATCTTCTACACTGCATCGTTAGTCATCTGTAATAACTCGGGACCCAAAACCTGTCTGTCACCAACCTCTTCCTAGAACACAAGAGATCTGCAACGCTTACCGTACAAGGCATCAAACGAAGTGTAAGAACCCGACCCAAAAGTGGTCCTAGACCCGGTTCTTACTAGCATGTTTACAATTTAAAACATTTAAACAATAAAGAAAACTACTTAAAAAAAATAAAACTTGATTAAAACAACATAAAGTAACATATTCATTTCATAAATAAGTTTCCATAAATAATTCTTGGCCAGTATTTCAAACAACAGCTTAAACAGCTCTTAAAGTAAAACAGAGTTTTTCCAACATGCTACTACAGAATAAAGACTCAAACATAAATGAGGACAGAGTACGCCGGCAGCTCCCATGATCACACAGCTCCCTCCATTAGCCATCCTAGTGCTGTCCCAAGTTACCTGAAAGATAAATAAGGGTGAGTACGAAGGCACTCAGTAAGAATCCCTGATAGGGGTACAATACGATACATCAATTACCTGGCATCCTAGTATACATGCAGTCAATCATTAGCACAGAAAATTGCTCTACGAGCTAACTGCAAAAGTTCAGGAATCTCGGAAGTTTCCTACTTCTGGCCTAATGATTGGTTCTCCTAACCAATCCCAAAGACATCCTCGAGGGTCTTTCTCCCTCGGCCAGTTGATCAACTCAAAAGATGATCGCAAATAGATGTCAGACACCCTCGAGGGTCTTTCTCCCTCGGCCAAATGACCAACTCAAAAGCTGATCCCGAATAGGTGTCATCGAGGGCCTCTTACCCTCGACCAAGCTTATCCTAAGACAATGGGAGAGTACCCAAAGTCTCTAAACAAGAACAGGAACGGTGTCACTGATCTACAGTAGTGCAGAGCCTTCGACACTCAGCTCTAGCTGCCTGTACCACCGACCTGATGCTAAGAACTGTCTCCGGGCAGGCTTGCACCCGTGATGGGTTCCGCTCTAGCAGGCTACAAACTAGGCTTGTACCGATGCGGGAGCTAATTTGCACCGGCTACCGGGGGCAGAGACAAAGTACATTGTGCCTCTCACTGATCCCGACCTGTGGGGACAAGGTACGTTATGTCCGCTCTCAGCCTCTAGATGAAGACAATTCTAACTAACTATCTAATATCACAGAGAAGACAATATCTAGTAGTTCAAACAAGCTCAACAATATACAAGTACAACCTAGCATGATACTACGCATTTAAACAGGGATCTTAGAACATGCTGGAAGGACAAACCTAGCATGGCACTAACATGTAGAAATAAGGGGCAAACATGCTAGCAGAGTTAAACAAGGAAACAGTCCTATCCACTAACATGCTCATAACATATAACATATAAACAGAATGCAATCAAGACATATCGCAGGGCCCACACAACCCTGGTAAGAGATCCTTACCTGGAACAAGCAGAAATATAAACAGAAAAGTGCTCCTTGAGTTGTACTGTCTCACAACCTAAACGCATACAATATACAATTAAACCTAGCTAGCTAATCAACTAACTAAACACTAAACCAGAAGCAAGGGAATCAAGAGACTACCCCAACAAGCAACTAGTGCTCTCGGCCAAGCACTTGAAGAAACCCTAGGCTCGGTTACTCCTTTCAACGTCTCGACTAGGGCAAAACCACAAAACAACAACCAAAGGTTAGATCTTGGCTAGGAAGCAAGCAACAACACCACACAACACACTTGGAGCTCTCGGCCTCCTCGACACCAAATGGAGCTCTCGATAACTCCAACACCTATTGGAGCTCTCGGCCACTCCAACCCAACAAGCACACAAAACAACAAGCTTACCAACTCATCTATGTAGATTCGACAAAGTCCTCCAATGGAACTAGGTGTCTCGACCAAGATGGACGCACAACAAGGCGAGGCTCGGCTAGGGCTTGACTTGCACAAGGATGAAACACAAAGTTGGATCTACACCAACCATCAACTAACAAAAACAAAAACACCATTAAACTTATCTTGGAGCTCTCGGCAATGGAGGTTGGGGAAGAAGGGTGTCTCGGGTCCAAACCAACAAGGGAGATGCAAAAAGCTTTTGGATGCAAGCAACAAGGAAGATCTCGAACACAAAAGAAGAGATCTTCTCGGATCGACCATGGAGAATTGGAGAAGAAGTTCCTTTGGTTAGATCTAGGTTTGGCCATGGCAAAGAGAAGGAGAAAAGAGAGAGTTGCAAAGATTTACCTTGGAGAAGATGAGCAATTTGAGCTATGGAGAAGCTTGAGAGCTTGGGCAAGAGAGAGCTATGGAGAAGGAACTGTTCGGCCAATGAAGGGGAAATGAAGGTGAGGTGGTCTGCCAAATGGAAGGAGAAGAGAAAGAGATGAAGCCCTAAATGCATTTTCTCCTATTTTTCATTTAATAAAATGCCTCCAAAAATCTCACCTTCAAATCCCACCAAAAGCACTTTTAACAACTATTTTATTTTCTCTACAAATGGCTCAAACTCAACTCTCAAACCACCATGGTTCGAATCCTAGCTCCAACACTATTTATTTTCATTTTTCTTCTTTTACCCGGGAAGGCCTCCAAACTTCCCATAAATGGAACTCTTGACCTGGAACTTGAAATCGAAGAATAACCAGAGTCCACAATGACAGAAACAACCCCGAAACCCTGACCTACTGCAAAACTGTCTCGAAAAGGCAAAATAACCAAAATACCTCTAGAGGACAAAATGACCAAAATACCCCTGGAAGCACAAACAGCCCTAACAGCCCAACCAACTCACTAGAGGAACAACCGAACAAACCTGGAGAACCAGAAGGAAAATCTTGGGCTGTTACACGAAGCCACCTGAATGGTCGACTGATAGCTGTTATTATATGCAAACTCCATCGAATATAGGTACTGATCTCAATTTCCTGGGAAGTCCAACAAACAGGCTTGCAACATATCCTCAAGGATCTGGTTCACCCTCTTAGTCTGACAATCTGTCTTAGGGTGAAAAGCGGTGCTGAAACTGCACTCAGTTCCCAAACCCTTCTAGAGCGCTCTCTAGAAGCGAGAAGTGAACCGAGAGTCACGGTTTGAAACAATCTTTGCTGGTACCCCATGGTACCGAACGATCTGCTCCAAAAATAATTGTGCCCACTGTTCCGCGGTATAGTTAATTCTACCGGGGATAAAGTGTGCACCCTTAGTCAGCCTATACACAACAACCCAGATCTGAGTAACCTTCTTAGTGTCCTCGGTAACCCAGAAATGTAGTCCATCAAAATCACTTCCCATTTCCACTAGGGCATACTCAGCAACTGCAACAAACTTGCGGTTTTTGTCTATGAGCCTTCACTTGTTGACAAGTGAGACACTGGCTGACAAACTCAACTATGTCCCATTTCATACCCATCCACCAGAACGTCTGCTTGAGATCTTGATACATCTTGGTACCTTCTAGGTGCCAAGTAAATGGGGAGCTATGAGCCTCGGTAAGAAACTCGGCGTCATCTGGAACGTATAATCAACCCCTATACCTCAAACTCTGTCTGGTGCTATAACAAAATCAAAATCGCCATCTGCTTGAACTCTCTCAATCAATCTTTTCATCTTGGGATCACTCAGCTAGCTATCAATGATCCTCTGATTTATCGACGGGTGAACTGTCAATTGGGCTACCTGGCGGTAACCTTTCCCAACATCACTACAATTTCGGCTCGCTCAAACTCTTTTCACAATTCAATCTAGGAGCTCAACAAGGCTGCAGAGTGTGGCGTCTTCCTACTTAAGGCATCGACCACCACATTGGCCTTTCCTGGGTGATACAAAATCTCATAATCGTAGTCTTTTACTAACTTTAGCCATCTTCTCTGTCTCATATTTAACTCTTTCTGAGTTAAAAAGCGCTTAAGGCTCTGGTGGTCTGTAAACAACTGAATCTTCTCACCATACAAGTAATGCCTCCAGATCTTCAAAGCAAACACCATAGCTGCCAACTCCATGTCATGAGTTAGATAGTTTTTCTCATAAGGCTTCAACTATCGAGATGTAACGGCCCAGTTTTCTATCCCGGTTCTCGAGGAGCTTCCGGTTCAGATTCAGTGGTTCGGTTGGGCTGTTAGAGCTGTTTGGACCCTTAGGGGCATTTTGGTCTTTTTGCTCCATGGGCAGGATTTGTGGGTTTTCAGGGCTTCGAGGCAGCTCCTGCCTTTGTTGAGGCTTGTTTGTTGGTGGCTGCGAGTTCCGAGATGTTTGGGCCTTTCGTTTGGGATTCCGGTTGTGATTTGGGTTTTGGGCAAAGTGATGGTTGTTTGGGTGTTTCCTTCGGGATTCGAGCCGGGCCTTCAGTATTGGTTTGGGAGGCTGAGTTAAGTGAGATTTGTTGTTTGGAAAGGTTGCTTCAGTTGGGTCTCGAAGGAGGAAGCCGGGAAATGGGATTTAAGAATTTTAAGGATTTTTGGAAAATTGGAAAATTGGATAAGTTTGGATAAAATTTGGATAAGGATAAAATAAGATTTAAAATCCCATTTTTCCTTTTATTTCCCTTTTTCCCAAAAATCCCCAAAATCCCCATTTTTCATTTTTCCCTTTCTCTCTCCTCCACCCCTACCCTAGCCCCAGCGCCCACTCTCCCGCCGCCTACCGCCACACGCGCCGAGCCCAGCTCAGTCTCAAATTTCAGCCGATCACAAGACAAAGCCTAGGCGCCCAAATTTCACTCGCCCCCAGCCGATCGCGTCGCCAAAGACTCCAAAGCCGCCCGACCGTGTCGCCCTCGCTTAGGCCCCACGCCGCCCGATTCTGCGGCCGCCCGTGATCGTCGCCGAGTCCGTGCGCCTATAGCTCGCCGTGCCATCCCGACCGTCCCGAGCCTGCGTCGCGTCGCGTCGCTCGCGCTCGAGCGCCTCCAGCTCGCTGTTGCATCGCGCGCGCTGCCACTGCTGCTTGCCGAGCTCGCGCCGTGCGCGTCCCCTCTCGCGTGCGCGCCGCGCGCGCCGCCGCGCCTCGCCCAGCTCGCCAGCACTGCGCTCCTCGCACTGCGCCTGCTGCTGCCTGCGCCCACACGCCCGACCTTACGCCCGAAGCGCCCTCTACGCCCGGCCACTGCCCAGCCCCTGCGCCCGGCCGCCTCTGTGTCTTTGGTTGGCCCGAGCCTTGTGGCTTCTCGAAGGGTATTTCCCGAGTCTTTTCTTCGTTGGGCCCAGATTTATTGGCTGCTGGTTTTGGATTTTTTGGGCTGTTTATGTATTTGATTTGGGTGCTTTGTTTGATGTTCACTCTGTTCGGGATCGATTAGAGGCTCGAGGATTCGCTCGTAGTTTATTATAATTATTGTTTTTCTGCTTGTTCCAGGTAAGGATTTCTTACCGTGGTTGTGTGGACCCTGCGATATATCTCGATATGCCTTGCTTGTTTGCTGATTGTTATGAGCATGTTAGAGATTGAGCAGTTGATTGAATTCTTGCTAGCATGTTTGCCTTATTTTACATGTTAGTGCCATGCTAGGTTTGTTCTGCCAGCATGCTTATGATTCCTGCTTAAGTTGTAGTATCATGCTAGGTAATGTGATTTATGTCGGTCATTGCTTGCTAGCCAGGAATCATTGATTTTTGCTCTGTACTCTTAGATAGAGTTGTAGGGTTTGTCATCATCCAGAGGCTGAGCGGACATAACGTACTTTGTCCCCACTGATCGGGAGTAGTGTGCGAAGCATAACGTATCTTGCTTCCCCACCCCGGTCACTAAGGTGGATTTAGCTCAGGTCGGGAGTAAAGTGTGCGAAGCATAACGTATCTTGCTACCCCCCCGACCCGCCGGTTGTGGACTTAGCTACCCACTTCGGCCAGAGCCTAGTTTGTAGCCTGCTAGAGTGGAACCCTGCCAACGGTGTAAGCCTGCCTTGGCCTGTTCTTAGCTTCAGGTCGATGGATCAGGCTGCACAGATGAGCGCCGAGGGCCTCGCGCTCATCGTGATCGCGACACCGCTTCTTCGAGTCATAGGCATGTGCACTGCCCGCGTAGTTTGCCCTTAGGCCCCGCATTTACGCCGGTTGCAAAGGAGCATGCGGTGTGCGTGCACACGCCTTTAGTTGCCGGTTCGAGAGCTCCCTCGCCTAATGTCGTGAGTACACCATTCCTTCCGTTAGAGCTCGACTTCGGGTACTCTCCGTAAGTCCATTTAGTGCAAGGGGGCAAGGAGGCCCTTGAGGACATTTTAGGGATCAGTGTATTCCCCCCGAGTGACAGATACCTCGGCGATGTCCCAAGATTGGTCAGTGTATCCAATCCCAGTTAGGCCGGAAGTAAGAGACTTCCGATGGCTCCAGATCTTGTTTTATTGAGCTCGTTGAGCTATGATCTGTGTTGATAGCTGTTTGCTTGCTTGTTGAGGTGCTAGATGACTGATGTATCGTATTGTACCCCGGTTGGGGATTCTTACTGAGTATCTTTATACTCACCCTTATTTATCTTTCGTAGCTTGGGACAACACCGGAGGGCTAGCGGAGGAGCCGATTGATCATGGGGAGCCGCCGCACACTGTCATTTATTGTTGCATTGTTTATTCAAAGATGTAGATGGACAGAGTCCTAGGGTAACATTGTTTAAAACGTTGTTTAAATTGTATTGTATATATTTGTAAACACTGCCGAAGTTGTTTTACTTTCGTTGGATGGTTTAAATGAAAACCATTGTTTATGTTTTAAGGGTTCCCCTTCTCATATGTTTTGAATGGTTTTTAAATATGAGTTCTAAACCGCTTGTTATCATATTTAACTTGCATGCTGAGTGAGAACCCCGTTTAGGACCATGTTTTGGGTCGGGTTTTCACACAGCTTGGTATCGAGCACGAGTCATAGATTCTGTAGACTAACCTGCTTTGTAGGTTGTTGCTCCCATGATCATCAGCAATCCACGGCCGCCAGGTTTGTCTGAGTTCAATTAAGCTAAGGGTTAAAAATTTACAATACTTTTCATCTAGCTTTTATGCCTTGTGTAGAGTTGTGGAGCGGAGACGAGCAGGTTCTGACTCGTTGTTGGTTTGGGCTTAGAGAACCATCATGCCAACTTTCCCGCAGTGCGAGCAGCTTGTTGAGCAGTGAGAGCCCCAGTGTGGGCCAGCATTTATGCTTTGTGCAGATCGCCAGTGTGTCGATCGCACCTAGAGGGAGGCAGAGCTTTGACTCCCGTAGGCCATTTGTGGCCCAGTTGTTGGTTCTCCCCTAGTGAGAGGGTGGAGGTGCTCGTGCAGATCGCCAGTGTGTTGATCGCACTTTGAGGAGCAGGACTCTTGGCATGTCCACCCGAGGTTTTGGACCGATTGTATTGATGTTGAGGCCACGTCCAAGGTTGTTTAGCCCGTTGGCCAGAGTTGGCCCTGGCAGTTGAGTTGCCTAGTGGAGGGGGTAGAGGCTAGCACGCGTCAGAGTGAGACTCCTTGAGCAGAGTGTGCTCCAGCCATGAGAGATTGGATATGGCAGGTCTTTAGCTATCAGAGAGCGAAGACCCAGGCACAGATTGTAGCGCATAGTGAGGAGTCCCGGTCACAGATAGCCCAGCTGGCAGAGTTTGTTTCAGCATTTCCCCCAGTAGCTCTTGTAGCCCCGGAGGTTCCCGAGAGGGCTTGATCAGCAGGTTTTTGCCATCGAGTTTGTTGGCGTTGATGGAGATGCCCAGTTTGGCAATGTGATGCATGTAGAGCTCGTTGTTTGAGAAAGTCAAGCTGCTAGTAGTAAAGCCGTTGGCCAGGTTTGAGTTTAGCATCCTTGTGGGGATGCCCTGCTGTTCAGAGGCCGAGATGTGCCGTTCCTGTGCTGTTTGGTACAGCAGTGATGGTGGTAGTCCCTTGAGAGAGGTGGACTAGCAGAGTCTCCACCAGTCGCCCGATCGATTGGCAAGTTGCCGTGTTAGTGGCTTGAGGCGGATGTAGAGACATCTTTGCCCCCTTGCAAGCCTCTTTGTTGTTTTGCACCGATTCTTTCAAAGGCCCTCGTAGCTGTGGTGTAGTTTGGAGTTTGCTTGCTAGGGTTTTATCCGTTTGTGGATTTCAGCGGGCTAGTAGAGTGGAGCACTCTTTTTATTTGGATGTTCCTAGTGAGGAACTAGTTGTTGCCACCCGAGGAGTTGGCCTAAGTTTTCATGAGCATCTAGTGAGATGCAAGAGTTGGCCTGAGTTTTGTTGAGCATCGAGTGAGATGCAGGAGTTAGCCTGAGCTTTTGTTGAACATCGAGTGAGATGCAGGAGTTAGCCTGAGCTTTTGTTGAGCATCGAGTGAGATGCAGGAGTTAGCCTGAGCTTTTATTGAGCATCGAGTGGGATGCAGGAGTAGGCCTTGGCATGTCTCATTGGCGTGATGCCGAGATTAGGCTGCTCGAGTTTTTGGACTCTTGTGTTGAGTGCCATTGCCCCGTCACTTGGAGTGTGACCTTTCCTTTCCTCAGTGGGGCATAAAGCTCGTTGTAGGCTGATTTGTGTTGTAAAGGATGTTGTGCCTGTTGGCACCAGGCTTTGAGAGGAGGCCTAGTTTGAGGCCAGTTGGCTCTGTTGTGCAGGTGGTTCCGTGGCCGCCCAGAGTACAGCATCCCCGCTAGTCTTGTACCCATTTCCTGAGTTTGCACCTGTTTGGTTGCATATGAGATCTAGCTCGGTGGTAGTCAGAGGACTACAAGTATGAGGTTTTCGAGGGAAAGTAGGAGCTTTCCTTGGTCACCGAGAGTTGGGTACCAAATGATGTTGTAGGCTGTTAAGAGCTAGCGCATTCGGGTTCTCGCGCCTGTGTTGTGAGCTTCTGAGCCAGTTTGGTGGTAGCATGTTTCGGCTACCCTTTTAGTTACCCTAGTATGGGTAGTGTTGGCATCGAGGATGCGTGATGGATCCAGTGTTAGAGCCATGAGTTGGATGGCTGATCGGAGCGCGTTTAGTGAGCACATTGGCTTGAGGTATGATTGCTTGATATGGATTTGCTCTTGTAGAGTGAGTTTGCCAATGTGGCTTTCCGTGGTGAGTCGACCCCGAGTGGGTTTGGACTCTTGTTGCTCCCTGGTTAGTAGTGGCTCTGTTTGGAGGCAAAAGTTGCCCTGTGTGAGAGCCTTGTTGGCATTGGATCTAGTTGGAGCTGTACACCCCAGTGTACTTTTGTGTAGCTCGTTCCGTGGTTATGTTGGAAACCACGAAGGGTTCGTGTTGAGGAGCCAGTGCTCAGTCTTGGAGTTGTCAAGGCTTTGGTTCTTGGCAAGTGCCCTATCTTTGGTTGTAAGGATGCCGTGCTCGTTGCCGGGTTGTTGTTTGAGCAAGTTTTGCTTGTTGGTCCTTAGCCTGGTCAGAGTTCAGTTGGATCTGAACAAGAGCGGTGGTAGCAGCCGCGTAGTTTCTGATCGTTATGGCTAAGTGAGAGCTGTTCGGATCCTTGCCTTGGGCAGAAGGTTTGTTGTGGTTGAGCTTTGAGTAGGAGGATGACGCATTCTGTAGCGTATCCGGTCCTCTTGGTTTTCAAGAGTTGGAGTTGGCCAGCGTAGTTGAGATGCTAGAGAGGGTTGTGCCCGTGTAGCCGGTTGTCTTTTAGATTGTTTGACGACCGTGTGTGTCGGAGGGTGATCGGAGGATCCCCAGGTTGTGGAGAGCTTCTCCAGAGCTCAGTTAGACCCAAGCAGTGTTCCTTGGGTGAGTTGCTTGCCGATTTGGCAGTCTAGCAAGCTAGTGCTTGTTTGGAGCAGAGCCCAGATTGGTTCCGGTTTGGAGGCTAGTTGGTGCTTGGTGTTGACCAAGATTTGGTTCTCTTGATGTTTCAAGAGCTAGCTCGGTTCGAGCAAGAGGGCGTTGCCTTGAGGATCTGTTCCTAGTCAGGTTGTTTTGGGAGTTGACCCCTCCCTCGGCAGTTGAGTAAGTTCTGCTTGTTCTGGTTGGTGGTCCAATCAGTTGAGGTTTCCCCTTGGGTGTTGCTTCCAAGAGAGTTGGTTGTTGTTTTCCCTTGGGTTTGAGCTAGGCAGCGAGCGTGTGTGTAGTTCGCTGCCTTTCAGAGTTCGCTTGCTGGGAAATCATTCCCGTTGAGGAGTCAGCATAGCTCCTGAGTTGTGTAGTTGATCAGAGTAGCGCAGTGGTTAGCCCAGCGAGAGGGTCCCTGCATTGTGTTGTTAGCAAGCGAGGTTGTTTGTCCCCGCAAGAGCGGTGGCCAGCCAGTTTAAGAGTTGAGTTTTGCTGGTGAGTTGTTGGTTCTTTGGGGTTTGAGGAGCCCCTAGTTTCCTTGGTGGTTGAGTTTCACCATGGATGCCAGCCTCGAGTGTTATCTTTGGAGATAGCCTTGCCAGTTTGTTTTCCTTGCAATGTTCCGAGTGTGGAGCTTCTAGTCGCAAGATGAGTTTGGCCTTGGCTAAAAGGAGGAAGTCCTTTGAGTAGCCAGTTGGATCTTAAGAGTTGAGTGGTAGCTTGGAGGCGAGCTTTGCTCGCGATGAGCTTGAGTTGAGTTTCTGCTGAGCAAGCCTTTCTCGGGCTTTGCTTCTAGTTGTTGTGCTTTCGCAGTTGGCGTTAGCTGAGCCTCAGTGGAGTGAGTTGGCACAGAGGTGCCGTGGCATTGGTTGGTTAGCCTTTGGGCTGTTCTCCTCAAGCTATTGTGTTGCTGGTAGCCCTGTGAGGGTTTGGTCCTTGCTGCCGAGATTTCCATGAGAGGAACGTTGGTTGTTTCCTTGCCTGGCAATGTTCTCTTTGGCCAGTTGCTAGTAGATTTTCATGGAAAAGTTTGTGTTCGGCCGTTGAGAGGCTCCTGTTTGTTGGCTAGGCCGAGTGGAGCCTGTGCCTGGTTTTGGCCATTTAGGGTTGGCCATAGCTGAAGTTTCAGTTCGTGCTTGTTGGAGAAGTTTGCCTTTTGGATCGATCGCCAGTTGGTGGTTCGATTGCTTTTCGTTAAGGCTTTAGGCAAGCTTTGTGGTTCGCTGGACTCTTGTGAGGCAAGAGTAGGCCGTTTGGTTTCTGGAACCTGAGAGGTTCAGTTGTTTGACCAGCTTGGTGTAGAGTTGAGGTTGTTTGTTAACAGTTGTGAGCATTCAGAAAAGTTACGTCAGTGCGTGGCGTTGAGTTTTGGAGCTTGTGCCCAGTCTGCGCGTTTGCTGAGAGTAACACCGTAGATAGCTGTTCCGTGTTGGATTAGCAGGGATTTAGATTGAGCCCCAGGTTTGTAAGGCCTTTTGAGATCCTTGAGCGGATCGGAGCAGTGGCCTTTTGGTTAGCTTTGCCCAGTCTTTGTTGAGCTAGTCTTTGGCAGACTGGTTAGCTTTGTGGCTTTGAGCCTTTGAGAACCCAAAAGGGTTTGGTTCTCGAAGAAGGGCTAGTGTTGTCTTAGCCGAGAAGTTCAGTTGGCTAGGAATCAGTGGAGTATTCCTAGAGCCGTTTCGTCTTTGGACTTTCGAGGACGAAAGTCTTATAAGGAGCGAGTATTGTAACGGCCCAGTTTTCTATCCCGGTTCTCGAGGAGCTTCCGGTTCAGATTCAGTGGTTCGGTTGGGCTTTTGGTCTTTTTGCTCCCTGGGCAGGATTTGTGGTTTTTCAGGGCTTCGAGGCAGCTCCTGCCTTTGTTGAGGCTTGTTTGTTGGTGGCTGCGAGTCCCGAGATGTTTGGGCTTTTCGTTTGGGATTCCGGTTGTGATTTGGGTTTTTGGCAAAGTGATGGTTGTTTGGGTGTTTCCTTCGGGATTCGAGCCGGGCCTTCAGTATTGGTTTGGGAGGCTGAGTTAAGTGAGATTTGTTGTTTGGAAAGGTTGCTTCAGTTGGGTCTCGAAGGAGGAAGCCGGGAAATGGGATTTAAGGATTTTAAGGATTTTTGGAAAATTGGAAAATTGGATAAGTTTGGTTAAAATTTGGATAAGGATAAAATAAGATTTAAAATCCCATTTTTCCTTTTATTTCCCTTTTTTCCCAAAAATCCCCAAAATCCCCATTTTTTCATTTTTCCCCTTTCTCTCTCCTCCAGCCCGACCCTAGCCCCCCAGCGCCCCAGCTCGCCCCCAGCCGCCTACTCGCCACGCCCGAGCCCCCACTCGTCTGGCCAGGCGGCCGCGCCGCATGCCAAGCGCCCAGCCTCACTTCGCCGCCAGCCGATCGCGTCGCCCAGCACCCAGGCCGCCCGACCGTGTCGCCCTCGCCCAGGCCCCACGTCGCCCAGGTAAGTGCCGCCCGCACTGTGCCGAGTCCGTGCGCCCTGTAGCTCGCCGTGCCATCCCGACCGTCCCCGAGCCCGTCGCGTCGCGTCGCCGCGCGCCGAGCGCCTCAGAGCTACTCGCCGCCTCGCTGCGCTACGCTGCTTGCCGAGCTCGCGCCCGTGCGCCGTCCCCTGTGCAGAGCCGCGTCGAGCGCCCTCGCCTCGTCCCGCTCGCCGCCAGCGCTCACGCGCCCACACCGTGCCTCGCTCCCAGCCGCCCTAGCTGCGCCCTAGAGCTCGCCTGCGCCCGGCCAGCCCGACCCTGCGCCCGGCCACGCTCTGTTGTGTCTTTGGTTGGCCCGAGCCTTGTGGCTTCTCGGAGGGTATTTCCCAGTCTTTTTCTTCGTTGGGCCCAGTTTATTGGCTCTTTGGTTTTGATTTTTTAATGTTTATGTATTTGATTTGGGTGCTTTGTTTGATGTTCACGCTGTTCGGGATCGATTAGAGGCTCGAGGATTCGCTCGTAGATTTATTATAATTATTGTTTTTCTGCTTGTTCCAGGTAAGGATTTCATACCGTGGTTGTGTGGACCCTGCGATATATCTCGATATGCCTTGCTTGTTTGCTGATTGTTATGAGCATGTTAGAGATTGAGCAGTTGATTGAATTCTTGCTAGCATGTTTGCCTGATTTTACATGTTAGTGCCATGCTAGGTTTGTTCTGCCAGCATGCTTATGATTCCTGCTTAAGTTGTAGTATCATGCTAGGTAATGTGATTTATGTCGGTCATTGCTTGCTAGCCAGGAATCATTGATTTTTGCTCTGTACTCTTAGATAGAGTTGTAGGGTTTGTCATCATCTAGAGGCTGAGCGGACATAACGTACTTTGTCCCCACTGATCGGGAGTAGTGTGCGAAGCATAACGTATCTTGCTTCCCCCCCCCGGTCACTAAGGTGGATTTAGCTCAGGTCGGGAGTAAAGTGTGCGAAGCATAACGTATCTTGCTACCCCCCCGACCCGCGGGTTGTGGACTTAGCTACCCACTTCGGCCAGAGCCTAGTTTGTAGCCTGCTAGAGCGGAACCCTGCCAACGGTGTAAGCCTGCCTTGGCCGGTTCTTAGCTTCAGGTCGGTGGATCAGGCTGCACAGATGAGCGCCGAGGGCCTCGCGCTATTGTGATCAGTGACACCGCTTCCGAGTCATAGGCATGTGCACCTGGCCTGCGTAGTTTGCCCTTAGGCCCCCACATTTACGCCGGTTGCAGAGGAGCATGCGGTGTGCGCGCACAAGCGTTAGTTGCCGGTTCGGAGAGCTCCCCCGGGCTAATGTCGTGAGTACACCATTCCTTCCGTTAGAGCCTGACTTCGGGTACTCTCCCGTAAGTCCAGTTTAGTTCAAGGGCAAGGAGGCCTTTGAGGACATTTTAGGGATCAGTGTATTCCCCTCGAGTGACAGATACCTCGGCGATGTCCCAGGATTGGTCAGTGTATCCAATCCCAGTTAGGCCGGAAGTAAGAGTCTTCCGATGGCTCTAGATCTTGTTTTATTGAGCTCGTTGAGCTATGATCTGTGTTGATAGCTGTTTGCTTGCTTGTTGAGGTGCTAGATGACTGATGTATCGTATTGTACCTCGGTTGGGGATTCTTACTGAGTATCTTTATACTCACCCTTATTTATCTTTCAGGTAGCTTGGGACAACACCGGGAGGCTAGCGGAGGAGCCGATTGATCATGGGGAGCCGCCACACTGTCATTTATTGTTGCATTGTTTATTCAGCATGTAGATGGACAGGAGTCCTAGGGGAACATTGTTTAAAACGTTGTTTAAATTGTATTGTATATATTTGTAAACACTGGCCAGGTTGTTTTACTTCGTTGGATGGTTTAAATGAAAACCGTTGTTTATGTTTTAAGGGTTCCCCCTTCTCATATGTTTTGAATGGTTTTTAAATATGAGTTCTAAACCGCTTGTTATCATATTTAACTTGCATGCTGAGTGAGAACCCCGGTTTAGGACCATGTTTTGGGTCGGGTTTTTCACACGAGAAGCATACACAATCACCTTTCCATGCTGCATCAACACACAGCCTAAACCAAACTTAACTTGGAAGCATCGCTTTAGACTACAAACCCACCTGTTCCCTCTGCAACTGCCAACACTAGTGCTTTGTCAAACTGCGCTTTAGCTGGGTAAATATTTTCTCGCAACTTGCATCCCAAACAAAGTCAAACTGCCGGTAATGACCTGTCAAACCCAAAAAGTTTTGAATCTTAGCGACCGTCGTCGGTCTGGCCCATGAGCTAACTACCACAATCTTCGCAGGGTCCACTGCTATGCCATCTCTAGAAAAAACATGTTTAAGGAAAGCTACTTTCTCTAGCTAGAAGTCACACTTGGAAAACTTGGCATACAACTGATTTTCTCGCAAAGCTGCCAAAACGTGTCTCAAGTGCAAAGCATGGTCCTTTTTCGTCTTTTAGTAAATCAGAATGTCGTCTATGAACACAATGACAAAGTTGTCCAAGAATGCCTTGAACACCCTGTCCATCATATCCATAAATGTTGTAGGGGCATTAGTCAGTCCGAAATACATGACCACGAACTCATAATGACCATACCTCGATTTGAATGGTGTCTTAGGGATGTCTGCATCCTGAATCCTCAACTGATGGTATCCTCAACTGATGGTACCTTAACCTCAAGTCAATTTTAGAAAACACCGAAGCTCCGTGAAGCTGGTCAAACAAGTCATCAATACGTGGCAGGGGATACTTGTTATTCACGATGACTTTATTTAACTCTCGATAATCTATTCAAAGGAGCATTGATCTATCCTTCTTCTAATAAACAAAACTGGTGCTCCCCACGGGAACAGACTCTAGCGAAAGAATCCTCGATCAAGCATCTCTTGCAACTTCACTTTAAGATCTTGCAACTCAGCTGGCGCCATACGATACTGTGCTTTAGAGATAGGGAGAGTCCCTGGCTCAAGCTCAATGGTAAATTCCACCTCTCCGTTCAGGGGTAAACCCAATAACTCCTCAGGGAAGACATCTGCAAACTCTTGCACTACTGGTACCATATCAAACTGTCAACGGGGTACTACTTTCACCTGACAACTTTACTGAATAGCCCCAAGCTCCTCGAGTAACAAACGTTAGGCTTTCACTGCTGAAGTCAACGACAGACACACTCCGCCCTATACACCGCAAAACTCGAAGCTCTGTTTCTTAGGTGGCCTAAACACGACTTCTTTTAGGTGGAAATCTATCATCGCATGGTTCTCAACTAACTAATCCATACAAAGGATAACATCAAAACCATTCATAGGCAAGACTATGAGGGTAGCTACTAAAAACTCTTCTGATATCTGTATCCGACCACTCTCAACTCTGTCACTAGCTAACATACTTACTCCCAAAACTGGCCCTGGCGGTGCTGCTGCTGACCGCCTAAATAGGAACCGTTGGAAGACTCAAACTTCCTTTTTTGACTAGAGTGTTGCTCAACAAACTGAACTGGTGCATCAAGGGCTTGCAACGACGGGTACTTAGAATTATAAAAAGTAGTCTGTGCCACGACTCTAGCCGACTAAAGAGCGAGTGCTCGTACATCTTGAGCAACCTCTTTTCTGAACCTGCCCACAGACTTTCTAATCTTAAGCTCCTCTGTGGCTATGAGCTCTTGAGAAAAGTAGCTGTACCCTTGGAACTTTTCCTCATAACCGGCTATACTATCTATTTCCTATTTCAAGTTTGAGAAGGCCTCCGCCATCTTCTGTCGGGCCTCTTCGCTAAAGTACTTAGCCTGAAACTCTGTTCTAAAGAACTCCCAAGTGGCTGGTGGAGATCCTGCTGGTCTACCTATATAGGTGGACTCCCACCACCAACTGCTATATCAATCAGCACATGAGCGGCACATCTCGGCCTCTAAACATTCGGACGGCTCATAACCTAGAAAATGTACTCCATCCTGGCCAACCACTTCACTGCTACCAACGGGGTCTTTGAGGCATCAATCTCACTAGGCTTCCACTTGCAAAAGTCCTTGAGACACTCGTCGTACTCGGGGGCTCCAACAATAGCATCTACCTTAACAACAGGCTTTTGTTCGCCTGTAAGGATCACCGAGGCTACTGGGGGTGTCTGCTGAATCAATTCCGTCAGTTGGGCTACCTGTACCCAGGACTCCTCTCTTTGCGCTGCTAACTGTGCCTGGATCTTTGCTATCTGATCAGCTAGAAGACCTGCCATCATCTCTCTCATGGCTAGAGCAGACTCTACTTTTGGAGTCTCACTCTATAAAGACCCGACCCGAAAGAGGTCCTAACCTAGGCCTTTACTTCAATGCATGCTTTTAAAACCTAAATAAGTTATGCACGATTGCCATCCATATTCTGTATAACTTTAAAACTTTCAATCATCCATTAAACTAGCAAGCATAAAAACACCCTGAAACCCGTCCCTGTTTCCAAACACCTGTTCCAAGCTATAAATAATTCAAACGTACTCTGATCAAAGATTTATTTCAAACATTCAGTTCCAAATCATTTCAATGAATAGACAGAATCCAGCTACAATCCAAAACATCCTAAGGGCTCCGTGCCCTAACTACATGCATTCAAAGAATATATATAAAGAAAAAATCCGTAACATAAGATTCAGAGATAAAACAGCAAGATTCCATGATCAGCAGTTCCTCCTTCAGCCATCCGGTCTCGCGCCCTGGTTACCTGTGGAAACCCCAAAAGTAAAGGTGAGTAACGAATTACTCATTAAGAATCCCCAACCAGGGTACAATACGATACCACTGGTCATCTAGCAGAATGTAAGCAGGCTATAAATACAAACACTGAAGATAGCACTTTGCTTTAATCCATACATAAATATAAACGGATGTCATCTTACGGTCTTACTCCGGGAGTGATCTTAAAACTCAAAACTCTACTAGAAACTAGTCTCGGCCTCAGCTTTTCTACTATACTGGCTATGCGAAAGGTACACTGAACTTAAGATCCTGAGGAGCTCTCCAGTCGGCGCTGTAATGAGCGTGAACGCACACCGCATGCTGCTGCAAACTAGGGAGGTGCTGGGTCTAGGGCAAGTTGCCCTTGTCCAGTGCGCATGCCTAAAAGAATCTCTGGATCGTAGTCACTGAACATAGTGGTGTGATACCAGGACACTATGACTATGTCAGCCTATACCACCGCACCTGAGGCTAAGAAACCGTCCGGGGTAGGCTTACACTAGAGATCGGTCCTTGCCCTATCAGGTGGTAATCAAGGGCTACTGTCGACACGCTGAGGTCGTGTCGACTGTCGGGGACAAGGCAATGCCTCATCATTCCCCCGACCGTGGGGCATTTAACAGTCTGCCACCGTCACCCAAGATTACGACTGGGCTACCGTTAGGGTTAGCTAAATCCTAACGACGGATCAAGGACGGAGTACTGCCTCGTGCATCCCTGCCACGAATGCAAGTTATGTTATGCACCCTCGCCCAGATGATGCTACCTATCATGACACTATGCTATACACAGCTAACAATAAACATACTAATACGTGCTCAGCAGAATTAACGAACCTAGCATGGTACTACGAAATAAGAACAGAATACGAACATGCCAGAATAGAACAACCTAGCATGGAACTAACATGAGAATAATCATGAGTAGTCATGCCAGTCAGAATTCAGAACAAAGCACCTAATAACTAAACATGCTGTTAATCATAAGCAGACATACAAACAACAATCACAGAAATATCGCAGGGCCCACACAACTCCGGTAAGGAATCCTTACCTGAATCGAAAGACAAACAGTCACACAAGTGGACACCGGAGCTGCAAATAGATAACCTAGAGAACCAAAAACCTAGCAAACAACAGTAAGTAAATTACTAATTATACGCTCTAAAATAAAATATAAAATAGAAGCTCGGTCTCGGTCGGGAGTGAACTCACGCGGCTCAGCCAAACAACAAGGATGCCTCGGCTGCAAGGCACACGACAAGAAGGCTGGCGCGCGCGGCAAGGCAAGCGAGCAAGGAAATGGCGCGCAGACGGCTGCTGTGCGCGTTGGTGTGAGCGGCTCGGTGAGGGCGTGCGGCACGGTGAAGCTGCGCGGCTAGGTAGATCGCTTGTGCGGGGCTACTGTTTGAACGACCCATCTCGGTGCTGGGCAGGCGTGTCATGGTGCGGGCTAGCATGAGTTGGGCGACGCATCTCGGGGCTAGGGTTTGCGGGAGTCCTCTAACCTGCACACCACAACAAACAAACACAAACAACAACAAGCCCCTCAACCTCTCGGCCAGCAAGAAATCGACAACCCTAGGCCATGAATCAGTAACAACAACCAAAGAGGAAGAATCAAACAAGAAGAATTGCTTACCCAGAATGGTCGATCGACGAAGGCTCTCGGGAGATGGTGGAATCACAAACTGCACGGGAAGCTTGGAGGAACGGCGAACGCTTGCATCTTGGGATTTGAGAGAGAAAAGAATAAAACCTATTTTATCAAATAAATCCCACTTAAGTCCGGAAACCAAGGCCAAACAATTAATCTGTGGAAAGAGTATAAAAAACTACCTATAGGTCAATTGGCAAAGCCCTATTGCTATCTAACCAGGCCACCTTGGTTCAAGCCTTAGCTGTTGCACGTTTATTCCGGCAAAACCCTACTTTTATTTTTTTTGCAACTCCCAACACCCAAACTCAACCGGAATGCAACCAAACCTTAACTGTGAACAACCAAGAATATATTTAGCTGAGACAAGACAGAAACAGCCCTAACGGCCCGACGAAATTACCAAAATACCCTTTGGACATACTCGAAGACCGGGATGAAAACCTAGGCTATTACAATATTCCCTCCTTTTATGACTTTCGTCCCTGAAAGTCATTAAGATTGAAACAACTCAGGATAGTGCAATCTCATCTCGTCCTCCCGTTCCCAGGTAGCCTCCTCAGTACTCGGACTCCTCCACTGAAGCTTTACCAAATGGATTTCTCGGTTACCCAATGTCTTAGTCTCAAAGGCTAGAATCCTTACAGGCTTCTCCTCGAAGCTCAAATCTTCATTCAACTGCAACGGCTCAAAGTCTACAATGTGCGACGGGTCCGGCACATACGGTCTCAACATCGATACGTGAAAAACACTGTGCACTGCTGACAACGACGGAGGTAAGGCTAATCGATACGCAACTCTTCCAATCCTCTCAAGTATCTCAAATGGCCCAATAAATCTGGGACTCAACTTCCCTCGTTTACCAAACCTCAGAACACCACGCATCGGTGCAACCCTCACAAATACATGCTGCCCTACCTCAACTCCAAGTCCTTGCGCCGAACATCGGCGTAACTCTTCTACCTGCTCTGCACTCTCAAGATACGAGCCCTGATCTTCTGCACTGCAAAGCCTCGAATGGAGCCATCTCGATCGTCGACTGATAATTGTTATTAAACTGAACTCCATCATATACAAGTATTGGTCCCAACTGCCTAGGAAGTCTAACACGCAGGCTCTCAGCATATCCTCAAGAATCTGGTTCACCCTCTTAGTCTGTCCATCTATTTGAGGGTGAAAAGCCGTACTGAAACTGCACTCGGTGCCTAAGCCTTTCTGGAGTGCTCTCCAGAAACGAAAAGTGAACCGCGAATCACTGTCCGACATAATCCTCACAGGCACACCATGGTAACGGATAATCTGGTCCAAAAACAACTGCGCCCACTGTTCCACGGTATAAGTGACTCTACCAGGAATGAAGTGTGCGCTTTTAGTCAAGCGGTCAACAATCACCCAGATCTGAGTAAACCCCCCGGTGTCCTCGACAATCCAGAAATAAAGTCCATGGAGATCTCTTCCCATTTCCACTGAGGCACGCCACGCAACAAATCAAATCGGCTGGCTTACCAGGTGCCTTCACTTGCTGACAAGTGAGACACCGGCTAACAAACTCTGCAATGTCTCTCTTCATGCCCATCCACCAGAACGTTTGCTTAAGATCCTGATACATCTTGTGTAAAGACCCGACTTGAATGGGGTCCTAAACTAGGTCTTTACCTCGATGCATGCTTTTAATAACTTAGAAAACATTATGCAGGATTGTATTCCATATTCTGAATGAAAACTAAAAACATATAAACATCCATTCTAAAAGTCAAACATTTATTTCCTGAAACTTGTCCCTGTTTCCAAGCACCTGTTCCAAGCCAAATACATTTTCAAAACATACTCTGATCAGAGATTTATTCAATTCATTCAAAAGCTTCAAACGGTTTACAACAGTGTCAGAATCCAGAAAACAATCAGAAACATCCTAAGGGCTCCGTGCCCAGCTACATGCATTCAGAGGACAATAATAGCATAAAACATAAACATGAGACTTAGAGTAAAACAGCTGGTTCCAATGATCAGCAGCTCCTCCTTCAGCCATCCTGTCTCGCACCATGGTTACCTGTGGAAACCACATAATAAGGGTGAGTAACGAATTACCCAGTAAGAATCCCCAACCGGGGTACAATACGATAAATCTGGTAATCTAGCAGAAAGTATGCAAGCCATGAATATAAACACAGACGAGAGCACACAGCTTAAATCCATACATAAACCTCGATAGCCATCTTACGGTCTTACTCTAGAAAACTACCATGCGATAGGATACTATACGAGAAACTAGTCTCGGCCTCAGCCTTCCTACTGTCAATACGAAAGGTGCACTGAACTCAAGATCCCGAGGAGCTCTCCAGTCGGCGTTGTAATGAGTGTGTGCGTGCACTGCATGCTGCTGCAAACCAGAGAGGTGCTGGGTCTAGGGCATGCTTCCCTGGTCCAATATGCATGCCTAACAAATCTCTGGATCGGTGTCACTGAACATAGTGGTGTGAGACTAGGACACTATGACTATGTCAGCCTGTACCACCGCACCTAAGGCTAAGAAACCGGCTGTGGTAGGCTTACACCAGGAACCGGGCCTTGCCCTATCAGGTGGCAATCAAAGGCTACGGCCGACACGCTGAGGACGTGTCGACTGCTGGGGACAAGGCAATGCACTGGGCTGCCGTTAGGGTTAGCTAAACCCTAACGACGGATCAGGGACGTAGTACTGCCTCGCACGTCCCTGCCACGGATGCAAGTTAAGTTATGCATCCTCGCCCGGATGATGCTACCTATCAGAACTCTAAGCTATAACAGATACATCAAACATTCCCATACGTGCTCAACAGAAACAATGAACCTAGCATGATACTACGAAGCAAGAATAGATAACGAGCATGCCAGAACAGAACAACCTAGCATGGAACTAACATGAGAAACAACACGAGAATCATGCCAGTCGGAATACGGAACAGAGCACCTATCCACTAACATGCTGATAAACATAAACAAGCACACAAACAACAATCACAGAATATATCGCAGGGCCCACACAACTCCGGTAAGAAATCCTTACCTTGGTCAGAAGGCAATAACACACTAAGGTCCTATGCTGCAAACGAACCCCGAGTTAGCTATCAGGTACTTAACAAACAACAACTGTAAGAACCCGACCCAAAATACGGTCCTAAACCTAGGCCTTTACTTCAATGCATGCTTTTAAAACCTAAATAAGTTTTGCAAGATTGCCATCCAGATTCTGTATAACTGTAAACATTTCAATCATCCATTAAACTAGCAAGCATAAAAACACTCTGCACCCTGTCCATGTTTCCAAGCACCTGTTCCAAGCTATAAATAATTCAAACGTACTCTGATCAGAAATTTATTTCAAACATTCAGTTCCAAATCATTTCAATGAATAGACAGAATCCATATACAATCCAAAACATCCTAAGGGCTCCGTGCCCTAACTACATGCATTCAAAGAATATATATAAAGTAAAAATCCGTAACATAAGACTCAAAGATAAAACAGCAGGATTTCATGATCAGCAGCTCCTTCTTCAGCCATCCGGTCTCGCGCCCTAGTTACCTGTGGAAACCACAAAAGTAAGGGTGAGTAACAAATTACTCAGTAAGAATCCCCAACCGGGGTACAATACGATACAACTGGTCATCTAGCAGAATGTAAGCAGGCTATAAATACAAACACTGAAGAGAGCAGTTTGCTTTAATCCATACATAAATATAAACGGATGCCATCTTACGGTCTTACTCCGGGAGTGATCTTAAAACTCGAAACTTTATGAGTAACTAGTCTCGGCCTCAACGTTTCTGCTATACTGACTATTCGACAGGTGCACTAAACTCAAGATCCCGAGGAGCTCTCCAGTTGGCGCTGTAATGAGCGTGAACGTACACCGCATGCTACTGCAAACCAGAGAGGTGTTGGGTCTAGGGCAAGCTGCCTTGGTCTAGTACGCATGCCTAAAAGAAGCTCTGGATCGGTGTCACTAAACATAGTGGTGTGAGACTAGGACACTATGACTATGTCAGCATGTACCACCGCACCTGAGGCTAAGAAACCGTCCGGGGTAGGCTTACACCAGAGATCGGTCCTTGCCCTATCAGGTGGTAATCAAGGGCTACTGTCGACACGCTGAGGTCGTGTCGACTGCCTGGGACAAGGCAATGCCTCGTCATTCCCCCGATCGTTGGGGCATTTGACAGTCTGCCACCCTCACCCAAGATTACGACTGGGCTGTCGTTAGAGTTAGCTAAACCCTAACGACGGATCAAGGACGGAGTACTGCCTCGCGCGTCCTTGCCACGGATGCAAGTTACGTCATGCACCCTCGCCCAGATGATGCTACCTCTCATGAAACTATGCTATAAACAACTAATAATAAACTTACTAATACATGCTCAGCAGAATCAACGAACCTAGCATGGTACTACGAAACAAGAACAGAATACGAACATGCCAGAACAGAACAACCTAGCATGGAACTAACATGAGAATAATCACGAGAAGTCATGCCAATCGGAATTCAGAACAAAGCACCTAATAACTAAACATGCTGGTAATCATAAGCAGACATACAAACAACAATCAAAGAAATATCGCAGGGCCCACACAACTCCGGTAAGGAATCCTTACCTGAATCGGAAGATAAACAGTCGCACAAGTGGACACCCAAGCTGCAAATAGATAACCTTGAGAACCGGAAACCTAGCAAACAACAGTAATTAAATTACTAATTATAGGCCCTAAAATAAAATATAAAATAGAAGCTCGGTCTCGGTCGGGAGTAAACTCACGCGACTTGGCCAAACACCAAGGATGTCTCGGCTG
Organism: Sicyos edulis; assembly: GCA_036507275.1. Classification (NCBI taxonomy): domain Eukaryota; kingdom Viridiplantae; phylum Streptophyta; class Magnoliopsida; order Cucurbitales; family Cucurbitaceae; genus Sicyos; species Sicyos edulis. The sequence goes on from CM071848.1 coordinate 27,499,213, forward strand.
CAAGGCACACGGAAAGAAGGCTGGCTCGCGTGGCAAGGCAAGCGAGCAAGGGAAAGGCGCGCGGATTGCTGCTGTGTGCGTTGGCGTGCGTCTCGGGGCTAGGGTTTGTGGGAGTCCTCTCGGCTGCACACCACAACAAACAAACACAAACAACAACAAGCCCCTCAACCTCTTGGCCAGCAAGAAATCGACAACCCTAGGCCATGAATCGGCAACAACAACCAAGGAGCCAGAATAGAACATGGCTCTCGGGAGATGGTGGAATCGCAAACTGCATGGGAAGCTTGGAGGAATGGCAAATGCTTGCGTCTTGGGATTTGGGAGAGAAAAGAATAAAACCTATTTTATCAAATAAATCCCACTTAAGTCCTGAAACCAAGGCCAAATAATTAATCTATGGAAAGAGTATCAGAAACTACCTGTAGGTCAACTGGCAAAGCCCTATTGCTATCTAACCAGAGCACCCTTGTTTAAGCCTCAACTGCTGCACTTTTACTCCAACAAAACCTTACTTTTATTTTTTTTGCAACTCCCAACACCCAAACTCAACCGGAATGCAACCAAGCCCTAACTGTGAACAACCAAGAATATATTTAGCTGAGACAAGACAGAAATAGCCCTAACGGCCTGACCAAATTACCAAAATACCCTTAGGACATACCTAGAAGACTGGGATGAAAACCTGGGCTGTTACACACTCTGAGGCATGGTAGCCTCCAGCCCCTCTCGTAATAGGACTCCACTAAGCATGCTCGTAATAGTCAACAAGTAAACAGAATGCAATCACGATGTAACGCAGGGACCACACAACCCCAATAAGAAATCCTTAGAAAAGACAGAAACAGTCCTAACGGCCTGACCAAATTACCAAAATACCTTTAGGACATACCTGGAAGACCGGGATGAAAACCTGGGTCGTTACACACTCTGAGGCATGGTAGCCTCCACCCCCTCTCGTAATAGGACTCCACTAAGCATGCTCGTAATAGTCAACAAGTAAACAAAATGCAATCACGATATAATGCAGGGCCCACACAACCCCAATAAGAAATCCTTACTTGGAAACAAGCAGAAAACACACAACAATAACTAAGTGCTCCTTGAGCTGTATAACCAACACGAACAACCTAGGAAATAATAATATAAACAACACACATATTAAAACTAGTTATCTAAACAATCGACCAGGAAACTAAAAGCAAAGCCGAGAAACTACCCAACAAAGGAAGGCAACTCTCGGCAGTCTAAGGGCTCGGTAAGGACAAGGGTGCTCATGGCTAGGGCCTGGCTCGGTTGTTCTTGGCTGTTCGCGTGCAGCAGGAGCAGCAATGGGCAAACGGGGCTGCTGCACGGTGTGGGCTTGTGCGTCTGGTGCGAGGCTCGACGAGGGGCTGCGACTGGCAGCGCTGGTGCATGCGGCAATAAGCGGCAAGGGTGGGCATCTCGGCGTGAGGGTGAGTGGGCGTGAAGCTCCTGGCAGCTGGGCTTACGATGGCTGAGTGTGCGTGTAAAGACCCGACCCAAAAAGGGGCTCTAAATAGGCCTTTACCCCAATGCATGTATTCAAGGTAAAAGACAAAATGCAAATAAAGTTTTCGGATTCCCATTAAAAACAAAACATTCAAGATTCATTCAGAACGATAAAGTCTACTGAAACCTGTCCCTGTCTCCAAGCACCTGTTTCACAGACAAATACATTTCCAACGGTTTACTCTGATCAGAGGTTTTGTTAAAAACATTTAAAAGATCCTCAAATTCAACAAAGCTGGAATCCACAATTCATTCAGAAAAACATCCTAGGGCTCCGTGCCCGGCTACATGCATTCAGGGGAAAAAATAACGATAAGAGTCATAACATAAGAAACGTCGAGATGATGACGAGGGATTCCATGATCACGGCTCCTCCTTCACCCATCCTGTCTCTCGCCTTGGTTACCTCGTGGAAAACCACAAAATAAGGGTGAGTAACGAATTACTCAAGTAAGAATCCCAACCGGGTACAATACGATATACATGATCATCTAGAAGAATGTATGCAAGCTATGAATATAAACACAGAGCGGAGCACATAGCTAAGTCCACACTTGGACCTCGGATGCCAACTCAGGGTCTTAGTCCGGAAAATACCACAACACACTATACGCCCTATACGGAAACAAGTCCCGCCTCACTGCTTCATCATCAATACGAAAGGTGCACTAGCTCAAGATCCCGAGGAGCTCTCCGGTCGGCGTGTTGTAATGAGCGTAAGCGCGCGCCGCGTGCTCTGCGCAGACTATGGGGTGCCGGGTCTAGTGGCAAGCCGCCCATGTCCATCCACCACGCCTAACTAAATCTTTGGATCGGTGTCACCGACATAGGGGTGTGAGACACGGACACGTGAACTATGTCGGCTGAACCACCGCACTTTGAGGCTAAGGAATCGGTCGTGGTAGGCTTACACCGTGAAGCCGCCCTTGCCCTATCGGTGGCAATCAAGGACTACGACCGAACACGCCGAGGACGCGCCGATCGTCGGGACGCGAGGCAATGCCAAGTCATCATCCCGACCGTTGGGGCATTTAACGATCGCCACCCTCACCCAAGATTGCGAGCCCACCCGTTAGGGTTAGCTAAACCCTAACGGGATCGAAGGACGAGTACCATCTCGTCACGTCCTCGCCGGGGATGCAAGTTACGTTATGCATCCGGCCCGGATGATGCTACCTACCCGAACTCTAAACCATAGCAATAATAACAATTCATTCAATGCGGTCCAATACGTGCTCAACAGATACAAGGAACCTAGCATGATACTACGAAGCAAGAACAAATATCGAACATGCGAGAATGGAACAACCTAGCATGGGCTAACATGAGAAACAATACAAGAGTTCATGCCACGAGAATTGAACAGAGCACCTAGGGCTAAACATGCTAATAATCGAACACGGCATACAAAACAACAATCACAAATATACCGCGAGGCCCACACAACTCCGGTAAGAAATCCTTACCTTGGTCGGGAGGCTTCTACACACAAATCCTAAGTCATGAACAATCCCGAGCTAGCGAGCGGGAACCTAGCAAACCAATAATAATCAGCATCTAAAACGTCTAAAAAATAATAGAACAAAGCAAAGCTCGGCTCAAAGGCACTCACGCGCACGGCGCGACACGAACTTGGAGTTGCTTGGCAGCCGCACGGCGCCGGCGCGCGCGCGCGCACGAATGGGCGCTGGGCGCGCATGCGCGCGACGACGACGGACTCGGCAGCGAGGCGGCACGGCACGGCACGGGCGCTGGCGTCGCGATGCGGACACGGCGAGCTGCTAGATAGGGGCGCGCGCGCGGGCGAACGTCTGGGCATGCGGGCAAGCGGCTCGGCAAGCGACACGGGCGAAGGCGCGCGGGCGTCAGACGTCTGCTGCTGCGCGCGATCTGGCGTGGACGTCGGGTGGCGATGGCGGCGAGCGGTGGCCGGGCGATTCTTTGCCATGCGAGATCTGGGCGCGACAGGCTGTGGACGGCAAGGGCGATCTGGTGCGACGGCAGGGCGATCTGGGCTTTGGCTGGCGCGATCCGCGTCGAGCCGGCCGGCCGGACGCGCGATGATGGCTTGGGCCGGGCTTCTCTCGGTGGCGCAATCAACACAAACACACACAACACTCTTCTATTCACTTGGCCAAACAGCACACCAAACGGATGAGAAGAAGAAGAGGAAGATCGATACCTACCCGGAATGATGATGAACGATCCAAGGGAGCTGCAAGGGTGAAGAATTCGGCAAGGCAATGGAGAGAAAAGCTTGGGCGGCCACACACTTTGGAGAAGAAGATGGAACAAACCTAATTTCTATTTCATTTAACCAAATGCACCAAACACCAAAGATCCAAGGCTAACTAAGATGTGATGCAGAAAGAGCAACAAGAGCACCTAATGGCTCAATTGGCACACATCCCCACAAGCTTTCCAGGAGACCCGGGTTCAAACCCCAGTTGCAGCACAATCTCCTTTATTTTTACTTTTGCATCAAACCTTGCTCAAACCAAACCACAAATCCTTCCAAAAACCTACATAAATCCATCCAATAATTTTAGTAACTGGAAAAGACACAAACGGCCCTGACGGCCCGGCCAAATTACCCTTAGGGCATACCTGGAAGACCGGGATGAAAAACCTGGGTCGTTACAGTGCGGGTGATCTCGACACAAGGGCTTGGCGATGGAGATGGGGCAGGGTAAGGTGACTTGCAGGTAGGGTTTGCAATGTGGGGCTCTTGGCTGCAAGGGAATGACAAACTCGACAAAGGAAAGGGAAGAATGAAGGAGAATATATGGAGATGATGAGAATTCAGCGAAGGGGAAGGTGTTTTAGGACAAGGAGGAGAGAAAACGAATAGGGGTTTTGCTTCTCTGGCTAAGAATCGGAAGCTAACCGTAAAATCCCTCTTTCTCTTTTTGCAAAATAGATCCCCAAGCGCCACGTGTCCCTGACCACCCAACTTCGAGTCTTAAAAACAACACCTTTTTCCTCATTTTTCTTCTTTTTAAGATAAGATTCCAAATGCCTTGCTGATCACACCTTCGAGTCCAAGCAAACACACAATTAAATTCTTATTTTTCCTTTTAACCGAAAGACCTCCAAACGTCTCAAAAAGCAACACTAGCCCTGGAACCTGAAACCGAAGAATAACAAAGGTCAGCAAATGACAGAAACAGCCTGAAACCCTGGTTAAATACCAAACCGGCTCTGAAGGAAAAATGACCGAAATGCCCCTAAAGGCTCAATTGCCCTAACGGTCCAACCGAACAACCGAAAAGTTAACCAAACATACCTGGGGAACCGGGATAAAATTTTGAGCCGTTACAAACATAGAACCCTTAATTTCTCTTTTAATAAAAAAACCCTTTTTCCTTTCTATTTTTTTTTCAATTCATTCCATTAAAACTAAAACTCCATTTTTCTCACAAACACCCCAAACCTCCATTCTTCAAAACTAATCCCGAAGTCCTGTAAATCATAAAACAGCTCTAGTCTCAGTTAAATGCAAGATTAACCCAGAAACTCAATAAATTACTAAACTAATTCTAAGGGTAAAATGACAAAAATACCTTGAAGGCTAGAACTACCCTAACGGGCCAACCAAGCAACCGAATCAAAAGAGAAACATGCCTGAGGAACTGTGACGAACCCGACCCAAAACATGGTCCTAAACCGGGGTTCTCACTCAGCATGCAAGTTAAATATGATAACAAGCGGTTTAGTGCTCATATTTAAAAACCTTTCAAAACATATGAGAAGGGGGAACCCTTAAACATAAACAACAGTTTACATTTAAAACAAACCAACAGTAGTAAAACATCCTGGCCAGTGTTTATAAAATCATACAATACATTTTAAACAACTTTTTAAACAATGTTCCCCTAGGACTCCTGTCCATCTACATGCTGAATAAACAATGCAACAATAAATGACAGAGTGCCGGCGGCTCCCCATGATCAATCAGCTCCCTCCGCTAGCCATCCTGGTGTTGTCCCAAGCTACCTGAAAGATAAATAAGGGTGAGTATAAAGATACTCAGTAAGAATCCCCAACCGGGGTACAATACGATACATCTGTCATCTAGCACCTCAACAAGTAAGCAAACAGCTATCAACACAGATCATAGCTCAACGAGCTCAATAAAACAAGATCTGGAGCCATCGGAAGTCTCTTACTTCCGGCCTAACTGAGATTGGATACACTGACCAATCCGGGACATCACCGAGGTATCTGTCACTCGGGGGGAATACACTGATCCCTAAAATGTCCTCAAGGGCCTCCTTGCCCTTGCACTAAACTGGACTTACGGGAGAGTACCCGAAGTCAGGCTCTAACAGAAGGAATGGTGTACTCACGACATTAGCCCGAGGGAGTTCTCCAAATCGGCAACTAACGCGTGTGCGCGCACACCGCATGCTCCTCTGCAACCGGCGTAAATGCGGGGGCCTAAGGGCAAACTACGCGGGCCAGGTGCACATGCCTATGACTCGGAAGCGGTGTCACTGATCACAGTAGCGCGAGGCCCTCGGCACTCATCTGTGCAGCATGATCCACCGACCTGAAGCTAAGAACAGGCCAGGGTAGGCTTACACCGATGGCAGGGTTCCGCTCTAGCAGGCTACAAACTAGGCTCCGGCCGAAGTGGGTAGCTAAGTCCACAACCAGCGGGTCGGGGGGGGGGTAGCAAGATACGTTATGCTTCGCACACTTTACTCCCGACCTGAGCTACTGGGACAAAGTACGTTATGTCCGCTCAGCCTCTGGATGATGACAAACCCTACAACTCTATCTAAGAGTACATAGCAAAATCAATGATTCCTGGCTAGCAAGCAATGACCGACATAAATCACATTACCTAGCATGATACTACAACTTAGCGGGAATCATAAGCATGCTTTGCGAGAACAAACCTAGCATGGCACTAACATGTAAAATCAGGCAAACATGCTAGCAAGAATTCAATCAACTGCTCTATCTCTAACATGCTCAAAACAATCAGCAAACAAGCAAGGCATATCGAGATATATCGTAGGGTCCACACAACCACGGTAAGAAATCCTTACCTGGAACAAGCAGAAAAACAATAATTATAATAAATCTACGAGCGAATCTTCGAACCTCTAATCGATCCCGAACAGCCTGAACATCAAACAAAGCACCCAAATCAAATACATAAACAGCCCAATAAATCCAAAACCAGCAGCCAATAAATCTGGGCCCAACGAAGAAAAGACTCGGGAAATACCATCCGAGAAGCCACAAGGCTCGGGCCAACCAGCACACAACAGGGCAGGCTGGGCGCATGGGCTAGGCTGGCTGGGCGTAGGGCAGGCGCTGGGGCGCGGAGCTGCGCGCGGGCAAGCTGGGAAGAGGCGAGGGCGCGCGGCGCGGCTCGGCAAAGAGGACGGCGCGCGAGCGCGAGCTCGGCAAGCACAGGGGACGGCGCGCACGAGCACGAGCGACACGAGGCGCTAAAAGGACGCATGCGCGGGGAGACGCGACGCGATGGCTCAGGGCGCTCGGGCTGGCACGACACGTCGAGCTACAGGGCGCACGGACCAGGGCGAGGGCGACGCGGGGCTGGGGGACACTGTGCGACGCGACTCGGGCGACATGGACGACACTGTGCGGCGCGATCGGGCAGGGCAGGGGATCGGCACGGGCGAGGGCACTGTGCGTGGTCGGCCTGGGCTGGGCGAGCCGGGCTCGCGTGGGAGAGTCGGGCGCCGGGGGGCGAGCCAGGCGCTGGGTCGGGTGGGGGCTAGGGTCGGGCTGGAGGAGAGAGAAAGGGGAAAAATGAAAAAATGGGGATTTTGGGGATTTTTGGGAAAAAAAGGAAATAAAAGGAAAAATGGGATTTTAAATCTTATTTTATCCTTATCCAAATTTTATCCAAACTTATCCATTTTCCAATTTTCCAAAAATCCTTAAAATCCTTAAATCCCATTTCCCGGCTTCCTCCTTCGAGACCCAATTGAAGTAACCTTTCCCAAACAATAAATCTCACTAAAATCAGCCTCCCAAATCAACACTGAAGGCCCGGGCTCGAATCCCAAAGGAAACACCCAAACAACCATCACTTTGCCCAAAACCCAAATCACAACCGGAATCCCAACGAAAAGCCCAAACATCTCGGGACTCGCAGCCACCAACAAACAAGCCTCAACAAAGCGGGGAGCTGCCTCAAGCCCCGAAAATCCACAAATCCTGCCGGGAGCAAAAGACCAAAATGCCCCTAAGGGTCCAAACAGCTCTAACGGCCCAACCGAACCACTGAATCTGAACCGGAAGCTCCTCGAGAACCGGGATAGAAAACTGGGGCCGTTACAATACTCCCTCCTTACAAGACTTTCGTCCTCGAAAGTCCTAAGACGAAACGGCTCTAGGAATACTCCACTGATTCCTAGCCAACTGAACTTCTCGGCTAATACATCACTAGCCCTCTACGAAAACCAAACCCTCTTGGGTTCTCAAAGGCTCAATGCCACAAAGCTAACTAGTCTGCCAAAGACTAGCTCAACAAAGACTGGGCAAAGCTAACCAAAAGGCCACTGCTCCGATCCACTCAAGGATCTAAAAAAGGCCTACAAACCAGGGGCTCAATCTAAACCCTGCTAATCCAACACGGAACACCTCTCTACGGTGTTACTCTCAGCAATCTCACAGACTGGGCACAAGCTCCAAAACTCAATGCCACGCACTGGCGTAACTTTTCTGAATGCCCACACAGTGTTAACAAACAAATTTCAACACTACACCAAGTCGCCAAAAGCTGAACCTCTCAGGTTCCAGGAACCAAACGGCCTACTCTTGCCTCACAAGAGTCCAGCGAACCACAAAGCTTGCCTAAAGCCTTAACGAAAAGCAAACAAATCACCAACTGGCGATTGATCCTAAAAGGCAAACTTTTCCAACAAGCACAAGCTGAAACTTCAGCTACGGCCAACCCTAAATGGCCAAAACCAGGCACAGGCTCCACTCGGCCTAGCCAACAGTTGGAGCCTCTCAACGGCCGAACACAAACGTTTCCATGAAAATCTACTAGCACCTGGCCAAAGAGAACATTGCCAAGCAAGGAAACAACCAACGTTTCCTCTCATGGACATCTCGGCAGCAAGGACCAAACCCTCACAGGGCTACCAGCAACTCAACAGCTTGAGGAGAACAGCTCAAAGGCTAACCAACCAATGCCACGGCACCTCTGTGCCAACTCAGTCCACTGAGGCCCAGCTAACGCCAACTGCGAAAGCACACAACTAGAAGCAAAGCCCGAGAAAGACTTGCTCAGCAGAACTCAACTCAAGCTCATCGCGAGCAAAGCTCGCCTCCAAGCTACCACTCAACTCTTAAGATCCAACTAGCTACTCAAAGGACTTCCTCCTTTTAGCCAAGACCTAACTCATCTTGCGACTAGAACCTCCACACTCGGAACATCGCAAGAAAAACGAACTGACGAGGCTATCTCCAAAGATAACACTCGAGGCTGGCATCCATGGTGCAACTCAACCACCATAGAAACTAGGGGCTCTTCAAACCCCAAAGAACCAACAACTTTCCAGCAAAAGCTCAACTCTTAAACCGGCTGGCCACCGCTCTTGCGGGGACAAACAACTACGCTTGCTAACAACACCATGCAGGGACCCTCTCGCTTGGCTAACCACTGCGCTACTCTGATCAACTACACAACTCAGGAGCTACGCTGACTCCTCAACGGGAACGATTTCCCAGCAAGCGAACTCTGAAGGGCAGCGAACATCACACATGCTCGCTGACCAGCTCAAACCCAAGGGCAAACAACAACCAACTCTCTTGGAAGCAACACCCAAGGGAAACCCAACTGATTGGACCACCAACCAGAACAAGCAGAACTTACTCAACTGTCGAGGGAGGGGTCAACTCCCAAAACAACCTGACTAGGAACAGATCCTCAGGGCAACGCCCTCTGGCTCGAACCGAGCTAGCTCTTGAAACATCAAGAGAACCAAATCTTGGTCAACACCAAGCACCAACTAGCCTCCAAACCGGAACCAATTCGGGCTCTACTCCAAACAAGCACTAGCTTGCTAGACTGCCAAATCTGCAAGCAACTCACCCAAGGAACACTGCTTGGGTCTAACTGAGCTCTGGAGAAGCTCTCCACAACTAGGGATCCTCCGATCACCCTCCGACACACACGGTCGTCAAACAATCTAACAGACAACCGGCCACACGGACATAAACCTCTCCAGCATCTCAACTAAGCTGGCTAACTCCAACTCTGAAAACCAAGAGGACCGGATACGCTACAGAATGCGTCATCCTCCTACTCAAGCATCAGCCACAATAAACCTTCTGCCCAAGGCAAGGATCCGAACAGCTCTCACTTAGCCATAACGATCAGAAACAACGCGGCTGCTACCACCGCTCTTGTTCAGATCCAACTGAACTCTGATCAGGCTAAGGACCAACAAGCAAAACTTGCTTAACCAACAACCCAGCAACGAGCACGGCATCCTTACAACCAAAGCTAGGGCACTTGCCAAGAACCAAAGCCTTGACAACTCCAAGACTGAGCACTGGCTCCTCAACACGAACCCTTCGTGGTTCTCCAAACTTAAACCACGGAACGAGCTACACAAAAGTACACCGGGGTGTACAGCTCCAACCAGATCCAATGCCAACAAGGGCTCTCACACAGGGCAACTTTTGCCTCCAACAGAGCCACTACTAACCAGGGAGCAACAAGAGTCCAAACCCACTCGGGGTCGACTCACCACGGGAAGCCACATTGGCCAACTCACTCTACAAGAGCATGTCCAACCAAGCTGACATACCTCAAGCCAATGTGCTCACTAAACACGCTCTGAATAGCCATCCAACTCATGGCTCTAACACTGGATCAGCCACGCATCCTCGATGCCAACACTACCCATACTAGGGTAACTCAAAGGGGTAGCCGAATCATGCTACCAACAAACTGGCTCACAAGCTCACAACACAGGCGCGAGAACTCAAACGCGCTAGCTCTAAACAGCCTACAACATCCTTTGCACCCAACTCTCGGTGACCCTGGAAAGCTCCTACTTTCCCTCGAAAACCTCATACTTGTAGTCCTCTGACTACCACCGAGCTAGATCCCTTATGCAACCAAACAGGTGCAACCTCAGGAAATGGGTACAATACTAGCGGGGATGCTATACTCTGGGCGGCTACGGAACCACCTGCACCAAAGTGCCAACTGGCCTCAATCTAGGCCTCCTCTCAAAGCTTGGTGCCAACAGGCACAACATCCTTTACAACACAAATCAGCCTTAAACGAGCTTTATGCCCCTCTGAGGAAAGGTCACACTCCAAGTGACGAGGCAATGGCACTCTACACAAGAGTCCAAAAACTCGAGCAGCCTAATCTCTGGCATCTCGCCTAACAGACATGCCAAGGCCTGCTCCTTCATCCCACTCGATGCTCAACAAAAGCTCAGGCTAACTCCTGCATCCCACTCGATGCTCAACAAAACTTAGGCCAACTCTTGCATCTCACTCGATGCTCAACAGAAACTTAGGCCAACTCCTCGGGTGGCAACAACTAGTTCCACACTGGGAACATCCAAATAAAAAGAGTGCTCCACTCTACTAGCCCGCTGAAATCCACAAACGGATAAAACCCTGGCAAGCAAACTCCAAACTACACCCTGGCTACGAGGGCACTGAAAGAACTGGCTGCACCACGACAGCAGGCTTGCAAGGGGGGCAAAGATGTCTCTACATCTGCCTCAAGCCACTAACACGGCAACTTGCCAATCGATCGGGCGACTTGTGGAGACTCAGCTAGTCCACCTCTCTCAAGGGACTACCACCATCACTGTTGTACCAAACAGCACAGGAACGGCACATCTCGGCCTATGAACAGCAGGGCATCCCAACACACGGATGCTAAACTCAAACCTGGCCAACTGCTTTACTACTAGCAGCTGGACTTTCTCAAACAACGAGCTCTACAAGCATCCACTTGCCAAACTGGGCGGCTCCATCAACGCCAACAAACTCGATGGCAAAAACCTGCTGATCATGCCCTCCTGGGAACCTCTAGGGCTACAAGAGCTACTGGGGGAAATGCTGAAACAAACTCTGTCAGCTGGGCTATCTGTGCCCAGGACTCCTCACTATGCGCTACAAACTGCGCCTGGGTCTCCGCTCTCTGATAGCTAAAGACCTCCCATCAAACCTCTCATGGCTGGAGCACACTCTGCTCAAGGAGTCTCACTCTGAGGCGTGCTAGCCTCTACCCCCTCCTCTAGGCAACTCAACTGCCAGGGCCAACTCTGGCCAACGGGCTAAACAACCCTGGGACGCGGCCTCAGCATCAATACAATCGGTCCAACTCCTCGGTCGGACATGCCAAACGTCCTGCTCCTCAAAGTGCGATCAACACACTGGCGATCTGCACGAGCACCTCCACCCTCTCACTAGGGGAGAACCAACAACTGGGCCACAAATGGCCTACGGAAGTCTAAGCTCTGCCTCCCTCTGGGTGCGATCGACACACTGGCGATCTGCACAAAGCACCTCCACCCTCTCATTAGGGGAAAAGCAACAACTGGGCCACAAATGGCCTACGGGAGTCTAAGCTCTGCCTCCCTCTGGGTGCGATCGACACACTGGCGATCTGCACAAAGCATAAATGCTGGCCCACACTGGGGCTCTCACTGCTCAACAAACTTCTCGCACTGGGAAAGTTGGCATGATGGCTCTCTAAGCCCAAACCAACAACGAGTCAGAACCTGCTCGTCTCCACTCCACAACTCTACACAAGGCAAAAAAGCTAGATGAAAAGTATTGTAAATTCTTAACCCTTAGCTTAATTGATCTCAGACAAACCTGGCGGCCGTGGAGTGCTGATGATCATGGGAGCAACAACCTACAAAGCAGGTTAGTCTACAGAATCTATGACTCTGTGCTCGATACCAATCGCGTGATTGAACCCGACCCAAAACATGGTCCTAAACCGGGGTTCTCACTCAGCATGCAAGTTAAATATGATAACAAGCGATTTAGTGCTCATATTTAAAAACCTTTCAAAACATATGAGAAGGGGGAACCCTTAAACATAAACAACATTTTACATTTAAAACAAACCAACAGTAGTAAAACATCCTGGCCAGTGTTTATAAAATCATACAATACATTTTAAACAACTTTTTAAACAATGTTCCCCTAGGACTCCTGTCCATCTACATGCTGAATAAACAATGCAACAATAAATGACAGAGTGCTGGCGGCTCCCCATGATCAATCAGCTCCCTCCGCTAGCCATCCTGGTGTTGTCCCAAGCTACCTGAAAGATAAATAAGGGTGAGTATAAAGATACTCAGTAAGAATCCCCAACCGGGGTACAATACGATACATCTGTCATCTAGCACCTCAACAAGCAAGCAAACAGCTATCAACACAGATCATAGCTCAACGAGCTCAATAAAACAAGATCTGGAACCATCGGAAGTCTCTTACTTCCGGCCTAACTGAGATTGGATACACTGACCAATCCGGGACATCACCGAGGTATCTGTCACTCGGGGGGAATACACTGATCCCTAAAATGTCCTCAAGGGCCTCCTTGCCCTTGCACTAAACTGGACTTACGGGAGAGTACCCGAAGTCAGGCTCTAACGGAAGGAATGGTGTACTCACGACATTAGCCCGGGAGCTCTCGAGAACCGGCAACAACTAACGCGTGTCGCGTGCGCGCCACCGCATGCTCCTCTGCAACCGGCGTAAATGCGGGGCCTAAGGGCAAACTACGCGGGCAGTGCACATGCCTATGACTCGGAAGCGGTGTCACGATCACGATGGCGAGGCCCTCGGCGCTCATCTCATGCGGCATGATCCACCGACACAAGCTAAGAACCGACCGAGGCGAGGCTTACACCGATGGCAGGGTTCCGCTCTAGCAGGCTACAAACTAGGCTCCGGCCGAAGTGGGTAGCTAAGTCCACAACCGGCGGGTTGGGGGGGCGGGTAGCAAGATACGTTATGCTTCGCACACTTTACTCCCGACCTGAGCTACTGGGACAAAGTACGTTATGTCCGCTCAGCCTCTGGATGATGACAAACCCTACAACTCTATCTAAGAGTACAGAGCAAAATCAATGATTCCTGGCTAGCAAGCAATGACCGACATAAATCACATTACCTAGCATGATACTACAACTTAAGTAGGAATCATAAGCATGCTGGCAGAACAAACCTAGCATGGCACTAACATGTAAAATCAGGCAAACATGCTAGCAAGAATTCAATCAACTACTCTATCTCTAACATGCTCATAACAATCAGCAAACAAGCAAGGCATATCGAGATATATCGTAGGGTCCACGCAACCACGGTAAGAAATCCTTACCTGGAACAAGCAGAAAAACAATAATTATAATAAATCTACGAGCGAATCCTCGAGCCTCTAATCGATCTCGAACAGCCTGAACATCAAACAAAGCACCCAAATCAAATACATAAACAACCCAATAAATCCAAAACCAGCAGCCAATAAATCCGGGCCCAACGAAGAAAAGACTCGGGAAATACCATCCGAGAAGCCACAAGGCTCGGGCCAACCAAAGACACAACAGGCGGTGGCGGGCGCAGGTCGGCGCTGGGCGCGTTGCTGCGCGCGGGCGAGCTGGGACGAGGCGAGGGTGCGCGGCGTGAGGCGCGGCTCGGCACAGGGGACGGCACGCGGGTGCGAGCTCGGCAAGCATAGGGGACGGCGCGCACGGGCGAGAGCGGCACGAGGCGCTACATTGACGCGCGCGCGGGGCGACGCGACGCGATGGCTCAGGGCACTCGGGCTGGCACGGCACGTCGAGCTACAGGGCGCACGGACCAGGGCGAGGGCGACGCGGGGCTGGGCGACACTGTGCGACGCGACTCGGGCGGCCTGGGCGACACTGTGCGGCGCGATCGGGCAGGGTAGGGGCTCGGCGCAGGCGAGGGCACTGTGCGCGGTCGGCCTGGGCTGGGCAAGCTGGGGCTCGGGCGTGGGTGAGCTGGGCGGCCAGGGAGGCGAGCTGGGGCACTGGGGTCGGGCTGGGGGGCTAGGGTCGGGCTGGAGGAGAGAGAAAGGGGAAAAATGAAAAAATGGGGATTTTTGGGATTTTTGGGAAAAAAAGGAAATAAAAGGAAAAAAGGGATTTTAAATCTTATTTTATCCTTATCCAAATTTTATCCAAACTTATCCATTTTCCAATTTTCCAAAAATCCTTAAAATCCTTAAATCCCATTTCCCGGCTTCCTCCTTCGAGACCCAACTGAAGCAACCTTTCCCAAACAATAAATCTCACTAAAATCAGCCTCCCAAATCAACACTGAAGGCCCGGGCTCGAATCCCAAAGGAAACACCCAAACAACCATCACTTTGCCCAAAACCCAAATCACAACCGGAATCCCAACGAAAAGCCCAAACATCTCGGGACTCGCAGCCACCAACAAACAAGCCTCAACAAAGGCAGGAGCTGCCTCGAAGCCCTGAAAATCCACAAATCCTGCCCGGGGAGCAAAAAGACCAAAATGCCCCTAAGGGTCCAAACAGCTCTAACGGCCCAACCGAACCACTGAATCTGAACCGGAAGCTCCTCGAGAACCGGGATAGAAAACTGGGCCGTTACAGGAACCGAGATGAAAACCTGGGCCATTACATCCTGCCTTAATGAAGATTTTCCAGCTCGCCTTGACTTGCTTATAATCAAGTAATTCATTTCTATGAATAGCAAGAAGGAAGCCAAGGTCTAGTGAGCTAGTTAGTTAGCCAAACACCAATCTTTAGGAGAAGCAACTAGTGGTGTTCTTGGGTGCCGATGACAAGGGGACTGCACACTTTACAATTGTACCAATTCAACCTTTTTATTGTTTTTCTTAAGAGTAGTCATAACTGTAAACATTTTGTACTAGTAATAAAATTGGCCGATTTTGACTTTCTACTTGTGTTTATTGTTATGATGCGTTATAGGAGTTTTTTATGAGAATTCAATTGTAGAAGCATGTTAGGAGTGTAAGTTATTATGTTTTACACTAGTACGTTTTCATTTAATATACATGCCTGATTAGCAATCCATTCATGCAGCCTGCAACAAGTTTGGAATAAGGAACTGTAGAATGATCTAGTATGCTACGTTAGGTTATGTAAAAAGCTTTTCACTATTCAAAGTGTTGGGAATAACCTTACTAATGCTTGTGTGGCCCTGAGTTAGTATGGAGATCGCAGCAGAAGTTGGGTTTGCCATAAATCATTACGTGCGGAAGCCCTTATTATAATAGGGAAGCATGAAACTTAATAGCTAGTCCTGCACCCTTAATATCTTTTATAGCTGTCTTTTTGTCAATACTCATTGCATTCAAATTTAATTATCAACATTCATCTTTATTCATTGTAGCATTAAGATTTAAAACACACAAACAACTTCAAACCCATTCTTTACTCTTTTCACATTACTATCACATTAATGATATTAGTTCTAGACATCAATCCATGTGGAGAATGATAAAATATAAATACTTATCACATTCTGTATTTTGATCGCTTATACGTGCATGTAAGCGATTCAAGAAGGCATGAAAAACTTGAGCCTAATTCGTTGGTGTGTTATGTCAAGAAGATAACCTCAAGATTATGAGTTGGTATATGTTACATTTTGATTGCATCTTCTCAAACCTTAAACTAGGTAAGTAGTAATGGGTTAGTTTCGTAAGTTCATTGACGTTATTAGTTGCTTCTGGATATAATAATGAGGCCCCTAAGACCATTTTTCTTTACAAAAGTGTGATGGTGTTTTAGTTGTAAATCACGAGTTGAAGATGTATTGTGTGTAATGATTCATGAAGTATTGAGTTGATTGTATATATTGTATTACTTGGAACGACAGTGGGTTGTTGCTCGTTCTCATAAGTGTGATGGATTACAATTTTTGGAAGGTTATAGACAAGACTTGAAGGGATTCATGTAGGAATTTAGGGTTTAGTTCATTCTTATGATAATTTGCATATACAAGTGTGTAAGACTTACTAGCGAATTTTGATAGATTTTAGATCTACTAGGTTGTGATATATCTCAAAGATGTTGTGATAACTTAAAGAGTCTTGAAATATTCCATATGGTTGTGGTGACTTATGTATTATTACAGGTTCGTTGTCCGAGTTTGTCCTTGTGTAGTAGTGTGCAGGTTAAAATGTGCATAGTATAGAAGTTGAGGAATGGTGATTATGGGTTAAGAGTATGATCTATGTTCGTTAAATGATGGTTAGAGTGTGAAATCCATCTGTTAGTTATGTCAATATTCTTTCGAGACGTTTGATTACTAGGATGAGATGCTCATGAAGAGTAGGTAAGAGCAGTGTTGCAGCTTTAGTTCAAGGTTTATACTTTGATATGAGCTTCAATTGTTAGTTCAAGATATGTTAGGAAGCGCATATATACTTATGTGGCACTGGAAGGATGTTTCCTTACCGATACCAAAGTTATTTTCTAGAGTTAGCATGCGAGTTTATGAGATGGCTCTCCATTGCTGCAGTGCGAAGTTATTTTCCTAAAGTTGAGTTGTCCCTCAGGGTTGTAGTGAAGTAGGCTTGTTGCTACATTGTTGATATCATTCATGTACATGTTTTAGTGTGAACAGTAGTTTTTTATTGCTCTTGTAAGGGTTAGAGTTCATAACGTCTTACATTAGTGGATAGACTATATGTGTTGTTAGCAGAGCAGTAGACACTAGATCAATTTGGTGAGGCGATGTGCTCTCCTTTAAGGTTGAGGTTTTCTATTTTCCCTAGATGTAGGCATCTAAGTAGAGAAAGTAGTAAGAAAGCGGTGGTTAGATTTGGTCTGAGGCTACTTACTGAATATTTTTATACTCAATTTTTCTATGTAGTGGTTCTTTTGTAGATTGTAGGGTCGAGGTTTCAAGACTTGATTGTGTTCATTAGAGCTTTGCAAGGCAACTTCGAGATTGAAGTCTTAATTCTGGAATCCAATTGGACTTGTATCTTAGATTTTGGGTATGATGCTATAGTTTTATTTGCACGATGTTACAGAAAATATTTATATGAGTAAATTAAATAAATACATAAAGCTAAAAGTCAACATTAAAGGTTAAAAATGTTGAATTTAAAATATGTGTGAAACTAAATTTCAAACAATAAAAATGTAAATTTTATAATTATTTTTTGAATTCTAATTGTAATTTATCATTAGCATAAACTATTCTGGTTCATTTTGGGTTATTTTTTCATTTAATAATATATATATATATTTATATATATTCTTTTTAATTTAATCACCGTTGTTTTTAGATCAATTATATAACAATGGAGTAGAAAGTTTTAATTTAATATTACATAATTCGAACAAATGATACTTTTGTCGTAAATCTAAGTCTATAGTACATCCTTGTTTCAAAAAAAAAATCTATAGTACATCATATTCATCTTTGGAGGGCACTACAAAGTCTCTCAACTTTTTTTATGTATTCAATAGAAAAGGTGTTTTCATCTGTATTTATAATCTCAAAGGGAATTTAAAAAGAAATCGACCATTAAATATAGATAATTAAAAAAAAAAATTTGTTTCCTCGACCATTAGTTAAAGTTTATAAACTAATTACATAAAATTAAGAATTTAAAAACATATTTAATAAGTTTGGAGAATTTTTCTTTAACTCATGTTCGGTGACTTAAAGGACAAAAATCTGCTCTTTATTATATATATATAATAAAGATTTTTTTTTTGAGAATATATAGCATAGAGATTTGAATTTATAATTTCTTAATTTTTTTTGAAACATCGTAATCTTTTAATTACTATTTCATACATCATAATTATAAATTGAAATCGAAGGTTATGATGAATTGAAATGATAATTTATATCTTTTTATCTTCTGTTTGAATTGACTCCATATCTTAAGACTTATACAAAGTCTATAAAAGTGACCGATTCTATAAAAAAAATGAAAAGACCAGAATGGATATTAATTTATTTATTAGTTGGCTTTATTTAGATAAAGTGATTTGGCTCCTAAAAAAATATGTGACTTGTCTCCCTACGTATAGTTAATCTTCTAAAATAGAAGAAAAAAAAATCTTATAAAATAATGTCCTTATGATTTTTTTTAATTTTATATGTTTTTCACTAAAAGTTCAAAATTATTAGGAGTCAACCCATTGTTGTAGATGACAAAATATTTGCAAAACTTTTCGATTCGTTTCTTTTTTTATTGATTTGTAACTTGTGGGTTCCACTTTAATTTTAAAAGTTTAGCAGTACACAAATATTATATCATCATCATTGTTGTTAAAATGTGGCTTAGAATTTAATTAGGATTTTCATTTAATTAAAAATCATTAAAATACATTAAAAATTAATTATAAAATACATAGTTATTAAAGAATTCAATTAATGATTCTTGGGTCATTAAAATTAACTAGGATTTAATTAGTCTTCTCAAAAAAAAAAACTAGATTTAATTAAGTGTGGTCAATCTCATTTAATTCATGTGTACTCATTTTAATAAGTTATAAATATGTGGCATGCATCTCACTCAACCTTTAAGCATTTCTTGAGTTTTTAGGGATTGGGTCATTTTAAGAGAGATTATTGAATTTATTAAGTGTGAGTCATTTAGTGAAGTTGGGAGGCAAATTTAAGTGAAGTTTCATTTGTGAAAAAGAAAATAGTCTTTTGAATAAAGAAGACAGAGGAAAAAGAAAGGAAAAGAGAGAGAGAGGAAGGTGGGAAGAGAGTCTTCTTCTCCCACAAGCAAAATGTAACGACCCGAATATTTCCAATTAGATAATTAAGGGTAATTACCATGCATGGGGAATTTTCTCAACTCGGTTACAACTAATAAGACCGAGTTTTAGGTAAAAATAACTAATTTTATTGAAATATAAGAGAACAAATTGACGAAATACTTCCTAAAACATTTACAAAAAAAATCAGTAACATGAATGCGGAAAACATGGAATTTTACATGACTCTATATAACTAATGCGGAATAAAAGAATCCCAACCATGACCATGATCTTCTCAACTCATCTCAGTCAACGACCATGACATGCTTCGAATTCCTTAAAAATTGTTAAATATGAATGATGAGTTTTGAGAAACCCAGTAAGGAACCCCCCTAGGAACCCCCCTTACAGGGTATTATACGTGATCAACCATTACCTAATATAATCATCAGAAATATCATAGCAGTTCAAACAAACATTCAAACTCCAAGTCATAAAGTAAATAGTAGTATAAAAGTAAGTTATCACAACAAGCTATTAATATAATACACATAAATAATGACAAATAAAGTGTTACAAATACTAACAATCAACCAACAATAAATATAAATATAAAGGATGACCTTAACAAGCATCTAGCCCTAACTAAATGGGATATAGGCCCTCCCATAGGAGCTCGCTAGCTCGTAGTATGGATATGAGATATAAACCCTCTCATTAAGGCCCACTAGCTCGTAGTATGAAAAAAAATAAGGGGGATCAGCAAACCCACCCAACATCTATAAGGATCAGCAAACCCAAGTAGGTGGTATCGCATGGACCAATAGGTCAGAATAAATAGCAAAGACCAGTAAGTCTTTATAATTAATAGCATGAACCAGCAAGTCCGAACAAATAGCATGGACACTAAGTCCGATAAAAAAAATAGTAGCGTGTCATAATTGACTCAAACCTTTCAAGTTCACATCCTTAAAATCCATCACTTAAGTTTTTGTAACAATAATTCTCATAATTTTTCTTATGATTTCTTATCTTTCAACTTGAACAATTAAATCCTCAAATATCAATTTCAATGCACATTCTTAATGATCATTACTCAATATTTAGATATAAACTCAAATCCTATCCAAACCTCTTTGATAAACTTAACTAATTCCAACCAATAACCATGCATTAATATTTATAATAACCAACACTCAAATATTAACCTTTATGCCTCAATCTTATCTCACGCTTCATAATCCCAAACTCATACTTCAACCGTTTAATTTTGTTCAATTCTTACAACTCCATAATCTAAATCTCTAATTATATCTCCAACTTCCTACTATTCAAGTTAAAGTAAAATAAATAAATCAACAACCACATACGACAATTGAAAAATTATGTTACACATCAATTTAGCAATCATGTATGATAATCGAATAAAAATACGAAGCAAAGATTAATCACGATTTTTGCCACAAACCACATATAAGTGAGTTAGTTTTCCTTACCTCGATCAATAACTTGGCCGATTAAACACCACATATAAATATTGTTACCAAACACTGCTTGAATCAAGGTCACGGTCTTGTTCTTGAAGAATAAACTTGGGGGTCTCTAATAGCAAACAGCCTCGACAGGAATGGAAGTTCTCGTGCGAAGAAGATAAAGTAAGGGCAGAAAGAGGTTTCAATTCTTGACTAATAAATTTTAGAGTTTAGTTGTACTGTGGGTATTTAGAAATTTCATGAGAATATTAATATAAGTGCACATATTTATACTATGGACACCCACGAATTTTTGTTTAAAAATATAAACATCCTAATAGATTTAGGAAAAGATACAATATCACATCATTTGAACAAGGATAAAATCTTTATTATTATTATTATTATTTATGGAAACTAATTAATAAATTTTATCTTTAAATAAAACTCATAAAATCTTAATATAGGTTTTAAATGTTGAAGATTCCATAAAATATGGGATATTTAAATTTGATTTAAAACTATACGACTAATTAAAACAAAAATCTTTGTTTAAAATTTTTCTAAAACTAACAATTAAATACATTAAAATCTATTTATAGAACTTAAAATTTTGGATCACTACACAAAAAATAGTGATGGGTTTCACTTCTTCTTCATCCCATTGCAAGCTACAAGGGGTAGTCTTCAAGCGTCGTCACCACCACAAGTTTCCGGCTAACCAGCGACGTCATAGCTCAAAGTTTTCCAGCAAGGATCGTGAAGGGTAGTGGGTTTTGAGTTCTTGCAGGTCTTTCATCAAGAAAGCTTGAAGAAGGAGGTGTTTTCTTGGAGCAATTTGAAGATTTCACTTTGCAAGGCAAGTGTTGAGAATTTTCAAAATGATGAGGAAGTCCAAAACCCACCGTAGGAGACATTTTTCTTGGCTTCGCTCGTGCGAAATTGAGAGATCGAATCGAACCATTAACGAGCAGTAGTAGCGAGAACAAAGGTATGATCGAAAACCTCTTCTTCTTTCTTCTTTCTTTCTCTCTTCTCTTTTTTCGGTGAAGAACAAGGAGAAACACTCAAGAACGTGCGGGAAAGTAAAGAGATAGAGAAGGGATTGAGAGAGTTGACACAAGATGTAAGTGGTTCACCCAAAATCGGGTTAATCCACTTTAATGAGCAAGATTGAAATAGTATTTACTATGTAGTTTCTCAAGAACACAAATGGGTTTCTTGGAGCTCTCAAACTACAATATTAAATCTAGAATTTTCTCTAAAGATCTGAAAAACTGCATGCTAAACCGTTCTACCTACTGATCCTTATATAGAGAAGTTGTTGCAACAAACCTGCAACTAACTTTCTGTTACAGATCCTAGTATAGTATAGAAACTACGGTATAGTTAAAAATTATTTTGCTTGATTCAACTCCCTAAACTAAATGAAGACAGTATGTATAGAACATCCTGTTACAACTGATCTTGATTTACAAATCTCCACCTTTGAATAATCAAAACCAGTCTCTTGCCCTTCTGAAAAAAAACTTACCCATTTTCTAGCAGCCCAAAACCTACAAGCTCCAAGAAGTGTTCAAACTTCTGTCTTGGTAAGGGTTTGGTCAGCATGTCTGAGGCATTCTATGATGTGTGAACTTTGCCGACTTCAATCAAACCTTTTTGTATCTGATCTCTAATGAAGTGGTATTTGATATCTACATGCTTTGTCCCGTTGTGGAATTGCTGGTTCTTTGACAAGTATATTGCACTTTGGTTGTCACAATATATCTTCACTGAAGCTTGATGGTACCCTAGGCCTTGGAGAAGACCCCTTAGCCATAATCCTTATTTGATTGCTTCAGTGAGAGCTATGAATTCAGCTTCTGTTGTGGATAAAGCCACGACTGTCTGAAGATTAGCTTTTCAGCTTAGCACATTTTCACCAAGTAAAAAGACATATCCTGATAAAGACCTTCTTCCATCAAGGTCTCATGCATAATCAGAATCTACAAAACCATACAGATTAGTAGAGTATGTATTTCTGTATTTATATACCAGTTTAGAATGTACAGTACTTTTCAGGTACCGTATAATCCATTTTGTGGCTTCCCAATGTCCTTTTCTAGGATTAGACATGTACCTACTTACCAGGCTTGATGCATAAGATAAATCTGGTCTAGTAGAGATCATTAGATACATAAGGCTGCCAACAGCTTGCGAGTAAGGAGTTTTAGACATATACCGTATATGCTCATATTCATTCTCCTTTGGTGAATTCTCTTTAGAGAGTTTGAAGTGTTGTGCTATTGGAGTAGTAACAGCCTTAGCATTCTTTAAATTGAGTTTGCTCAGAATCTTCTTGCAATAAGTAGTTTGACTTATGCTAAGAGTTCCTTTGGACCTATCTCTTTGAACCTCAATAGCCAAGATTCTTTTACATTCTCCAAGATTTTTCATATCAAATTCTTTGCTAAGTAAATTCTTGACATGTTTAAGATCCCATTTTGACTTGCTAGCAATTAGCATATCATCCACATATAGCAACAAAAACATGACAGTACCGTATGTAATAGAATTTATGTAAACACAATCATCATAGGAACTTTTAGAAAATCCTATTTTTGAAATGTATTTATCAAACATTTGATACCAGCATCTAGGTGATTGTTTTAAGCCATATATAGATTTATTTTGGAGACAATATAGGTCTTTTGTACCTTTTACCTCATACCTTTTAGGTTGTGGGACCAATTTCAAAGTATCATAAATGTTTAGAGAATCCATTTCTACATTCATAGGTTTTATCCATTTAGGTTTCAGAGAATTACTAATGGTTTCTTCAAAAGAAATTGGTTCATTTTCACCAAGAGAACTAGCTACATTTAGTGCTAGATTACAGACAATATTATCGGTACAATTAGTTTTATCAATACAGTCTATATTATCAGTGCATTCAATATTATCAGTACATACAGTATTATCAATGCAGTCAATACAGTAAGTATTATCGATACATTCAGTATTATCACTACTGTCTGGATTAATACAGTCAACCTCTACATCCTCAGAAGTAGAGTTTCCTTCTACCTCTTCTTCTTCACTAGACTCGCTACTTTCTATAGAATCTTCATTACTAACTTGAGTATTTGAAGTTCCCTTAGGTAGCTCCACCTCAAACTGAGTGTTATTAGGCACTAGATCAATATTATAAGGTACTGTATTAGAGCTAGAAGGTATTTCTTTATGCATAAACATTTCATGTTCTCTAAAGACAACTTCTCTACTGTTCACACACTTCTTCTCTATAGGGTGCCAAAGTCTATAACCTTTTACCCCTTCGATGAAACCTACAAACATACATTTAGTAGCTCTAGGTTTTAACTTTCCTATACTTTGATGAACATACCCAACACACCCAAAAACCTTTAGATTTTCTAAGTTAGGTGGATGTTTGGTCCATTTTTCTTTAGGAGTTAGGAAATTAAGAGAAGTGTGAGGGTATTTATTAAGAGTATATACTGTATAAGATACTGCCTCAGCCCAAAACCTTTCAGGAACCATAGAATCAGATAAATGACATCTAACCCTATCCATTATAGTCCTATTAAGTCTTCAGCTATTCCATTTTGTTGAGGTGTATATCTAACAGATCTATGCCTTTTTATCCCATTAAGTTTACAAAATTAGTTTAATTCTTCTCCACAATACTCTAAGCCACTGTCTGTCCTAAGCAACTTAACTTTCTTAGAAGTTTTAGTTTCAACTAAGGCTTTCCATTCCTTAAACTTTAGTTTTCAGAAAATAGACCCAACTTCTTCTAGAATAATCATCTATGAAAGAAATGAAATACCTGGCTCCACCTATGGATGGTATTTATGTTGGTCCCCAAAGATCAGAATGCACATAGTCTAGGATTTCCTTTGTTATATGTTGTCCCTTTGTGAAGCTTTGTCTTGTGGATTTACCTACTGTACAATGCTCACAAAACAGATCAGTACAAAGACTTTTGGGCAATAAACCCTATTTGGAGAGTTCAATTACCCCTTTAGAACTAATGTGGGATAACCTCTTATGCCATAGTTCACCTTCTGTAAGCTCATTATTAGTAACTACTAGGGCTGATTGCAGAACTTCAACGTTCTGTATAACATATACCCCATTTTGTTTAATACCTGTCAATACCGTATGGTGATCTTTAACAACTTCTAGAGTTCCTTCAGATCCTCTATACGTACAGCCTATTGAGTCTAGCATACCCAATGAGATTAAATTTCTCTTGAGTTTTGGAACATGTCTTACATTCCTTAGATGTTTGGTAGAACCATCTTCAAGTTTGAGTGAGACTAAACCTATCCCCTCAACTTGACAAGAATGATTATTACCTATGTATACAGTACCACCATTCCATTCTTTATAAGTGGTAAACCGCTCTTTACATGGAGTCATATGAAAAGAACAACCCGAGTCAAGAACCCAATTTTGTCTGGTATTCTGACCTACAATAGTTTTACTACCGTATTGGCACATACCGTAGTAGTACCTACCGTAATGGCGCAGTCATCACTTGCAGCTAATGCATCCGAGTATTGAAAGGTATTTTCTCGAACAGAGGTCGCTGCTTGTTTTTTTTCCTTTCTTCTTTTCGTCATTCTTTTTCCATAAAGACCAACATTCTTCTTGTCGATGTCCAAGCTTGTGACAATAGTCGCACTTTGGCTTCGGTTTAGTCTTGTCCTTTCAACCTTTAGGTGCTTTTCTATGGGATTTTCCCTTCCTTTCGAGAACAAACCTTCAGCTAGTTGTGTGTCTTTCTTCACACTTTGCATTTCAATTTCCTTGGTCCTTAGAGCAGAGATTATTCCATCTGTTGTGATTGAATCTCTTCCATATTTCAATACGGTTTTAACATCTTTGTAAGTGTCCAGAAGTGAATTCAGTAACACAAACGCCATGTTATCATCTCCAATGGTTTCTCCAAGATTTTTAAAATCAATAGTGATCTTCTTGAACTCATCAAGATTTTGTGAAAGGGTTTTCAATGTACTCATCTTGAAAGTAAAGAATTTTTCTCTACAGTACATCTTGTTCGGTAGATCATTAGTCGCTTAAAGTTTTTCCAACTTTGTCCACATCTTGTATGCCGAATCTTGATCAATAAACTCTCTTAACGTATTGTCACTTAGGTTTAGAACCAAAGTTCCATGTGCCGCTAATTCCATAGTCTCTTTGTCATCTACGAACATAGAGCTAGGAAGAGTTGATGGATCCAAAATGGCCTTGTGAGCCTTTTGCTGCCCTAACAGAGCCTTAACTTTCACTTTCCATAAAGAAAAGTCTCCAGTTCCATCAAACTTTTCGATGTAATACCTTGCGGTCACCATTAAATCGTCTGACAGAAAATAATAATACCGTCTAGAAAACAAGAATAGAATCAAGAAACCACTTACTTGAACTTTCTTGGACGATTTGATCTGGTTTTCCTGCTCTGGTTCTCTCGCTCTGATACTAATTTTTTAGAATTTGCAAAATGATGAGGAAGTCCAAACCCCATTGTAGGAGGCGTTTTTCTTGGATTCGCAAGTGCGGAATTGCGAGATCTAATCGAACCAATAACGAGCAGCAGCAGCGAGTACAAAGGTATGATTGAAAACCTCTACTTCTTTCTTCTTTCTT
The DNA here is from genome assembly GCA_036507275.1 of Sicyos edulis. Classification (NCBI taxonomy): domain Eukaryota; kingdom Viridiplantae; phylum Streptophyta; class Magnoliopsida; order Cucurbitales; family Cucurbitaceae; genus Sicyos; species Sicyos edulis. Next base: position 27,525,610 of record CM071848.1, read on the forward strand.
TCTTTCTTCTCTCTTTTCGATGAAGAACAAGGAGAAACACTCAAGAACGTGTGGGAAAGTAATGAGATAGAGAAGGGGTCGAGAGAGTTGACACAAGATGTAAGTGGTTCACCCAAAATCTAGCTAATCCACTGTGAAGAGCAAGATTGAAATAGTATTTACTATGTAGTTTCTCAAGAACACAAATGGGTTTCTTGGAGCTCTCAAACTACAATCTTAAATCTGGAATTTTCTCTAAAGATCTGAAAAACTGCATGCTAAACTGTTCTACCTATTGATCCTTATATAGCGAAGTTGTTGCAACAAACCTGCAACTAACTTTCTGTTATGGATCCTAGTACAGTATAGAAACTGCGGTATAGTTAAACACTGTTTTGCTTGATTCAACTCCTTAAACTAAATGAAGACAGTATGTATAGCACAACCTGTTACAACTGATCTTGATTTATAGTAAGTTCTACAACTTTGGAGTGATTCTTGGCAAGACGGAGAAAAATCTCAAGGTTCTTCTCAAATCTACAAAAGTGGTGTCAAAATCCCTTTTTTCTCACTTATTGTTTATTTGTCTTCTTTGATGTAATATTTTCAAAATGAATTTGTAATAGTTTTTTGTAATTTATTGTTTACTATTGTAATCTTGAACATTGGAACATTTATCTCTAATAATATGGACTCGCTCAAGCGTTAATTGCTTGGGAACATGGAGTAGGCCTTATGCACTGCATCCTTAGACATGTCGAAATCTCTCTTCCCTATACTTTTATTCATTGTTTTGGATGTTTTTACAAAGCTGGAAAAAAAATTCAACCATGTTAATTGAATGTTAAATCAATCTTTGTGTAACGGCCCAGCTTTCTATCCCGATTCTCGAGGAGCTTCCGGTTCAGATTCAGTGGTTCGGTTGGGCCGTTAGAGCCGTTTTGACCCTTAGGGGTATTTTGGTCTTTTTGCTCCCCGGGCAGGATTTGTGGATTTTCAGGGCTTCGAGGTAGCTCCTGCCTTTGTCGAGGCTTGTTTGTTGGTGGCTGCGAGTCCCGAGATGTTTGGGCTATTCGTTTGGGAGTTCGGTTGTGTTTTGGGTTTTGGGCAAAGTGATGGTTGTTTGGGTGTTTTCTTTGGGATTCGAGCTGGGCCCTCGGTGTTGATTTGGGAGGTTGTTTTAAGTGAGATTTGTTGTTTGGAAATGGTTGCTTCAGTCGGGTCTCGAAGGAGGAAGCCGGGAAATGGGATTTAAGGATTTTAAGGATTTTTGGAAAATTGGAAAAATGGATAAGTTTGGATTTAATTTTGGATAAGGATAAAAAGAGAAAAAGAAAAAGAAAAATCCCATTTTTCCCCCATTTTTCCATTTTTCCCTTTTCTCTCCCTTTCTCTCTCCTCCAGCCCGAGTAGCCCCCTTGGTCGCCCACGCCCAAGCCAGCCCGAGCCCCTTGGCCGCCCAGCTCGCCCGACCCCAGTGCCCAGCTCGCCCAGCCCAGCTCGCCCAGGTCGCGCCGAGCCCAGCCCCAGCTCGCCCTGCCCTGTGCCGCGTCGTCCAGGCCGTCCCCGCGTCGCCCATCCTCGCCTAGGCCCCGCGTCGCCCAGGTCCGAGCGCCTCGCCCTGTGCCGAGTCCGTGCACCCTGTAGCTCACCGTGCCGTGCCAGCCCGAGAGCCCCAAGCCGTCGCGTCGCGTCACCCCGCACGCGCGTCCCTGTAGTGCTTCGTGTCGCTCGCGCCCGTGTGCGCCGTCCCCTGTGTCGAGCCGCGCCGCACATCGTCGCCCAGCCGAGCCCCTACGCCCCAGCGCCCCTACGCCTGCGCCCTAGCGCACCCCTACGCCCGAAGTTCAGTGCTCCCAACGCTGCGCCCAGCCAAATGAAATTTCTACCGACACCCTGCTTGTTGTGTGTTGGTTGGCCAGAGCCTTGTGGCTTATCGGATGGTATTTCCCGAGTCTTTTCTTCGTTGGGCCCTGATTTGTTGGCTGCTGGTTATTGATTAATTGGGTTGTTTTATGTATTTGATTTGGGTGCTTTATTTGATGTATAGGTTGTTCGGGTTCGATTAGAGGCTCGAGGATCGCTCGTTGATTTATTATGATTTGTAATTTTTTTTCTGCTTGTTCCCGGTAAGGATTTCTTACCATGGTTGTGTGGACCCTGCGATATATCATGATATGCCTTGTATGCTTGTTTGTTGTTATGAACATGATATTGATAGGGCAGCTTTGATTGACCTCTTGCTAGCATGTTTGCCTGATTTTACATGTTAGTGCCATGCTAGGTTTGTTCTGCCAGCATGCTAATGATTCCTGCTTAAGTTGTAGTATCATGCTAGGTAAATGTGATTGATGTCGGTCATTGCTTGCTAACCAGGAATCATTTATTTGCTCTTTACTCTTAGATAGAGTTGTAGGGTTTGTCATCATCCAAAGGCTGAGAGCGGACATAAAGTACTTTGTCCCCACCTGTCTGGAGTAAAGCGAAGCGTTGCTTCAGGGGTTGAGAGCGGACATAACGTACTTTGTCCCTAGTGGTCGGATATAGAGCAAAGCATAACATACATTGCTTTTTCTCCCCCCCACCCGGCAGCCAATGAGAATTAGCTACCTCATTGGCGTATGCCTAGTTTGTAGCCTGCTAGAGCGGAACCCTGCCAACGGTGTAAGCCTACCTTGGCCAGTTCTTAGCTTCAGGTCGGTGGATCAAAGTTGCAGATGAGCTCAGGGGCCTCGCGCATCGCGTGATCTCGTGACACCGCTTCTGAGTCATAGGCATGCGTACCTGGCTCGCGTAGTTTGCCCTTTGGCCCCCGCATTTACGCCGGTTGCAGCAGCATGCGGTGTGCGTGCACACGCGTTAGTCGCCGGTTTGGAGAGCTCCCCCGGGCTAATGTTCGTGAGTACACCATTCCTTCCGTTAGAGCCAGACTTCGGGTACTCTCCCGTAAGTCCAGATTAGTAGCGAGGGCAAAAGGCCCTTGAGGACATTCTTGGGATCAGTGTATTCCCCCGAGTGAAAGATACCTCGGTGATGTCCCAGGATTGGTCAGTGTATCCAATCCTTAGGCCGAAAGTAGGAGACTTCCGATGACTCCAGATCTTGTTTTATGAGCTCGTTGAGCTATGATCTGTGTTGATAGCTGTTTGCTTGCATGTTGAGGTGCTAGATGACTGATGTATCGTATTGTACCCCGGTTGGGGATTCTTACTGAGTATGTTTATACTCACCCTTATTTATCTTTCCGGTAACTTGGGACAACACCAGGATGGATAGCGGAGGGAGCTGATTGATCATGGGGAGCCGCCGGCACTCTGTCATTTATTATTGCATTGTTTATTCAGCATGTAGATGGACAGGAGTCCTAGGGGAACATTGTTTAAAGGCTGTTTAAATTGTATTGTATATTTTTATAAATACTGGCCAGGTTGTTTTACATTGTTGGTTTGTTTAAATGAAAATTGTTGATTATGTTTTAAGGGTTCCCCCTTCTCATATGTTTTGAAAGGTTTTTAAATATGAGCATTAAACCGCTTGATATCATATTTAACTTGCATGCAGAGTGAGAACCTCGGTTTAGGGCCATGTCTTGGGTCGGGTTCGTCACACTTTGAGTCCTGAAATTCAAGAAACGATCGTTGTATGCTTAGGATAGGTCCTCGGTGAACATTAGTTCGATATTAACCGTTGGTATTAGAGCTTAGTGCTAGATTCCACCATACATGAGCATGTTTCTTTCTTGGAATTTATTATTTTAGAATTTTGCATGTTTAGGAAAATTCTTAGACTAACGATTCTTGTTTAATTTTTCTAAACAGTATGTGTAAGAACCCGACCTGAAATATGGTCCTAAACCTAGGTTCTGACTCAGCATGCAAGTAAAGTAGGTTTACAAATGGTTTAGTGCTCATATTTTAAAACCTTTCAAAACATTTAAGTACGGGGAACGCTTAAAACATAACCAACAGTTTTCATTAAGCAAAACCAATAAGGTAAAAACAAGCATGACCAGTATTTATAAAAACACTCAAAACAGCTTAAACAACTTTTAACAATGTTCCCCTCGGACTCCTGTCCATCTATATGCTGAATAAATAATGCAAATAATAAACGACAGACTGCCGGCAGCTTTCATGATCATTCAACTCCCTCCGCTAGCCGTCCCGGTGCTGTCACAAGTTACCTTGTGGAAAAACCACAGAAATAAGGGTGAGTATAAACATACTAAGTAAGAATCCCCAACCGGGGTACAATACGATACATCAGTCATCTAGCACCCTAGTATACATGCATACAGTTACCAACACAAATCTTAGCTCAACGAGCTTACAAGGCAAAATCCGGAATCCTCGGAAGTCTCCTACTTCCGACGTAATGATTGGTTCTCATAACCAATCCCGTGACATCCCCGAGGGTCTTTCTCCCTCGGCCAAATGATCAGCTAAAAAAATGATCCCAATAGATGTTAGACACCCTCAAGGGTCTTTCTCCCTCGACCGTATGATCAGCTAAAAAACCAATCCCAATGGGTGTCCTCGAGGGCCTCTTACCCTCGGCTAGCAAAACTGGACTAACGGGAGAGTACCCAAAGTAAGCTCTAATCTGGAACGAAACTAGTGTACTCACGAACATTAGCCCGGGGGAGCTCTCCATACAGGCGACTAACGGGTGTGCGCGCACACCGCATGCTGCTGCAAACTGGCGTAAATGTGGGGGCCTAGGGACAAACTACCCGATCCATGTACGCATGCCTAATGACTCAGAAGCGGTGTCACTGAACACAATAGTGCGAGGCCCTCGGCACTCATCTGTAACAGCCTGTACCACCGACCTGAAGCTAAGAACCGGCCAAGGTAGGCTTACACCGTTGGCAGGGTTCTGCTCTAGCAGGCTAAAAACTAGGCTTATGCCGAAGTGGTAGCTAATCCCATCGGCTGCCGGGAGAAGCAATGTACGTTATGCTTGGCTCTGAACACCGACCGGTGGGGACAAAGTACGTTATGTCCACTCTCAGCCTCTGGATGATGACAAACCCTACTATACTAGCTAAGAGTACAGAGTAATCGATTCCTGGCTAAACATACATTCTCAACATAAAACACATAGCCTAGCATGATACTACGAACTTAAGTAGGAATCGAAAGCAGGCTGGAAGAACAAACCTAGCATGGCACTAACATGAACAACAAGCAAACATGCTAGCAAGAAGTCAAACACAAGCTGTCCTATCCACTATCATGCTCATAATAGTAAACAAACATACAGGGCACATCATGATAATATCGCAGGGTCCACACAACCACGGTTAGAAATCCCTTGAAACATGCAGTAAATAAGTATAACGCTCCTTGAGCTGCATAACACACAACCTAGCAAAACATACATAGTTACATCAATAACCTAAACTAGCTATCTCTAAACTAAACTCAAGGAAACAAGAACCGGGAAGTTACCAGGTGAGCTACACAAGCTCTCGGCCAAACCCTTGGAGAGTGTCCAACAGAACTCTCGGCTAGGGCTTTGCTTTCGGCTTCCTAACAACACCTCCTGGAACAAGCTCAGCTTCACCTTAACAAGAAGGAACATATGTTAACTTGTAGGGAAAACAAACATCACACTCCCAAACCACACCAACATGCCCTCGGCTAGGGGAAAGAACTCACCTTGGGATTGTGCTCGGCTTGGCTACTGCTCACGGCTGCTAGAGTTTGATGCGGGAACTTTCTCGGCTTCGATCGGAGCTTGCAAAACAACGTAGAAATGCTTAGGGAACAACCAACCAGCAACCTTAGGCTCTCGGCCAAGGGAAAGAAAACTCACCTTAGCAAGAATCGGCTCCAAGAAATCTTGAGGGAAGGGGCGGCTACGAGGGCTACACTTGGATGGAGTTTTCGGCAACAACAATTCCAACTAGGGCTTGCAAAAACACCTATCGGGCAAGCTTCTTAAACTAGGCTTGTGACAACCTAAGGAGAAGAACAAGAGAGTGATCGGCCCTCTCTTGAAAGAAGAAGAAGATGATTCGGCAATCCCAAGAACTCCAAAGGGAAGGTCTCGGCTTCGAGAGGAAACAACTTGCTCGGTTAGGGTTTGCCCAAGCAACAAGGAAAGCAAGTCTCGGCTAGGAAAAAGAAAGGAAAAGGAGAAGATTACCTCTGTTCTTGATCTTGATCTTGATCTTGGAGAAGCAGCAAGAAGATGGAGGGGAAGGGGGAGAGGGGGGAAGAAGATGCTCTTGTCAAGACAAACAAAAGAGAGGAATCGAGAAGGATAAAATGCTCGACAAGAGGAGAAGAATGGAGGATGAAATCGGCAAGATGATGGAAGGGAAAGGGAATTGGAATCGGCAAAGAAGTGGGGGAGAACTTACGTGCAGCAAGGGTGGAAGCCAAAAGTACGAATTCTTTTTCCTTATTCTTACGATTCCACTACTGGGCTTTCCCCCATCGAGTCCTGGCGGCAGCACAATTCTCTTCTTAATTAATTCTTTTTAATCCAAGCCTCCTAACTTTCTTGGAGGTCAAAGGTTCGAAATCCACAAGCAACACTTTTGTTTTTTCTTATTAATTCTCTACAAATCAAGCCTCCCAAAGCCCAGCTAGTCACAGGTTCGAATCCCAGCAACAACATTAATTAATTCTTAATTAATTAACAACAAACTTCAACTCCTAGCCACCTGGGTTCGAGTCCTGGCTCGAGCACTTTACTTTTAAATTTTCCTTAATTTTACATTTAACTAGGATACCTCCAAAACCCTAAAAAACATCATAACTCCCGAGAACCTGCAACCAACAAAAAGTTAGGTCTCAACGAAAGACAGAAACAGCCGTGGAACCCTAAATATCCACCAGGTCAGCCCTAAGAGCAAAATGACCAAAATGCCCTTCAGGGTTAAAAAGCCCTAACTGCCCAACCGACCGTTCGAATACTGAATCGAAAGTACCTGGGAAATCGGAACGGAAAACTGGGTCGTTACAGTATGTTCTAAAGATACAAATCTTTAAGAATTGCATCTAATATAAATTTTTTGATATATTCTTTATTTGATTGTTTATAAAGAATCATTAGTTATAAAGAATGCTTAAAGATTTTTATTACAATAAATTTTCTTGAAAAGAATCTTGCTATTGGTTCTCTTTTCTTTTTAATTTATAGGATGACTTCGAAGATCGAGGTAGAGCGCTATGATGGAAAATGAGACTTTGGTATTCGGTCGATCAAAATGTTCGCGGTCCTCCGACAAAAAAGGAGGAGTATGCCATCGCCGAAAAGAAGGATATTCCCGAGAGCATAACGAATTATCAACTTTCGGTAATGGATAAGATCGCACATAGCTTGATAATAATCCACTTGTCGGATTCTAGCATATGTCAAGTAAGAGGAGAGAAAATGACATCAAATTTATGGACTACTTACCAAACAACTTCGATATCAAGTAAGATCTATCTTAAATCTAGGTTCTTTAGTTTTAAAATGAAAAATAGTAAAAGCATGAAGAAAAACCTAGATGACTTTCATAAAATCATTTCTGAAATGGAAAGTATAGGTGAAGTCTTTTATGATGAGAATCATGTTATAGTATTAGTGTTGGTTTATGTTAATTTTAGTAAAATTGTATTTTCATCCTTTTAATTATTTATTCCTTTTAGGATTAGATTAAATATTATTTTCTATCTTCTCCTTTTATAACTAGGTAGAATATTTTCTCTTTATGATTATGTTATCTTTTTCTTTTTATGATTAGATATTATATTTTCCTTTTCAACACATTGTTGGGTTCATTATTAAATGAAGAATTGATATAGTTTGAATTTCCATCTTTCAACATGGTATTAGAGCCTCAAATTTTTTCTTTCGATCCCGGTAAACTTTTGCTCTAGTCTTCCATCACCTTCTTCCTCTTTTTCTAAAAAAATTTTCTTCTTCATCATCTTCCTCTTTTAGAGAGAAAAAAAACTTTTCCTCAAATCTCCAAAAAAAAATTTCCTCATCTCAAAAACTAGAAAAAAAAAATTATCTTCTCAAAACCTTTTCTCTTCCCCTCCTAAACTTCTTTTTCTTCATAATCTCTTTATTCTTTTTTTAACAAAAAAACAAAAAACAAAAAAATCCAAAATCACCGCTTTCTTCTATGTGTGTGTGTGTTTTTTTTAAATCTTGCTCCAAAATCTTCTTTTTTCCCATCAAATCCTTTAAGAATTTCTTCCTTCAAACTTTAATATTCTCATTTTATTAAACCCTATAAAATCCAAAATCTTGTTACCAATATTCTACCATCTTTCAAAAAAAAAAAAATCTACAATATTCTTCAAAAGAATTTTTTCTCACATCTTCTCTCTCCTATTCCCAGCTGGCCCTGACATCTCTTATTCCCAACTAGCCCTAGCATCTCCTTTCCCAGTTGTCCAGTATTCCCAAATTGACCCTACAACACTCATCCAATTGGTCCTGGCAGCACTTATCCCATTGGTCCTGGCAGCACTCATCCAATTGGTCCTGCACAACAATTATCAGGATTGGCGCATCATCATCACAATAACCAAATCTCATAAATTTAATTCCAAGTTTGGCTTGTATTCCATATACAATCCAGCTTGAGGAGGAATGTTGATTTATGATAATTTTAGTAAAATTTTATTTTCATCGTTTTAATTATTTATTCATTTTAGGATTAGATTAAATATTATTTTCTATCTTTTCCTTTTATAACTAGGTAGAATATTTTCCCTTTATGATTAGGTTATATTTTCCTTTTTATGATTAGATATTATATTTTCCTTTTATAATTAGGTCATCTTTGTTCTCTATTTAAACCTATTGTTGGGTTAATTATTAAATGAAGAATTGAGATAATTTGAATTTCCATATTTCAACAATTAGTTAATGCATTACCTGAAACTTATAAATGACTTTAAGTCCACTATGAAATTTGGTAGGGATTCATTAACATGTAATATGGTGCTTGCTGCTATTAAAGTAAAAAGAACAAGCATTAAGAGAAAATAAAAAGATGAATTCTGAGTCTTTATTTGTTAGAGGTAGAAGTGCTAGTAGACATAATGTAAATAATAACACCAAGAAAAATGGGAAAAGTAAGAGTAGGTCTAAATATAAGGGGCATAAAAATGATTCTAGAAAATGCTATAATTTCCCAAAAGTAGGCCAAATTAGAAGATTTTGTCCCAACCTTAAAAATAAATTTGGTGGGGGTAATGGAAAAGGAGAGTCTAGTGGTGTAAATATTAGTGAGGAATATAATGAAGCACTAATGGTTAGCACAACTAGTGATGAACAAACTTGGATCTTAGATTCGGGTTGTTCTTTCCATATGACACCTAATAAAGAATGGCTTTGTAACTTTCGAACCGGTGTAGGGGGTAAGATCATTTTAGGTAACCGCCAATCATGTGAAGTAGACGGTCAAGGGTCAATTAGGCTAAAACTTCATGATGGTAGTATTGAGTATCTTAATGATGTTAGTTATTTACCTAAAATAAAAAGAAACTTAATCTCACTTAGTATGCTAGATAAGCTAGGATACACTATAAAGTTAGAGAGAGGTGTATTAAAAATCATGAAGGGTATTTGTGTAGTATTGAAGGGCTACTTGAATGATACACTTTATTCACTTGAAGGTTCAACTATTGTAGGGTCTAGTGACCTAGTAAAAGAAAATGATAATACTAAATTTACTCTTTGGCATAGGCATTTAGGACACATGAGTGAGGCCGGGATTAAGGAGTTGATTAAGCAACAAATTATTCCCAATTTTAAAAACGTTGACCTAGACTTATGTGAACATTGCATTTATGGTAAAGCTAAAAGAGTAAAATTTGGTCAAGGTGGAACTTTTTCTAAAAATAAATTGGATTATGTGCATTCCAATTTGTGGGGTCCTAATGTAACTTCTAATGGTGGGGCTAGATATTTCTTTTCTATAATTGATGATGTTTCTAGAAAAGTATGGGTTTACCTTTTAAAGAATAAATCCGATACTTGTAATAAATTTGTAGATTGGATCAATTATGTAGAAACTCGAACTAGCCTTAGAGTTAAAAAGATTAGAATGGATAATGTTTTAGAGTTTTGTAATAATGATTTTAAAACTCTTTGTAAGGTCAAAGGAATAGCTAAATACTTAAACGTTGTAGGCACTCCCCAACAAAATGGGGCGGCCGAGTGGATGAATAGAACCTTGATGGAAAGAGTAAGGTGTATGTTGCCTTGGTCAAAACTTCCTCAAACCTTTTGGGGGTGAAGCGGTGACCACGACTTGTTATATAATCAATAGGAGTCTTTCCACCGCCAAAGATTTAAAACACCTTAAGAACTATGGCAAGGTAGTCCCCCCGACCTATCTCACTTGAAAGTTTTTGGATGTCTAGCCTATGCCCATTGTAAAGAGGGTAAGTTAGATCCAAGATCTAAAAAGTGTATATTCTTTGGTTACCCCGAAGGTGTTAAAGGCTAAATTGTGGTGCCTAGGTCAAGATGCTTAAAAAGTCCTAATAAGTAGAGATGTCATATTTGATGAAACCAAAACTGGATTTGAGGAAGAGAAAATAAGTCCTAAACCCATAGATCCATTAACTTGAAACTATTTTAGATACCCCACATCTCATAGCTCTAGAAAGTTAAGAGGATGTACCTATCCTAGATGTAGATGTTGAGCAATCCAATGTAGAAGAAGAGGTAGGTGTTGAGGTCGAGATGGAACCTTTTTTCAACCTCGAAAATTACCAATTAGCTAGAGTTAGGAAGAATATAACTCCCCCTAGTAGGTATGGTTATGCCGATCTTGTTTCTTATGCTTTACTTTGTGCTAATGATTTTGTTGATCAAGAACCTCAAACTTTTAATGAAGTCACTAATGGTGGGGTCTGGTAATGAGAGATCTCTATCTGGTAACTGAAGAAATTAATTGAGAAGCTGAGAATCCTGGAAGCCTACTTTCATGTCCAAATTCTAGCCTAAGATTAAAGGACTCAAAGGAAAAGAGAAAACATCAGATGGAGAGGACTTCAAATCCTCGTCTTCTTCTTTCAAAGAAGATGAAGACCTTCACCTTTCAAATATGAATCAAAATGAACTCCAGATCGCCAAGGTTGAAGAAGCCCTTCAAAACTGGTCGATCCCACAGATTGATTCAAAGATGGTTTACAAAAACCCCAATTCATTGTTCTTCCAGAAGAACTGCATCAAATTATCTGATCATGTCATGCCTATCGACCAAGATAGCACAACGCTCAATCTCTTTTCAAAGAACATGATTCTTCGACATCTTGAAGAATTCAAGTTCATTCATATTGGCATGGTTCAAGTAGCCATTAAGCCTCTGTTTAGACTCGGTCTAGACATTCCAGTCCTTGTTTCCTTTCGAGACAAGAGACACAAATCATATACAAATTCCCTTCTTAGGATGGTCGAGTCCAACCTCGAAAACGGACCGATCTTTTTCAATTGTTTTCCAAATTTGACTCTCTCATTACCAGACCCCAATATTCTGTCTGCTCTAATGTTAGACATCAACACAAAGAATCTCAATATTCAATATGAAATTCACTCACCTGTAGTGATTATTCGCATCTGCTATAAGTTGATGCATACAAAAGTTGCTCATGGAGCCCTCCGGAAGTCGGTGAGCGGATCCACCATGCTCATAGAAGCAAATATGGGCAGGGCAGCCATCAATGTCCCCAAGACCCTTACTTGGGAACAAATCACTAGGAATTCCTCCTGGGATTTAAAGCAAGTCTGCCCTCGTGTCGTCAGGAAGCCGACTCCTACTCAAATAATCGAGCATAAGGACGGAAGCGTCGAAGTAAAATTTGAGGATGCTCAAGAGACCTTCCCAAAAACAAATGAGTTTTTGAGATCCAGGCCCAACACTTCCGAAGCCCATAGGCCTCCATCATCAATTGGAAGATCTGAATTCCTTTGGGTTCAGTCGGTCGACTACGACCACGCCTATGCCACGATTCATTACACTGATCAGGCTACTTCTCCAACTCAATCAGATATAGAGAGCCAGTCTATTGCAGACAGCCAGATCAACGTCATCCTCTCCTTCTCCGTTAACAAAGATCTCCTTAAGAAAGAGTTTCTTTCTAGAGAAAACAAGGAGAAGAGAGATAGATTTTTCAAAGAGTACTCCGCGGAGGAACGAGAAACTCTTCGTTCTCAGTGGTACTCATATATGGAGGACGCCCAACAAGACATTCCATTCTTTATCTGGATGGACCTTGGAGTTAACGTCCTCACAACCTCAAACTGGAAAACCACCCGACGTGGTATCATCCATGGTATTCATCCACCACTTGAAGAAATGGAAATTGAAACAACATATGGAGACAAGATTATAACATCTCCGTTCAAAACCATATCAAGGGACGAGAAGCAGCCACCTTCGCTTAAGGATATAAAGTATATCCAACATCAAAACAACTTCTCCAACAAAATATTGTCAACAATAGCCAAGCAAGTTGACAAAATTGAGGAGAAAATCCAAAAGGAGTCAAGACCCGGCTTCAAGCAATCATCTACCTACCTCAAGGGGGCACCCCCCATAGGAAGATCGACGCCCTTGATCAAACCGCCAACTCTGAGCAAGAGCATAGTTCTAGACAACAATGTCGATGCTCTCCAAGATATTCAAAAAATGTTGAAAGGACTAACTTAGGGAACCGAGTCTCCTTCAACAAGCCAGGGGATCAATGTCATCTTTGAACCCTCGGATTAAGATATCAAAAAATTCAGAGACGAATATCTGAATCATGAGGTTTCCACCTCCAGCACTTCAATGGCCATTCAAGGCATTTCAAAATACTACCTCCTAGAAACGGGTTTAGAACCGCGTTTATTCTACAAAAGACCTTCTTTCCCAGATATAGCATTCGAGGAAAAGGGTAACATGACCGTTGCGGCCTTCAGCGGTACAAAAATTTGTGAATGGAATCTTGATGGCCTATCTGACCATCTGATTCTGAACCTAGCCAACACCATGATGATGGCTGCCAGTGCCTTCAAAATGAAAGGCAAAACGGATTGGGAAACTGCCCAAATCCTAGCTTCCGGATTCACGGGAGTTCTCAAGGAATGGTGGGACAAATATATGAAAGAGGAAGATAAACACATCATCCTTACTCATGCAACCACCGTGACAAAACGAGAAACTGGTAAACCGCCAGAAAGCATCGAGACCAAAGATGCGGTGTATGCACTCGTATATACCATCACAAAGTTCTTCATAGGTGATCCTACCTTTTATGAAGAAAGATCTGCCTCCATTTTACTAAAAATGAAGTGCAAATCTCTTGGTGACTTTTGATGGTACAAAGACATGTACCTTGCTAAAGTCATGAATAGATCAGACTGCTCCCTACCAGTTTGGAAACAAAAGTTTGTTGAGGGCCTGCCAAACCACTTCTCTCAGCGAGTTGAGGCACCCTTGCAGACCAATTTGATGGTCATACGATCGAATGGGACAATCTGTCCTATGGCTACATCAGCTCGATAGTCATCAGAGAAGGTCTCAAGCTCTGTGGTGAGCAAAAGCTCCGCCGTAAGGTTGACGATCCCAAAGTAGGAAGAGCCATCCTAGGCAATTTTTTCTATCAATATGGTTGCCATAACAGTCTGCAACCACCGTCCACTTCAAGACGAAAAGGTCACAAACGACCTTTCCGTTCTTCAAAGGTATCCCGGTATGATAACCGCAGGTACCCCGAGAGAAGGTCCTATGACAATCGTCAGAAGGGTTCCAATCAAAAGCCCAGCTATCCAAACAGATATCAGGATAAAGGAAAGTACACTCCCCAAAAGGGAAAAGAAGTGTGCTACAAGTGCAAGCGTCCAGGCCACTTTGCAAATCGGTGCCCCGTTCACGGCAAAATCAATGAGCTTGACATCGATGACGAGCTCAAAAATCAAATTCTAAACATGGTTCTCTCTGATTCTGAATCTGACAATTCAGACTGTAGCGAACAGGAGATAGGCCAGATCCTCGACTACCATGAGGATACGGATAGCTCCTCCTCCTCAAGCGGACATGGATCAATCAACCACATTGGCATGCGCGCATGTGGTGGATGGATCAATGTCCTAACAATGGATCAATGAGCTCTATTCGACATAGCTGAAAGAGTCAACGATCCAGATTTACAAATGAAGATCGTTACTGATCTTAAATCCTCGCTTGATTCCACCAATCCAACTCAAAATCAAGAGAAGCAAAAAAAGATTGAGTCATTTGAACCTTATAACTTAGGAAATGTTATGAAAAGGTTCCCGGGCACAACCAAAGCAATTTCAACAAAAGACCTGTAGGCGGAGATCAAGAACCTTAAAAAGGAGGTTCAACAACTCAAGCTCGACATGGTCAACCATGTGTCAAAGCTTTGGGTCGAAGTTGCAACCCTAAGAAGTGCTCCCACTATAGGAGAAGTTGTTCAAGAGGAAGATATCCCAAATGAACAACAATCCTTCATTGGCGAAATCACCAAGGTACCGTACCAAAAATGGTACACTATAGTTACCCTTAAAGTCGGTGATTTCAAAATAGATTTGGTCGCCCTGCTTGACTCAGGAGCGGATCAAAATTGCATTCGCGAAGGTAGAATACCTTCAATGTATTTCGAAAAGACTCTAGTTACGCTTAAAAACGCTAACAATGAGCCACTCGAAATTGAGCACAAATTATCAAATGCTCATATCTGCAAGGACGGTATTTGCTTAGTAAATACCTTCATATTAGTCAAGGAACTTAATATGGAAATCATATTAGGAACACCATTCTTGACACAATTATACCCATTTCAGATAACTGAAAAGGGTTTAGAATCAACTATCCTTGATTCTAAAATCATTTTCGAATTCACTCAACCCGTGAAAACTCACAACGTTGATGTAATTCAAGCCAAAGAACAACAGATCGATTTCCTTAAGGATGAAATATCCTATAAGAAGATCGAGGAACAACTTGTTAATCCCAGAATAAAATTACGGATTAACCAATTCCAAAAGAAGCTTGAATAGGACATCTGTTCAGAGTTCCCCAATGCATTTTGGGAAAGAAAGCGTCATGTCATTTCTCTCCCCTATACAAAGGACTTCTCGGAAGAAGCAATTCCGACTAAGTCACGACCAATTCAAATGAACTCTAACCTTCTTGCTATCTGCAAGAAAGAAATTGATGATTTGTTGCAGAAGAAGTTGATCAGGCCATAAAAAAGCCCATGGTCTTGTGCAGCATTTTATGTCAACAACCAAGCCGAGAAGGAACGCGGTGTCCCCAGGCTGGTAATAAACTACAAACCCTTAAACAAAGTTTTGGAATGGATTCGGTACCCAATTCCAAACAAAACCGATTTAATCAAGCGCATTTCAGGAGCAATAGTATTTTCAAAATTCGATCTCAAATCAGGTTTTTAGCAAATCCAAATTGCCTAAAAAGATCGATACAAAACCGCTTTCAATGTCCCGTTTGGACAATACGAATGGAACGTAATGCCTTTCGGCTTAAAAAATGCTCCATCCGAATTTCAAAAAATCATGAATGACATTTTCAATTTTTTTTCAAGATTTTTCAATAGTCTACATTGACGACGTTTTGATTTTCTTTCAAAATATTGACCAACATTTTAAACACCTTCAAACGTTTATAATGTTGTCAAGAAAAAATGGCCTAGTTGTATCGGCCAAGAAGATCAAACTGTTCCAAACCCAAATCCATTTTCTCGGATTTGACATCAATTTGGGCCTCATAAAGCCCATTCATCGGTCCATTGAATTTGCTTATAAATTCCCGGACCAGATCACAGACAAGACCCAACTACAAAGGTTTTTGGGCTGTCTCAATTATGTGGCCGAATTCCTTCAAGATATCAGGCCTATATGCAAACCTCTTTTTGAAAGACTAAAAAAGAATCCAAAGCCTTGGATCGACAAGCATACTGCAGCCGTCCAAAAAATCAAGGCTTTAGTCAAATCAATTCCCTGTTTGAGTTTGCTTAATAATGAAGCAAATCTCATAGTGGAAACCGACGCATCCGATATCGGATATGGTGGAATCTTGAAACAGGATGTAGATAAAAAGGAATCGATAGTGCGATTCCATTCTGGCGTATGGAATGACGCACAGAAAAATTACAGTACTGTCAAAAAAGAAATCCTTGCAATTGTACTGTGTGTACAGAAATTTCAAGGTGAATTAATCAATAAACGATTTTTAATCAAAACAGGTTCCAGAGCATCTAAGTTCATTTTAGAAAAAGATGTAAAAAATCTGGTTTCTAAACAAATTTTTGCCAGATGGCAAGCAATTTTATCATGTTTCAACTTTGAAATTCTGCCTATAAAAGGGACGAAAAACGCCCTTGCAGATTACCTCTCCAGAGAATTCCTCTCTCAAACAACTCTCTCCCTCTCTCTCTCTCTCCCCATGGAAAGAAGAGCTCGCGGTAGAGGCCGAAGAGCCTCCTCCTCCTCTTCAAGGCAGCCTTCTGCTGCTTCCTCAAAGAAATCCTCAGGTGCCAAGATGTCACCTGATTCATATGTTGATGACTCTGATTACACATTGGTAACCAGAGCAAAAGGCAAATCCAAAGCTGGGTCATCAACCTAGATTCCCCCTGCACATCCCGTGCAACTTCTCAAAATACGTCGCCGACGACTTTTGCCACCGCAGTCGTCCCAGACAGATTCATTCCACGACCCGAAATCAAGGGTTATTTAAAAAAAAATACTCCACATGGAGAATTCATCATTGAACCAGAATTCGACGACACAAATGTTTCAAAAATCATCGAAAACATATTTCCTTCTGGCTTTTTCTTCATGCCAGAAGCCCATAGGCAACTACGGAAGGTCTCTTGGGGCGGTCGAGTGGATGAATAGAACCTTGATGGAAAGAGTAAGGTGTATGTTGTCTTGGTCAAAACTTCCTCAAACCTTTTGGGGTGAAGCGGTGACCACGACTTGTTATATAATCAATAGGAGTCTTTCCACCGCCATAGGATTTAAAACACCTTAAGAACTATGGCAAGGTAGTCCCCCTGACCTATCTCACTTGAAAGTTTTTGGATGTTTAGTCTATGCCCATTGTAAAGAGGGTAAGTTAGATCCAATATCTAAAAAGTGTATATTCTTAGGTTACCCCAAAGGTGTTAAAGGCTAAATTGTGGTGCCTAGGTCAAGATGCTTAAAAAGTCCTAATAAGTAGAGATGTCATATTTGATGAAACCAAAACTGGTTTTGAGGAAGAGAAAATAAGTCCTAAACCCATAGATCCATTAACTTGAAACCATTTTAGATACCCCACATCTCATAGCTCTAGAAAGTCAAGCGGATGTACCTATCCTAGATGTAGATGATGAGCAATCCAATGTAGAAGAAGAGGTAGGTGTTGAGGTCGAGATGGAACCTTCTTTCAACCTCAAACATTACCAATTAGCTAGAGTTAGGAGGAATATAACTCCCCCTAGTAGGTATGGTTATGCCGATCTTGTTTCTTATGCTTTACTTTGTGCTAATGATTTTGTTGATCAAGAACCTCAAACTTTTAATGAAGTCACTAATGGTGGGTGAATATGAAAGAAGAATATGAATCTTTGATAAAAAAAAAAAACTTGGGTTTTTGTTAACAAACCTTTAAATGCTAAAACTGTTGGATGTAAATGGATTTATAAAATAAAAGAAAATCCCTTAGATAAAAATAACCAAGGTTTAAGGCTAGGTTGGTGGCCAAGGAGTTCACTCAAAGAGAGGGTATTGACTATGATGATGTTTCTCACCCGTTGATAGACATACCTCTATTAGAATTTTGCTTGCTTTTGTTGCTCACTATTATTTTGAGTTAGAGCAAACGGATGTCAAAACCGCTTTCTTACATGGTGAACTTGAGGAGACAATTTATATGAACCAACCTCCTGGATTTGAAGTTCCCAACCAAAGTAAGAAGGTATGTTTACTTAAAAGATCACTTTATGGACTTAAATAATCACCTCGTCAATTGTATAAAAAGTTTGACTCATATATGTTGACTTTGAACGTTTCTAGAAGTATGATAGTTGTGTGTACTTTAAAGAAGTGTCAAAATCTGAAATTATTTACTTACTTCTCTATGTTGATTGCTTGTAAATCCATACATGAGATTAGTAAGTTGAAGAATCTTTTAAATAAAGAGTTTGACATGAAAGATTTAGGACAAGTAAAAAGAATATTAGGAATGGATTTTATTAGAGATAGAAAAGTAACAAAGTTGTTATTGCTCAACATGATTACATAACTAGGCTAGTCAATAAGTTAAACATGCATGAAAGTAGAAATGTATAACACCATTTGCAAAACATTTTAAACTATCTAGTGATGACTCACCTAAGACACCTAGTGATATTGAGGAAATGGTTAATATTCCATATTCATCAACCGTAGGTAGTCTTATGTATGCTATGGTTTATACTAGGCCCGATCTTGCACATCCACTTAGTGTTGTTAGAAGATTTCTTGCTAATTCGGGTAAACAACATTGGAATGCGATAAAGTGGATTTTAAGATACCTTGCATGTCATACTTCTTTATGCCTAGGTTATGGTAGAGACAATAATAATAAAAAGGTTATAGATGTTGTTGGTTTTGTGGATGCGGATTATGCCACCGATATTGATAAACGTAGATCTTTGACTGGTTTTGTGTTTAAACTATTTGATTGTACTATTTGTTGGCAATCGAATTTACAATCTATAGTTGCTTTATCTACAACTGAGTCTGAGTATATTGCTTTAACTGAGGCAGAAAAGAAGTTATTTGGCTTAAGAGAATAGTTTCTGAATTACGTTGCAGAGATGATGTGAATGTCGTTGTTCATTGTGATAGTCAAAGTGCTCTACATTTATCTAAAAACCATTATGAAAGAACTAAACATATAGATGTTAGATATCATTTTGTTAGAGATGTTATCAATGATGGTTTAGTTCAAGTTAAAAAGGTTAGCACTGATTCTAATGCAACTGCTAAGTTTACAAAAGATTTACCTTTTGATAAATTTGATCTAAGCATGAGAATGTTAAATATGAGTGATGGCTAGTTTTTATTTTCTATGTATTGTTTGATGTATGTTTGTTATTGTTGTTGTGCTTGCCTAGTTAAAGTATATGCCAAGGTGGAAATTGTTAAAATGTGGCCTAGACATTAATTAGGATTTTCATTTAATTAAACATCACTAAAATACATTAAAGATTAATTATAAAATACATAGTCATTAAAGAATTCAATTAATGATTCTTGGGTTGTTAAAACTAACTAGGATTTAATTAGGTGTGGTCAATCTCATCTAGTCCATGTGCACTCATTTTAATTAGCTATAAATATGTGGCATGCATCTCACTTAACCTTTAAGCATTTCTTGATTTTTTAGGCATTGGGTCATTTTGAGAGAGATTATTGAATTTTCTAAGTGTGAGTGATTTAGTGAAGTTGAGAGACAAATTTAAGTGAGGTTGCATTTGAGAAAAAGAAAAAGGGTTGGGAGCACAATAGTCTTTTGGGTAAAGAAGAGAGAGGAAAGAGAAAGGAAAAGAGAGAGAGGAAGGTGAGAAGAGAGTCTTCTTCTCCCCCAAGCAAAAAAATAGTGAAACCCATTTTGGGTTTCACTTCTTCTTCATCCCATTGCAAGCTACAAAGGGTAGCCTTCAAGTGTAAAGACCCGACCTGAATGGGGTCCTAAAATGGGCATCTACCTCAATGCATGCATCCAAAAGTTAAAGACAATATGCAAGAATGGTTTTCGGATTCTAAGTGAAAACTAAAACATACAACATCCATCTAAAAAGTCAATACAAAATTCCTGAAACCTGTCCCTGTTTCCAAGCACTTGCTCCAAGACAAATACATTTCCAAAACTCACTCTGATGAGAGATTTATTTAAAACATTCAAAACTTTCCAATAGTTACAACAGTGCTAGAATCCAGAAAAGCAGTCAGAAAACAACCTAGGGCTCTGTGCCCAACTACATGCATTCAGAGGAAAATAAAACACAAAGAATCATAGACATAAACTCAGAATTCGGACAACGGGTTTCCATGATCACAGCTCCTCCTCCAGCCATCCTGTCTCGCACCATGGTTACCTGTGGAAAACCACAAAATAAGGGTGAGTAACGAATTACTCAGTAAGAATCCCCAACCGGGGTACAATACGATATACATGGTCATCTAGCAGAAAGGTATGCAAGCTATGAATATAAACACAGAAGAGAGCACATAGCTTAAATCCACACATAAACCTCGGATGCCATCTCAGGGTCTTACTCCGGAATATCCACCACACGATACGATCCTATATGAGAAACAAGTCTCGGCCTCAGCCTGTCTACTGTCGATACGAAAGGTGCACTGAACTCAAGATCCCGAGGAGCTCTCCGGTCGGCGCTGTAATGAGCGTGTGAGCGCACCGCATGCTACTACACACCATGAGGGGTGCCGGGTCTAGTGGCAAGCTGCCCAGGTCCAGTCACCATGCCTAACTAAATCTCTGGATCGGTGTCACTGACATAGGGGTGTGAGACCTAGACACGTGAACTATGTCAGCCTGAACCACCGCACTTGAGGCTAAGGAACCGGTCGTGGTAGGCTTACACCAGGAAGTCGTCATTGCCCTAACAGATGGCAATTAAGGGCTACGGCCGAACACGCTGAGGACCTGCCGACTGCCGGGGACAAGGCAATGCCATGTCATCATCCCGACCGTTGGGGAATTTAATAGTCTGCCACCCTCACCCAAGATTGCAGGGCCTGCCGTTAGGGTTAGCTAAACCCTAACGGTGGATCAGGGACGGAGTACCGCCTCGTACGTCCCTGCCGTGGATGCAAGTTACGTTATGCATCCTGGCCAGGATGATGCTACCTATCTGATTTCTAAACTATAACATCAACAACAAACAATCCAATACGTGCTCAACAGATACAATGAACCTAGCATGATACTACGAAGCAAGAACAGATAAGCATGCCAGAACGGAACAACCTAGCATGGACTACCATGAGAAACAACATAAGAAATCATGCCAGTCGGGAATTCAGAACAGAGCACCTATCACTAAACATGATGATAAACACAAACAAGCATACAACAGCAATCACATATTATATCGCAGGGCCCACACAACTCCAGTAAGAAATCTTTACCTGGTCGGAAGGCAACTACACACAAGAATCCTAAGCTGCGATCGATCCCGAGCTAGCTAATGAGAACCTAACAAGCACAATAATTATCACAATCCATAGGCCTAAATATAATAAAATAAACAGGGCTCAGCTCAGGAGCAACTCACACAAAGACGGTATGCGCGCAGACGGACAGTTTGCATGGTCGTATGGTCTTCTTCTTTGGCGCTGATGGCGCGGGCAGGGTTGTGCGCGCTGCGCGCGCTTGCTTGCACGGACAAGCTGTGGGCGAGACAAGGGCGTGCGACAGGCAGGGCTGGACGTTGGGCTGCTCGGCTGGGTGATGGGTCGCTTGTTGTTGGTTGAGACCTCACTTGCTCATTTTGCTCGGGTGGGGGCTCTTCTTGGCGACCTCTTTGCTCATTTGGGCCGCTTGCTCGGCTGGGACGACGCTCGATGGCCGAAGCTTGGCACGGAGAAGAAAATCACGGCAATGGAGCTTGAGGAAAAGGGTTGGGCGGCCAAGGTTGATTTGGAGAAGAAACAACAACAACCCTAATTCCTTTTCTTTTAATCAAATGCACCAAACCCCAAGGACTCAAGGCTAACCAAGATATGCCGCGGAAAGAGCAACTAGATCACTTGGTGGTTCAACTGGCAAGGCCCTGCTCTAGCACACAAGGCCACCATGGCTCGAACCCCGGCTGCAGCAACTTTAAATCCCTATTTTACTTTTGCATCTCTCCATGCCCAAACACCTCCACAAAGCAACAAAATCCTACAAAAGCCCATCCAATAATTTTAACAACTGAAAAAGACATAAACGGCCCTAACGGCCAGACCAAATTACCAAAATACCCCTAGGGCATACCTGGAAGATCGGGATGAAAACCTGGGCTGTTACATCAAGCGTCGTCGCCATCACGAGTTTCTGGCGAACTAGCGGCGTTATACCTCAAAGTTTTTCGGCAAAGATCGCGAAGGGTAGTGGGTTTTGAGTTCTTGCGGGTTTTTCATCTAGAATGCTTGAAGAAGGAGGTGATTACTTGGAGCAATTTGGGGATTTCACTTTGCAAGGCAAGTTCTACAACTTTGGAGTGATTCTTGCCAAGATTGGAGCAAAATCTCATGGTTCTTCTCAAATATACAAAGGTGGTGCCAAAATCTATTTTTCCTCACTCATGGTTTATTTGTCTTCTTTGATGTAATCTTTTCAAAATTAACTTGTAATAGTTTTTTGTAATTTCTTGTTTACTATTGTAATCTTGAACATTGGAACATTTATTTCTAATAATATGGACTCGCTCAAGCGTTAATGCTTGGGAATAGTAGAGCAGGGCTTACGCACTGAACCATTATACATGTCAAAATCTTTCTTCCCTATACTTTTATTCACTGTTTTGAATGTTTTTACAGAGATGAAAATTTTTTCCAGTCATGTTAATTGAATTTTAAATCAATCTTTGAGTCCCAAAATTCAAAAAATGACCGTTGTATGCTTAGAATAGGTCTTCGGTGAACATTAGTTCGATATATATATATATATATATATATATATATATATATATATATATATATATTTTTTTTTTTTTTTTTTTTTTTTTTTTTTTTTTTTTGAGATTAACATTAGTTCGATATTAACAATTATTATTAATTTGTGATTTGTGGGTTACATGATTTTGGAGAAGTGTGTTCTCTTATATGGGTAAAAAGAAACTTATCTCCATTCTTAAGCTTGTGAAATCTATATATTTATTCATTTTAATATATTCTTAACCTCAAACTCTATTATGGGCTCAGTTTAATTCAAATGATTTATTGTTCAAGAGTAAGCAAATAAATTGTAATCTCACCGATCTAAATATAACTTAATTCCTTAAAATAATATACATGTTTGAAATTCAATTTTATTTTGGGTTTTTGAATTAAAAAATAAATAGTAATTGTAATTCTATCTCCTAACAGTCTCTTTAAGTCTAAACAAGCTTAGAGCAGGTTGAAGTTGACATATACTTTCTCAAAGATTAATTAGGGTTATTTGAGTGTTCTATTTTTCTTCATCTACACTTTTGTTTTCTAGTTAAAGTCTTAGGCTTTGTACATTTCACTTAAGTAGAATTGGATTTAATTATGTGAAAAGTAATCTTCCTCAAAATTAAATATTAACACGTGGGAAATTTGAGGTTTAACTATTAGGATATCTTGAAATGTAAATAATAATAATAATAATAATAAAAATAATAATAATAATAATAATAATAAATAGAATGTATAGATTTTGTTGTTCAGATTGGCAACGCTAATCTATTGAATTAACTTTAATGCTATATTTTAAATGTGTTTTAATTAGTGGGAGTTTTTTTATTTAGGAGTTATGGGTCTTAAATTAGGAGTTATGAGCAAAATGGTTTTGGAAATTGAATGCCAAAATGGTTATGAATTTATGACTAAGAATCTTGGAGACCAAGTATTGTATGCTACATTGTAGTAGGTAGAGACAATTGTAGAAAAGAAGAAAGAGTAAGTGCTAGAGAGAAAGCGAAAGAGTTTTAGAGAAACAAAGAAAAGTGTTGAAAAGAAAGTTTGTGTGCATTGTCTCTCCAATCCTGAAGCGAAAAGCTTGCGAGATTGTTAATTATGTTTCTTGTTATTTGTGTTTTATTTGTGATCGAGTTTCTACAAATTGGTATTAAAGCGGCATTTAGATTGTACAAATTGCTATCAAAACGACATCTAGATTGTACAAATTGGTATCAGAGCTATGGGGAACGTGACGGGTAAAACGCTGCTACCACGATTGACGAAGGAAAATTATGAGAATTGGAGCATCCAATCTCTTCTTGGCTCTCATGATGCATGGGAGGTGGTCCAAGAAGGTTTCGTAGAATCAGCAGATACCACGAATTATACGGCGAATCAAACCAAAGCGTTGTAAGGGACGCTTTCGAAGGATAAAATAACATTATACATGCTATTCCGAGCAGTTGACGAGTCAAGCTTTGAGAAGATTGCGAGCGCAACAACTTCAAAAGAAGTGTGGGACATTTTAGAGAAAGTGTTCAAAGGAGCCGACCGAGTCAAGCAAGTGCGTCTTCAAACTCTTCGCGGCGGGTTGGAGAGCATTAAGATGAAGGAGTTAGAAAGCGTATCTGACTACATCATGTGTGTGCAGACAGTGGTGAATCAACTTAATCGCAATGGAGAAAAACTAACTGATGCACGAGTTGTTGAGAAGATTTTGAGAATGTTGTGTGGCGATAGAAAAGTTAAAGGATCTTGCGACACTCACTGTTGATGAGCTTTCCGGTTCTCTTGAGGTACACGAGCAACGAAAGAACAAGAAGAAGGAGGAAATGCTTTAGCAAGCGCTTCAATCCAAAGCGTCAATCAAAGACGACAAAGTACTTTATTCTAAAAAATTTCAGGGTAGAGGACGTGGCCGTGGAAGTCGTGGAAATGGTCGATGTGGTCAAAGCGACAGTCATAAAGAGAAGAGCAGTCGAGGCAAGTGAATTATCACGGAAGCAGACATTGTCGAGGAAGAGGCTATCGATCGAATTATTCGAACATTGAGTGCTACAAATGTCACAAATATGGTCACTATGCGAGTGATTGTAATTCCGACAAATGTTACAATTGCAGAAAAGTGGGACATTTTACAAGAGATTACCGAGCAGATAAAAGGGTTAAAGAAACAACCAATTTAGCATTAGAAGATGAAGCAAATGAAGGTCTTCTTTTGATGGTGCAAAATGATGACAGTCCTAACAATGATACTTTTATGCTATCTCAACTCAGGGGCAAGCAGCCATATGTGCGGTTACGAGCATCTATTCAAAGAGATGCGAAAAATTGAAGACGGTTATGTTTCTTTTGGCGATACGTCAAAAGTGGAGGTCAAAGGCAAAGGTACGATTTTTTATTTGCAAAAGGATGGCTTGACAAGGTCAATCCAAGATGTTTATTACGTACCAGACCTGAAAACAAATATTTTGAGTTTGAGACAACTAACTTAACAGAGAAGGGTTTTTCGATATTTTTGAAAGACCGACTATTACATTTGAAGGACAAGCAAGAGCGTTTAGTAGCTCAAGTTTAGATGGGAAGAAATCGCATGAATAGATTGAATATGACTAGTGTGCGAGAAAAGTGTTTGCTAGTCGATGTAGAAGATAAAGCATCACTTTGGCATCTTCGTTTTGGTCACGTACATCATGGTGGACTAAAAGAGTTAGCGAAGAAAAATATGGTGCACAGGCTGCCTGACATTGATTACGATGGAAAGTTATGTGAAGAATGTGTGCTCAGCAAGCATGCGAGAACCTTATTTCAGAAGAAAGTGAAATATCATGCTAAGAAACCGCTCGATATGATTCTTACTGATATATGCGAACCAATTCCCCTTGGATCTTTCAGCGGTAGAAGTACTTCATTTCCTTTATTGATGATTTCTCACGAAAAACTTGGATTTATTTCTTGAAAGAAAAATCAGAAGCATTTGAGGTGTTCAAGAAATTCAGAATGAGGGTGGAGAAGGAAACAGGTAGACAGATCAAAGCTGTGCGATCTGATAGAGGTGGAGAATATACTTCGACGGCTTTCATGGTATATTGCGAGGAGAAAGGCATAAGGCGATTTCTAACCGCACCATATACTCCTAAAAAAAATGGTGTGGCTGAAAGGAAGAACAGGACCATTCTTGACATGGTTCGAGCAATGCTGAAGAGAAAAAGTATGCCAAAGAAGTTTTGGGCAGAAGCAGCGCAATGCGCTATCTATGTGCAAAATCGATGTCCACATGTTAAGTTGGGTGATCAGACACCGCAAGAGGCATGGAGAGAACAGAAGCCGACTTTTTCGCATCTCAAAGTATTTGTGTAAGGACCCGACCCAAAACATGGTACTAAATGGATTCTTACTTTAGCATGGACATTAAAATAGTATGGAATTTAAAACAAACAACACAATTTCCTGTTTAAACCTGTCAAAACCTGGAACACGTTCAAAACATGTATTTCAACCTGCATCAAGCAACCCTGGCCAGAGTTTATTTCAGAACCAACACATTTCAAAATAGGACATTCAAAGTATTTAAGTAAGTTCAAACAAAACTCAACAACAATTTAAAACATCCAGAAATACCAAAACAGTTAAATAGGTTCCACATAGTAAAAACCCTAGGGCTCTGTGCCCGTTACATGCTGATAATAATAATGACAAAATAAAGTAAGCAGAGTTGCCGGTGGAGTCCCATGATCGAGCAGCCACTCCTCTAGCCGTCCTGTCGCTGTCCCAAGTTACCTGGTGGAAACCCACAGAAAATAAGGGTGAGTATAAACATACTCTGTAAGAATCCCCAACCGGGGTACAGTACGAACATCAATCATACAACATACTAGTATACATACAACCGCTACCAAAACAGATCAAAACCCTTGAGTCAACTAAGCGACTCCTGAATCATCGGGGTCTCTTACCACCTGCCTAGTGATCAGCTCAACAACTGATCCTGAAACTGGGACATCACTGTCCAATAACTAGGACCTGAAGGTCCAAACATCTGTGACACGAATGTCCAAACAACGGGGACACATAGGTCAAATCATCTGGGACACGAATGTCCAATCAACTAGGACACATAGGTCCAACTATCTGGTGACCAGCTCTCCAAACTGGTCCTAGACACTCGAGAGGGTACCCGATGTCTGGCTCTAGACTCATAAAGGAAATGGTGTGCTGAAAGCATTATCCCAGGGGAGCTCTCCTCCCAGTGCCTAATGCCCGTGCGCGCACACCGCATGCTGCTCCAAACTGTGCATGGACGTGAGACCTAAACGTGCCACACCGGTCCAGATACGCATGCCTATGACTCAAAGTAGTATCACTGAACGAACAGTAGTGCGAGGCATCGACACTCGGTAAGCAACATAAGACCACCGCACGCCTGAAGCTAAGAACCGGCCACGGCAGGCTTACACCGCCTGCTGGGTTCCGCTCTAGCAGGCTACAAACTAGGCATATGTCGATACGGGAGCTAATCTGTACCGGCTATCGGGGCAAAAGCATCATACGTCATGCAACTCGCTATCCCAACCCGTAGAGACAATATACGTTATGTCTGCTCTCAGCCTCTAGATGAAGACAAACCCTAATAAGTCTATCTAAGAGTCCTGCCCCTTGCCTTAACAGGCCAAACAAGCTTAACAGATAACAATGGAATGCATGCCGGAGAACAACCTAGCATGGTACTAACATGTCATGGGAAACATACATGCTAGTCAGAATAGGACATGATATCAAATCATAACATGCTCGTAAACAATCAAAGAATAGCATATCCACTAACATGCTTATAACAGTCAAACATATAAAAGTAGCAGTCATGATGAACGCAGGGCCCACACAACTCTCGATAAGAAATCCTTACCTGGGAACAGCAAAAACACACAACAATAACTAATTGCTCCTTGAGCTGCAGAACCAACACGAACAACCTAGGAAATAGTAATATAAACAACACAGTAAAACCAGCAGCTAACCAACAATTAATTACCAATAGACAATGGCTCAGGAACTACCCAAACCGAGAAGAACAACTCACTGTAGTCCAAAGGCTCGGCGAAGCAGGGACCTCGACAGCTGCGAAGGGCTGCGTCTGGCGAAGGTTAGGCTCGCGGCTGCAAGGCTGAGTGGCACAACAGCGTGTGCGGGCGAAGACTTATGCTAACGCTCGGTGGTGCTGCAACTGGGTGACGACAAAGGCACTCGCAGCTGCTCGTGCGAGCAAACGAGCAAAGAGGCTATCCTCGGTGCGACTGCTTGCGGTGTAGAGTTAAGGCTCGCTGCTGCGAAACGGTCTACGACTGTGAGGCGACGAAGAGGATACGACGTGAGCGATCACAAGGGCGAAACAGCTCGGCGAGGATCGCTGCTACACACGGATCGGCGAGGTCTCCAGTAAAGACCCGACCCGAATGGGGTCCTAAACTAGGCCTTTACCTCAATGCATGCGTTCGAAACATAAAAACAATATGCAAGAATGGTTTTCGGATTCTAAGTGAAAACTAAAACATGCAAACATCCATTTAAAACAAACACAATTATAGAGTTCCTGAAACCTGTCCCTCTTTCCAAGCACCTGTTTCAAGTCAAATACATTTCCAAAACTCACTCTGATCATAGATTTATTTAAACCATTCAAAACTTCCAACAGATAAAACAGTGCTAGAATCCGAAAAAATAGTCAGAAAAATAACCTAGGGCTCCGTGCCCAACTACATGCATTCAGAGGAAAATAAAGCATAAAGAATCATAGACATAAACTCAGAGTTTGACAGCTAGTTTCCATGATCACAGCTCCTCCTCCAACCATCCTGTCTCGCACCATGGTTACCTGTGGAAAACCACAAAATAAGGGTGAGTAACGAATTACTCAGTAAGAATCCCCAATCGGGGTACAATACGATATAAATGGTCATCTAGCAGAAAGGTATGCAAGCTATAAATATAAACACAGAAGAGAGTACATAGCTTAAATCCACACATAAACTTCGGATGCCATCTCAGGGTCTTACTCCGAAAAAATCCATCACACCATACGATCCTATACGAGAAACAAGTCTAGGCCTCAGCCTGTCTACTGTCGATACGAAAGGTGCACTGAACTCAAGATCCCGAGGAGCTCTCCAGTCGGCCCTGTAATGAGCGTGTGCGCGCACCGCATGCTACTGCAAACCAGGGGGGTGTCGGGTCTAGTGGCAAGCTGCCCTGGTCCAGTCACCATGCCTAACTAATCTCTGGATCGGTGTCATTGACATAGGGGTGTGAGACCTGGACACGTGACCTATGTCAGCCTGTACCACCGCATTTGAGGCTAAGGAACCGGTCGTGGTAGGCTTACACCAGGAAGCGGTCCTTGCCCTATCAGGTGGCAAATCAAGGGCTAGAGCCGAGCACGCTGAGGACGTGCCGACTGTCGGGGACAAGGCAATGCCTTGTCATCAACCCGATCGTTGGGGCATTTAACAGTTTTCCACTCTCACCCAAGATTAAAAAGGGCTGCCGTTAGGGTTAGCTAAACCCTAACGACGGATCAGGGACGGAGTGCTGCCTCGTACGTCTCTGCCACGGATGCAAGTTACGTTATGCACCCTCGCCCAGATGATGCTACCTACCATATCTCTAGCCTATAAACAGATACAACAAACAATCCAATACGTGCTCAACAAAAACAACTAACCTAGCATGATACTACGAAGCAAGAACAGATGACGAGCATGCCAGAACATAACAACCTAGCATGGACAAACATGAGAAACAACATAAGAAATCATGCCAGTCGGGAATTCAGAACAGAGCACCTATCACTAAACATGCTGATAAACACAAACAAGCATACAAACAACAATCACATATTATATCGCAGGGCTCACACAACTCCGGTAAGAAATCCTTACCTTGGTCGGGAGGCAACTACACACAAAGATCCTATGCTGCGATCGATCCCGAGCTAGCTAATGAGAACCTAACAAGCATAACAATATCACAATCTATAGGCCTAAATATAATAAAACAATAGGGCTCGACTCGGGAGCAACTCACACGGCATGGCTGACGAGCGGACGGACAGCCGCGACGGCGATGGGCGCCGCTGGCTCGGGGCTTGCAGTGCTGGGCGCGTCTGCACGGCTGTGGGCGCGCGAGCTGCACGCAGACGAGCATTGAGCGCGGGCGCGCTGGCACGGACGAGCGACGAGGCGGATTGGGCGCGCGGATGAGCGACGGGCGGATCGGGCGTCTGCATCCGGGTAGGCAATGGGCGTGGCTGCTCGGTGGGCGTCTCTGCTGCGATGAAATTTCTTGGTGCGACGGCAGGGGCTGGGAGATGCAGGGCGTCTGGGCTACTCGGCTACTGGCGCGACAGGGCTGCTGCTCTCCTCTCGGCTGGCTGCACAAAACTCACCTCTTTTCCTCTCGGCCAGCAAGACTCCAATCGGAAGAAGATGAAGAGGACGAGGACTCTTACCCAAAATGACGATCGAAAAACGGAGCTTGGCACGGGGAAGAAAAGCACGGCAAAGGCTAGGGAGGAAGAGGGGGTGCGACAAGGGGTTTGGAGAACAAAAGGGGAATAAAACCTATTTCTCTTCATTTAGCCAAAAATACCAAAATCCCAAAAACCCATAGCTAACCAAGACATACCGCGGAAGGACCAACAAGAACCTCCTGTGGCTCAACTGGCAACTCCAGCCACCTGACTTCCTAGCACCCCAGGTTCGAATCCAAACACCCACACTTTAAAATCTCCATTTTACTTTTGCATCTCTCCATGCCCAAACACATCCACAAAGCATCAAAACCCTACATAAGACCATCCAATAATTTTAACAACTGAAAAAGACATAAGCGGCCCTGACGGCTCGACCAATTTACCAAAATACCCCTAGGGCAAACCTGGAAGACCGGGATGAAAACCTGGACCATTACATCTCCTATGTGTGTGTGGCTGCGTTTAGGGCTGCGAACGGTGATACGAATGGCTAGGAGGCTATGGATTCAATGCTTGCGAAGGGGCTGTTTGATGATGGTGATGTGGATCTCTCGGCTGAAAGGACTGATTTGCTCAGGGAGGTGTGGCACAAAGAGTTCGGCTAGAGCTTGACATACACAACAACAAACCTTTGGTTAGGGCACAACCAATCAACAATGAAAGATCTCGGCTAGGGGAAGAAGTTTACCTCAAGGATCGGCTACAAACATACCTTCGGCAAAGGAAATCTCTCGGCCAACCAAGATCCGTGCAAGGGAATGTGCGGCTAGGCTTCCTGTCGGCAAAAGAAAACAGAACCAAGGAGGAGACGGGGAGAGGAGAAGGTGATTTCGGCATGAATCAAAGGAAGGAAGGACTTGGGGATCATGGCAAGGTGGAGGAGAAGGAGAATTCGGCTAGAATGGTTGAAAGAATCGATGCCAATTCCTTTCCCCCTTTCTCCTAATCGCAAAATGTTTCACTTTGCGCCTCGTGTCCCTTTTGATTTGTCGATCCATCTCCTGGCCATCTCCCCTTCGAGTCCCAGCTCCAACACATTTTCCTCTTTTTAAAAATCTTTTAAACTAAACTCCACAACTCCAAAACAACCAAGGTTCGAGCCATGGCAAGAGCATTTTTATTTTCTCCTTAACAAACACTTAAGCAAAAGCTCCTCAAATCCACCTGGGTTCGAACCGTAGCAAAGACACAAATTCCACCATTTATTCTCCTTTTTTTTCTAAACAAGCTTCCAAAGTCTGGCTGGTCATAGGTTCGAATCCTAGCAGCAACACTAATTAATTTTTAATTTAAACAACAACCAACTCCAACTCCTAGCCACCTAGGTTCGAGTCTTAGCTCGAACACTTTTCTTTTAAATTTTCCTTTTTCAATCCAAGCCATCAAAACACAAGAATAGACTCCAATTCAAAGAACTTGAAACTGAGTAACATCTCCGAGCTCAGCAAAAGACTAAAACAGCCCTAACGGCCCAACCAAATAACCAAAATATTAACCGAACATACCTAGGGAATCGAAACAGAAATCTAGGCCGTTACAATTTGGTAGTGTGGCTTATGCACATGTACCAGATCAACGAAAAATGAAGCTCGAAGAAAAGAGCAAGAAGTATGTTTTCATTGGCTATGATGAGAAAACAAAAGGGTACAAGCTACTTGATCCCGTAAGCAAAAAGGTGATGGTGAGTCGGGATGTGCAATTCAATGAAGAAAGTGAATGAGACTGGAATAATTCGATGGAAGTTAGCATCGAAGTTGGAGTATCACCTGTCATTGCATCATCAAGTAAATCAGTAGATAATGAAGCTTCTGATGATGAAGATGAACCACAACAACCTAGAATGCGAAGTTTGCAAGATCAGTATGATGCAACAAATGAGGTACATCTTGTATGTCGTTTGGCAGATGCGGAAGATATTAGCTTTGAAGAAGCAGTGTGCAATAAGAAGTGGCAAAGTGCAATGGATGAAGAGATTAATGCGATAGAGCGCAATGATACATGAAAGCTAACAGAATTTCCAAATCCAAGTCAGCCGATTGGTGTGAAGTGGGAATTTAAGAAGAACATGAATGTGGAAGAGAAGATAGAGCAGGACAAAGCGCGGCCTGTTGCAAAGGGATACAAGCAGAAAGCAGGAATAGACTATGATGAAGTTTTTTTATCAAGTTGCGAGAACGGATTTTGCATTAGGTGTTGGCATTGTTAATCGGTTCATGGAGGAGTCGGTTTATTCGCATTGGAATGCGTTCAAGCGAGCAAGGATCAAGTTACAAATATTTTTAAAGTCGATGTCGAAAGTATTGTTCGATAAGTTCAAGAAGATGATTGGCATGGCAGATGACAGAAACATTTAAGTTTATGGAGGAGTTTTGTTGAATAGACTTTAATGCTATATTTTAAATGTGTTTTAATTAGTGGGAGTGTTTTATTTAGGAGTTATGGGTCTTAAATTAGGAGTTATGGGCAAAATGGTTTTGGAAATTGAATGCCAAAGGGGTTATGAATTTATGACTAAGAATCTTGGAGGCCAAGTATTGTAGGCTATAAATAGATAGTTAATTTCATTGTAATAGGTAGAGACAATTGTAGATAAAAAGAAAGAATAAGTGTTAGAGAGAAAGCGAGAGAGTTTTAGAGAAATAAAGAAAAGTGTTGAAAAAAAAGTTTGTGTACATTGTCTCTCTAATCCTAAAGCGAAAAGCTTGTGAGATTCTTAATTGTGTTTATTTTTGTTTGTGTTTTATTTGTGATCTAGTTTCTACAAATTGGTACCAAAGCGGCATTTAGATTGTACAAATTATTGGTATCAAAGCGGCATCTAGATTGTACATAATCTACTTAACTAGAAGGCATCTTGTGGTGATAAGCTCTACATATGATCCATTGGTGATAACGATAAATCAGTCCAAAAATAAAAAAGTATATTCCATATAATATTCAAATAAGAGCATAGTTTCAAAATATGACATAAAGTCTATATTTATGACTGAAAGCACGAGTTCAAACTTTACCAACTTTTTTTGTAAAGAAAATGTTTGAATAAAAAAGAAATACATAATTTCGATAGTTAATTATAAATATCACTTTTTGCATTATAAAGTAAAGCCCGCATTCATACCCATCAAACAAGCTTTTTTTTAATACAAGAATATTGAAGGATGGAAAATCAAACTTTTAAGTTTATGATTACAAAATTGTAGAAGATGTTGGCATAGCTCTTGTTCTCACTCATCAAACAAGCTTTGCATGATAATTGGGCAATATCAAAAGCATATTCGTTATAATTAATATAGGGTCTTGGCCACTTTTCATAGGTAATTATTAAAAATCCAAACTAATTAGAATTTTGTTTAAAAAAGAAAATTGTCAACTTTTTTTTTCAATTGAAAAAAAGTAGATGACTTTTGTTAAATTACCAAAATATTCTTCTAGTTATAAAGTTATTGATAGAAATTATTGGTGGAAGTCTATTGATTAAGGAGTCGTTTGCTATGAGGTAATCAAGCTAATTAGAATGAATTATCTAGTGCTCAGAACCTTAGATATCGGGAATCTCTAATGTCCGCATCTTTAGATCACTACATTTATTTTGTAGAAATATTTTTATGAATACTTTGCAATATTTAGATAACCATGTTTATTTTATAGAAATCATATTTGAGATGATGTAAACTTACCTCATATTCCATGTATGTGCTTATAGTGTTCGAAGTTTACATTAATTTAATATAATATTAATTTATATAACATACTTGTCTACATGAATTTAATTACATTTTTATATAAAAAATAATAGTTTCTTGTATTATTATAAATCAATTCGTTCATATTTATTTAAAATTATTAACTTTAATTTAAATTTGGTTTTGACATGTTTGGTAAGTTTTGATAATATATATAAATATAATGTCTAGCCAAATTTAACCAATCATTAATTGACATATATTATCGACAAAATGTATGTGTAATATATAAAATTTGCGAGGATAAAAAATGTTTTTAACAGATGCCCTCACATAGAAATCTAGAAACCTATATTTTAAAAGGATATCCAAAATTGATCAAATACCTTCTTATGTGTATTTGAAAATGCGAGGGTATCTCATATTCTTACAAAACAAATAAAGTAATCCAAGTCCTCAATTCATGAGAAAACAGGGTTTAGATGACACTTGTGACAAATAACATTTATGAGGGAGAAGCAATTAAAGTGTCATAAACAAAAACACGCGTTTTTTGACACTTAATTAGAATCATCTAGTAATCAGTAATTAAAATAAAATTATTATTTCAAAAAAGTGTCATAAATAAAAAATGCGCGTTCTAGGACACTTTTTTAGAATCATAAATTTATGAAATTAATTTTCAATTAAATTAAGATTTAGAAAAATAAATATAATTTTGATATCTTTAAATATTATATATTTTTCTTATATATTTGTCTTTTTAACTACTTCTAAACTATAGTTTTTATAACACTTAGCACCCTAATTTTGTTTATATATATAAATAATCTATTTTAAGCATTTTTCTAAGGGAAATTAGCTATGAATCATCAATTCTTGTTTTAGAAGCATACTGTCTTTGAGATGATTGTTTTAAAATTGAGGGAACATTTTGAAAACATATCAAAATTGGAGCCGTAGAATCCCCCATTATCCACCTCATTGCTGGGAATCCTTTCACTCCAAGCGTGCATATCATTTTCTTCTTCGTCCTTTTGTAGGAAGATCCCTTCCTTCGAGATTTTATTTTTCCATTTGGTAGTCGCCCGAAAACTTCTACAAATCACATCTGTAATTCGCGATTTTATTTTCAATTTGGCCGATAACAAACTACCTCAATAAGGTGTACACCCCGTATTTTCTATTAGACCCTTCAGGTTCAATTATTTGTTCATTTAGATTTGCAGAGTTATTGCTAGTTAGTTTTGGCCGTAGGGGTATTTTGGTGAGTTTTCCCTTAGGGACCATTTTGTAAATGATAATTGACTTTGGGTTAATTTTTTAATTTCAAGAATTTTACGGCAATTGGGGAAATTGGTTGTTGGAATTGTGAAAAGAAATTAAATGATTAAAATGGTTTAATTTTTGTTTTGTTAAATAAAGAAAAAAAAAATTATAAATGGGGTTTTGTTTAAAGAGTTTGAAGGGACTAAACAACTCATTTAAATGAAATGAAAATGAAACCCATTTAGGGAAGATTAATAGAAAAAAAAAACCCAAATGTTCATCTTCTTCCTCTCTTCATCTTCAAACCCTAGACTTGCTCTACTACCGCCGCTACCTTAACCCCGACGTCGGCCGTCTTCTCATAGTCGTGCTGCACCGCAGAAAGCCCCACCGTCATCTGACCCACACACAACCCCTTTGCAGTCAGCCGTTCCTCGGGCAGCCTGCAGCCGCGAGTTATTCGCACCAACAGCTACTGCTGCTCGCCCATCCCCTGCCAACGAGCACGCTCAGCCTCGACGTCCTTTTCGCGCAGCCATGTAACGCCGGCGACACCGTCTGCGTCAGTCGCGAGTCAGCCTTGCCCTGCCTCAGTTTGTCCGTGAACAACCCGACGCCGCTGTTGTGGTTCGCCATACCTGCAACCAATGACCCAGTCACGTGCAAGGGAGTTCCAGCGTCGTATGTGCAGCATGCCAATAACAGTACCCTGACACCAGCAGCCTCTTCGTTTTGCTCGATTTTGAGTAAGGATTTTGATTACGTTGTTTTGTTGTGGATTACTCGTTTGGGTTTGGTTGTATTTAATTGATGAGTTTTGTTTGGGTGTTTTGTGAAGCGGTATTCTTGTTGGATCTTCAAACTTGTGTTGTAGGTTTGGATTGATTTTTTGTTTTGCTAAGTGTTGGACAGCCGTGTTGTTTTCAGTTCTTGGGTAAGTTTTCCGAGCCTTGAAGAATGTTCATGCTAGTTGATAATTTTAAAATTGTTGGACTATTTTGGGCACTCATTTGTGGGTTATTTGATGGTGATTAAAATTGTTAGGTTGGATTGTTTATCATTTGACTTATGTTGTAGTTCAAGGAGTGGGTTCGGTAACATCCTTTCAGGTAAGGACTCTCAACTCGGGTTGTGTGGATCCTACACACGACGAAGCTTATAATGTTACGGATATATATATCAATGAATGAATTGTGTTGTGAGCTTGTTTGTTGCATATTTGTTGTTTCATGGTGTTTGGGACACCACCCATAGTTGCTAACTTAGATGCTGATAAATATAGAGATCAAGCTAAAAAGTAAGTTTACTATCAATTTTTAATGGAATTTGTTTGTTGATATAATTTTGATTGGTGGTTTAACATAATTCAATAGAATTTGCTTTTTTTTTTCTTCTTAAGTCTCCACTATTCTGCACCTTTTTAGTTCATTTTTCTTATTGATGAATGCTTAGTTAATTTTGTCTTTGGACTTTTAAAAATTGCAGGTCCCTAAATTTTTCTCGCTGAGGATCTCTTACTTCTTTCACCACTCCACTTGTATGCTATTTGTGCATATTGTTAATTGTAGATTGCAATTCTTCTATTTTGTAAGAATGTAATTATTCACCCATGATTAAATGAAATACAAAAAGTTTTGACCGAGGGTCAGTGGCGCATGAGTTCGAGCCCGGAAATCGGTATTTGGCTCTCATATTATTTGAGAGCAGTTGTGCCCTCTATGTAGGGCTTGTTGTTCCCCCTCCCCCACTTTGTACTAAAAAAAAATACAAAAAGTTTTGAAAGGTAAGATTATTAATTTACCCACTCTACTTCATTTCCTTCATAAACTATTCCACCTTATGTGTCTTTCATTTTTTTTCCTTACAATGAAAAAATAATTAATCTATAAGCTATTACTTAGAGTTCTAACCTAAAAAGAGTTGTTTTATTTTTTATTGTTAGAAACCTTCAACAATATTGGTTTGTATTGTTATCTTCAACTTATAAATATCTTTGTAATTTTATTATTGTGCTAACATGGTTTTCACAACCTATTGTCTGTTCAAGAAGGACGAAATGTAATGGATAAGAGATCTGGTAGCTGGCTAGTATGTCCACATGATTTTTAGAATATTTAAACTAAGGATTCAAATAGCTTAGGAAATTTATATTTATATGCCATGTTTTTGGAGTGCAGGATTTAAAAATGGGAGGAAATCTATGAATTTGTCTAACAAAGTAGCTAGTAGATATAAATAGAATTCAATGTTTAAGTTAGCCCCATTTAAAATGTATGCATTTATTTGAAGTCTATTTAGTGTTTAAGTTAACCCCATTTAAAATTTATGCATTTATTTGAAGTCTTATGTCTTGATGACCCTTTTAACTTTAGTTTTATTTTGTATGGTCTTTTTTTGATTTTACAGTTTTTTTTATTGTTGGTATTTGTTAGATAAATTATATGTTAGTCTCGTCAAAGACACTTTAACTTTCGTGTTAAATTTTAATTTAATTTTTTTTTACAGTCGTATGATGAACAATAATTGGAACTTATGGTTGATTCTTTAAAATGTCAAAAGTATCACTTGGTTTGATTATATTTCTATTTAACTAATTTCTTTTTAAGGGAGCAAAATATAGTATCTAGATTTTCCTAGATGAGACACAATCTAATGCCGAAATGGATGCTATATATTCAGGTACAGTTTGCTTTAGCTTGAAAATTTTCATTTAGATATGAATATTTCCATTTAGTTCAATGTTTGATCTGTCTTGTGTTGTTGAAGGTATGAGATGTAGGAGTTTTGCATATTTCTTAAGCCGTGTAACATTTTAGTTGTGAATGATGAGGTTAACACGTTATTCAGGTTCTTTTTGCAAAGAATTGAAAGTTGTTTAAATAGTTGAAAAAATAAATAAATATCACTTTTATACTTATTTGATGGAATTTTTGTCTACTAATATTGCATTAAATATAATTATTTGTTTTCACTTTTGAATAAGAAATAAGGTAAAGATTGGTTCTACCAATTAAGATTGATTTCATGTTCTAGGTTTTCTACTACCCTTTTCCTTTCCTTGATATAATAATGTAGTTTCTATAAGATTTTAATTCTGTATGTCTCACGAGTTAGGACAACATGAATTTATGGTCGGTAGTTAATTTATATTTCAGTCTAATTAGCACTACCAAAGTATATTTTATTCTCTCATCCTTCTATCTTTATTTTTTCAGGATGTAATACTCAAGTCAGTGTAAGATTTTTATTTAATAGTAAATTTATGCTAACTAGCTAGTAATTTTCTCAATGCTTAGAGACAAATTTTAAGCTTTCTCATTTGGATTCCAATAATCACTAATGTTAGTTTTTTTTTTTAATCCTTGTAGACACGAAGGAATTCATATTTTTTAGATGGTGGCTATCAATCCAACATAACAATTCATCTCAAACACAAAGTTACATTCTTCATTCAAAGAAGCTTCGACAAAAACCCTTTTCTTTAGGTGATTTCTATGCTATAAATAGTTCATATAAATCTTTCTTGATTTTACTTTCATTTCTTTTTCTCTTCAAGTTTCTTCTTGTAATGTAGCAAGCAAAGTGAAGGTTTGAGGTGTTAATCACCCT
Organism: Sicyos edulis; assembly: GCA_036507275.1. NCBI lineage: Eukaryota > Viridiplantae > Streptophyta > Magnoliopsida > Cucurbitales > Cucurbitaceae > Sicyos > Sicyos edulis. The sequence continues at coordinate 27,564,358 of CM071848.1, forward strand.
CCTCAATCAAGTATCTCTTGGTTGAATTATATTTTTATGTCTTGTTTGCTAAATTATCTTTTTATCAATTCGAGATTCTATTTAGGACGATAGAGTAGTAATCTTGGGATTGATAGTTGATAATTGATTTGTACTATTAAAATTTGCTAGGTTCCAATTTCACCTACATATTTGGAAAGGTAGAGAAGTTGCAACTTTATATTCAACGTTTTGGTTCTACACCATGAAAGTAAGGTGAGATCGAATCTTAATGAGATTTTCATTTGTTGTTGTTGTTGTGGTTGTTTTTTTTTTTAAAAAAAAAATTTATTATTCTCGTATTTTTTCACATGACTAAGATAAGATTACGATTTTTGAAATCTTTATTCATCAATTCAACTATTATTTATATTTTTTTTCTTCATTTCTCTTGGAATGTTGGCGATTTCAAGACTTTCCTTTTGTTTACTTTGCATTTTTACTAAGTTTACCTTTGAATTCTCTTAAAAGGCTTCTTATTTGATTTGTCTTTTCGTGTTTTAGGAATCGTTTGGGTGCCAACTCGTGGCAATCTTCTAAGGTTGAACTTGAGTAAGTTTGCTCTCTTACATGACTCGTGTTTGGAATATTTGATTATGTGAATCATGTTGTTTGTTTTTACTATCTTAATAGTGTTCTTATCATTTTAATTGTTGTATTTTCTTCCTGTGTATTTATTTGACATTACAAATTATGTTGTCTTTTAAAGTATTTGTTATGATATTATAGATGAATGGATTGATACTCATATATTTTTTGTTCTCTTCTTACTTTGACTAGGAATGATTCGTTTTAGTTTTCTTTTTTTTCCTTCAGCTTCATGATGATCGATGTGACATTGAAGAAAGTTTTCTTTCATTCAATACTCGATTACAGTTGTGTTTATGTCTTCTTTGGAATTGAGACCAGAATAGAGGCAACATTAGTTATTATGTAAATTTTTACAAGTTTTATTATATTATATATGTTCATATGTAAAAATTCTATCAAGATTAATATATATAGAGAAGCTGACTTTGATATTTGTTCTTTGACGGACTCAAGTGTAATGGAAGGTATGAATAAAAATTTGTTTGTCTTCAATGAGAGAGATGGAACTAAAATAAAGAGTCATGCTTTAGTATTTTGTAATTATATGAAAAGAGTCAATATAAATTAATTGTTGATTATGTTAATGTGTCATCGATAATGCACCGATGATGTAATTTGAAAATCATCTATTGTTCATTGATGATAATAAATTAATGTCATTAAAGAATAATCAATGAATAAGTGTCATCTTAAGTGAATAGATGATGTGCGATACGATGATTGTAGAAAAGTATCATCTAAAGATTTTTAATGACACTTAATAAGAAGTGTCATCTTAAAAGCATATATGATGTGTGATATAATGATTGTAGAAAGGTATCATCTAAAGATTTTTAGTGACACTTCATAAGAAGTGTCATCTTAAGGGAATAGATGATGTGCGATACAATGATTACCAAAAAGTATCATCTAAAACATTTGTGATACTTTTTTAGAATCATCATACCCCCATTTTGTAGTAGTGTACTTCATAGTAAACGACATCTACAAGTAATCATTGATATTAATTGAAGTTTATTTATTAATGTCAATCATAATCAATAACAGTGGTTGAAAATTTGATTGATTTAGTATGAATGTTATTGTACTCTAATTACATTTGTGTTATTCTTTAATATCCAAGTACACTTAACAAAACTTTAATATCATTTTTGATAATTTTTTAAAAGAAAAATGGCAAGAGAAAAAAAAATGGTAAAATCAAATGTAAATATGTGACCCTAAACTCAAGTCCTAAATAATTCGAAAATGAATGAACAATAGGAAAATTGGAGCAAATAGCCAAAGATAAAAATGGAATGTCTATGATTTCTAAGCATTAAAATTGTTGTCTATTTAGAAAAATCTTGAGGTGAGAGAAAATTTGTCCTCCATGACTGCCCTTGATCTTATTTATTTTAATTATAATCAAAACTGTTGAATTGGGCTAAACAAAACCGTATAAACCCACAAAATTCTATCCACCATTTGTTTACCACACAATTCATTCCATATTTGAGATCTTATTATTTCAAATTAGATAATGTATATGATGATAATAATAAAAAATATATTTTGATACTTCAGATTCTCATCATATCTTTCACATAATAATTAATTAATTAATATATATATATAGGGTTTAGGGTTTAGGGTTAATATATATATATATATATATATATATCAGCTAATTCGATACATGAAAGAAGATCGATTCAAATATATCGTTCTCTCATTGTGTTTAAAACTCTCATAACTTCACTCTTTTGATTAATCCGATTTGGGCGATCACAATTTAGTGGTGATTTTTCCAAGCATTCAGTCCGTCTAATACTTCAGGAGGTTTCTTTTGTGGCTATTGAGGTTCAATGCATTTTAATATTTTTAGCCATATACAATAATTTGTTTCAACTCATATCTTGGTATACCATTCAAATTCATGGAAGCAACACACACAATTATTTTTAATAGGGATTGGGATGAAAGGATGTCTACTCCAACTATAAGATCGGTACCATTGAGGGTATCTGCTGCCATGATAATAATTCAACTTCACGAATTAATTGAGTGCATGTGCCCTTAATGTTGACAAAATTTTATGTTAGCAACCATCTATCTACAAAGACGATGGGTCTAAAAAACGGAGAACAATAGCACTCACGAAGGATCGAGACGTACACGCAATGCACAACGGGTTTTCAAGTTCTATGTATGATAGATTTTCAAAAATGCATTGTAAAGACCCGACACTAAATGGTCCTAATTAGTCTTTACTTTATGATGCAATTTCAAATAGGCAGTGGAATGGAAATTCAACATCAGAAAACAGTAAAACAACATAAGCCTCTGGCCAGAGTTAAATAAAAAATAGTTACACAATCCCGATAAACAATACAAGTTCCAAAAGACACTTTCAAGACTAGAATGTAAATGACTCAATGACATGCAGCGACCTTTCCCACTATCCATCAGCTCCTCCTTTAGCCACCTCGATGCTGTGCCAAGTTACCTAGTGGAGAAAATCACAGAAAGGGTGAGTATAATTGCACTCAGTAAGGATCCTCCAACCGGGGTACAATATGCACAACAAATCCTCTAGCATCCTAGCATACATGCATCACACAAGAACATGGCAGTCTCAACAGTACAAATAGCAGGATAAACATTATCAAAGGTCTAAGCTCACAGCTAGACTGGGTTAGCACACTCTGGGCTAACAAACAGGAGAGACACTTAAGTAATCTCAGAAGCTAAAAAGTACAGCAAGCAAGGTTAGCACACACTGGGCTAACTAAGGATAGCAACACACTAGGCTAGTCCTGGACTGCAACACACTGTGCAGTCTGGCTCATACCGGATTAGCAACACACTGGGCTAACAGGGGACAACAACACACATGGCTAGTCCTGAGCAACATAGGCAGTAACACACTAGGCTAGCCCGGGATCAGCAACACACTGGGCCAACAAAAGGACAGCACACACTGGGCTAATCCTGGACAAACTGAGCCAGCACGCAACTCGACTGTCACTCAGGTAAGTCCTGCTCATACATGTTAGCAGCACACTGGGGTAACAGGGGACAGCAACACACTGGGCTAGTCCTTAGCAAATCGAGCCAGCACGTAACTCGACTGTCACTGGGGGACGCAATGAGCCAGCACGCAACTCGACTATCACTTGGGCCAAAACGAGCCAACACGCAACTCGACTGTCACTTGGGACTCTCTAATAAACTCTAACACTTTAGGCATCCTAGAGCTAACATGGCCTAACATAAACTAGTTTATAAACAAGTGTATTAGCAGACATACAGAACAATAAAAAAAGGAGAGCGCAATAGCAAGGTACATTGTACTAAATGCAAAGCCCTAGCAGACAATCTAGAAAATCCTATCCACTAACATGCTTGATCACAACATATACATCAAGGCATAATAAGTGTATTAGTAGACCTACTGAACAGTCATAAACAGGAGAGTGCAATAGCAAGGTACAATGAACTAAATGCCAAGCTCTAACAACAATCCAGAATATCCTATCCGCTAACATCCATGATCACAACATAATCATCAAGGCATACAACATACAAGATCAGATCAACAGGCAAACAAGAGATAAACATGACTATCAAAAGACAAACAGGAATAGACATGATTATCAACAGAGTAGCCTCTATGGAAACCTGCAAGAATCTATCACTAGCAATAATTCGGATAACCTGTAGAAACCTATCCACTAACAAGATAATTCAGATCACCTGCAGAAATCTATCCACTAGCAAGGTAATTCGGATCACCTGCAGAAACCTATCCACTAACAGTTCAACATATAAACAAACAACCAGGAGTTATCATTGAGATACGCAGGGTCCACACAACCCCGACAAGGAACCCTTACCAATCAAATAGTAGAACCAAACACAGAAGATCCTCCTTGAGCTGCAGATCACCACACAAGCTATCCTAACAAACAATCACAAGGTCACAACCAAAGCAGAAACACTATAAACAATCAACAAACAGAAGTTAGGGCTTTACAGAAACCCGAGCACAACTCAAATTCCCAAGTAGGGTCTCGGCCAAGGCAAGAACAACCACCACACCACCACTTCAATGCTTACTTCTTCCACTCTCGGCTAGAGTATCACCAAGGACACAAAACATAAGTTAGCTTCAATTACAACTCAACACACAACTAAAACCCTATCATGGAGCTCTTGGCCACCAAGGGAATTTTGGATAGAACAAACACAACCAAAACACTTGCTCACCTTGAGAATCCGACAAAGGAGAGAGTACATAGGTGGTCTCGGCTAGCTCCTCCACCAAATACCCAAAGGCTTTTCGACTAGGCTTGGCTTGCACAACAAAGAAAAGCTTGTTACAACATCCTTCCTTCAAGAACTAGTTAGGTCTCAGCTAAATCTACACAACGAAGCAACAAAACACAACAACACTTACCTTTGAAGCTCTCGGCAATGGTGGCACAAGGAGAAGCTTGATGTAACTCAACAATGAAGGTCTAGGTTCGACCATGGAAAAGAGAAGGAGAAAAGAAAGAGTTTGCAAAGACTTACCTTGGAGGAAAATCCCAAAAGCTTGAAGCAAGGAGCAAGGAGCAAGGATTAATGGAGCTTGAAGCTATGGAGGAGGGCTCGGCCAAGAAGAAGAGAGGAAGAAGCCAGTGTGGTCGGCCAAGAGAGGGGAGGGAGAGAAAGAGTTGAAACCCTTTTTGATTTTCCTATTTTTTAAAATATTAAAATGCCTCCAAAAATCCCACCTTCAAATCCTAGCCTCAACACTTTTTAAAATCTCTTTTATTTTCTCTTCATTTGGCTCAAATCCAACTTCCAAACCACCATGGTTCGAATCCGAGCTCCAACACAATTTATTCTTTTTTTTTCTTTTAACCAGAAAGCCTCCAAACTTCACAAAAATGCAACACTTGCCCTGAAATTCAAACCGAAGAATAACTGAAGTCCTCAATTAATAGAAACAGTCTTGAAACCCTGGTTAACTGTAAAACCGACCTGGAGGGCAAAATGACCAAAATACCCTTGGAGGCTCAAACAGCCCTAACAGCTCAGACAACTAACTGGATAGTCAACCGAACATACCTGGAGAACCGGAAGGAAAATCTGGGCTGTTACATGATTCATGTAGAGATTGTATATGGACACACCGAGATGTATATCACAAAACGAAGACTTTGAAGATGGAGTAATCTGACTACCACAATTTGAAGATGTAGATAAAACACTCACTCGTACATACGCTTACATCTTATACATATTCAAACAATTAGAAGATGTAGATAAAACACTCATAGTATTGGTGGTGGGCAATGCCCGCCATCAATTACTTACAATGTCATCAATATTGATGGTGGGCTCATGCCCGCCATTGTTTGTGAATAATGGCGGGTCGAGCCCGCCATCAATACCAAATATTTTACTAGTGCATCGGTATATCGATTAGTTTCATATTTCAGTCTAATTCTTATCCTCATTAGAGTGCATTTTACATCACAATATATAAATATATAAGTAGATGTAAGTGTATGTACATAACCTTCCTATAATTGTTCACAAATCTTAAATTTAAAAAATAACATCCGAATCCTTTTTCTTTTTATCAATTTCTCATAAAATTATGAATTAAAAACCAACTTTTTGTGTTAAGTATATTTATTTCCTTTTTCATTATTTTAAAATAGATTTTATTCTTTCTCAAAAAAAAAATTATTTTTATCCGTAGATATTAAAAAATCTAGTTTTAAATCATTTAGATCTTTTTATAGGTAGTTAATGGAGAATCTAAATTAAAATGAATTAATCCACAAAAATATGATTAATTTTAAGGGTATAATAGTCAATTACAATATACCTAATTATTTCATTATATAAAAAAATTTAGCTTTAGACATTTATTTAAACTAATTAAAAGGATGTTAGGAGAAAAGCCCATTGAGGTGCTTCTTGTGTGTGAGGCCCAGGCCCATGTGGAGGGCAGTGTTATGGGTTTATTTAGTGTGTGTTATTTGTGTAAGCCCAATAAGGGTTGTAGGGTCTGTGTGTGTATGTTGGTGTTGCTCATTTCTTTTTTTTGTGTGTGTGGGAATTTTTCATCTTTGTTGTAGAGAGTCTTCCTCTTCTTGTTGTAAGATTTCTCCATGAGTGAGCATCATGATATTATAATACAACAAAGGTTTTCTCCCAATCTCTATATGTTCTTTGTTTATCTTAGCATGGTATCAGAGCAGATGTCTGGCGACTGAAGATCCTGCGATTTTTTTTCCGGCGTTCATATCTGGTTCGTTTTCTTCTCTAGTTTGATTCAATCTGGTAGGATTTTATTTCTCTTTTTCCTGATCGATGGAGAGCTCCGATCTATCCTCACCTCTTCCGATGGGAAGCACTGGTGTATTACCGACTGTTGTGAATTCGGGAAGCAAAGTCAATACGATTCGTCTTACCAACGAAAATTTTCTGCTATGGAAATTTCAAACCGAAATGGCGTTAGAAGGTTATGGATTGTTTGATACTCATATCGATTCCACGGCTCAACCTCCGCCAAAGATGCTAATCTGTAAAGGCCCAGGTTTTCATCCTGGACTTCCAAGTATGCCCTAGGGGTATTTTGGTAATTTGGTCTGGCCGTCAAGGCCGTTTATGTCTTTTTCAGTTGTTAAAATTATTGGATGGACTTAAGTAGGATTTTGATGCTTTGTGAATGTATTTGGGCATGGTGAGATGCAAAAAAAAAATTGAGAATTAAAATGTAGCAATTGGGTTTCGAACCCAGGTGGTCTGGGAGGTTAGTTGTGTGTCCTTGCCAGTTGAGCCACAAGGTGATCTTGTTACTCTTTCCGCGGCATATCTTGGTTAGCCTTGAGTCCTTTGGGTTTTGTGATTAAATGAAGAGAAAAATAGGTTTTCTTCTCTTTGGGATCTCCAAACTCCATGGCCGCCCAACCCTTTTCCTCAAGCTCCATTGCCTTGATTTTCTTCCCCGTGCCAAGCTTCGTCCATCGACCGTTGTCCCGGCCAGCCAAGCAACCCAGTCGAGCAGCCCAGCCAGATCGCACCAGCAGCAGCGTCGGCCAGCCCCTACCCATCGCCTGCGAGAGTCGGCCAGCAAGAATGCGGCGCGGCGAGCGCCCGGCCGGCGCGCCATCGCGCCCGAACGCGCCCGTCGCACCAGCCCGGCGTGCCCAGACGCCATCGCGTCGCCTGCCTCGCTCCAGCAGCGCCAGCGCGCCCGTGCCGCGTCGCATCGCCCGTCCGTGCGCCCAGTCCCCGCCCAGCGCCCGTTGCCGTCTCAACGCGCCCGTCCGTGCGCAGCTAGCGCCCGTGCTGCGTTGCTCCGCCCGTCCGCGCGCAGCCAGCCCCCATGCCATGTCACTCCGCCCATCCGCGCGCAGCCAGCGTTCATGCCAGCACGCCCAACAGCAGCCAGCGACCGTGCAGCCTGTCCGTCCGTGCGTCAGCCGTGCCGTGTGAGTTGCTCCCGAGCTGAGCCATGTTTATTTTATTATATTTAGGCCTATGGATTGTGATAATTATTGTGCTTGTTAGGTTCGCTTTAGCTAGCTTGGGATCGATCGCAGCTTAGGATTCTTGTGTGTAGTTGCCTTCCGACCAGGTAAGGATTTCTTACCGGAGTTGTGTGGGTCCTGCGATATTATATGTGATTGCTGTTTGTATGCTTGTTTATGTTTATCAACATGTTTAGTGATAGGTGTTCTGTTCTGAATTCCCGACTGGCATGATTTCTTATGTTGTTTCTCATGGTAGTCCATGTTAGGTTGTTCCGTTCTGGCATGCTCGTTATCTGTTCTTGCTTCGTAGTATCATGCTAGGTTCGTTGTATCTATTGAGCACATATTGGATTGTTTGTTGTTGATGTTATAGTTTAGAGTTCAGATAGGTAGCATCATCCGGGCCAGGATGGATAAAGTACCTTGCATCCACGGCAGGGACGTACGAGGCAGTGCTCCATCCCTGATCCCCCGTTAGGGTTTAGCTAACCCTAACGGCAGGCCCTGCAATCTTGGGTGAGGGTGGCAGACTGTTAAATGCCCCAACGGTTGGGATGATGACATGGCATTGCCTTGTCCCCGACAGTCGGCACTTCCTCAGCGTGCTCGGCAGTAGCCCTTGATTGCCACTTGATAGGGCAAGGATGGCTTCCTGGTGTAAGCCTACCACGACCGGTTCCTTAGCCTCAGGTGCAGTGGTTTAGATTGACATAGTTCACGTGTCCAGGTCTCACACCCCTATGTCAGTGATACCGATCTAGAGATTTAGTTAGGCATGGTGACTGGACCTAGGCAGCTTGCCACTAGACCCGGCACCCCCCACGGTTTGCAGTAGCATGCGGTGCGCGCATACGCTCATTATAGCGCCGACTGGAGAGCTCCTCGGGATTGTGAGCCAGTGCACCTTTTGTATCGACAGTAGACAGGCTGAGGCCGAGACTATTTTCCGTATAGGATCGTATCGTGTGGTGGATTTTCCAGTGTAAGACCCTGAGATGGCATCCGAGGTCTATGTGTGGACTTAAGCTATGTGTTCTCTTCTGTGTTTATATTCATAGCTTGCATATCTTTCTGCTAGATGACCATGTATATCGTATTGTACCCCGGTTGGGGATTCTTACTGAGTAATTCGTTACTCACCCTTATTTTGTGGCTTTCCACAGGTAACCATGGTGCGAGACAGGATGGCTGGAGGAGGAGCTGTGATCATGGAAACCCGTTGTTCGAACTCTGAGTTTATGTCTATGATTCTTTGTGTTTTATTTTCCTCTGAATGCATGTAGTTGGGCACGGAGCCCTAGGTTGTTTTCTGACTGCTTTTCTGGATTCTAGCACTGTTGTAACTATTGGAAAGTTTTGAATGTTTTAAATAAATCTCTGATCAGAGTGAGTTTGGAATTGTATTTGTCTTGGAACAGGTGCTTGGAAACAGGGACAGGTTTCAGGAATTTTATGTTGACTTTTCAAATGGTTGTTTGTATGTTTTAGTTTTCACTTAGAATCCGAAAACCATTCCTGCATATTGATTTTAGTTTTGATTGCATGCATTGAGGTAAAGGCCTATTTTAGAACCCCATTCGGGTCGGGTCTTTACATAATCTCTGATCTATCTTCATCCACATCCACATCTACTGAGATTCCAAATCCTGCTTATACGATCTGGAGGAAGCAAGATCGATTAATTTGTTCGTGGATTCTTGGCTCAATGACGGAAGATATCTTAGAACATCTTCTTCAGTGTACTTCTGCACAGGAGATCTGGCAATGTCTTCTCTCGATTTTCAATTCGCGCAATCTTGCACAAGTGATGAAGCTAAAATCAAGTCTCCAGAACATGAAGAAAGGTAATATATCCCTAACTAAGTATTTTTCTAAGATTAAAAAGTCTGTGGATGCTTTAGCTGCCATTGGAAACCCTGTTTCAAAAGATGACCATATATTGTATATTCTCTCTGGTTTTGGATCGGATTATGACTCCATGGTATCGGTCGTTACGGCGAGAGTGAATATTGACTCGGTTCAGGATGTTATGGCATTATTACTCTCTCATGAACATCGTTTGGAATCGAAAAGTGTAAATAGTGATGGATCTGTTGCTTCTGTGAATGTTGTTATGCAATCCTCTGTCAAAAATTCTGAGAATAAAAAATATCAACAGCAAGGTTCTAACACTCACAGAGGTGGTTATCAATAAGGCCGCGGTGGTCGTGGAGGTAACCAAGGCCGTGGAGGTGGTGGTGGTCGGTCTTACTGGACCAATAGGAACAAATTGCAATGTCAATGGTGCAATAAAACAGGACATACTGCTTCTCGATGTTATGAACTTACTGATAATCAACAACATCGTCCTATTCTAGTTAATCAAGTTGTGGTTCCATCCAGAAAGGGATATAATTCTGCTGGTTATGGTTATGGTTCAAATGGTTATAATATGTTAGGAGGTTATCAATAACAATTTTCACCTATGAATGCTATGCATACTCAACCGATTTACAACCAAGATTGTAACTGGTATCCAGACTCTGGAGCAACCAATCATCTGGCCCATAATCTTGGCAGTCTTTCTATTAGCTCGGAGTATCTTGGTAACAGTCAAGTTCACATGGGCAACGGTGCAGCTTTGAATATTTCTAATCATGGCTATGGTTCTATTACCTCTCCTGATAACCATATATTCCATTTACACAATTTACTTCATGTTCCTGCCATTACTAAAAATTTGTTAAGTGTCTGTCAGTTTGCTACTGATAATAACGTGTTTTTTGAGTTTCATCCTCATTTTTGTCTTGTGAAGGATCTAGCAACTGGTCGGGTGCTACTTCGAGGGACTCTCCATGAAGGACTCTATCGTTTTCAATTTCCTAATTGTGTTTCTAAACCTGTTGTTCATTCCAATATTGCTACTTCTTTTCCTACATGTTTGCATTCTACTGTTGAGCCATTAGAATTGGATGTATGGCATCAAAGACTGGGTCATCCTGCTCTTCCTATTGTTTGCTCTATTTTAAAACAATTTATGCCTACAAATTTAATATAGAGCAATAAACTGAGTTTCTATAATGCCTGTGCAAATGGGAAACAACATGTTCTTCCTTATCTTGCATCCCTTACTATTTACGCACGCCTATTACAATTGATAGCTATAGATCTTTGGGGTCCTGCTTATACTACTTCTCGTAATGGTTTTCGATATTATATGAGTTGTGTTTATGTCTATTCTCGGTATACATGGATTTATTTTCTTCAATCAAAATCTGAAACATCTTCAGTTTTTGCAACTTTCAAATCTCAAGTTGAAAAATGGTTAGGGGTGCCGATTGTCCGAGTTCAAACAGATGGTGGAAGTGAATTTAAGCCTTTGATTTCATTTTTTCAATCCCAGAGCATAACTCATCTCATTTCGTGTCCATATACTTCTAAACAAAATGGAATAGTGGAGAGAAAACATAGACACATTGTCGATACTGGTCTCACATTGTTATCTCATGCATCTCTTCCTCTTATGTTTTGGGATGATGCCTTTTCTTCTGCAGTTCATCTTATCAACAGGTTACCAACTCAAGTTCTTCATGGTGTGAGTCCCTTGCAGAAGCTCTTCAACCAAGTTCCTGATTACTCCACTCTTCGTGTATTTGGCTGTAAGTGTTTTCCTTACTTACGACCCTATAATTCTCACAAACTTGAGTTTCGATCTAAACCTTGCACTTTTCTTGGATATAGCACTATGCATAAAGGTTATAAATGTCTTGCTGAGGATGGTAGGTTGTATATATCTCGAAATGTTATTTTCGATGAAAAGTCTTTTCCTTTTATTAAAAAACTTGAATCATTCAAATATGTGTCAAACCCTCCGTCGGTATCCGGTCATATACCTATCATATCTTCACCACTGATACCTTCTGTATCGATGCCTCCTCCTCAATTAACTGTGTTCTCTCCTTCAGCTTCTCCGAATCCAATTCTACCTGCTCCATCTACCATCCATCCTCGTAATGATATCACATTATTCGATTCAGGATGAATTAAATTCTAAAATCGGAGGAGATCTTTGTAGTCATCCGATTGTTGACAATCATCCTATGGTCACTAGAAGTAAACGTGGAATCTATAAACCCAAAGCTCTTATAGCCACCTTTAACTATGTGGATACAGAACCACCCAACGTTAAAGAGGCTTTAAAGAGTGAACATTGGAAGCAGGCTATGAAAGTTGAGTATGATGCTTTAATACAAAACAAGACTTGGTCTCTTGTTTCTCCTCGGTCCTCTCTAAAGATTGTTGGATGTAAGTGGGTTTTTAAAATTAAGCGAAACTCTGATGGATCTGTAGCCAGATATAAAGCACGACTCGTTGCAAAGGGTTTTCATCAATCCTTTGACATTGACTACTTTGAAAAACCTTTAGTCCTGTGGTTAAACCTGTCACAATTAGGGTTCTATTAACTATGGCTTTGAAACGCGGTTGGTCTATTCGTCAGATTGACATCAATAATGCATTCTTACATGGTGTTCTGACTGAAAGTGTTTATATGGAACAACCTAGTGGATTTGTCATTGGTGATCCCAAAACTTCAGTTTGTAAACTGCATAAGGCATTATATGGTTTGAAACAAGCACCACGTGCTTGGTTTAACAAGTTGACAAATGTTTTGAAAGCAAATGGATTTGTTCACTCTCGTGCTGATAGCTCTCTGTTATATCAATATACATCGAATAGTTACTGTTATATCTTGGTGTATGTTGATGACATACTTATCATGGGAAATTCTGATAGTGTTATATCTAACTTGATAAACTTACTTCATTCCACGTTTGCTTTAAAGGGTCTAGGTTCTCTCAACTATTTCCTTGGCATTGAAGTTTCATATCCTTTGACTAGAGGTATGTTTTTGTCTCAAGCTAAGTATGTAAGAGACTTATTATGTAGGGCCAATATGGATAATGCTCACTTTATGCCAACTCCTATGGTTAGTGGATCTATTCCTTCTGCTTTTGGCGGTGAGTCATTTAAGGATGTTCGTCTTTACAAGAGTATTGTGGGTGCTTTACAATATATTTTACTTACTCGTCCTGAACTGTCCTTTAGTGTGAATAAAGCCTATCAGTTCATGCATGCTCCAAAGGTATCGCACTGGAAACTGGTTAAGCGTATACTTAGATATTTACAGGGAACTTCACATTTTGGTTTTTGTTAACTAAACCTACTACATTGAGCTTACATGGCTACGCTGACTCTGATTGGGGATCTGATCCAGATGATAGGAAATCTACATCAGGTCATTGTATTTACTTGGAGGGAATCTTGTGTCTTGGCGTTCTAAAAAGCAAGCTATTATTTCTCGATCTAGCACTGAGGCTGAATATAGGTGTCTTGCAACTACTGCTTCTGAACTCATTTGGTTGATGAATTTGTTTACGGATCTGAAAATCTAGTTATGCAAGTCTCCCATTTTATGGTGTGACAATCTGAGTGCAATTCACTTGAGTGCTAACCCTGTGCTACATTCTAGAACAAAACATGTTGAACTTGATATATACTTTGTTCGTGATCTTGTTCTTAACAGGAAACTTCTGGTTCAACACTTACCAGTAGTTGCTCAGGTTGCTGATGTTCTCACAAAACCTTTATCTGCAGTTTCTTTTCTTCAAAATAGGTTCAAGCTCAATGTTCGTGATCCCTCGACCCTTGGCTTGAAGGGGGTGTTAGGAGAAAAGCCCATTGAGGTGCTTCTTGTGTGTGAGGCCCAGGCCCATGTGGAGGGCAGTGTTATGGGTTTATTTAGTGTGTGCTATTTGTGTAAGCCCAATAAGGGCGGTAGGGTCTGTGTGCGTATGTTGGTGTTGCTCATTTCTTTTCTTTGTGTGTGTGGGGGTTTTTCATCTTTGTTGTAGAGAGTCTTCCTCTTCTTGTTGTAAGATTTCTCCATGAGTGAGCATCATGATATTATAATACAACAAAGGTTTTCTCCCAATCTCTATATGTTCTTTGTTTATCTTAGCAAAGGATAGACATTCTTTTATTAATTTTTTTAAAAAGTATTCATATCCCTAATTGTCCGTGAAAAATAACAAGTAGACTGATATTAAAAAAAACAACCATGCATCTCATTATTTCAAATAATCGCATGAGATAATCGTACATAAATATTTAATAACATAAACAGAAAACTGAGAAAAATATAATTCTTTTCGGGTTCTTATCTAAATAAATTTATTAAAATATAATGAATAATAAATAAAATAACAGAGTTCAAATGCATATAATGTGTAATAAATAGTGAGATACAAAGTTTGAGCTAAGTCCATGATGTCCCCTCACCTCATCCATCCTAGTACAACTCAGTACGTGAAACATGGTTCCAAAAGAAAGTGGTGAGTAATTAAAATGCCTTAGGTTGATTAGAGCATGAGAAAATAGTCAAGTAAGTACTTTTGCACATTGGATTCATTGGTCAATTCTTTTTAATTTTTTTTTTGTTATATGAAGTGTGTAGAATAGTGTTATTAAAATTGTGTAAATTAATTCCACAATCGCGCAAGTATATACGATATGAGGCAAGTGATAAGTAAAATTTTTATCATTCTCTTCAGGGACTGCGATTTTACCAATAGTCTAGAATTAAGTGCGGAAAATAAAAAATTTGGTTTCTTTGCACAAGCAAAGAAGAGTTGAAATTGCGTAAAGTTGGGTGAATAGAAAGATTCACCTAAGTTGAGTTGAAATTGCGCTTTTCAACTAAGGTCCCCAAGTGGCTGCCGAGTGGTTGAAGCTAAAAACGTCAAGACATGCTTCCTTGACATGGTTCGAGACCCTTGGAAAGCACTTAAACTAGAATATCCTTCAAAGTATCTTGGTGCGACAGCTTAGGGGCGGGCCAGTGGTTCCCCTGGTATAGGGGAGTGAAGCTTCGATTTCCCCATTTTCAAAAAAGGAAAGAAAAAAGAAAGACTCAACTAAGGTACTCATGGGGGGTGTTTACTATTCCAAGGGAAATTATACAGTGAGGATTAAATACCACGCTTTGGAAATCTAATGTCGGCTTCTGCATTCGTTCACTCTAAAACCAACTCCCGTAGCAAGTTAGATTATGAATAGCGCACTGCATGCAATAGTAAACGTGTAAGAACTCGTAAAGACTTTAAGACATGCTTCCTTGAGAGATCTTTGGTTCTAGGTCCTTGGAAAATAGTTAAACTAGAATATCCTTCGAAATATCTTGGTGCTACAGCTTAGGGGCGGCGGACCAGTGGTTCCCCGGGTATAGGGAAGCGAAGCTCCGATTTCTCTATTTTCAAAAAAAAGAAAAGAAAAAAGAAAGACTCAACTAAGGTACACATGGGGTGCATTTACTATTCCAAGATAAATTAAGCAGTGAGGATTAAATACCATGCTTCGCAAATCTAATGTCGGCTTCTGCGTTCGTTCACTCTAAAACCAACTCCCGTAGCAAGTTAGATTATGAATAGTTCGTGCACTGCATGCAGTAGTAAACGTGTAAGAACTTGTAAAGACTTTAAGACATGCTTCCTTGAGAGATCTTTGGTTTGAGACCCTTGGAAAGCGCTTAAAGTAGAATATCCTTCGAAATATCTTGGTGCTACAGCTTAGGGGCCAGTGGTTCCAGGGGTATAAGGAAGCGAAGCTCAGATTTCCCTATTTTCAAAAAATAAAAAGAAAGACTCAATTAAAGTACTCATGGGGTGCGTTTACTATTCCACGGGAAATTAAGCAGTAAGGATTAAATACCATGCTTCACAAATCTAATGTTGGCTTCCACGTTCGTTCACTCTAAAACCAACTCCCGTAGAAAATTAGATTATGAATAGCTCTCGCACTGCATGTAGTAGTAAACATGTAAGAACTCGTACCTTTAAACTACGATTCTTACCTCATGGTGACTTTAAAATACGGTTACAAATCATGCCTTTTCAAATTTTTGAATTCAAAACCAAATTAACTACTCCTGTTGCATTTATTTCAAATAGTAAATAAACTGCCCTTGGCCAAGGTAGTTCTAAAGTAAGTTTAAATAAATTTAAATACAATACAAAGCATCCATGCCCATCAGTTAACAACATGTTTCAAACAGAAAGAAAAGGAGTTTAGCTCTAAACATGCCAACAATGAAACAAAAAAAAAGTTGTCCTATCGACTAATCAAACTAACGCAACAAGCTCCACCCACGATCACTTCAGCATCTCCCAGCTAACTGTCTCGGTAGTATCCCTAATTACCTGGTGGAAAACCACAATAAGGGTGAGTATAAAAGAATACTCAATAAGAACTTTTCAATAGAGGTACAATGCACAAGGTTAGAATTTAACATGCTAGCACATACATATTATAGGTAACTCAATATAGCTCAATAATTGGTCATGAAATTTGTTACATGACTCACTTGTGAGGCCCTTATGACACTCACCTAAACATAAGATTAGGATAGATCATTAAGTTCATTACATAACTATCTATCTCAAGAAAATTATTAGGGGTGTTCATCAGTCGGTCAGTGTCGGTTTTCAGTGAAAATTGACACCGAACCGACCAATGAATTTCCTAAAAAATGAAATCGAAACCGACCGATCGGATAAGTCGGTTGGTTCGGTCGGTAAATTTGGTTAATTAATATTAATTTTTCTTATTTTTTTAATTAAAAAAATATTCATCATAAATTTTTATGATGAAAATTTGAGAATTAATTTTTAAAAATGAGCATATAGAATAATTTTTCAAAAACAAATTTAAATTTAAGTTAATTTTGCAATAATTTATAAGGAATATATTAAACTATATGAAAATATCAATATTTTATAAAGGAAATTTTCGGTTAACCGA
Organism: Sicyos edulis; assembly: GCA_036507275.1. Lineage (NCBI taxonomy): Eukaryota > Viridiplantae > Streptophyta > Magnoliopsida > Cucurbitales > Cucurbitaceae > Sicyos > Sicyos edulis. Next base: position 27,581,322 of record CM071848.1, read on the forward strand.
CCGAACCGACCAATTATACCCACTGACTTAACCAAAATTTTTTAAGTTAACCATTTTTATAACCGACACCAACCAACAAAGCTTGAAAATCACCGATCGTAATAAAATTTTTTTTTCCTTCCGTTCTCGTGTTTGTTCGGTTGATTCTTCAGTTAGTTATTTGGGCTGTTAGGGCTGTTTCAGCCTCCAGGGGTATTTTGGTCATTTTGCCCTCCAGGTCAGTTTTACAGTTAACTAGGGTTTCAGGACTATTTCTGTTAATTGTGGACTTCAGTTATTCTTCGGTTTCAATTCCAGGGCAAGAGTTGCATTTCTGAGAAGTTTGGAGGCTTTTCGGTTAAAAGAAAAAATTAAGATTAATTTGTGTTGGAGCTAGGATTCGAACCATGGTGGCTTGGAAGTTGGATTTGAGCCAAATGAGGAGAAAATAAAAGAGATTTTAAAAAGTGTTGAGGCTAGGATTTGAAGGTGGGATTTTTTTAGACTCTTTAATATTTTAAAAATAGGAAAATTAGGAAGGGTTTCATCTCTTTCTCCTTCCCTTCCTCTTGGCCGACCAGCCCATTGTTCTTCTCCTCCTTGGCCGAGCTTCACCATTTCCATTGCTCTCCATTGCCAAGCTCAGCTTCTCCATCTTGCTCCACGGGAAGCCTTTGCAAAATTCTTTTCTTCTTCTCCTTGTCATGGCCGAGACTTAGCTCTAACCAAGAGAAGTTCTTCTTCTCTTCTCCTTTGTAGATCCGAGAGCTCTCTTCTCTTGGGCTCAAGATCTCTCCTTGTTGCTTGCATCCAAAAGTTCTTACTCTTCTCTTTGTTGGTGGAATCCGAGATCGTACTTCCTCTCCAACCCTCATTGCCGAGAGCTCTAAGGTAAGCTTGATGGTGTTTTTGCTTTGTCTAGTATTGTAGTTGTGTAGATCTAACATGACTCTTCATCCTTGTGCAAATCCAAGCCCTAGCCGAATCTCCTTGCTTGTGCTTCCATCTTGGCCGAGACTTCTTTGCAACCTTGGAGACCTTGCTGAATCCACCTAGGTGAGTTGGGTGAGCTTGTTGTTGTTAATTGGTTTTGTGTTGGTGGCCGAGAGCTTCATGGAAGTGCATTTGTTTGTGTGTTGGAGATTAACCAAACTTAACTTGTGCTTTTGAATTGTTATGTACCCTAACCGAGAGTGGAAAAAGAAGGAGCTTGAAGTTCTCTTTTGTGTGGTTTAAGCTTGCTTGGCCGAGACCCCCTCCTTGGGAGTTGGAGTTTTGCTCGGGTTTTGGTAAAGCCCTAATTCCTATTTTGTTTGGTTGCTCAGGGTGTTTCTATATTGTTTGTAACTTTGTTGGGTGTTGTGAGGTTAGCTTGTGTGGTGATCTGCAGCAAGGGCATCCTCTGTTTTTAGGTTCTACTGTTTGACAGGTAAGGGTTCCTTGCTGGGGTTGTGTGGACCCTTCGCACCTCAATGATAGCTTCTGGTTGTTTGTTTATATGTTGAACTGTTAGTGGATAGGTTTTCTGCAGGTTATCTGAATTATAATGTTAGTGGATAGGTTTCTGCAGGTTATCTGAATTATAATGTTAGTGGATAGGTTTCTGCAGGTTATCTGATTTATTGTTAGTAGATAGGTTCTTGCAGGTTCCCTAGATGCTGCCTTGATACTAAATATGTTACCCCTGTCTACCTATTGATCTGAACTTGTATATGTTGTGAATAAACATGTTAGTGGATAGGTCTTCTGGATTGTCGCTAGGGCTTACATGTAGAATGTTAGACACAGTTTATTTCTGTTGTTGCTATTCTTAATTGTTGGTGCTGATCTATGGTAGCTCTAGGTTGTGTAGCCATATATGTTTCTGCTTAAGTTTACCCAGGACTAGCCCAGTGTGTGTTGTCCAAGGTTGGTCCAGTGTGTTGCCAATCGGGTTTGCTCAGGACTAGCCTAGTGTGTTGTTGACAGGTATGAGCCGGACTAGCCCAGTGTGTGCTGTCCCTTGTTGGCCCAGTGTATGCTGACCGTTTTCAGGATTGGCCCAGTGTGTTGCTGATCCCGGGCTAGCCTAGTGTGTTGCTGCTCGTGTTGCTCAGGACTAGCCCAGTGTGTTGCTGTCCTTAGTTAGCCTAGTGTGTGATAACCTTATTTTCTATATTGATAGAGCATTTGAGATTACTTAACTGTTTCTCATGTTTGTTAGCCCAGTGTGAGCTAACCCTGTCTAGCTTGAGCTTAGATCTTTGATGTTGTTCACCCTGCTATTTGTGTTGTTGAGACTGCCATATTCTTGTGTGATGCCTGTATGCTAGAATGCTAGAGGATTTGTTGTGCGTATTGTACCCCAGTTAGGGAATCCTTACTGAGTGCAATTGTACTCACCCTTCTGTGGTTTTCTCCACCAGGTAACTTGGCACAGCATCGAGGTGGCTAGAGGAGGAGCTGATGGATCATGGGAAAGACCGCTACATGTCCTTGAATCATTTACATTCTAGTCTTGAAAGTGTCTTTTGGAACTTGTATTGTTTATCGGGATTGTGTAACTGTTTTTTATTTAACTCTAGCCAGAGGCTTATGTTGTTTTATTGTTTTCATAACTATACTTTGAAATGTTTAAGTTTTGAATTTATAATAAAAGATGTTGGATTTCCATTTCACTGCCTGATTTGAAATTGCATCTTAAAGTAAAGACGATTTAGGACCATTTAGTGTCAGGTCTTCGTAGCACTAGTTAAACAGTTCAGGCAACAACAAACATATAGAACAACAAGCAAGCATTCTTAACATATACATTAGAAATTAACCTAGAACCAACGATCAAGCAAACAACTCAACACACATCTCAGACATTGATATATATTAGCAACATGATGGAATCAACACGTGCAAGATCCACACAACCTGAGTGAGAAAGTCCTTACCTAAAGAAAATTACATATCGTACCACTCACGAATTCCAATAGCAAAATATGCACCAAATAACCACCTAATTATACCCAAAAATCATATTTGTCGTATCAAACTACTCAAAAAAATTAATCAACAAATCTCAAGATCAAGAGTTTACACAAAAGCTAAACGAACACGGCTGCTCAAACTAAACACGACACACAGATAGATCGAAGAAGAAGAGCGAACCTGGGTCGCTGAAATGCTGTTGCAGCTGGTGCTGTTGAAGGAGGCTGCTACAGGGGCTGGGCAATCACAAGGCGTAGGGCAGACGTCTGCCTGCTGAGGTTCGGCGAGCGTCGGCTGCGGGGGGAGGACTTGGGTGCAGCTTATAAGACTGCATGGACAGCAACGCCTTGAGGCGTGGGGTGGCTGGGAACGTGCGCGATAGATGTGCGGTGTGAAAAATGGCTAGATCTGGTGCTTGGTAGTCAGAGGAACAACAAAGCGGTGGTTGACGATGGAACCTAGCAATGACAAGCATAGTGGCGGCGGCGGTGGGGCTAGGCAAGAAAAAGAATATGGAGACTTAGGAATTTTGACTTAGGTTCTTTTTTTTTCCTTTTTTTTATTTTAATTAGCTTAAAAGAAAATGAGTTTTCGTTTCCTTTTTAACTTAAATGGGCTTTTATCTAATCTCAAAATTCTAGATTTTTCCTTTTCTTTCAAGGGATAACTAGGGAAATGGCTAGAATTTAAAAACTAATTAGAAACATGGCTAATGATATTTAGACTTTAAATCTATGTCTTTTTTTAATTTTGAATTTTAATTAAATTTTATTATTAAAAAGAATGGACAATTTTTTGTAATTGCCTAGAAAAATTCAAAAGCAAATTCAATAATAATAAAATATATTAGTTAAACATAATTAAATATCATAACTAAATAATCAACAAATCAAATACCCAAAATCATGAAAGAAGAGATTTTGAAATTTAAAATTTTCTACCTAATTCGGAAATTTTATTTTTAAATTTGTTTTCTATAACTATTCTTAAGAATCTATAAGAATTCAAACTAATAATGATAAATAAATAATGATAAAATATCTTTGTCTAATATAATTAAATATTTTGATTCATCTTTTCAAAAATCAAGCAAAAAAAAGTTTGGAAGAAATTTTTTAAAATTTAAAAATCTTTGCCTAATTTATGTAGAGTTCTTAACTAGCATCATCTTCCTTAACGCGTACATAACTTATGAGTTAATATGATTTGTGTGCATGTATTTAAAAATTAAATTAAAATATAGAATGGAGTAATCACCTGAAGTTGATCTTGTGTCATTATTCAAGCTTGAGTTTGTGAGGGAGGCTTTAAGTACAGACTTCTGAAGATGGGAAGGGGAAGAGATCTTTAACTTTCTTGAACAAAACATATACTCATACCCTTGTTTACACACCGGAGATTGACTACGAGCACCATCAACATCACATAAACACCACCAATTATGTCTGCAAACCCGTTGTACATCTATTGTACATCATAATGGAAAAGTGAAGATATCTTTAATTTTCTTAAACAAAACATACATCTATCCCTCGTTTATAAACAAGAGATTGAATATGAGCACCATCACTTCCATTGAAACTTGGTATCAGATAAACACCACCAACTATGTTCGCCGCCCGTTGTACATCCACTATACATCTCGAATCGCTGTGAGAAGCTTTAATACTCATTTTTTTTAAAATAAGAAGTTGAAGAGATCTTTCATTCGCTTGAACAAAATATATACTCATCCCTCATTTACATAACAAAGATTGATTATGAGCAGCATCACTATCTTTGAAACTTGACGCCCGATAAATACCACCGATTACATTCACGAATCTGTTGTACACCCATTTTACATCACGATCCTCTTTTAGAGTTGTAACCTTACCTTTTTCTTTGTAAAAAAAAAAGAACTTACCTTTTTTTGTCTCATCTTTGTAACGTGATATGTTAGCAACTAAAGAATGCTCATCCTAGCCTATGGTTGTTCCATTTGCACTATCTTGTAATTCAAATATGTATCTATGTCATCTTAAATGTCATTGGATGCAACTGTGGTAGAAGCGACTTCCATTGGAGATTACCGCACTCGATTCTTGTGAGTAAATAGTAGAAAGAACGACCACACTAATTTAATGCTTCGTACGATAGTGATGATATTTTCGTTGCAAAATAGAACACTAGGGAGATATTTTGTGAAGGCGAAAATTGAAAATGGCATAAACTGTTATTCGACGATTTTATAAAAAAAAATAAACTTCCAAATTTGATATAGCTGGGCGAGGATTCGCCATTCCCTGGAGATGACTCACACTTGACACCTAGTCAAGTTGCTGCTGATCCAGCGAGCAGCAAGCTTGCAAGTGGAAAAGGGAAGGGCTTCTTTGGCAAAGTGGCCAGTAGCGAAGAGGATCTGGATGATGAAATTGACGAAGGACTCTTCGCCCTAACGGACGAAGATGAAGAAGAGCAAGAAGACCAATAAGCCACCTGGCCTCAAAGACAAACAAGTTCGTCTGCGGCGCCACAGCCTCAGCGAAGGGTCCTCTGCGAAGGAAAAGAGCCGCGAAGGACAGTGCCAGTTCGCTCGGTCGAAAAGACTCGCTAGCTTATCACCAAGAACATCGTCGAGTATCAATCAAAGAGGTTCTTTTCAGAACAGTCTTTCGACCCCAACCCCAGAGGGCTTCTAGCGAACGTGGTAAAGCAAATTGAAGAGCAAGGCTGAGAAAAATTCTGAACGGAGTTGGGCTCGGTGAGGCAAGAATGGGTAATAGAGTTCTCCGCAAGTCTATTGGACCCCAGGATCTTCAAAGCATCAGTTCGCGGGAGCGAAATTGATTGGTCTCTGAAGGCGTGGAATTCGCTCTTCGGCCTTAGCGACGAGAAGTCTGATTTCGATATGCTCATGGACGAGATTTCAGAAGAAGACTTGCAACTCTTCCTTGATACAATCAGAGTTGAAGGAGCCGAATGGGACAAAGGTCCACAGTCTCGCCGATTCCACACCGCTAATTTAAATGAAGAAGCAAAAATTTGGGTCGACTTCATGAAATCTTCGCTGCGGCTAATCTCCCACGAGTCCACACTTACCGTGCCGAGAGCCTTGCTAATTTGCGCAATCATGCGGGTCTTTCCATCAACATCGGCAACATCATCGCGAAGGAGAGGATCTCACGCAGCGAAGAAGGCCCCAGCATCAACCTCCAACAACGACGAGCAACTTAAACTGCTGAGGAAAATTAGGGATGAAAATCGCAGGTTTCATCGCTATTTCCTTCAGCGAGACCGAGTAATCCAAAAAATGCTCCATCGATTAAAGGGTGGTCCATTCCAGCTTCCGCCATTCCCAGATCTCCCGCCTCTTCCAGAAGATTCTAGCGAAGCTCCACCGGATCCAGAGCAAAAAATGGAAGTCTTGTGTCACTTCTCTTCGCCTCTATTAATCATTTTTGTATGATTTCATGTATGCACTTAGCTGATCTTCTTACTTCATCTTTTGTAGACATGTAAAATTATCAATATCATTGCTATTTTATTTCGCTTTTGCGAACTCTTATGTCTATGTCTTTGCGCAATTTAGTTAACTTTCTTTCTGTACAAAACATTTTTATTTCTCTGTAAATTCATTTTATAACTACTCTATGCTGGCGCGAAACCTTAAATTGGACGGAGCGAAATTTTGTGAGGAGTAGAGGTCATAGTTTTCAAAAAAATCTTTAAGTTTAGAAATTTAATTTCGCGAATTCTTTTAGCTTTAGCGAACCCAATTCTACTCAACCCCAGCCTTAAACTTTTAGCAAACGTTAAGTTTAGGGGTGCTGAGTGTTTTTCATTGGGACAATGAAAAGTCCTAGTTTGGGGGTGGAGTTCGCCGAAGCGAATTATGTAAATACTCTAGAAAAGAGCAGAAAAGACATATGCTTCAAGAGCGGTTCAGCGTAGAAAAATTAATTGGATAGTTGCCATTTTGCTGAAGTAAAAGGTGAGATTTACAAGCCAAACCCTGTGTTGGATAAAACAAGAAAAATTAAAAATTTTCCCAAATACTCGCGAGAGCGAAGTGAATCAAAGGTCTAGTTGTCTAAGTCCTGGGATCATTTCTCTACTGTCGCTTGCTCTAACATTGCGTATCTATCATTATATCAAACATTCGATGAAAATTGAGCAAACGATAGTAGGATACTGTAAGTGAGGAATCCCCAGCGAACTGTAAAAGGAGAGTATTCACTTTGACAAAAGATGAGAAGTACCAAAGTTAAAATTTGCGAAAGAGTTTAAAGCAAAAAGTTAAGTCCAATTGACTAGCAAAAAACTAAAAAAACCAAAGAATTAATTTTCTGAACTAAAAGGAGTTTTATCAAACAAATGGCTAAAGCGAATTGTAAATTTGAGTTCCTGAAACATTAAAGCTTCGCCCAACATTGTTTAGTTATAGAAAAGATTTACTTAGAAATACTTTTGAATTCTCAGATTGATTTGTTGACAACTGTTGCAAAGTCAGATGCACTGTTTGCTGTTGCGAAGGAAAATAGGGAAAAAGCAAATTCCATCCTATGGAAATAGAGCTATTACTCGGGACGAGTAATAATGCAAGTTTGGGGGTGTGATAACTCTCAAGAATTGAGAGTTAAAGTAGCTTAAAAGAATATATTTTTATAAGAATTTGCTAATATTTAATGAATTTAATATTGAATTTCACCCCATCATGCTTAAATATTGCTTAAACGAAACATCCTTTAGTTTTCTGATTAGGATGCATTTTTTGGGTTCGCTGCAGCGAAATATGCTTGAATGTGTGCAAAGTTATATGTTTTGTAAAGAATTGATACTTTCTAGTTTGTCTGCAGCATTCCTGATGAAGCGAAGCGAAATTCCCACTAGAAGGTTGTCCCCAAAGTGAATATCAGCCCAGCCAAGCACGCCTTGAAGAGATTTGACACAGCAGCGGAGATTAAAGAAGTTACAATTGCTTCGCCAAAGCAAAGCCACCAACGAAAGAAGATGTTGTAAACATAACGAAGCCAAGATGCTCTGACAACCGATAATGTGGATCGTGGAGTAGAAATGTCATATAAAGCAGTACTTCGTCTGAAAAGCAATCGCAGAGCAGTCCAACATTGTCAAGATCGTGTAGCAGGCTTTGTCGCTTGGAGCTGGAGTATAAATAGAGTTGTTCACCTTCAGAGCAAATTATCACCCATTTTGGGGCCAGTCACCCATTTTAGGGTCGATCACCCTTTCTTTCTTAGAGTTTTTCCGTCGAGCATTTTCGATCACCATTTCCTTAGTTTTTAGCTTAGCTTAGTCGTAGTTTAGTTTTATTGCTTTCGTCTACATCTGTTTTAGTGTAGTTTCAACGAACCTTGTTATTTGCTATTTTTAATGAAGATAACTTATTGCTTTTATTTTATTTCGCTTTTATTTATCGATATGAGCAGCTAAATCTATCATTGGAAGGAAATAGGCAAATAGGAGTATTTCGCCTAAGCAAAGCCTTACCGAGATGAAAAACTATTATGCATGTTATGTTAATTCGAAATGCACTCCATTTGATCCACTGTGTGTATGTCTTTATTTCGTTTCGAGAGAATAGAAATAGAGCGATCTTGCATGTATAACATTAGGTTCGCTAAGTTTGCTTAGAGATGAGTTTACTTGCATCCAATTGAACACTTAGAGATAAGGTTCGCCTAATGTTGTGTTGCTTCACTTTAGCAGTATTTAAGTTCGAAAGAACTAAACCAAGAGCTCGAAAGAGCCAAACTCTAAGACTTGAGAGAGTAAAAGAGAAAGCTATCAGTTGTTACTTCTTCGTTGTAAATAGTTTCGCCAAAGCGAAACTCTCTGAAAATGTCTTATTCCCTTCCGATGTATTTCGTTAGTTCGATTTATCTTCAATTTATGTAGATTAGATTTATTTTGCCACAATAATTTCCACCGTTACCCTGACTGTCGATTTCGCTTAAGCATGACACTAATAACTATTCCCTGTGGAGATGACCTTTAATTACTTTAAAACTTGCTGAAACAAAGACTGTGTATACTTGCACAACCTTTGGGGATCACACACACACATTTCGCTTAATCAGAAGTAGAGACTTCGCTTTGGCGAAGTCTTCAACAAGTCATGTCATCATTCTTCTTAATTATCATTTTCAATAAAATTGGTATGTTGAGATTCGTCCCAACATGGAGCGTGCGCGCGGGCGTGATCGGGTGAGGAGGCGCTGGGCTGCTGCTTGCAGGCACATTCGGTCGATGCGTGGGGCGGGGCGGCGCGGCAGGGATCTGGCGAAGGCTACGCTGGTGTTGTGAACAGGTGAGCAGGGCTGTCCTCGGTGAAAAGGCTGGCTAGCGACGTAGCTACACAGGCAGACCAGAAGCTGTCTCGATGTGGCTTCACGAAGGCGAGACAGACTATGAATGGTGCTGCGGCGAACCTCGACTAGGCTTTGCATGCTTGCTGCTCGATGAAGGGTGATGGTTCTTGGCACAACTTCTAAGCTAAGGGTTGGGCATACAAGGTACGAAGAAGCCAGGTTAGGGAGAACAACCAGCAAAATGAAAGAGAGTCACAGCGAAAGAAGAAGGAGACTTACCTCACGCTTCTTGGCTTGGCTTCTTGGAGAATCGACAAGGAAGAGGGATGAACGATTAGAAGAAGATGACAGTGCGTGCGGCAAGGGAGAATGAGAGAAAAATAAGATGATTTCCTTTTTCTTTTCCTAAATAGGTTTGGCGATTTCTTCCCTGGGCTATCCCCCTTCGAGACCCAACTGCTGCACTAATTTTTTCTTAATTAATCCCTTTTCTCTCCAAGCCTCTAAACTCTCTTGCAAGTCAAGGGTTCGAATCCCATCGGGAGCACTTTTAATTTCTCTAATTCTTTTATTTAACCGAACCACCTCCAAATTTCCGAAAAATCAACACAAACTCTTGGAACCTGCAACCAACAACCGACTAAGTCTTAGCAAAAGATAGTAACAGCCCCAAAACCCTAATTATTCACAAGGTCGGCCTTGAGGGAAAAATGACCAATATGCCCTTAAAGGTTAAAATAGCCCTAACGGCCCAACCGAACAACGGAAAGACGAACCGAAAGTACCTGGGGAACCGGTATGAAAACCTGGGTCGTTACATAGCACCACTCCAACGTACTCCATAACACAAGAGCTAACCTGACTTTTCCTATGCAAAAATGGTTTCTTACAAGTGGACACACGCTCGCTGTCTTGCTCAACAAAAATGACAACAACCAACTCTCTCGGGAGCAACAGTAGAGGGATTTCACAACATACTGAACCACCAATTCAGAACTAGTAGTACTCACCCAAACTTCGAAGGAGGGGTCAACTCCCGAAACTCCCCGAACAGGAACAAGTCCTCAGGGCAACGCCCGCTTGCTCCAACTAAGCTTGCTCTTGAAACAACATAGAAACCACACCTTGGTCAACACCAAGCACCATCTTGCTAACAACTCTGAAACCAATGCGGAGGTTACTAAGAACAACTCTAGCTTGTTAACCGAACACAAAGCTTCCAGTAACTCAACCGAGGTCCACTGCCTGGGTCTGACTGAGCTCTGGTGAGGCTCTGCACAACTTATGGTTCCTCCGACAACCCTCGAACACACACTGTCGTCAAGTGGTCTAACAGTCAACTGGCCACACGGACAACAACTCCCTCCAGCATGTCAACTATGCTAGCCAGCTCCAGCTCCGTTTGGCGTTGCCCCCATCTTTGGCAGTAGTGCATAACGTGTTCCACGTGTTGATGTTGAGGCAGAATGTGGTGGACCCGACGCATGTGGTTGATCATGAGCCTTTGGAGTTGAATACGGATTTGAGCTTCGAGGAGAAGCCTTTGTAGATTTTGGCCCGGGAGCGCAAAACCTTGCGTAACCTGGAGATCAATCTAGTGAAAGTTTAGTGGAGAAATCAGAGGGCAGAGGAAGCGACTTGGGAGTTAGAGGATGAGATGATGACTCATTACCAGGAGTTGTTCCAGTCTTATGACTTTCGGGGATGAAAGTCTTAAAAGGAGGGAGTATTGTAAAGGCCCAAATTCCATACCGATTCCTCAGGTACTTTCGGTTTGTTATTCAGTTATTCGGTTGGGCCGTTAGGGCTATTTTAACCCTTAAGGGAATTTTGGTCATTTTGCCCTCAGGGCCGACCTTGTGGATAATTAGGGTTCCAGGGATGTTTTGGTCTTTTGCTGAGACTTGGTCGGTTGTTGGTTGCAAGTTCCAAGGGTTTGTGTTGATTGTTCGGATGTTTGGAAGTAGTTCAGCTAAATGTAAAATTAAAGAAATTAAAAGTGCTTCCGATGGGATTCTGTAACAGCCCAGAAATTCTATTCCGGTTTCTCGATTATTATTCGGTTTCTAGTTCCAGGTTAAGAGTGGCTTTTTGAGAAGTTTGGAGGCTTTTCGGTTAAAAGAGAAAAATAAGAATAAATGTGTTAATGCTAGGATTCGAACCATGGTGGTTTGGAAGTTGGATTTGAGCCAAATGAAGAGAAATTAAAATGGTTTTTAAAAGTGCTCTTGGTGGGATTTGAAGGTGGGATTTTTGTTGGATTTATCTCTTTAAAAATAGGGAAAAAATACATTAGGGCTTCATCATTTTCTCCTCTTTCCTCCTCTTGGCCGACCCACACTCTCTCCATTTCTCTTTTTGGCCGAGCTTCATTTCCTCCATAGATCTCCATTGCTCCTTGCTCCATAGCTCATCTCCTCCATTCTTGCTCCAAGGTAAGTCTTTGCAAAGCTATTCTCTTTTTCTTCTTTTCCTTGCCATGGCCGAGACTAAGCTCTAACCAAGAGGAACTTTTCCTCTCTTCTCCATTGTAGATCAAAGAGCTCTCTTCACTTGGGTTCGAGATCTCTTTGTTCCTTGCAACCAAAAAGTCATTGCTCTTCTTCCTTGGTGGATTGGATCCGAAATCACTCCCTCTCCAACCTCCATTGCTGAGAGCCCCTTTGGTAAGTAGATGGTGTTTTTGCTTTGATCAGAGATGTGGTTGTGTAGTTCTAACTTGTTCTCCACCTTTGTGCAAGACAAGCCCTAGCCAAACCTCCCTTTGCTTGTGCATCCATCTTGGCCGAGACCACCTTGCTTATTGGGGACCTTGTCAAACTCAACTAGGTAAGCTTATGTTTTGTTGTGTTGGTTTGCTTGATGAGTTGGTTTGGCCGAGAGCTACTTGGTAGCAAAGGGTGTTGTTTTCTCCTTTAGCCGAGAGCTCCTTGTGGTTGGTTTGAGTGTGTTGCTTGCTTCTTGGACAAAGAACTAACTTACTTCTTGTTGTTGTGGTGATGCCCTAGCCGAGACCCCTTTTTGCAAGACTTAGCCGAGCTCCTTATGTTCCCTTAGTGCTTGGCCAAGAGCAATAAGTGCAAGTAGGGGTAGTCTCTTGATTCCCTTGCTTTTATTTTTAGTTCGTAGTTAAGTGTTTAGCTAGCTAGGTTTAATTGTATGTTGTATGCTTTATTAGGTTGTGAGACACTGTAGCTCAAGGAGCATTTTACTGTTGTTTTCTGCTTGTTCCAGGTAAGGATCTCTTACCAGGGTGTGTGGGCCCTACGATATATCTTGATTGCATTCCTTGTATATGTTGATTGCTATGAACATGTTAGTGGATAGGATTGCCTTGTTGATTATCTCTGCTAGCATGTTTACCCTTGTTTCCACATGTTAGTGCCATGCTAGGTTTGTTCTTCCAGCATGTTCTGTAATTCCTGCTTTAAGTTGTAGTATCATGCTAGGTTACTTTTCTTCACTTGTTGAGCATGTTCTGAACTATTAGGAATTACTTACTTAATAGTGGATAGCTTAGATAGGATGTCTTACTCCAGAGGCTGAGAGGGGACATAACGTACTTATTCTCCACAGGTCGGGATCAGTGAGTAGCATAACGTACTTTGCTTCCGCCCCTAGTAGCCAGTGCGGATTAGCTCCTGTATCGGTATAAGCCTAGTTTGTAGCCTGCTAGAGCGAAACCCGTCACGGGTACAAGCCTGCCCAGAGACAGTTCTTAGCTTCAATTCGGTGGTACAGGCTGCTACAGCTGAGTGCCGAGGGCTTCGTACTACTGTAGATCAGTGACACCGTTTCCGTTCTTATTTTAGAGCCTGACTTCGGGTACACTCCCGTAGTCTTAGGAATAGCTTGGCCGAGGGTAAGAGGCCCTCGAGGACACCTAATCGGGATCAGCTTTTGAGTTGATCCTTTGGCCGAGGGAGAAAGACCCTCGAGGGTGTCTGACATCTATTTGGAATCATCTTTTGAGTTGATCAATTGGCTGAGGGAGAAAGACCCTCGAGGATGTCATTTGGGATTGGTTAGGAGAACCAATCATTAGGTCGGAAGTAGGAAACTTCTAAGGTTCCGGGACTTGTCTTGATTAGCTTGTTGAGCAAAGTTCTATGCTTGTAACTGTTTGCATGTATACTAGGATGCCAGGTGATTGATGTATCGTATTGTACCCCGGTTGGGGATTCTTACTGAGTGCCTTCGTACTCACCCTTACTTTTCTTTCAGGTAACTTGGTACAGCACCGGGATGGCTAGTGGAGGGAGTTGACTGATCATGGGAGCTGCCGGCGTACTCTGTCTTTTATTTACATTTGAGTCTTTCATTCTGTAATAGCATGCTAGGAAAGAACCTATTTGTTTTAAAGAGTTGTTTAGACTGTTAACTTTGAAATACTGGCCAAGATTTATTTATGGAAATTTTGGAATGAATGTTTTCTTCATGTTGTTTAATACAGTTTTATTTTAACCAGTTTTCTTTACTATTTTAAATGTTTTAATTTGTAAGCATGCTAGTAAAAATCGGGTTTAGGACCACTTTTGGGTCGGGTTCTTACAGATTCAAACCCGTGTCTTGGAGGGAGTTTAGAGGCTTGACTTAAATGAGATAATTAAGGGGAAATTCATGTTGTAGCTGGGACTCGAAGGGGGAAAGCCCAGGGGAGGAATCGCCAAACCTAAAAGGAAAAGGAAAAGGATATCGTTTTATTTTCTCAGTGTTCCTCTTCGCCGCACGAACTCCCGTTCCTCCCTTCTCCTTCTTGCCGACTCCCCTACTCATCTTCTCTATTTGTTCTACCGAGCTCCCTTGGTGTTTTCCCCCTCAATTCGGTAGCCATCATCATCTTCCCCTAATTAGAAATCACCCCAGCCGAGGTCACCTCCATCGCAGCCAAGCCACACGTTCGCCCCAGCAGCAAGCTTAGCCAGCTCTCCATCGCGGCACCTCGCTTCGCCTAGTCGAGGATCACCGTAGCACCGCGCGCACGATCCGTCTCGCCTTCGTAAAGCCACACCGAAGATAGCCCCTGCTCGCCAGTGCTCAACTACATGCCCAGCCCTTGTTTGTCTCGCACAAGCCATCGCCCAAAGCCACAGCGATCTCCTGTTCCCAGCCGCTAGCGTCCAGCCCGCAATGCAAAGAGCCACCTCACCTCACCCCACACACGCAGCCAGCAGAAGCATTGCCCAAACCACGCGTTGCCACGCGCAAAGAACCCGCACAAGCAGCCCCCCCGCGACCCCTTCACGGCCTGACACGTCGTAGCCCCACATAGCCGCTCGCACCAGTCCGCTCGCTGCTTGCTGCCGCATGTACCCAGCCTAGCCAGTACCTGCGTCGTGTGCCTTACCTTCGCCGAGGCTTTGCTGCCAAGGATTGTTCTTGTGTTGGGTAGTTTCCCAAAACCTCTTGTCTCTGTGACTTAGTTATTTAGCTTGCTAAATTAATGTGGGTTGTCTCCACTAATTGCCTAGGTTGTTCGAGTTGACTTTGCAACTCGAGGGTCGTCGTTTATTGTTGTGTTTATTTTCTACATATCTCCAAGTAAGGATTTCTTACCTGGGTTGTGTGGACCCTGCGATATTATCATGATTGTACCTTGTATGCATGTGATTGTTATGAGCATGTTAGTGGATAGGACTGCTTGTTGATTGATCTCAGTTAGCACATTTACCTTTGTTTCTACATGTTAGTGCCATGCTAGGTTTGTCCTTCAACATGTTTTATGATTCCTGCTTTAAGATTGTAGTATCATGCTAGGTTATGTGTTTGTACTATTGAGCATGTTTTTTTAGCCAGGAATCGTTGCTTTGAAATCTTAGATAGAATTGTTAGGATTGTCATCATCTAGAGGCTGAGAGCGTACATAATGTACTTTGTCCCCATCGGTTGGGATCCAATGCGAAGCATAACATATCTTGCTTCCACCCCGGTAGCCGATGCAAATTAGCTCCCGCATCGGCATAAGCCTAGTTTGTAGCCTGCTAGATCAGAACCTAGCCAACGGTGTAAGCCTACCTTGGTCGGTTCTTAGCTTCAGGTCGGTGGTACAGGCTGCTATAGTTGAGTTTCGAGGGCCTCGCACTACTGTATCCAGTGACACCGCTTTCGAGTCATTAGGCATGCGTACCTGGACCGCGTAGTTTGTCCCTAGGCTCCCACATTTACGCCGATTTATAGCAGCATGCGGTATGCGCGCACACGCGTTAGTCGCCGGTTCGGAGAGCTCCCCTAGGCTAATGTTCGTGAGTACACCACTTTCTTTCCATTTTAGAGCCAGACTTCGGGTACTCTCCCGTTTGTCAAGTAATTGTTAGCCGAGGGTAAGAGACCTTCGAGGGCACCTATTTTGGGATCAGCTTTTGAGTTGGTCATTTGGCCGAGGGAGAAAGACCCTCAAGGGTGTCTGACATCTATTTGGGATCAGCTTTTAAGTTGGTCATTTGGCCGAGAGAGAAAGACCCTCGAGGATGTCTCTTGGGATTGGTTAGGAGAGCCAATCATTAGGCCGAAAGTAGGAAACTTCCGAGGATTTCGGACTTACCCGATAGCTCGTTGAGCAAAGATCTATGTTGGTAACTGTTTGCATGTATAGTAGGATGCTAGATGACTGATGTATCGTATTGTACCCCGGTTGGGGATTCTTACTGAGTATGTTTGTACTCACCCTTATTTTCGTGGTTTTCCAGCAGGTAACTTGGAACAGCACTAGGACGGCTAGCGGAGGGAGCTGACTGATCATGGGAGCCGCCGACACTCTGTCTTTCTTATTGCATTTATTATTCAGCATTTAGTTGGACATGGAGTCCATAGGGCAACTTGGTTTTTTTGATGTTCAACTATTTTGATTGTTTTGCTAAACACTGGCCAGGACTTGTTTTACTTTAACTGCTTTCTGTTTTATGGATATTTGCTAAAAAGTGTTTTAATGTTCCCCGCTCTGTCGATGTTTGGAAAATTTTAATTAGCACTTAAAATGTTCTAAGTATGATGCATGCATGTTGAGTGAGAACCTAGATTTAGGACCACATTTTGGGTCGGGTTCTTACAATCCTCCTACTCAAAGCATTAGCCACATCGTAGCTTCTACCCAGGGTAAGGATCCGAACAACACTCTTAGCAACGACGGTTAGAAACTGCGCGGATTCACTACAACCGCTCTTGTTCAGTACCATCTGAACTCCAACCATCAAACAACAAGAGGTTTCTCTAACTAGGTCGAGGTCAAACTAACGAAACTTGCCTAAAGCAACAAACTGGCTACGAGCACGGTGACCTTACAACCAACCTAGGGCACTTTGACATCGAACTGAAGCCCAACACCTCTAAGGCTGAGCACCGGCTCCTCAAAACGAACCACTCATGGTTCCCAAAACTTACACCATGGAACGAGCTACACAAAAGTACACTGGCGTGTTGTAACGGCCCAGTTTTCTATTCCAGTTTCCTAGGTGCTTTCGGTTCAATTTTCGGTTGTTCGGTTCGGCCGTTAAAGCTATTTTAACCCTAAGGGGCATTTTGGTCTTTTTGCTCCCTGGTCAGGGTTTGGGGATTTTCAGGATTCCAAGGTCAATCCTGCCTTTGTCGAGGCTTGATTGTTGTTGGTTGCAAGACCCAAGATGTATGGGCTAGTCGTTTGGAAGTTTGGAAGTGGTTTGGTTATTGGCAAAATTATTGTTAATTTAAGTGCTTCCATTGGGATTTGAACCCTTGCCCTAAATGATGATTTGGAAGTTTGTCTTAAATGAGTTTTAATTAAGAGAAAAGATTGCTTCAGCCGGGACTCGAAGGAGGAAGCCTTGGGAAGGGATTTAGGTCACCAAGGCCTATTTAAATTAGGAAAAGGAAGGAAAACCAAGAAAATTCCTTCCTTTATTTTGCCTCTCACCCTCCATCACTCATTCCCTCTCACCTTGCCGTCCTCCAAGAATCAAGAACCGAGAGCCAAGACCAGCGCATCGGACCCAGCCGCTTGCTCGATGCCGCACCTGCAACAGCAGCCTAGACGCCCAGCTTAGCCTCTGCATCACGCCCAGACGCTCACGCACGCTTGCACCGCTTGCCCAGTCCGTGCGCCGTCCCAGCGCAAGTTCGCCCGCGTCTGTGCGCCAGCGCGCCCGTGTCGCCATCGCTCGTCCGCGCGTAGCTCCGCTCCCGTGCCAGCGCCAGTCCGCGCGCGCCCGTCCCCCTACCGCGCCAGCGCGCCCAGAAGCGCCCATCCTGCTTCCTTGCCGCCGAGAGCCTATTTTTTTACCGAGAGAGTTGGGCCGAGACCTAGTGCCTTCTCGGTTGGTAATTCTCGAGCCTCTACTCTTTTGGACCCTAAGTTGTTGGTTGCCATTTGTTTAATTAGGATGATTTTATTATTTGCTTAGGTTGCTCGGGTTCGCTTAAAAGCTCGAGGGTCGTTTATTGATTCGTGATAGTTATTTTCTACTTGTTTCCAGGTAAGGATTTCTTACCGTGGTTGTGTGGACCCTGCGATGTTATCTTGATTGTGCCTTGTATGCCTGTTTACTTTTATGAGCATGATAGTGGGTAGGACAGCTTGTGTTTGATTTCTTGCTAGCATGTTTGCTTGTTTGTACATGTTAGTGCCATGCTAGGTTTGTTCTTCCAGCATGCTTTCGATTCCTACTTAAGCTCGTAGTATCATGCTAGGCTATGTGTTTTATGTTGAGAATGTATGTTTAGCCAGGAATCGATTATTCTGTACTCATAGCTAGTGTAGTAGGGTTTGTCATCATCCAGAGGCTGAGAACGGACATAACGTACTTTGTCCCCACGGGTCGGGTGTTAGAGCGAAGCATAACGTCCAGAGGCTGAGATGTGGATGTAGCTACCACATCGGCATATGCCTAGTTTGTAGCCTGCTAGAGCGGAACCCTGCCAACGGTGCAAGCCTACCTTGGCCGGTTTTTAGCTTCAGGTCGGTGGTATAGGCTACACAGATGAGTGCCGAGGGCCTCGCACTACTGTGTTCAGTGACACCGCTTCCGAGTCTTTAGGCATGCGTACTTGGCCTGCGCAGTTTGTACCTAGGCCCCCACATTTACGCCAGTTGCAGCAGCATGCGGTGTGCGCGCACACCCGTTAGTTACCGGTTCGGAGGGCTCCCCCAGGCTAATGTTCGTGAGTACACCAGTTCCTTCCTGTTAGAGCCAGACTTCGGGTACTCTCCCGATAGCCCAGATTGTTAGCGAGGGTAAAAGACCCTTGAGGAAACCCGTTGGGATTGGTTTTTGAGCCAATCATATGGTCGAGGGAGAAAGACCCTCGAGGGTGTCGGACATCTTTTGGGATCGGTTTTTGAGCTGATCAATTGGCCGAGTGATAAAGACCCTCGAAGATTTCCCGCGATTGGTTATGAGAACCAATCATTAAGCCGAAAGTAGGAGACTTCCGAGGACTCTAGATTTGCCTTGTGAGCTCGTTGAGGTGAGATTCATGTTGATATCTGTTTGCATGTGTACTAGGTTGCTGGATGATTGATTGCATCGTATCGTACCCCGGTCGGGGATTCTTACTGAGTATGTTTATACTCACCCTTATTGTGGTTTTTCCACCAGGTAACTTGGGACAGCACCAGGGCGGCTAGCGGAGGGAGCTGAGAGATCATGGATGTTGCTGACACTCTGTTGTGTCTTTACTTTTATGTTTGATTTCAGCATGTAGATGGACATGTGTCCGTAGGGAAAACGTATTCATCGAAGCATTGAACTATCTTTTATGTTTTTTTAAGAAAAGTACTGATCAGTCACTGTTTTAACTTGAATGGTTTTGCTTAATGAATATTTAGTTTGCTTTAATGTTTTCCACTCTTATGTTTGAAAAGTTTTTCAATTCGACCCCTGGTTGGGTCATTTTTGCTTTTCACTTGCATGCTGAGTAAAGACCTAGGTTTAGAACCATTTTTCGGGTCGGGTCTTTACACGTGTACAACTTCCTTTTGTTTCCTTAAGATCCAAGTCCAACAAGTACTCTCACACAAAGGCAACATTCGCCTCCTAGTAGAGTGTAAAGACCCGACCCGAAAGAGGTCCTAAACTAGGCCTTTACCTCAATGCATGCTTAAAAACTTAACAAATAATATGAAAGATCACTTTCCAGATTCTGATTAAAACTAAAAAGAGGTAAACATCCATTCAAAAACAAACATAAAATGTCCTGGAACCTGTCCATGTTTCCAAGCACCTGTTCCAAGCTAAATACCATTTAAAACTTACTCTGATCAGAGATTTATTCAAAACATTCAAGAAAACCCAAACAGTTTACAACAGTGCCAGAATCCAGAAAAATGATCAGAAAACATCATAAGGGCTCTGTGCCCAACTACATGCATTCAGAGGACAATAAAAACATAAAAAAAATCAACTCAGAGTTTTCAAAACAGCTGTTTCCATGATCAGCAGCTTCTCCTTCAGCCATCCTGTCTCGCGCCCTGGTTACCTGTGGAAAACCACAAAATAAGGGTGAGTAACGAATTACTCAGTAAGAATCCCCAACCAGGGTACAATACGATATAACTAGTCATCTAGCAGAAAGTATGCAAGCTATGAATATAAACACAGAAGAGAGCACATCACTTTAATCCATACATATACCACGGATGCCATCTTACGGTCTTACTCTGAAAAACTACTATGCGTCTCGATACTATACGAGAAACTAATCTCAGCCTCAGCTTTCCTACTACTGTCGATACGAAAGGTGCACTGAACTCAAGATCTCGAGGAGCTCTCCAGTCGGCGCTGTAATGAGCGTGTGCGCGCACCGCATGCTGCTGCAAACTAGGGAGGTGCTGGGTCTAGGGCATGCTACCCTGGTCCAGTACGCATGCCTAACAAATCTCTGGATCGGTGTCACTGAACATAGTGGTGTGAGACCAGGACACTATGACTATGTTAGCCTGTACCACAGCAGCTGAGGCTATGAAACCGGCTGTGGTAGGCTTACACCAGGAACCGGTCCTTGCCCTATCAGGTGGCAATCAAGGGCTACTGCAGACATGCTGAGGTCGTGTCGACTGCCGGGGACAAGGCAATGCCTCGTCATTCCCCCGACCGTTGGGGCATTTAACAGTCTGCCACCCTCACCCAAGATTGCACTGGGCTGCCGTTAGGGTTAGCTAAACCCTAACGACAGGTCAGGGACTGAGTACTGCCTCACACGTCCCTGCCACGGATGCAAGTTACGTTATGCATCCTCTCCTGGATGATGCTACCTATCAGAATTCTAAACTATAAACAAATAACAGCTAACAATCCAATACGTGCTCAGCAGAAACAATGAACCTAGCATGATACTACGAAGCAAGATCAGATAACGAGCATGCCAGAACAGAAAAACCTAGCATGGAACTAACATGAGAACAACACGAGAATCATGCCAGTCGGAATTCATAACAGATCACCTATCCACTAACATGTTGATAAACATAAACAAGCATACAAACAACAATCACAGAATATATCGCATGGCCCACACAACTCCGGTAAAAAATCCTTTCCTTGGTCGGAAGGCAACAACACACAAAGATCCTATGCTGCAATCGAACCTGAGCTAGCTATCGGGAACCTAACAAACAACAACAAATATCACAACCTATAGGCCTAAAATAATAATACAAATAGGGCTCGGCTCGGGAGAAACTCACACGCATGAGTGGTCGGGCGCACGACGAGACAGTGCCAGCCGCGGTCTTTGGGCGCCTTCTTGGGTGTCTTTGGCGCGCGTAGGGGTTGCTCGAGCGGACGGCGTTGGCGCAATGGCGTGCGGATGCGACGGGGAGCTGGGCTACGTGCGGACGGGATCGAGATCGGCGGCGGCGAGCGCGCGCGATCGATGGGCTGCTGCGGCTCGGTCTTTGGCGATATGCTAGCTGCGGCGAAGGGTCAATGGTGTGATCGACCCGGTGGCCGCGACGGGCTAGGCGCCGCAGTCGCCGCGCGCTGGCGTCCGCTTCTCACTGGCTGCATCAAACACAAAACTCAATTCTCTTCTCTCGGCCAGCAATAACGACACTAAAACGGAAGAGAAAAAGAGAGATTGAGGACGCATACCCCGGACGATCGAGACGGCGAAGCTCCTGGGAGAAGGCGCACGACAAGGAGGGCTTGAGAGGGAGGGTTGGACGGCAATGGGATTTGGGAAGCAAATGATGCAAAACCTATTTTCTTTTCTCTTTTAATCAAACTCCCTAAAACCAGAAAATCAAGGCATACTGCAGAATGAGCAACAAAAACAATTTGTGGCCCAACTGGGAGGACCACCCCACTGACTCCCTCGCCACCCGGGCTCGAATCCCAGCAGAAGCATATTAAACCCAACAAAGCTCTAATTTTTATTTTTGCATCTCTCCATGCCCAAACTTATCCAAAAAGCAACCAAACCCTACATTTGACCAACCAAGAATATTAACAGCTAAAAAAGACAGAAGCGGCCCTAACGGCCCGACCAAATTACCAAAATACCCTTAGGACATACCTGAAAGACCGGGATGAAAACCTGGGCCGTTACATATAGCCACAACTAACAAAAGAGCATCAAGAGTCCACAAACTCCACACGAGGTCAACTCACAATGAAACACAACATTGGCCAAGTTACTCTACAAAAGCATAACAACACCAAACTAACATACCTGGTACCAATGTGTCTACTAGATGTGCTCCGCACAAACCAACCCACTCATGGCTCCACTGCTGGATCAATCTCGCATCACCGATGCTAACACTACTCAGGCTAAGGTAACTCAAGGGTAGTTGAATCGCACTACCAATAAACTGGCTCACATGACCACAACACAAGCGCGAGAACTCAGACGCGCTAGCCGTTAACAACCTTCAACATCCTTCGTACCCAACTCTCGGTAACCTTAGAAAAGCTCCTGCTTTCCCTCTTACGACCTCACACTTGTAGTCATCTGACTACCACCGAGCTAGAACTCTTAAGCAACCCAAACAGGTGCAACAACTGTAAACGAATACAACGACTAAACTGGTACAACGACTATGCTGAACTCCAGGTGGGTCATAAAACCACCTGCACCATGGGTGCGAACTGGCCTGAACCTAGGCCTCCTCGAAAAGCTTGGTGCCAACAAGCACTACATCCTTTACAACACAAAACAGCTACAAACGAGCTCTACTGTAAAGACCCGACCCAAAAGGGGCTCTAAATGGGCCTTTACCCCAATGCATGCATTCAAAGTAAGGACAATATACAAATATGATTTCGGATTCCAATTAAAATTAAAACATTCAGCATTCAAACAAAAATCAATACAGTTTACTGAAACCTGTCCCTGTCTCCAAGCACCTGTTTCAAGACAAATACATTTCCAAAAGTTTACTCTGATAAGAGATTTATTAAAATCATTCAAAACCTTCTCAGATACAACAATGTTGGAATCCACAAAAACATTGAGAAAACATCCTAGGGCTCCGTGCCCGACTACAAGCGTTCAGGGGAAATAAAAAAGGCAAAGAGTCATAATATAAAAATCAGAGACAACAGCAGGTTCCCATGATCACAGCTCTTCCTTCAGCCATCCTGTCTCGCACCTTGGTTACCTGTGGAAAAACCACAAAATAAGGGTGAGTAACGAATTACTCAGTAAGAATCCCAACCGGGGTACAATACGATATACATGGTCATCTAGCCGAAAGATATGCAAGCTATGAATATAAAAACATAATAGAGCACGTAGCTTAAGTCCACACTTGGACCTCGAATGCCAACTCAGGGTCTTAGTCCGGAATAATCCACAACATAATACGCCCTATACGAGAATAAGTCTCGGCCTCAGCCTGTCTACTGCCGATACGAAAGGTGCACTAGCTCAAGATCCCGAGGAGCTCTCCGGTCGGTGCTGTAATGAGCGTAAGCGCGCACCGCATGCTACTGCAGACGCTGGGGGGTGCCGGGTCTAGTGGCAAGCTGCCCAGGTCCAGTCACCATGCCTAACTAAATCTCTGGATCGGTGTCACTGACATAGGGGTGTGAGACCTAGACACGTGAACTATGTCAACCTGAACCACCGCACCTGAGGCTAAGGAATCGGTCGTGGTAGGCTTACACCAGGAAGCCGTCCTTGCCCTATCAGGTGGCAATCAAGGGCTACTGCCGAACACGTTGAGGACGTTTACCGCCGGGATGAGGCAATGCCAAGTCATCATCCCGACCGTTGGGGCATTTAACATCGCCACCCTCACCCAAGATTGCGGGGCCTACCGGTCGGGTTAGCTAAACCCTAACGGGGTCGGGGGCGGAGTACTACCTCGTACGTCCCTGCCATGGATGCAAGATACTTTATGCATTCGGGCCCGGATGATGCTACCTACCTACACTCTAACCTATCATATCAATAACATACAATCCAATACGTGCTCAACAGATACAACGAACCTAGCATGATACTACTGAAACAAGAATGAGATCTGAGCATGCTAGAACGGAACAACCTAGCATGGACTAACATGAGAAACAACATAAGGAATCATGCCAGTCGGGAATTCAGAACAGAACACCTATCGCTAAACATGCTGATAAACAGAAACAAACATACAAACAACAATCCCATATAATATCGCAGGGCCCACACAACACCGGTAAGAAATCCTTACCTGGCCGGGAGGCAACTACACACAAAATCCTAAGCTGCGATCGAACCCGAGCTAGCTAACGAGAACCTAACAAACACAATAATAATCACAACCCATAGGCCTAAATATAATAAAATAAATAGGACTCACTCGAGCAACTCACGCGCGCGGTGACACGCGACACAGCAGCAAAGACGGCGCGGGCCGCTGCTTTGCTAACCGCTTGGCGGCAGTGGCGCCGCACGCACGCAGCGTTGGCGCGCGGATGGGCGTCTTGCACGGCACGCCCCGGAAGCGGGCGTGCTAGCACAGACGAACACGCGCGGGCGCGCTGGGACGACGACGGGCGCGCGGGCGCTGGGACGGCGACTCGCTCGCACGCGAGGGGCGCAGACGCGGACGGACGAACGCGGGCGTGCGGGCGCGAGCTAGACTGGGCGATGGCGTCTGGCGCACGCGACACGGTTGTGCGACGGCTGCTGCGGGCGGCCGACAGGGACGCAGCTGTTGGGCGAGATCTGGGCGGCTGGCGATCTGGGCGGCCTGGGCTTGCTGCTGGGCGGCCTGGGCTGCGACAGGGGCTGTCTGGGCGTGCTAGGCAGCCTGCAACAAAACACACACACACACCACCTCTTCCTTTACACTCGGCCAACTAGGACACCAAAACGAGAAGATGAAGAGGATGAAGACTTAACCAGAATGACGATCGAATCTTGGGGCTGCAAAGGAGAAGAAATTCGGCTTGGGGCTTGGGAGAGCTTGGCTTGGGCGGCAAAGAGAGTTTTGGAGAAGAAGGAACAAAAACCTAATTTCCTTTCATTTAATCAAATGCACCAAAACCCAAAGGAATCAAGGCTAACCAAGATATGCTGCGGAAAGAGTAACAATAACACCTGGTTGCTCACTTGGCAAGGCTCTCATCTAGCACACAAGGCCACCCTGGCTTGAACCCCAGCTGCAACACAATTTTTCTTTATTTTTACTTTTGCATCAAACCTTGCTCAAACCCATCCACAAAGCCTAAAAAACCTACAAGAACCCATCCAATAATTTTAGCAACTAAAAATGACATAAACGGCCCTGACGGCCCGACCAAATTACCAAAATACCCCTAGGGCATACCTGGAAGACCGGGATGAAAACTTGGGCCGTTACAATATTCCCTCCTTTTTATGACTTTCGTCCTCGAAAGTCCTTAAGACTGAAACAGCACAGGATACTGCAACCTCATCCCGTCCTCCCCGCTCACGAGCGGCTTCCTCTGAACTCTGACTCCTCCACTGAACTGTTACCGAACGGATCTCACGGCTACGCAATGTCTTCG
This sequence comes from Sicyos edulis, assembly GCA_036507275.1. Taxonomy (NCBI): domain Eukaryota; kingdom Viridiplantae; phylum Streptophyta; class Magnoliopsida; order Cucurbitales; family Cucurbitaceae; genus Sicyos; species Sicyos edulis. The sequence continues at coordinate 27,606,496 of CM071848.1, forward strand.
TCTCAAAGACCAGAATACTTACAGGCTTCCCGTCGAAGCTCAAATCCTCAATCAGCTGCAAAGGCTCAAAGTCCACAATGAGCGATGGGCCCGGCACATACTGCCTCAACATCGATACATGAAAACACTGTGCACAGCTGACATCAACGGAGGAAAGGCTAACCAATATGCAACTCTGCCAATCCTCTCGAGAATCTCAAATGATCCAACAAGCAGGGACTCCACTTCCCTCGCTTACCAAACCTCAACACACCTCACATCGGTGCAACCTTAAAAACACGCACTGTCCAACCTCAAACTCTAAAACTCGACGCCGAACATTGGCGTAACTTTTCTGCCTGCTCTGAGCTGACAACTCTGGCTCTAAACTTCTGCACATCACCTCTGGTCAAATGCAGCAACTCAGGACCCAAAACAAAACTGATGGCCACCAACCTTTTCCCAGAACATTGGAATCCTGCAACACTTACCATGCAATGCCTCAATGGAACCACAAGAACTGACCGCTGAGAACTGCAACCCAAGGCAACCTCGCAAAACAAACACTGGTCTCCTGCTGCCTAACCACGGATCACCAACTCGCAACAAGCTCTGAAGGATCTGGCTTACTCCTCCCAAAAGACCATCGGTTAGAGGGTGAAAACACTACAGGACTGCACTCGACTCATAAGCCTCTTAACAATGCTCTCCAGAACCACAGTTCATCAACGCACTGCCTAGAAAACCTTTGTTGCCACACCCCGGTGCCAACAACTCCAGCCTGAAACTGACATGCCTCTACTCCAAAGAAATGGCCTCTGCACACGAAACGAGGTGCGAGCTCTAGCTACTGAAACCAATCCTCGAAAAATCTTAACTCACACAACAACCTCGACTAACTGACAGCTCCCACACGGAACCTACAGCCCAACAACTTGAGTGCTACGAACTCGGAAGCCCAAACAACTACAAATTGCGTAGCTATGCCAATCCACTCAACTCTAGCCCGACTCAAATCACTGGCTGGACAAGTCAACCTGCTATCAACAGGGCCCTAGAGGGGTCCCTCCACCAAACTTACCTCCATGCAAGAACGGAACGAAGCTTGCCTCAAATATGAAACACGTCTCACAAGTCCAAACGATAACACATACAGGCTTAACCCTCTAGCTTAAGCTTATTGCACCTTCCCACCGAAACTTCATAAACGGAACTCCACTACTCGGTTAACACCAACTACCAAGAACCAGATTCCCAATAATGGCTGGCAGAGCACAAGCCACACTAACCAGCAAGGATCCCTCGAAAGGTCAAGACCCTAATCCAACCACAATGGTGCAACCTCAACCCACAACTGATACAAAGGAGTTCTTCAACTACAAAGGTGCAACAGCTTCCATGCCAACACACAAAAACCTTAACCAACTAGGCCAAACACTCATAGGAGGCAGAACAACCCTTACCGCAACTTCCAGAACACCACTCAAGAGTCCGCTTAACTTGGACAAACAACTGCTTCCAAGCAGCCAACAAACTTTTCCTCCTACTAGCACCACTACCACCAATTCCAAGACCAAGGAATAACCTGACAACTCCCAAGGAGAAACATATCCTTACAAGCGAACATCCGAAGGACAGAGAGTTTCACAACCGCTCGCTGTCTTGCTCAGCTAAGCACAACATCCAACTCTCCCAGAAGCAACAACAAGGGGTCCACCACAGACTGGACCGCCAACCATGGGCAAGAGAAGACTCACCCCCAAACACCAAATAAGGGCAACTCTCAAACTATGGAAATAGGAAGGACATCCGCCAGGGCAAAACCACTTGCCCCACGAGCAAGGCTAACTTCTAGCAACTCAAAAACCACACCTTGGTCAACACCAAGCACCAATTTGCCACCACACCGGAACCAATCCGGACTCTACTCCAAACAAACTTTAGCTTGCTAGCCTACCAAATCTGCCAGCAACTCACCCGAGGTCTACAGCCTATACAACTCTGGCTTACCAACTAACACTCACTACTAGGTCTGACTTAGCTCTAGTGAGGCTCTCCACAACTAGGGTTCTTCGGCAACTCTCGACACACACTGTCGTCTAACGGTCTAACAGCCAACTGCCTGAACAAACAACTCCTTTTCCCAGCATCACAACCATGCTGGCCTGCTTCGAACCTCGAAACCAAAAAGACCAGAAACGCTTCAGAATGTGTCATCCTTCTACTCAAAGCATCAGCCACATCGTAGCTTCCACCCAGGGTAAGGATTCCGAGCAACACCCTTAGCAACTACGGTCAGGAACTACGCGGCTTCACTACAACCACCATTTGTTCAGTACCATCTGAACTCCAACCATGAACACAAGAGGTTCCACCAACCAAGCTTAGGTCCAACCTAACCAAACTTGCCTAAGCAACAACCCAACTACGAGTACGGTATCCTTACAACCTCTGCTAAAGCCTTACAACATCCATCTGGAGTCCAACTCCTCCAAGAACTGAGCATCAGTTCTCCAATGCAAACCCTACATGGTTCCGAAACTCTCGCCACCAGAACGAACTACACAAAACACACTTATGTGCACAACTCTCAAGCTTCCTTCAGAGATCCAAGACTAACAGGTGCTTCCCAAAAGGCAACACTAACTTTTGGCAGAGATACCATCAACCAAAGAAACACCAAAAGTTCCATCTCCACACGATACACGAAGCAGTGGCAACCTTGCTCTGCTAAAACATAACGATGCCAAACTGAACTTACTTTATACCAAGTCTCTACCAAGTGTGCTTACACATAAGGCATCCAACTCCTCTCATAAGGCATCCTACTCATCTCATAGGCATCCAACTCATCTCATAAGCATCCAACTCATCTCATGAGCATCCAACTCATCTCACGGGCATTCAACTCTCTCATGAGCATCCAACTCATCTCACGGGCATCCAACTCATGGTTCCCCTGCTGGACTGAACTCGCATCTACAATGCTCACTCAACTCAGGTTTAGGCACCCGAAGGTAGTGGACCGCACTACCAACCACAAAGATCTCTTGGCCTCAGCCCTAGCGTGAGACTAACACGCACTAACACTTACCAACCGTCAACCTGCTGACTTACTCAACCCCCAGTAACACTGGGAAGAGGCTCCAGCTCCTCTCGAACATCCTTTCGCTCGTAGTCCTTCGACTACCACTGAACTAGCCCTCTTGCGTGACTTAAACAGGTGCAACTGCCACAAATGGATCCAAAGGCTAAAGGAGTGTGCTAAACTCCGGACGGGTCATAGAACCATCTGCTATACCCATGCCAAACTCAGGTCGGAACCAGACTTAGAGCCAAAGCGGCACACCAATCAATGCACCTCAAGTGCCGCTACTAACAAATCCACATCCTACTACAAATGGGGCCAGCAAGGTCACAACCTCAAGTGACAAAAACTATGGCTAGGCATACAAGGCTCAAACTCAAACAACCATGCCTATGGCATCTCATCTAACTGAAGTCCCACGGCCTACTCTTGCATCTCCACATGATGCTCAACAAAACTCTGGCCGGATCTCTCAACATGCAGCAGCTAGCTCTACTCTAGGAGCTCACCATAAGAAGAGTGCTCAACTCTACCAGACAACTGGGGAAACCACCAACGGATCACGTCCGATGGGTACACTGCTCGCTGCACCCTTAACCACAGGGTTTTGACTTACTGGCTGCAAAACAACAACACTTTACAAGAGAACAAAGATACCTCATCAACCTCCTCGAAGGCTACCAACTCTGCAGCTACTCACTGGGCAATCAAACAATCTGCTAAGGCTCAAGATCAACACTTGAGCTACCCAGGCTAGTCCACACGGAGACCTGCTCCACAAGCATCCACATAAGCAAAGCCATAGCTAACTTCTCTCCTGGAGTGGTACTCCAGGGAAAATCACCTCCACCCTCTCACTAGGAGAAAACCAACAACTGGGCCACACGTGGCCTACGGGAGTCTAACCTCTGCCTCCCTCTAGAACGATGTCCCAGCGGTATCCGAATCTATCTGGATATCTCAACAAACCACAACATACAGCTCACACTGCGGGAAGTTGGCATGATGGCGCTCTAAACCCAAACCAACAACGAGTCAGAACCTGCTCGTCTCCGCTCCACAACACTACACAAGGCATACACTAGATGAAAAGTATTGTAAATTCTTAACCCTTTTTCTAAAAATAGTAAACTTAGGCGTACCTGATGACTGTAGGAGTGCTGGTGATCATGGGGAAAACGACTTACAACAAAAGGTCAGTCTCTGACGAATCTATGACTGGGCTCGATACCAATCAGAAAGACCCGACCCAAAAGGGGCTCTAAATGGGCCTTTACCCCAATGCATGCATTCAAAGTAAGGACAATATACAAATATGATTTCGGATTCCAATTAAAATTAAAACATTCAGCATTCAAACAAAAATCAATACAGTTTACTGAAACCTGTCCCTGTCTCCAAGCACCTGTTTCAAGACAAATACATTTCCAAAAGTTTACTCTGATAAGAGATTTATTAAAATCATTCAAAACCTACTCAGATACAACAATGTTGGAATCCACAAAAACATTGAGAAAACATCCTAGGGCTTCGTGCCCGACTACAAGCGTTCAGGGGAAATAAAAAAGGCAAAGAGTCATAATATAAAAATCAGAGACAACAGCAGGTTCCCATGATCACAGCTCCTCCTTCAGCCATCCTGTCTCGCACCTTGGTTACCTGTGGAAAAACCACAAAATAAGGGTGAGTAACGAATTACTCAGTAAGAATCCCAACCGGGGTACAATACGATATACATGGTCATCTAGCCGAAAGATATGCAAGCTATGAATATAAACACAGAATAGAGCACGTAGCTTAAGTCCACACTTGGACCTCGGATGCCAACTCAGGGTCTTAGTCCGGAATAATCCACAACATAATACGCACTATACGAGAATAAGTCTCGGCCTCAGCCTGTCTATTGTCGATACGAAAGGTGCACTAGCTCAAGATCCCGAGGAGCTCTCCAGTCGGTGCTGTAATGAGCGTAAGCGCGCACCGCATGCTACTGCAGACGCTGGGGGGTGCCGGGTCTAGTGGCAAGCTGCCCAGGTCCAGTCACCATGCCTAACTAAATCTCCGGATCGGTGTCACCGACATAGGGGTGTGAGACACGGACACGTGAACTATGTCAACTTTGAACCACCGCACTGAGGCTAAGGAATCGGTCGTGGTAGGCTTACACCAGAAGTCGTCCTTGCCCTATCGGTGGCAATCAAGGGCTACCGCCGAACACGCCGAGGACGTCGTGCGGCCGCCGGGGACGAGGCAATGCCAAGTCATCATCCCGACCGTTGGGGCATTTAACAGTCTGCCACCCTCACCCAAGATTGCAGGGCCTACCGGTCGGGTTAGCTAAACCCTAACGGGGTCCAGGGACGGAGTACTACCTCGTACGTCCCTGCCATGGATGCAAGATACTTTATGCATTCGGGCCCGGATGATGCTACCTACCTACACTCTAACCTATCATATCAATAACATACAATCCAATACGTGCTCAACAGATACAACGAACCTAGCATGATACTACGAAACAAGAACAGATACGAGCATGCTAGAACGGAACAACCTAGCATGGACTAACATGAGAAACAACATAAGGAATCATGCCAGTCGGGAATTCAGAACAGAACACCTATCGCTAAACATGCTGATAAACACAAACAAACATACAAACAACAATCCCATATAATATCGCAGGGCCCACACAACACCGGTAAGAAATCCTTACCTGGCCGGGAGGCAACTACACACAAAATCCTAAGCTGCGATCGAACTCGAGCTAGCTAACGAGAACCTAACAAACACAATAATAATCACAACCCATAGGCCTAAATATAATAAAATAAATAGGACTCGGCTCGAGAGCAACTCACGCGGCGCGTAACCGACACGCAGCGACAGTGGCAAAGACGGCGGCCGGCTGCTGCTGAAACACTTCTTGGCGGCAGTACCGCACGCTGCACCGCCTGGGCACGGATGGGCGTGCTGGCACGGCACTGGGGCGCGGGCGTGCTGGCACAGACGGACACGCGCGGGCGCGCTGGGACGACGACGGGCGCGCGGGGCACGGACGCAGACGGACGAACGCGAGCGTGAGGGCGCGAGCTCGGCTGGGCGATGGCGTCTGGCGCACGCGACAGGGTTGTGCGACGGCTGCTGCAGGCGCGCGACAGGGACGCAGCTGCTGGGCGAGATCTGGCCGGCTGGCGATCTGGGCGGCTCGGGCTTGTTCTTTGGGCGGCTTTGGCCGCGACAGGGCTGCTCTGGGAGAGTCTTCTTTGGGCGATCCTGGGCGTCTTTGGGCACTGCAACAAAACACACACACACACCACCTCTTCCTTTACACTCGGCCAGCAAGGACACCAAAACGAGAAGATGAAGAGGATGAAGACTTACCCAGAATGACGATCGAATCTTGGGGCTGCAAAGGAGAAGAAATTCGGCTTGGGGCTTGGGAGAGCTTGGCTTGGGCGGCAAAGAGAGTTTTGGAGAAGAAGGAACAAAAACCTAATTTCCTTTCATTTAATCAAATGCACCAAAACCCAAAGGAATCAAGGCTAACGAAGATATGTTGCGGAAAGAGTAACAATAACACCTGGTGGCTCACTTGCCAAGGCTCTCCTTTAGCACACAAGGCCACCCTGGCTCGAACCCCGGCTGCAACACAATTTTTCTTTATTTTTACTTTTGCATCAAACCTTGCTCAAACCCATCCACAAAGCCTAAAAAACCTACAAGAACCCATCCAATAATTTTAGCAACTAGAAAATGACATAAACAGCCCTGACGGCCCGACCAAATTACCAAAATACCCCTAGGGCATACCTAGAAGATCGGGATGAAAACCTGGGTCGTTACATCTACGTCCTACTATAGGTAGGACCAGAAAGGTCACAACTCCAGGTGATGGGAACACTGGCACTCCAAACAAGAATCTCGACACTCGAGCAATCTAGTCTCTGGCATCTTGTCTAACAGAAGTGCCACAGTCTACTCTTGCATCCCACTCGATGCTCAGCAAATACTCCAGCCAACTCTCGGAAGGCAATAACTAACTGCACTTTAGGAACACGCTAACAGAAGAGTGCTCCACTCTACTAGCCAATAGGAAGCCACTAAGGGATCAAGTCCCGAAAAGTAAACTTCACACTGCACTCTGGCTACGGGGTACTAACAGAACTGGCTGCAAAACAACAGCAGGCTTGCAAGTGGTCAAAGATGTCTCTACATCTTCCTCAAAAGCTACTAACTCGGTAGCCAGTCTCTGGGTAACTTGTCAATCAACCAAGGTTCAAGATCTACACTTGAACCACCCAGGCTAGTCCACATTTGGACCTACTCTACTAGCAACCGAACACAAGTAAAGCCAAAACAAACTCCACTACCAGAGTTGCTCTTCGAGGCAATGTAGCTCCCACCTTCTCTATGGGGGAACTAACAATTGGGCCAAACTTGGCCTTCGGGACGGGCCAACCCTGGACACGGTCTCAAACACAACTGGCTAAGTGCCAACTCCTTGGCTGGTAGTACTAGGTGTCCCTGCTCTACTACGTGTAACCGGCACACTGGCGGTCTACACCCAAACCTCAAGGGTCAGTGCACTCTCGGACTTTCGCAGCCGAAACAAGAAATAACAAACCATGCATGTATACTAGATGCGGCACTGTAACAAAACCCTTAAACAACAAACTTGGTCGTACCTGATGGCCGTTGGAGTGCTGATGATCATGGGACAAACAACAACCTACAAAAGCAGGTTAGTCTACAGAATCTATGACTCTGCGCTCGGATACCAACTGTAAGGACCCAACCCAAAATAGGGTACTAAATGGATTCTTACTCAGCATGCATAATAAAAATGGCAAAAATCAAAACAACATCATAACATAATTTCTGTACAAATCAGTTCAAAACCTGGAACCTGTTCAAAACATTTATTCAACCTGTAAAGAATAGAGCAACCCTGGCCAGAGTTTATTTCAAATCCAACACATTAGTATTTAAAACAACCAGATAAAACTCATCAACAGTTTAAACAACCAGAAAATCCCACAAACAGTTTAACAGGTTCCAAATAACAAAGTCATAGGGCTCTGTGCCCAATGCATGCTAATCACAAAGAGTAAATAAAACAAGACAAGGAGAGTTTGCCGGCGGTGTCCCATGATCGAGCAGCCACTCCTCTAGCCATCCAGTCGCTGTCACAAGTTACATGGTGGAAAACCACAGAAAATAAGGGTGAGTACAAACATACTCAGTAAGAATCCTCAACCGGGGTACAGTACGAACATCAATCATATAGCATACTAGTATACATACAACCGCTACCAACACAGATCAAACCCTTGAGTCAACCATGCGACTCCTGAATCATCGAGGTCTCTTACCATCGGCCTAGTGATCAGCTCTCTAACTGATCCTGAAACTGGGACAAGAATGTCCAACATCTGGGACCCGAGGGTCCAATCATCTGGGCACGAATGTCCAATCACTGGAACAAGATACGTTATGTCCAACTGCTAACTAGCTCTCTAAACTGGTCCTGGACACAAGGGAGAGTACCTGGTGACTGGCTCTAGACTCGGAAAGGAATGTTATACTGTAAGCATTATCCCGGGGGAGCTCTCCTCCAGGTGCCTAATGTCCGTGCGCGCACACTGCATGCTGCTGCAAACCGTGTAAGGACGTGGGACCTAAACGTGCTACACCGGTCCAGGTACGCCTGCCTACTACTCAGAGCAGTGTCACTGAACATACAACAGTGTGAGGTCCTCAGCACTCAACTGTAAGCAGCATAAGACCACCGCTCACCTGAAGCTAAGAACCGGCCACGGCAGGCTTACACCGTCTGCTGGGTTCCGCTCTAACAGGCTACAAACTAGGCTTATGCCGATACGGGAGCTAATCCTAACCGGCTATCGGGGGGAAAGCATCATACATCGTGCAACTCGCAATCTCGACCATGGGGACAATATACGTCATGTCCGCTCTCAGCCTCTAGATGAAGACAAACCCTAACAAGTCTATCTAAGAGTCCCGCCCCGTGTCTTAATAGGCCAAACAAGCTCAAAAGATAACAATGGAATGCATGTCGGAGAACAACCTAGCATGGTACTAACATGTCACTGGAATAACATACATGCTAGTAGAATAGGACAGGATAACAATCATAACATGCTCCTTCACAAACAAGAAACCTATCCACTAACATGCTCATAACGTCAAACATATAAAAGTAGCAGTCATGATGAACGCAGAGTCCACACAACCCTCGGTAAGAAATCCTTACCTGGAAAACAAGTAGAAAATGAATAAACAAAACTATGCTCCTTGAGCTGTAGAACCAACACGAACTAACAACCTAAATAATTAACATAGCAATTACACATTAAAATCTAGCTAACGAATCAAACAAACTAGGTAACTAAAAGCAAAGGCTCGAGAAGCTACCCAACCAACAGGAACAGGTGCTCTCGGCCAAGCACTAGGGAGGAGACCAATGAAGCTCTCGGCTGCAACACTTGAGCAAGATATTTTCAGCTAGGCAAAAATCCACTCTTAGCAATGCAAGCTCTCAGCTAGGGTATCACAAACAACAACCAACCACACGGATTAGTTTCTCGATAGCACAACAAACTCACACACCCATCCTCGCCCAAGGGGTGTACAACATGCACCAAACAAGCTACTATGTAGCTCTCGGCCAATGCTACACAACAACTCCAACCTTCACCATTAACAACACAACTTACCCTTTGGGGATCTTGGCAAGGGCTCCAAGCTAACAGGGAGGCTCGACAATCCAAGGATGCTCTCGACCAGCAAAGGTTTCCATATACAACACAAAAACCTCGGTTAGGGTACTAACCAGCACACAATAGGATTCGGCAAGGGGAGAAATTAACCTCTTGGCTAGGTGGTGCTTGCGGCAACAAGGGGTCGTTTTGCTTATGGTAGTGTGGCAAGGTGATCACTCTCCTCGGCTAGGGCTTGGAATTTAGTTGCTTGGGAAGAAGGTGGAGTCGGTAGCAAGGAAGACTCCTCTCAGCAACAACAACAAATCCAAGGAGGAGATGGTGAGAGAGATCGGCACAACCAAGGGCAAGGTGAGAATGTGTTCTCAGAAATGCTAGGGTTTGCGGCTGGTTTCCTCTAGCAAAAATAAACAAAACAAGGAGAAGAGATGGGGAAGAAGATCTACAAAGAATAGGGAAGGGAGCTTGGAGAACAGGTTGGTTTCCTGGGAGAAAAGTGGAGAAAATCGCAAAGAATGAAAGGTTCTGTGCTTGGAGTCGACGAAAACGCACGAAGCCTTCTCTCATTTAGCAAAAAGAATCCCCCTTGCGCCACGTGTCCCTTTTGATTTGTCGATTCCAACTCGTGGCCATCTCCCCTTCGAGTCCCAGCTCCAATGTATTTTCCTCTATTTAAAAATCTTTAAACTAAGCTCCACAACTCCAAAACAACCAAGGTTAGAGCCTTGACAAGAGCATTTTCATTTTCTCCTTAACAAACACTTAAGCAAAAGCTCCCCAAATCCACCCAGGTTCGAACCCTAGCAAAGACACAAATTCCACCCTTTATTCTCTCTCTTTTTTCTTTTTTTCTAAACAAGCTTCCAAGCTTAGCTGGTCACAGGTTCGAATCCTAGCAGCAACACTAATTAATTCTTAATTAAACAACAACCAACTTCAACTCCTACCCACCTGGGTTCGAGTCATGGCTCGAACACTTTTCTTTTAAATTTTCCTTTTTCAATCCAAGCCACCAAAACACAAGAATAGACTCCAATTCCAAGAACTTGAAACTGAATAAAATCTCCGAACTCAGCAAAAGACTAAAATAGCCCTAACGGACCAACATAACAACCCAAATATTAACCAAACATACCTAGGGAACTGGAACAAAAATCTGGACCGTTACACATATGCAACGGAATCTCCCATGATCATCTAGCTCTTTCTCTAGCCACATCGATGTTGTGCCAAGTTACCTGGTGGAAAAACCACAGAAAGGGTGAGTACAATTGCACTCAGTAAGGATCTCTCAACCGGGGTACAATACGCAAGACAAATCCTCTAGCTCTTTCTCTAGCCACATCGATGTTGTGCCAAGTTACTTGGTGGAAAAACCACAGAAAGGGTGAGTACAATTGCACTCAGTAAGGATCTCTCAACCGGGGTACAATACGCAAGACAAATCCTCTAGCATCCTACCATACAAGCATAACACAGTAAGGTAAGGCAATCATAACAGCAACAGACAACTATTCTCAAGTGGGGTCAGCACACACTGGGCTGCTAAATATGAGGTTCAACTATGTGACCTTGGGAACAATAGAGTCTCTAACTCTAAGGAAATCTTGGCTATCACACAACTGAGCTAACCTGGACAGCACATAACTGGGCTTGTCCTGAACAAACTAGGGCCACACACACTGGGCTAACCCTGGATCAGCTCACACCTGGATAATCTTGGACTGCACATACTGAGCTAGTCCTGAATAAGCTCGGGCAGCACACACTAGGCTAACCCTAGATCAGTTCACACCTAACTAATCATGGACCGCACACTAGGCTGGTCCTGAGCAACTCGATCAGCACACACTGGGCCAACCTTGGACAACACACATTGGGCTAGTCCTGAGTAAACTGTGTCGGCACACACTAGGCCAACCTTGGACAACACACACTGGGCTAGTCTTGAGTAAACTGTGTCAGCACACACTAGCCAACCTAGAACAACCCTAACAGGATCTATCTAAGGTATAGAATCTAACATTGCACATTCTAGACAGACATTTCATACATAATGAGCAGTCATTCACATAGGAAAATACAACCAGTAGGCAACATTCTACATGCCAAGTCCTAACAAACATAACAAACATTCCCTATCCACTAGCATGTTTACAATAGGCATTCCAAAAAATAATGTATAATTAACAACAACACAATATTCAGACATCTTGCACAAACCTATCCACTAACATGTAATTCAACCAGTCATAGCAAAATAAACCTATCCACTAACATGCATATCAACCAGGACAACAAACTAGGAGCTATCAAAGCTGCAAGGAACCCTTACCTGAAAAACAGAGACAATTAATCAACAAGGAAAACTCCTCAAGCTACATGATTATTCAACTACAACCTAGCAAAAAAACACAACAACAATTAAACTCCTACACAACCAAACAACCAAAAATACAAGTCTCGGGAGTTAGGGTTTACCCAACCCGAGAGCACAAGGCTCGACAGCAAGGAGGATGGTCTCGGCAAGGATGTGCTCCACAGCTTGGACTTGTGTGCGTGTGGCAAAGAGTCTCCCTCTCGGCAAGGATGTGTTTGTAAGCTTGCTGGTTGCGGCAACAAGAATCAATAAAGAAGGGAGTCCTCTCGGCTATGGTTGGTGCGACAACAAGAATCAATGGAGAAGGGAGTCCTCTCAGCTATGGTTGGTGCAGCAACAAGAATCAATGAAGAAGGGAGTCCTCTCGGCTAAGATTGGTGCTGCAACAAGAATCAAGAGCAAGAAGAAGGTGGAGATCTCAGCCAAGGGGCTTGCAGCTCTCGGGTGTGGCTTGTGTTGTGCGACAACAAGGTCTCGGCTAGGCTTGCAATGGAGAGAGTAGCTCGGCCAAGAAGAGAAGAAGAAGATGATGAAGGCTTGGAGGATGGAGCTCTCGGCAATGGAGAGAAGGGAGGGAGAATGCGCTTGGAAAAGATGAAGTGGGCGGCTAGGTTTTCACGTGCAAATGGGAGTTCCTTTCCCTTCTTTTTCTTATTTTAATTTACTTAAAAATCTTCCAAAAGCAACATGTCAAAAGTGGTTCCCCCTTCAAGTTTCTACAACAACACTTTGTTTTCTTATTTTCTGTTTTTAACGAACAACCTCCAAAAAATTCAGAAATCATTCTCGAACCTGGAACCTAAAATCGAAACACAAACTCCAACTCAGCAAAAGTCAGGAAACAACCCAAAACCCTGGGCAATTACCGAACTACCCTTGAAGGCCAAATTACCTTAACACCCCTAGAGGCTCAAACTGCCCTAACGGCCTAACTAGACAACGGAGTAAACAACCGAACGTACCTGGAGAACCGAAATGAAAACCTGGGTCGTTACATAAAGAAATATAATTAGAAATTACTAGTTCTTACACATATGTACCACCATTTTACTCTTCTTAGCTTCCAAAATTCGAAAATAGTAACATTTTTATTTTTGTAATAATTTTAAACATGTAATTTTCTTGAAAGAAAAATCAACCTTATCTTTCTGCAATTTTTCTTTAAATTAAAGATAAACTAGATATTCTTTATAGTTTCTTAGGTTCCAAGCTCGGGTGTTGCTGTTGAGAGGTTTGGAGGTCATCCGGGTTTAAACAGAAAATAATATTTTAAAAGTGCTAAAGCCAAGACTCGAAGGGGGGATTTTTCCATTGATTTAATAATAAGAAAATAAGGAAAAATCACTTTTAGCCTCCCAAGAAGCCCTAGTCGTCCAAGCCTCCTCTCCTTCTCCTCCCTCTTGGCCGAATCACCTTCTCCATCCACTCCATTGCCGAAATCTCAAGTTCTTCTCCAAGCTTTCTTCTCCTTCCTTTCCCTCTTGGCCGAACCATTCCTTTTGTTGCCGAAATCTCAACTCCATTGCAAGAGCTTCATTCCCAAGTTGGCCTAGAGCTTCCTTGCCAAGGTTCTTCCTTCTAGATCTCTTCTTCTTGTTGGTTGGATCCTAGAGCACCATTCCATAGCTTCATTGCCGAGATCTACAAGGTGAGTTTTTTTTTTGTGGAGTATAACCCTAGCCTAGAGCCAACATGGCTTGGTTGGGTGCGTTCTAACCAAGATTTTTTATGTGTTGTGCATGCTTAGCCTAGCCGAGATTCATTGGTGCTAGTTGGAGTGTGCTAGCCGAGACCACCACTTGTGCTTCCTCCTTTGCCGAGAACATCTAAGTGAGGTGATTGTTGTGCTGTTTGTTTTGAGCTACTTGAGACCATTGTGGCCGAGAGCTACAAAGTAGCTTGTGGTTATGTTGCTTACCCTTGGCCGAGACTAACTTGTTGATGTTGTTGGTTGTGTTGACCTAACCGAGACTTGGTAGGTGGTTTTGGAGGTTCTTGGCCAAGATCCCCCTTGGGAAGTTAGTGTTTGCTCGGGTTTCGATAAAGCCCTAATTCTTGCTTCGGTCTAGTTGCACAGCTTTTTCAGCTTCGGATATTAACTGTTTGGTTGCTTATTGTTAGGTTAGCTAGTTTGGTGATCTGCAGCTCAAGGAGAACTCTTTACTGTTAGGTTTCTGCTTGCTTTTCAGGTAAGGGTTCCTTGTCGGGGTTGTGTGGACCTTACGCATGACGATGATAACTCCTAGTTGTTTGTTTTATATATTGTACTGTTAGTGGATAGGTTTCTACAAGTTGTCTGGATTATATTGTTAGTGGATAGGTTCTTGCAGGTTTCTTGGATGCTGCTCTGTTAATGATTATGTTATATTCATGTATGTTTGTTGACCTGATCTTGTATGTTGTATGCCTTCGTTCATGTGTTGTGATATAAGCATGTTAGTGGATAGGTTTTCTGGATTGTTGTCAGGGCTTGCATGTAGAATGATGGACTCTGTTTATTTCTGTTACTGCTATACTTACTGTTAGTGTTGAACTATGCTAGCTCTAGGTTGTGTAGCCATAGGTATTTCTACTTAAGTTTACCCAGGACTAGCCAAGTGTGTGTTGTCCAAGGTTGGCCCAGTGTGTTGCTGATCGGGTTTGCTCAAGACTAGCCCAATGTGTTGTTGTCCCTTGTTGGCCAGTGTGTTGCTGACAAGTATGAGCTGGACTAGCCCAGTGTGTGTTGTCCCTTTGTTGGCCAAGTGTGCGCTGACCAATTTTCAGGATTGGGCCAGTGTGTTGCTGATCCCGGGCTAGCCTAGTGTATTGCTGCTCGTCTTGCTCAGGACTAGCCCAATGTGTTGTTGTCCCTTTTTGGCCCAGTGTGTTGCTTCAGGTATGAGCAGGACTTGCCCAATGTATGTAGTCCAGGACTAGCCCAGTGTGTTGATGTCCTTTGTTAGCCTAGTGTGTGTTGTTAGCCCAGTGTGTGCTAACCTTATTTGCTGTAGTGACATAACTTTTGAGATTGCTCAACTGATTCTCCAGTTTGTTAGCCCAGTGTGTGCTAATCTGTCTAGCTTTGAGCATAGACCCCTGTTGTGATCATTCTGCTGTTCTTATTTGTTGAGACTGCCATGTTATTGTATGATGCTTGTATGCTAGGATGCTAGAGGATTTGTCTTGCGTATTGTACCCCGGTTGGGGGATCCTTACTAAGTGCAATTGTACTCACCCTTTCTGTGGTTTTTCCACCAGGGTAACTTGGCACAACATCGAGGTTGCTAGAGGAGAAGCTGGATAATCATGGGAAAGGCCGCTGCATCTCCGTATTTTAAATAATGCATCATTGAGTAAGGGTCATTTAGGACTATTTAGTGTCGGATCCTTACAATTTTACTTTTGAAAATAACTCTCATTTCTAACAATTCATTTTTAATCATTCATTTATAACTACTCAATCATTTCTAACCACTCATTTTTAATCATTCCTTTCAAATCAATCAAAATAACTTATTTTTAACCACTCATTTTTAATCATTTCTTTTTTAACCACTAAAAATAACTATTCATTTTAAACTTACATTCAAACAAGGTTTTGACTACTCATCTACACAAAAACTACATCCAAACGAGTTTTTGGCACAACTCTTAATTTTTAACTACTCAATATAACTTCTTAACCTAAAAACTACCTAAATATGTCAAACAAACACCCCTATAGTAGGGTAGACATTTATTTAATAAATTCTCCAAAAAAAACATTACCCAAAAAAAACCTGTATTTTAACCCAAAACTTTCCTTTTTCCCTTGTGTTGGGGTGGGCTACAGAAATTTCCCCAACTGAAAACTTGTGAGTGGAGACATTTCCAGTTACCGAAAGGTTTTGTTGCCTCAAATTCATCCAATCCATGGCTCTCTCGTGGAGCTTTTCCACAGCCAACCTTGTTTCCCCTCTGACTGTGGTGCTTCACTCGCCATCGCTGCGGACCAAGATCCAAACTGGGGTTCTCAGAGCACATCTCAGTGAAGACGACGACCCTTTATTCCTCTCTGCAAAACAAGCTGCGTCTCTTCGTTTCATGGAGTCTCATCGCCCAGGTATCTCCAATTTCACTCTATTAACTGGCTCAGACATTTCGTCGAACACTTGATTGACACTTCCGCACTCTTAGAACTAGATTTATTGTTTTGTTTTGTTTTGTATCAAGGAAGGACATGATAATGCATTCAATATTTGTATTCAGAGCCCCTTTTTGTTGATGAATATGCTGCCTGCTGGGTTGCTCCTAATTTTCAGATTAAGCAATACTCTCACCATTACTGCGTTTCTACAAAGTTCTTAGATGATAATTTGATTCAAAAAGTCAATCATATTGATGGAGTTAAGCAGGTATTAGCAAATAATTATGGGGAACAGTTAGAACTTAACACCTCAGTTGCTTTAACGCTCCTCTTACCTGTGCTAGGTTGTGTTGCTAACCGATGGAATGGATACTAGACCTTATAGGCTTCCTTGGCCAATGTCGACAATAGTATTTGACATATCACCCGACATTGTTTTTAAAAGAGCAGCTGAAGATCTTCGAGGTTTGATATCTCCAAGCTTTTACATATGAATAGATCTATATATTTTGTGATTTCTGCTAATCTTAGCTTTAATCACGCTTAATTATGGGGCCATGTTTGGGGGGATTATGTAATGGGATTGAGTTATTATAGCCCAACCCACGCCTGACCCACTAGTTGTGATAATCGGTGGGTTGGCCCAAACTCAAGTCGTAGTTTCACATAACCCATGTCCTGTTTGAGATTAATAATTTTCTCTTCCTTGTTATAGTAACTTGCAACTCGATCACTGTCTATTACAATCTCTGTTCTAATAACTTGTTCCCCAAATACTGATTATCATAATTCTTGGTATAATATTGTGCCCTCCAAACATTATAATAACACACCCCAAACATAACTATCTAAGTTATAATTGTATTGCCTTCAGTTTTAAGGTTCATAAACACGATCTGAGGTTCATGATATTGATTGGGTAACCAATGTGTTTTGAAGTTCATTGCAGTTATAAGGTTTATGAAATCCATCTTAATATGATTTTGGTTTATTGAAATTGATTAGACAGTGGAGCTAAGATTCCAAGAGGCAACTTTTTCCATCATGTCCCATTGGAGTCCACAGATATACAGCTAGAAATTTGCAGTCGAGGTTTTCGAGGAGACCAACCGAGTATATGGATGATGCAGGTAATGTATGCTCTTGCTCAATGGAGGAAAGAAATTAAGTTTTGAATAGAGAAGCAATGTGGGGATGCTTAGATTCTGTTTCCTTATCATATTTCAGGGACTTCCTACTAAAACTTTAGTAGATTTTGAAAATGTTCTATTCATCATTAGCAGCTTGGCTATGAAAGGAAGCTATTTCTTGGGTGAATTTCCTTCTTTGTTGGCTGAAACTGAAACTAAATCCAGGGTTAGTTTGCTTTATTTGCATTGAGGTATATCTATAATTTATCCATCTTTCAATTGTTTTTCTGCCTCTAGTTACAAAGGGGTGGCCTTGTTGGTAGAGACTTGGGATCTCCAAGGTATGTTCTATTGGAACTTTCAAGTTCGAAACTCACGGGTGAGTTTAATTGTAAAGTCTCTTGATGTCTTCTGAGTCTAGGCCTTGGGACGAGCGTGGGTTTTTTGGGTATGTAGTGGGGCAAAGATTTGATTCCCAAAAAAAACAAAAAGCTTTTTTACCTCTCTAAACATGCTGCCCTTTGTATGATTCCGATTACAGTCTAGTACAAGTACAATGAAGTGGATGGACAAAATTTTCATGAGCAATGGTTTTCGGGTGGAAACAATCGTCCTTGAAGAATTTGCAAGGAAATTAGGCAAGGAATTGACATTGGGACAGTACATAAACATCCCGTTTGTCGCAGAACAATTACGATTTTCGGACTACCAGGTAGAATAGTTTGTTGATGCTGTTCTTTTTCTCGGTGGTTTCTACCAACATGTTGAGGACTCTAGTTTCATTAGGAGGCTATTCTCTTTGGATTAATGCTAAGAGTAGTGGTCTTTAATTTATTTGCTTTAATTTTATAGTTTCTAATGCTTTGATCTTTAGGTAAGGTAATTTAATTTGCTTCTTTAGTGACTAATATGAGAAATATATTCTCAGATGGAAAATTGGAGGAAGGAATTCGAGAGGATTGAGAACGAGGGCGACGAAGAAGGATTTGAAGAATTATAATTCTGTTGAAGAAAAAAGTAAGCATTGGTGTTTCATTTTTGCTCACAGCTTCAATTGTAAATGTTGAGAATGCATATCATAGCCAACAAAATGTATAGCTCTAATGAAATCCAAAAAGAACGCATACCATAACCAGATTTCAAAGTGCAACTTTAGAAAGTGATTTGTCATGTTGCAAGAATATGTGATATGTGATTTTATCAAAGTGATTTGTCATGTCCACATGGATTTGTAGAAGCAAGGACTCTCCATATGAATCGTGTAGTAAGTACTAAAGATTTATTTTCTGGGTTTCCTCTTGAATCCATCAAACAATCCATTCCAAGCCCCAGTGACAGTCACAAATTTAAGATATAAAAGTGAATGGTCAAAACTCCGCTGGTGGTGATCATGGCAGCAGTAGTCGCAACATAATATCTATTAGTAGTATCAAAACATTGGTTAAGGCCGCTTGTAGTTTATTTTCGTTTTTTGTTTTCGGTTTCTATTTCTTAAGAGATAAACTTATTTGATATTCGTTCCCACTTCTTATTTTAAAAAATATGAGAAACATTTCTAAATTTAGGCCAACTTTTAAGAAACTACTAAAAGGTAGTTTCAACTTTTGTGTTTCGTATTGTTATTTGAAGAAATATGGTACTTTGGTTTGATACTATTGTACACAATTTTTGAAATTGTCTTAGCCTGAGCTTCAAAACCGAATTAAGCCATACTTTTTTTTCTTTCTTATTTACTTTTCTAATTTATAAATTATATTATTTTATAAATAATAGTATCTACTATATTTACATTTCTCTTAATATATTTATATTTTAGTTTTAAAATTTGCAATTTTCCTATTTATATTATTTTAATTTTTGAATAATATTTTTTCTAATTTGCAGGTTTGAATTGATCTCATTTGAGACAAATGATTCTCTCATGGTTCGGATAAATTTTTAGTACACTTAGAACGGGTTAAAATTTTGTAATATGTAAAATTTTCTTATTAAAATATATAATTCACATTACTTTATATTTTATGATCACAATATTTTACTAACAAGAACAAAGCTGAAACGGCATCTTGTACTCAATATTGTTGTATAAAAAAAAACGGTCACAATATTTTTTAAAAGAATATAATTTGCAGATTTGAATTGACATCATTTGAGACAAATGATTCGGGTGAGAGGTTACACATCAAATTTCTTGCAAATTTTTCATTGAAAATCATTTTTATTTTAAAATAAAATATTTATTTATATTATATAAAGTGTACTTTTTAATAATATTATTATTGGTTTTTATTTTTATGCATGTTTTATATGTTTATCTATACGACTTAATTTTTTAAATTATAAAAAGAAATTCTCAGAAAAAAAAACAAAAAAATAAGAAATGATTAATAAACAAATTTTATTTCTATTTGTAATATTTTTTAAGAAATAAGAATTGAAATAGTTATCTAACCCATTTTTCTTAAGAAAAATAAGAAACAAAAAATTCAAAACAGGTCATAATTTTTTTTTTTTAGGAGAATACAAAGGAGGTCACAATTAATCATTGTGTTCAACAACCAAAAATAAAAGATTACAACTATTTTTAAAAATTTATCCATTTCCTTCTAATTATACTTTTCACCTTTCATTAAAAAGAAATTGGTATTTCTAGTCGAATCCCTTTTTTTAACCAAAAATTAATAATAATAATAATAATAATAATAAATTGAGGTGAAAGTAATGTTGAGGAGGATAATTATAAACTTAGTGTCTGTCCTTGAAAAAAAAATAGAATTTAGTGTATAAAATTTTAAAAGATAGAATATAATTTTGAAGATTTTGAAATTTAGTCCAAAAACTAGAAGTTTTATATGATTTGGAAAAATATAAAATTTAATCCATTTTTTAGAAATACGTAGCTAATTCATGTGTAAATGATGTAATTTTTTTTTTGTCCAATAAAACTCTTAACTCAGCATGTCATTATTTATGCATGTAAATGTATTTTTTACACATTTAATTTGTCAATAATTATAATCAACAATGATTATTTTTTAGATGTATCAAACTATAGGAACTAAGTTCTAGATTTTAAACTTACAACTACTATATTCTAACTTTCTTTTTTTAACTAAAGTGACCAAATTTATAATTCCCACCATTATTTATAAGCTATTTTTTAATAATTCAATATTTATAAGCTTTAACTTTGGAATAATATATTATCTTTTAGTAGTGTATATGGGTTGGATTGGGTTGGGTTAGATTGATAGAGGTTTTTAACCCAACTCAAATGTTTGGGTTGAATAATTTTCTAAACCAACCTAACACAATTAAAGAGACAATCCAACATAACTCAACTCTTATATTTTCGGGTTGGGTTGAGTTAGGTCATTGGATTCATCGATACATTGCAAATATAAATGTTATTTTATCAAATTAGTCCTACATTATACATATCGAGGTAATAGATCAATATAAATATTAAATATGCAAAATATCCAATCAAAAGTCACCTACCATGGTTCATATAGAATATCACGACTAATAGAACATAAAACAATAGATAATTAATTAATTAACCGAATGGCATTAATGTTTGATGGCTATGAGGATGAATTGAATGTCAGTTTACTCTTTGTTTCTAGTTCAATTCCCAGTTGATACATTAAAAAAAACAATAGATAATTAAAATAACAAAAATAGATGACACTACACAAAATAAATAGATAATTAAAACCAATCATTCATTAATAATTGATAAAAAGACGTACCAACGCACTCCCAATTAAAAAAAGGGAAAGTCTAGTAACTAGACCACATTCGAAAAGTATTTGCAAATATAGGCGTCCAAGTTTTTTCTTGCAAAGTTAATTTTTTTTTATTAAAATTCGTAATTATTAATTTTTTATTAATACCATTTTGCCCTTTATCACATTTAATACTTAATTTTTGAATTAAAACACTCATTTAAAACATACTTCCCATCTTTTAAAACATACCATATTTAATTGTCAACCTTTTTAATGCAAAAGATTTTAATTACATTTTTCATTTATTTTCCATCTTTCTTTTTTTCCTTTTCCTTTTCTTTTTCTGTTTCACTTTTCTTCCTCCGTTCTCCATTTTTGTTTCTTCAGCTCCATTCATTCTCTCTTCTCACATCCCGACCACCACATAAAGCGTAAATTTTCGGCAACCACAAAGCTTCGATCGGACGGTATAATCATACGAGTTCAATCATCTTCTCTCAATAATTTCCGTTTTTCACAGTATTTATATCACGTTTTTGCTCCTTATCCATCATCATTAGCATGTTACTGTTCATTTTCATTATAGTCGTGATCTAATATGTCTCAGATTGTTCAGTATGGTATGTTTTATTCCTATTTATGTCATTTTTGTACATTTATTTATTTATATTCCAGTCTTTAGAATGTCAAAAATCATGTTTAGAAAATATAGTAAAATCCTATGTAGAACAGTAGTATCTTCGTACTTTTCAATCCATATTGTGGTATAATTGACTGTATACACATCTACAAAACTGTATAATTTAGTATATACCGTATGTTCACACGTCCTCAATTTCTATATAGCCGAATAAATTGTATAATTGACTATATACCGTATGTTCACACTATGTTTTTATATTAGTTATATTGTACATCTTTTCCTTAGAAGTTCATTAATCATTCCATTTGAAATTGCACAATGTTCTTTACAATGTCAATGTTTCTGTTTAGAAATGTATTTAAATCATATGTAGAACAATATTATCTATGTTTAATGTCCAAGTCCTAGTATACTTGAGTATTATTTACTGTAATTTTCCATTTACCATTATATTACTCTATAAACTATACAAAACTCTATATGTTTCATTATTTCATTCTACATATATATTGTATAACTTACACGATACATTTATGGTTTATTAGTCATTCTATTCATGTTTAATACATTTTTCGTACTCATATTACTGTTCATTACATTTCTATTCCGCAATACGGTATTGTTTATACATGTATATCATACGACTTATAATATAGAACAATATTGTTTGGACATTTTTATTACTATACAACTTTTCCTTATAGGTTCAACAAGAATCCCAATCTGTATTGCCCATAATGGTCAGTAGGATGAAAATGAGATGCACCATAATCATGAAGTAGTTGAAGAGCGTCACATAAATATTGAGGAACGCATTCACTCAATTATCATTTTACATTACAGTCTTTTTTTTAGGTCGAACGTTTTCAGTTTCAATTTTGTAATCCATGAGATCTTTTTTATTTACTATATATTGATCTCACTTTGAATAGTAATTTTATGTGAAGTTGTTCCAACAGTACGAGTCTCTATCAATTCAAAAATATCACATATGTTATTTCCCAACTTTTTACTATACGGTATTTTACATTCAAAATTACTTGTTCGCTGTCGCAAGCATATTAAATTATACTACAAGTATCCATATCAACAAATTAAACACTTCAAAAAAAAGTTTTAAAATACGGTATGGTACATGGATATATTATGGTTGTACTGTACATTTCAAATTATTTCAATACTGTGTGGTTATCAAACGTGTTATGGTTTCAATCAATGAAATTGAACAGCTCATACGGTTTATTTATAAATAAAACTACTAGAATCAAATAACATGTACATTACTAACTATACTGTATGTACATCACAACGGCACATCTAATAATGTATTGTCGCCACTTTCGTCTTGCAGTTAATGCACCATAAAATGACGGTTTTTGGTTTGGAATGTGAGACAATTTCCTTTTTAAAAATTTACCTTCCCTAATGAAAAACCAATAATTTGATCGTTATTTTTGAAATTTATAAGGTATTTAAATATGAGGATGAAACATCTCTAATAAATGTGATTTCGGAGGATATGCTTTTCCACAATTAATGCCCCTAAATTTGTGATTTGTGGTTTTGAATGTGGGATGTTTTTCTTTTTTTAAAATTTTCCTTCCAAAATTAAAAAAACCACTAATATGAGGGTATGATTGTAATTCCTTATTTTCAGATTTTATAATGTATTAAAACAAAATCTACTTTTTCTAATATTTTTGTAGATACATATATTTGCAAATATTTTTCAAATAGAGTCTATTTATGAAAAAAAAACCCTTAAAAAAATAGACGTAAGGGATGATCCTTTCACAACTTTGGTTCCAATTCACCAATCGGATTGAGACCGATCGACAAAAAATGAGAGAGCTACAACTCAAGAAAATTCTAAGAGGATCAACAACATTGAAATTGATCTTTTTATATATGAGAATGAAAAAACCAACTAAAAAACAAAAATGAAACTTCAATAGGTGAATACTTTTTTTCCCTCATAGTTTAGATTTATAGGATGATGAACATTTGTATAATAAATGATATTTTAATAAAGTATAGAACGTATGTTGCATTAACTCAAGTTCTAATCCAACTAAACAAATTTTGTTTTAATACAAATTGGGGAAAGGGAGACCAACAAACTATACATAGAGAATATTACTGCTATCAAATAACACTTATCTTCTTTCAAATTAAAAAATGAAAACAATTTTGTTAATCTTCACCCCCTCTTTTTGTAACAAATTACCGCCATCACGTATATTGAATACAATTTCTCAAAATTAAATGGAATACAAGTTGATTTCTTTAGAATTTTAGTCAAAATTAAAGAGGTTAAGTCCAAGCCAAGTTTAAATTCATATACCCTATTCCATTTTTGAAGTCCACCTTCATTTGAAAACATAGAAATCTGAAAGATAAAAGCTTGAAATTTCAAAATTTACGTTTCAAAAAGCTTCAAGCCTTAAAAGGTAATTTTGAAGATTGAAGCTGAATAAAAGACTAAAATAAAAGATTAAAAGCCTTTTTAGGCTTTCAAAGCCCCAAAGAAAATATTAGACAGTCAAAGTCTATTTAAGTGATATTAAAAAAATTCGAAGCATGGAGAAGCTACAAAATCAACTTTTATAAACTTACAAGTGGAGGCTCTTCAATAAGTTAAAAGTTAACTCTTGATAACAAGCTTCAAAAGCTTTCAAAGACAAATTTATAGTCGAGAACAAGCAATTCTACATTCAAAAACAAGTTACAAGAGATTGTACTCCACACTTAAAAATATTCAAATCTATACAAATATAAAGATTATTTACACGTGTCTCACATCTATATTATCTGTATAAAATCTCATGTAAACAGATAGTTTCTTGAATTTCTTAATAAGTACTAATAAGGTTGAACTAATATAAGTGTGTATTGTCCCCAAGAGATAATCCAGCTGTTGAAGCTAAAGATTTCAAGACATGCTTCCTTGATAGATTCTTGATTTGAAGCCGCTGAAAAGTGGCGAAACTTTTATATATATATATTAGGAAGTGTTGACTAGATTGGTTAGTTGTATTCCAAATTAATTTTAGAGTTACTTTTCGATCTTCTATTTGACATTTCCTTTATTTGCAAGTATTAGTGTACCTTATAATTTGTGATTTCTCATTCGCAGAAAATTTAAACTAAAAAAAGTTCAAATTTTTATTTTTAAAATTTTGCTAGAAATTCACACTCTTAGGAGATAAAAAAACTATTTTAAATAATTATCAAACAGTTTTATTTTTTGGTTTAAACAAAAACAGTATTTATTTTTTCAATTTTTCGGCAGCTTGGATGGGTTCTTCAATAGCACAACCGAGGCTTCACGTTTAGTATTAATTTTTTTTTTCAATCGGCGTTTTGATCTATTGGGGAGCCGCTGTGAGCCACGTGGCACACTGACAATCCCATATTTACTAGTAATTGAATCTATGTTTACTAGTGATTGAATCTATCAATTTATTAGTGATTGGATCTATCAATTTACTAGTGATTAGTTGTATTAGTTTTCTAGTGATTGAATCAATTTTTCTCTTTTTTTTTTTTGTTTCAATCAATTTTTGGTTTGGGTTTCTAAAAACACACGTGACATTGTTGTTATACGCGATTTCGTTACAATTTATTTCACATGCAAGCTATGTCTTCAATTAGTATGTTTATGTTCATGTTTCAAGTTCAATCACTATGTAACTATGTTTTTACGAATTTTAAATATTTTTCATGTTTCTATTCAATCACTATGTAACTTAAAAAATTGATTGATATTTATCACTTAAAAAATTGATTGACTCTTACCAATTCAATTGATTGACTTCTATCAAATTTTTAAATGATAGAAGTCAAATAGAGTGACTTATATTAGTTAAGCTGATTGACTTCTATAATTTGAACCGATATAATTCAATCTAAATTGATTTAGCAAATGTTGAATTCAAACTAATTCATTTGGGACAAAATCCCCTATTTTTAATCTACATGTGTCCCCTATTTGTAACTTAAAAATCTGATTGATTTCTATCACTTAAAAATTTGATTGACTTCTATCAGTTAAACAGATTGATTCGTTCATGTTTCAAGTTCAATCACTATGTAACTATATTTTTAAGCATACTATGTCTTTACGAATTTTAGGTATTTTTTTAGGTATTTTCATGTTTTTGTTCAATCATTATGTCTTCAATCACTACGTTACTACAAAAACTTATTGATTTTTATTACTTAAAAAACTGATTGACTTCTATCAGGTTTTTAAGTGATAGAATTCAATCATGATAGTATTCAACTATCATGTTTCTATTCAATCACTATGTATTCAATCACTTCTATCAATTGAAAAGCTTCAATAAATTTTAAGCCGATAGTATTCAACTAATTTTTCAGCTGATTGCCTCCAATCAACTTTCACTTGATAGTCTTCAACCAGTTTTCACTCGATAGCATTCAACCAGTTTTCATCTAATAGCATTCAATCAGTTTCAGCTACTAGGCTTCAATCAATTTTTCAACTGATCGTTTTCAATCAATTTTTACTTGATAGCCTTGAATCAGTTTCGTCTGATAGACTTTAATCAATTTTAAGCTAGCCTTCAATCAATTTTCATCTAATAGCCTTCAATCAATTTTAGTTGATAGTCTTTAATCACTTTAGTTTATAGGCTTGAATCACTTTAATTGATATCATTTAATCACTTCAGTTGGTAACATTTAATAAAACTAATAACGTTGTTCTTGAACAAGGAAATGAACTCAAATGATAGTCTTTAATCAATTTACAACTGATTGCCTTCAATCAAATTTCAGTTAGTAACCTTTAATCAGTTTTCAGTTGATAACCTTAAATTAGTTTTCAGTTGATAGCCTTCAATCAGTTCGCGGATTGTTGCAGAATTATCCACCACACAAATTAAGAAAATAATAATGACGTGAGAATGGTGACGTGGAGAAGAGATAATTTCACTAAAGCGAAATATCTATTTAACCAAGCGAAGTGTGTGTGTCAATTCAAACCATTGTGAAAGTATACACAGTCGTGTTGTAGCAAGTTTTAATATAAGTAAAATTCATCTCCACAGGAACTAGTGATTAACATCATGCTCAAGCGAAATTAGAGAGTCATGGTAACGGGGGGAAATTGTTTTGATGGAGCTTAACTAAGTTTGCTAAAGTGAAATAACTTGGCTAAAGCGAAATGAATGCAAGGCACAAATGACAACGTAAGCAAGATGCTAAGAATGCTGAGCTAACTTTAATCAAGCTAAAGGCATCGGAAGGAAGCTAGGACTTTTTGGAGTATTACGCTCTAGCAAAATGGCATTATGCTAAGAAGCGAATAACTCATTTCGCTCTAACACAGGCTCTCTCGAGCTCTTATATTTAGCTTTCTCGAGCACTTAGTCAGGTTCTCTCGAACTCAAACAAACAAGTAAACCAAGCAATCAACACTAGGCGAACCTTATCTCTAAGTGTTCTTTTCAAATGCAAAAAAAACCTAGTGTTATGACATGCAAGTTTGCTCTATTCCTTTTCTCTCGAAAGAGAAATAGAGAAATTGTAAAGACCCGACCCGAATGGGGTCCTGAACCAGGCCTTTACCTCAATGCATGCTTTAAAAACTTAGAAACAATATGCAGGATTGTATTCCAGATTCTGAATGAAAACTAAAAACATATAAACATCCATTTTAAAAGTCAAACATTTAGTTCCTGAAACCTGTCCCTGTTTCCAAGCACATGTTCCAAGCCAAATACATTTCCAAAACATGCTCTGATCAGAGACTTATTCAAATCATTCAAAACTTCAAACAGTTTACAGCAGTGTCAGAATCCAGAAAACAATCATAAATCACCCTACGGGCTCCGTGCCCAACTAGCATTCAGAGGATAATTCAAACATAAGAAAACATAAACATAAGACTCAGAGTAAAACAGCTGGATTCCATGATCACCAGCTTCTTCTTCAGCCATCCTGTCTCACACCATGGTTACCTGTGGAAAACCACATAATAAGGGTGAGTAACGAATTACTCAGTAAGAATCCTCAACTGGGTACAATACAATATAACTGGTCATCTAGCAGGAATGTATGCAAGCCATGAATATAAACACAGAAGAGAGCACTTTACTTTAATCCACACATAAACCTCGGATGCCATCTCAGGGTCTTACTCCGGAAAATCTACCACGCGATACGATACTATACGAGAAACTAGTCTCGGCCTCAGCCTTCCTACTGTCGATACGAAAGGTGCACTGAACTCAAGATCCCAAGAAGCTCTCCAGTCGGCACTGTAATGAGTGTAAGCGCACACCGCATGCTGCTGCAAACCAGGGGGGTGCTAAGTCTAGGGCAAGCTACCCTGGTCCAGTACGCATGCCTAACAAATCTTTGGATCGGTGTCACTGAACATAGTGGTGTGAGACCAGGACACTATGACTATGTCAGCCTGTACCACCTCACCTGAGGCTAAGGAACAGGCCGTGGTAGGCTGACACCAGGAACCGGGCCTTGCCCTATCAGGTGGCAATCAAGGGCTACGGCCGACACGCTGAGGACATGTCGACTGTCGAGGAAAAGGCAATGCCTCGTCATTCCCCCGACCGTTGGGGCATTTAACAGTCTGCCACCCTCACCCAAGATTGCACTGGGCTGTCTTTAGGGTTAGCTAAACCCTAATGACGGATCAGGGACGGAGTACTGCCTCGCACGTCCCTGCCACGGATGCAAGTTACGTTATGCATCCTCGCCCGGATGATGCTACCTATCAGAACTCTAAGCTATAACAGATACAGCAAACAATCCAATACGTGCTCAGCAAAGACAATGAACGTAGCATGAAACTACGAAGCAAGAACAGATAACGAGCATGCCATAACAGAACAACCTAGCATGGAACTAACATGAGAAACAACACGAGAATCATGCCAGTTGGAATTCAAAACAGAGCACCTATCCACTAAACATGCTGATAAACATAAACAAGCACACAAACAGCAATCACAGAATATATCGCAGGGCCCACACAACTCCGTTAAGAAATCCTTACCTTGGTCGGAAGGCAACAACACACTAAGGCCCTATGCTGCAAACTAACCCCGAGCTGAGCACGTATTGGATTGTTTGCTGAGCACGTATCGGGTAGCTATCGAGTACCTAACAAACAACAACACATATTACAACCAATAGGCCTAAAATAACAAAACAAATAGGGCTTAGCTCGGGAGCAACTCACACGGCACGGTTGACGCTACGACGGACAGTGCCGCATGGCCCCGCTTTGCTGTGGCGTCTTTGGTAGGCGGTCAGCGGCGGACACGGGCGCTGGCTACTGGCTGGAGTGTGTGCAGCGGCAGGGGCCTTTCGCGCCTGACGACGGCTCGCTGGGGAGCGGAGCTGCGTGCGGACGACTCAGGGCGCGCGCGTGTGCGATGCGCGAGCGAGCGATGCGGGCGAGCTCGCGCTAAGACGGCGCCGCAGACGGACGGGCGGCAACATTGTGGCGCTATTGGCGCTGCGAAGCGCGGCGCAGGCGATGCGTCGCCGCGATGCGACTAAGCGCGCGCGATGGCGCGCGAGCTGCTGCTGCAGGCGATGGGCGTCTGGCGCGATGGCAGGGGCTGAGCGATGGGCTTCTAGGCGTGCGACGGGCAGGGGCTGGACGCTGGGCTGCTCGGCTAGGCGATGGGCGGGGCTGCTGCTGTCCTCTCGGCTAGCTGCAACAAAACAACAAACTCACCTCTTCTTCTCTTGGCCAGCAAGATCGCACCAAACGAAAGAGAATAAAGGATCGAGAACTCTTACCCGGGACGACAAACGATCGACGGAGCTTGGCAAGGGGACACGGCAAGGAGCTAGAGAGCTTGGGGCGGCTAGGGAGTTTGGAAAAACACAAAAAGAAGAAAAAACCTAATTTCCTCTTTATTTAATCAAACACACCAAAATCCCACAAACCCAAAGCTAACCAAGACATACCGCGGAAAGAGCATTAAAAGCACCCAGTGGCACAATTGGCACACTACCCCTCTGACTTCCTGGCGACCCGGGTTTGAATCTCAACAACTACGCCATTAAATCTCTAATTTACTTTTGCATCTCACCATGCCCAAACACATCCGCAAAGCATCAAAACCCTACATAAGACCAACCAATAATTTTAATAGCTGAAAAAGACAGAAACAACCTTGATGGCCAGACCAAATACCAAAATACCCCTAGGGCATACCTGGAAGACCGGGATGAAAACCTGGGCCGTTACAGAAATACAAATGGCTAGCTAAACAAAATGTATTTCAAGTTTAACACAGCATGCATAAATAGTTTGGCATCTTGTTACCTCTTTGCTTAAGCAAAATACTCCTACTCACCTATTTCTTTCCGATTATAAACTTAGCTACTCATGATGATAAGTAGATTCAAAACAAAGTAAAAACCCAAGTTCATCTTCATTAAATAACAAAATACCAACGTTTGCTTACAAAAAGTGTGCTAAAGCAAAACTAGGAACAACTGGAAATGGAAGGTAAAAGCGACTAAGTAAATAATGTTAAAACAAAGCTAGAAACAACTGGAAAATTAATCTAAAACGACTAAGCTAAGCTACGAACTAATGCTAAGGAATTTTGGTCGAAAAGAAAGCTTGATGGTGATATCTCCAAAGAAAAATGGAGGATCTCTCCGAAAAATGGAGGACCAGCTTCAATGAAGACGAAGGGCTGCTATTTATATAGATTGCTCCAGCGACAAGGTTTTGACACTCCCTACTCCATGATTTGCGAACACGACCTTTTCCAGGGCGGACAAAAAGCAACGACTGCGATTTAATGTCTTTGCTTGGATCTTTGACACTCGTCTTTAACTTTAGATATTTTCCAAGAATCCAACTCCGCTGGATTCCATTTCGCCTAAGCGAAACTTCTAGCAACTTCACCTTTCGCTTAAGCGAAACTTTTCGCAATTTTGCATTTCACTCCCTAGGTTTGCTGCAGCGAAAACAAAATATTAAGTTTATAGAATTCATACTTAAAATTCAGACATTCATGCACTTTTGCTACAACAAACCTCTAAAATATTATCCTAAACAGAAAACTATGGGATTTTGCATTTCGCCCAAATAGTTGGGCTAAAGCGAAATAAATCAGCAAATTCATTTAATTAACGTGAAGATAACCATTCAATTAATGTCAACAAGTCTCCGCCTAACAATGAACAAGTAGTACTAGAGGGCGCGACATTGGTGGCAGCTGATGAAGATGAACCGTGCCAGCGGTATGGAACTTGATCAGAGCGTGCAACCACTGTTCGAGAAGTAATTGACAAAAATCAACATGAAGGATGTACACGAATTGTTGGCTTTGAAAAAGGAATCATTGAAATTCAGTTGGTTCCAATATTAAACGAGAATGAGGATTTGGTTGCCGAAATTAATTGACATTCAAGTTTAGGCGAGATTTTAAAAATGGGGTAGAATGTGTATTTGTTTTTTAAAAAATAATCATTATTAATAATTTGAAAGTATAATATTTTGAAGTTTATGTAAATTGAGATTAATTTATAGAAAAACATTGAAGAAGGTGATGAAAGTATAGAAAAGGGAGGAAATAAGAAAAAGTAAAAAAAAGAAAACTTTGATTTGCTTTTATCTAGAAAGGTAAGCCACAGAACTTTTGGATGCATAAA
This sequence comes from Sicyos edulis, assembly GCA_036507275.1. NCBI lineage: Eukaryota > Viridiplantae > Streptophyta > Magnoliopsida > Cucurbitales > Cucurbitaceae > Sicyos > Sicyos edulis. The sequence goes on from CM071848.1 coordinate 27,637,976, forward strand.
AAGATGAAGAATTTAATATTCGTAATATTCCACCTGAAGAAGCAGAGGATAAACAATGAACCAAAGACGGGGTAGAATTGAAGTTTTGAAAAATTGCAACCAAATTGTGCTATAAATGAAATACTTTAACAAAAATGCTATAATTAAAATATAAGGTCCAAAAGTTTTTATGAAGAGTAAATTCCCAAATTTTTAACTAAAAAAATATCGTTCCCATTCACATAATATCGTATTTTCAAAAAAAATTTCGTGATTTAAAAATTAATGCGAGTTATGAACTTTAAAAAAGATTGTATTTAACTTTTTTTCATCTATTTAATATTATTGATTTTTAATTAATTAATTAAAATTTATCACAAAAAAGATATTAAAACTTTTTAAAAAACAGAGGATATTATCAGAGAAAGATAAAAAATATATTCTAAAAAAATGAAAGACAAAAATTAAGAAATAAAAAAAAATTACTTTTTTTAAACAAGTCCAAAGCATGACAAATAATTGAGAATTAGTAATAATAAATATATTTAAAAACTATTATTATAGATAAAAGAAAACATAAATATGACATCATTTTAAAAAATAAATTTGTATTTCAAAAAAAAAAAAAAGAATACAAATTCCCATGAAATTTCTCACAAAAAAATAACTACCGAGAAATTAATAATAAATCTACTCTTTTTTAAAAACAAAATTATCAAACACGTTTTTGTTTTTGTTTTTTTTTGAAAAGATTACCAAACACCCTTTTATCTACAAATGGAAGGAAAAGACCAACAAAGCTTTTTATCTAATAAGAAAGTTATTTAGCCATTCAAAATCTCATTTGATATAAAAATTGAGTTCAAAGTTTATGAATTTATACATTTGTTAAGTGCAAATTTGCTTATGAGGAAGGTTATCTATTTATTTATTTATTTCATTTTAAATTCTTATATAAGGAAAGGTTTTCCACCGAATCAGTACACACTCAACAAACCCCGTTTTGACAACGTAACCGCGTTTCGTTTGAGTGTCTTTCATAAATCGACTATTTCCGCGTTTGAAATCTTTCTCAACTCAATTTGAAACCCAAACCCTAGCTTTCATCCCCAATTCCCCTCTTCCATCCAAACCCTATTCTCCCTCTCCCTTCAACAATGGCGTCTCAGCTGAACGGTGCCTACTACGGCCCTTCCATTCCACCCCCTTCCAAGTCCTACCACCGCCCCGGTGGCGGCGGCGACTCCGGCTGCGGCTGCCTCTGCAACTGCTGCTGCGGCTGCATCCTCAACCTCCTCTGCCAAATCCTCATCACCCTCCTCGTCGTCCTCGCCGTCGTCGTCTTCCTCCTGTGGCTCATCTTCCGCCCAAATCTCCTCCACTTCCACGCCACCGGCGCCTCCCTCACGCAGTTCAACCTCACCGCCCCCAACAGCAACCTCCACTACAACCTCGCTCTCAATCTCACCGTCCGCAATCCCAATCGCCGCATCGGGATCTACTACGACGACGTCCAGGTTAGCGCCTTCTACCAGGACCTGCGCTTCAGCACCCTCAATCTGACCCGGTTCTACCAGGGACACAAGAACACCACTCTCCTCTCCCCTTCCTTCGTCGGCCAGAATATGCTTCTCCTTGGAACCGACGCTATCTCCTCCTTCGATTCCGAGAACAGCTCCGGGATTTTCAGTATTGATGTGAAGCTGTTCTTGCGGATCAGATTCAAGTTCGGCTGGGTGAAATTCGGTCACTATAAACCTAAGGTTCGATGCCCATTGAAGGTTCCTTTGAGATCCAATGCTGTGTTCCAAGTCACCAAATGCAGCTATGATCTGTAGTCGTTACATCTGATTTCTTTTTTCATCATTTTCTTCGTTTTTTCGTTTCTGGATTGCTCCCTTCTCTTTCGTGCTTTCTGATTCTAGGTTCATATCTGTTCTTAATAGATTCAATTTTCTTTTTCTGCTCGATCTTGATTCCGTATTTCATTACTTCAATTTCAAATTGAAATTACAATTTTCCAACAACCGTAAGGACGATTTGAGTGGAGCGCAGCGGCAAGTGGGTCCCACCATGACCACCCTGGATTTGGTTTCAAATTTGAATTCATTATTTGTTTATTTGGAAGTTGTACCCATTAAAATCTAAAACTAATCATTCTTTTACCAATACTACACTAGCATATTTAAGAGATTCACATTCAAATTTACAAATTCAATCCCTAATAGGGTTGGATCTAGACAATAGAGTTTCAAGGTCAAAAGATGAAATTTACAATATAGAGAACATACAAAAAAGAAACTTAATCCAATTCACTATTGCAAATACTAACTATAAGTTGGGCTTGACGGTCTCTCGTGCATTAAAAATCATCTACAATTGACTTCAAACGAAGAGGGTATTTGGTTTGGAGGAAGTGGAGAGGAAGAGTAAGAATTGAGTGGTTTAAAAGTGGAAATTTTGTTTAAATATGGATGTTCGTAGGAAAGCTTACATGGAAACCTTGTTTGAATTTGAATGTTTGTAAGTGAGGTTTGGAGAAAAAATAAATTTAGTAAAATTGTATTAATGATTTCACTATTATTGCAATTATGGTGTAATTGAAACTTTCTGTGAAAAATGAACATCATTTTTTTTTAAACTTAAACAATATATATTTTTTATAAGGGGCTTTTGCGTGTATATTACAAAAAGGATAAAATATTCCATGAATAACAAGTATTTGCACACATAGCAAAAAATGGAAACGGGCTTATTAAAAAGACCAAAAAGCCCATGATCTGCTCCAGCTGCTTTTAACACATCTGTTCGGTTTGGACTTCTTTTCATTTTCAGTATTGGGCTTTCTCATTTCTCTATCACTATACTTTCTATCAAAATACCTTCTATCAAACAAACTTTCTACCATTTCGATTTTTCTTCCACGACGCCTCACGTTCTCCACTTCGCATTCATCTTCTACACGTTCTCTACCACTAAATTTCATAATCATCTCCTTCGCGCTCTCCACTCTCTTTATCACCATTTTCTTCTTTTTCACGTTCTCTATTCTTCTCGATCTATCACAAACCAAACACAACATTGTCTTTTCCAGCTACTATCTTCTTCACGACTGGAACTAGAGATCGAAGAAAAACATTGATTGCAGCACCTATTTCCAACTCTAATTCGATTTCAAGCACTAACTTGATTCCCAGCCCTTTCAATCGGTATGTTCTTTACTTAACCTAAATTGTAGAATGTTTCCTTACTCAAAGTACTGATTCTTTTTGTTGCATGATTGATTTAGTGTTAGTTACTAGTTTAAATAAAAACCTCAATGTTAAATTTGTAAACTTATACCTAATGAAATATTTATTTCTTCCCCATCAACCTCATAACCAAATTAACCCGAGCTCCAAAGGTAAATTTTACTTATGCAAAATGATTGAGGCAACGTTTGTTTATTTTTTAAATTCTCTAATTGATTTCTATCAGACTGAGTTTTATCAGTTCAACTGATAGAAGTCAATCATATTGGCTTCTATCACTTACAAATGATTAAGTTCTATAACTGATTTATGTAGTTTAGATTGAATATTTGTTTTTCTGTTCATATTCTATAAGTTTAACCGATTGATTGATTTAGAAATTGTAGTCTTGATTTAGGTTGTGTAGTTGTAGTTGTTATCAGTTGAATTTGTACTGAATAATGTTTGATTGACTTGTAATGTTAAATGATTGACTTGTAATGTTTGATTGAAGGAAAAAGAAATAGAAGTGAATGAAGAGGAGAAGGATGAACAAATAGAAGAAACAGAGAGAAAAAAAAAGGTTTTGCTAGAAGGTTAAAAAAGAACAAAAATGTAAAATAACAGAAAAGGGAAAAATGAGGTAAGGTTGACTGCACTTGTGTTTTAAATATCCTTCCATTGTCAATAGAATGCTTATCAACAAATTATTCTTGTAATACTTGCAGGTTGCAACAAAGCATCAACCTAAGGTTGGTGTTAGAAGGAAAAAAAAGGCAAACAAGGCCAACGAAAAAGAAATTAGAGAACGAATCAGCAGAAATGATAGATATTATAAACGAAAGGAAAAATAGAGGAAAGAGACTGAAAGAAGCATTAGAAGCTATCAAAGGATTGGAAATTATAGAGAAAAATTCTCCAAAGAAACAATGTCAAGTGTTATCCTCAAACTCTCCTCCAGTAAAACATTCTCCAAGGTTGAATGTGGAAGCACTTTCTTTTAATTTGAAAATTATACAAATGGATGAAGATTGATAGAAGCACCTTCTGTTGGACAATTTTTTTTGCACTAGACACTGGATATTTCGTTGTTATAGTTCAGTATTCTCAGTTTAGACAACTGACTTTTATATAAACTTTAGAAACATCTTTTACACAATTCTTTTTGCAATTTGACATTGTATTGGGCATTTGGATGATTACTTGACTCTTAGATGATTACTTAACTTTATTTGGAATTTGTAATGTGCATTTGAACTTATAGCTAAAGATTTGTATGCAGTTTTGAGAGAAGTACATTCAATAACAAGGAATATTTGCTACATTTTTCTGTTCTTACAACTAATAGACTTCCATCACTAGGGTCTGATAGATTCTATCACTAGGGGCTTATATAATCAATTACTGATAAATAAGTATTTTAAAAAGTCTTTCTCAATTTCCCTTTCTGTTTGGAAATCTTGATGACACGTCTTTGTTAGACACGTAGATCAATGAAGCAAGTAATTAAAACATTTAAATTAGAAGTTAATTCAATAAATAGTAAATTGATAGACCTCCATCACTAGGGGTTGATAGACTTCCATCAATAGGGACTGATAGATTACTGATAAATATGCATTTTCAAAAGTAATTAAAACCTTTGAATGAGAAGTTGATTCAATCAACAGTAAAATGATAGACTTCCATTACTAGGAACTGATAGAATCAATTACTGATAAATAGGGATTTTGAGAAGTAATTAAAACCTTTGCATAAGAAGTTGATTCAATCAATAATAAATAGATAGATTTCCATCACTATTGACGGATAGATTCTATCACTAGTAGTTGATAGAATCAATTACTAATAAATAGGCATTTTGAAAGGTCTTTCTCTATTTCCCTTTCTATTTGAAAATCTCGACGACACATCTTTTTTAGACATATAGATCATTGAAACAAGTAATTAAAACCTTTAAATGAGAAGTTGATTCAATCAATAGTAAATTGATAGACTTCCATCACTAGGGCCTGATAGAATTCCATCACTAATAACAACTGATAGAAGACAAATCTGGAAGTATTTTATACGAAGCAGACATATATATTGAAATAAATAGTAAATCATATAATATCACTTCATGTAGGAACAATCATTATGTTTCCATATAATAGAGAACAAAGTGTAAATAAGAATATCATGGTAAAGTGGGAGCAAATATAATTAAAGCTATAAAAAATTATTGATCTAAGCTTATGAGACAGGATGATAGAAGTCTATTAGTTGAACTGATAGAAGATGGCAAATTGACAGAAGTCTATCGGCTGACTGATAGAAGACTTACATCAACTGGAAATATTTTATACATAGCAGACATATATGTTGAAACAACTCGTCGAGGAAATCTCAATTACAATTACCCAATAAATTTTCATAAGTAGAAGACACAAACTGCCATAAGTAGAAATTGGACATTCAATGACACCCACTCAACCTCCATTTTGATGAGAAAGGAAAAAAAGTGACATGGTAGGCTAAAATGCGGAGATTTCTATTTTTTATTTTTTAAGTTATAACTTTTTAAAATCTTTATTCTCTCTATTCTCACTTTTGGAGCCCTAGCCACTTCCCTCTCTTCTTTGTTTCCATTTCAACACCAGAAGAATTAATATCTTGCCTTTCACAAGCTCATCCTTGAAACCCATACATCAGAGGAAGTCTCCAATTTTCTCATGGTGGTCCATGCAATTTTACTTGTCAAGCATCCAAACCCAATGAAACTTTCTTCTTTTTGTTCAACTCTCATCTCCAACCCCTAAATTATCTTTCTCTTCATTAACTCCATTTCCTGTAAAAATCCACTCCAACAATCCCAATTTCTCAAACCCCACGTAGGGAAATTTGTGTATTTTTGCAGACGTAATTGACCCACAACGATAATTGCCCAAAATAACCCTCCTACTCAATGAAGTGGCAGAGAGAAAATGAGTCACATCTCCGAAGAAGAAGGTAACCCCAAGAAGGTTTATTTTTAGACCGCTATTAGATGTTAAGAAATTAGCGGAAAGGTTTCTTAACAGCCCTCAATTAACTCTCAAATCATTCCCATCACTAAGTTCTTGTTTACCATCTTCGCGGCTTAACAATACCTATAAAACTTGGAGGGATGAGTACTTGCTGGAAGCCAAACAAGCCCTCCTATGCTAAGGGTTAGTGATAAATTTTTACTCTGTGTATGCAAGCTGTTTGATGAAATGACTGAATGGCTTGGAGCTTGGAAGATAGATCCAACTTTGACATTTACTTCTCTATCTTTTTCTCTAAAGTATTCTTTGATTAATTAAACTCTTTTTTTAATGTATTCATCTCTATCTCTTATTAATGAAGGTCTGGTGCTCGGAAGTTAGGATCAGTTTTGCTTCTTTTTTTTTTTTATTTCTTGAGTATTTGGTCGTTGTGGATTAGGGCGGAGGGTAGTCGATATTCTTGAAGATTTGAGGATGAATTTTGATGTGTTGAAATCATGGGATTTGTGGGATTCTTATCTGGTTGTTTTAGGTTTGTTGATGATTGTGAATTTTTGGAGAAATAGTAGAATTTGGGTTGGATTATCTAGTAAATAAATAAATAACCTTTTGTACTAAGGTTTGAATTATTTGGGATTCTATTTGAGACTTGAAGTTTTTGTATTATTCAAATGTTATAGAGTTTATTTTGACTTGATGATTAGAGCTTCGGTTTGACAAGGTTATTTGATTAATTTCTCAACTTGTTAGCTTGCTACGAAGGTACAAACGTGGTCATTAATATTTCTAATTCTTCTTTGTTATTTTCTTTCATTTTTAATTTATTTTATAAAAATAGTTACTTTGCTACTTTCTTTCTAGATGACTTGTCTATAGAACCTCATGAGGAAGATTTTGGAAGTTTGTTTAGTTATTTTAAGGCTTGTCCTCCCTTTGTATTTTTCCTTTCATGTTACTCCTTGATATTGCACTAATGCAACGTTCAATTAATATTCAGTGGTTAGATTTGTGACAATAACCTTCTATTTAGATGAATGATTGTTTTACGTTCTTAGTTTCTTTGATTTTTTTTTTTTTTGCAATGTGTTCGTTACATTTTTAGCAGAGTATTTGAAGCTTTTGCTATATCATATTTTTCTCTCTATATAGTTTCATCTTCCTTAAAAAAAGTATGTTAATCCTAATCAAATTGCATAAACAAGTATTTGGAAGCTATTTTTTTAGCTTTCAAATTTTGGTTTGGTTTTTAAAAATATTATTAAAATGTAGACATCATAGTAATGAAAATTATATGTTTATGTGGTAATTGTAGGCTTAAATTTCAAAAACAAAATCCAAATGGATATCTAATGGGGGCTTAATAATTTATCTATGTTTCTCATTTGTTGAATCAATGCTATAAGGGTTACTTGGATCGTATAATGACTAGTGAGGATGTTGCACTTGCAGCTTTCCTGAATTGCTCACTATATTGCTAACGTGTTCACTGTAATAAGCTTGAAGATGCATTCAAGGTTTACCATCTATCTAGTAAAATACAATAACTAGTAGAACCGCTTTATTTAGTGCTTTAATCTATTTCATTTTGATGATTTGGTTTTTAAAAGATGATATGTGATTTTTGAAAATTCTAGACCACACTATTGGTCTTGGCTTTACCTACCATGAATTTGATAGAACCCCGCCTCGGATATCTATCTTCTCCGTGAACGTCTTCCTGCAAAATACAATAAACACACACCAACGCAAGGAAATATGGTATTGATTGCTAGAAATTAGGGATTACAACCGGCCACCATTCGAGAGGGTGGAGCTCTCCCGCCAAGTTCGTCTACGAACTCAGTCCCAAAAGTACAGGTTCAAGATAAGATCCCCTTACAACATCAAAACACATTCAATACTCAAAATATTAAAATAAGATTAAAGGACGCCTATCTGTCCTGGCCTTCCACAATTACGGGGTCGTTCCCAGATGGTCATTTCCCCTTTTGCCCCTCCTGGTGTAGACCTGCCAATTGGGTTGGGCCGTATCAGAATTCATTTCACTCGAGTTCTCCACTAAAATTGTCATGATTTCTCTTTTTCTTTGTAGGCTATTGAACTATGAATAGATGATAAAGTTGTTCTTCCAATTGAGAATTCATCAGGTAGGAGCATCCATGGACCATCACAACTATGATTTTCTCCTTCAACATATGCTACATATTGTTGGTGAAATGCAGTTAGCTTCAAATGGACTGGTCGGGTTCATGCCACTTTCATTCTTCATTTTATCCCCATTTTTTGCACTTGAGCTCAAGAATTTTCTTCTATTCACTTTTTTCTAATGGACTAGTAGGCTAGGCTTCATACCACTTTCATTCTTAATGACCAGACCAAGTACTTAAATATGCCTTTTAATGTATCATTTTTCATTAGTTTTCTTAAATATGCTTTTTAATGATCATTTTTCATGGGCACTAGTCCTATTTTTGTTTACCCCTTGTTTTATATCCCTGAAAAAGCAGAGAAAGAAACATAAGAAAATTTTATTGCTAATTTTTTTTATTATTCTGTATTTTTTCTTATTCTTTATCTTCGCATACTCACCTCTAAATCCTTTCATTGAAGGTATCGTGCTTCATTTTGTGTTGGTTTCTTTTATTAGAAGAAATTTGGAACTTTTTATCAAGTATATTGAGTGAGGAGTTTGTTTTGTTTATGTTATTTGTTTTCCTTGCTTTATAGTTTTCTTTTAATATTTTTTTTCTATCTTAGTACTACTAAAAAATCTACATAGGGTGACGCTACTAAAAAACCATGTCTTTCTTCTTGATTCCTTTGCCATGTTATTTTTGTTTTCTTTAAGAAATTTTTTAGAACTTTTTAATCAGTCCATTTCAAGATGTTAATATGATTACTTTCAATATGTTCACTATCTACCAGCCTAGATTCCTCATCTTTTAGTGATATCGATATCTTTTAACATATTCATTGCCTAGACAAGAATTTTTATCTCTAATTTGATTGGAGCCCTCTTTTTGTATTGCCTTGCGAAGTTAACTTGGTTAAAAATACAATAATAGTTACCATACATGCATAATATAACTACTGAAAATTCTTAGCTAGTATAATCATCTTTACTAGAGGGACATACAATAAAAAATGTTGTTGAGTGTTTTGCTTTGACCACTTAGGATCATTGGAAAAGAGCGGTCTCCCATGGTTGTCTCTTATAGTCAAAGAAGGAAATGGATTCAAATGTTTGAGTTTGTGTTATTTTTTAGATTAATCTGATCGCGATTTTCTTCTATCTTTTATTCAATACTTCTTGCAGGGCCTTGGAAAGTGGTGCTAAAACAAGTAGATAATTCATATGTGTGTGTTGCAAAGTACTGTGACATTTCAATGTGGGTACAAAATTCTCATATTCTTTACACCTTTTCATTGTTGTTTAAACGATTAAGAAACTTTCTTTCTTTTGGTCGGTTGAGTTTTATCAATTTATATCCATTTAATTTTTAAAATTTTCATTGTATCAAGAACACATGCATTAGAACACATGCATTGCAATAGTTTTTAAGTTATTTAAGTTTAGTTTCTAAGTTGTTCAAGTTTCATTACATAGTTATGATTTTTATGAGACATATAGTTATGTTTTTTTTCTTTGACACCAAAAGTTTCTGTGAAGAACATGCATAAATCTGTAGCTTGCTTCAGACAATTCAACTAGATAAAGCACTTTAGTTGAATGATAAATATATTATGAATATTTATATTCTCTATTGCAATTTTTAATTCAAAGTTTTATTACTACATTGTGTAGGTACTTGGTTCAAGGTGAGGATTGCTTGCATCTAAAGTTATCGTACAACTTGTTAATCCACATATACTTTGCATAAGAGATAGGAGAACATGTTTTTTTGTTATATTGTAAACTTTCTAGTTTTCAAACCGGTTGTAGACATTTTAAGAATTATAAGTTTATTGATATTGATTTTTTTTTGTTCAAGTGTAATGTACAAATTATTTAGTCATATATAAAATAATATTTGTTGAACAAGATTTATGGGATGCATATTATAAATCTTTCTTAAAGGTAAAGACGCAAACAAAATAGATTGAAAATAGGCATAAAAAGTGTCATAAAAACTAATAAATTGACATAAATAAATAGTCATATTACATAAATTGATGGCTATAAAAATGTCAATATATAAGTTATAATGACAATATTAACATGTCATTAATATTACTTCAATGACTATATATATGTGTGTGTCATTAATAATTCAATCATGACTAAAATAAAATGTCATAAATGGCTCAATCGTGACTATGTATTTGTGTCATTAAAGGATCAACCGTGAGTATAATAACATGTCATAACTGGTTCTACGATGATACTTGTAAATTATCATTATTACTTCATGTCATTAATGGTTCATCTATGAATATAATATAATGTCATAATTGATTCTACCACACTTTTACTATAGTGTTATGGTTGAACCTTCCATGACAGCCGATACAATGACTCTTAATTTTAGTCATGGAAGGTGTTCATGACGATAAATTACAGTCATGGAATGTACTTTTTCTAGTAGTGAAAATTCGTATAAAAACGAGTATCAAATTGAATAATTGGTCAGGTTGTCCAAGCCTACCAAAATAAATACTGATTACTAGCTCTAACTTGTAGAAATAATGGAACCAGGTCGAATCCCAAAGGAGCTATGAATTAATTCCTCAAAGTTAAAAACAAATAAAAAGGGGGGTTTTGGGTGTTTGAATAAAATAATAACTAAAGAAATAAAAAGGATAAAATAAACAATTTAACGAGAACTTCCAATTCAAGGGTTTAGTTTAATCCAACTATAGTTTTGATCATAGGCTACAAAAATTATTTAATTTTCTTAGGTTCAAAGAATTAGTCTACCTACTTGGAAAAACCACAATAGATAATTGTTCTCCTATTTTATTGACTCAGACCCAGCATCAAACTCAAACCTTACTATTCAATTAATTGGGTACGATAGCGTTCCATATCAACTAAATAATAGCATTAAAATTTATGAGAACGACTAAACCAAAATTAACTAACCGAGACGACTACAAAATTAATTAATTTTGTTTATTTGTTTCCCTAGGGCCTATCATGCAAACTATGTAATTTGGAAAAGCCACAATCACACACACATGAGCCAACCATTTGCTACTATTTACAATCATTTGAAACAATTACTTATTACAAAATCATGTTTAGCATAGATCAATCAATAATAAATTAAGTCGTCAATTCAATTTACTAAGAATCAATCAAGAATTAAAACATGAAACAAATAATCTTTGAATTGTAAGAAAATATCAATGAAGTCCCAAGCCTTACAAAACTACAATTGAATTAAAATTACCCTTGAACTAGAAATAAAATTAACTAGAAAGAAAAGAAAAAACTAAAAACCATGTCAAATCTTTCTGCAGCTCTCTTTTGTTGATGTTTTATCTTTATCGTGGCTGCTCTTTTTCCGTCTCTTCTCCCTATGGCTGCTACGTTCCTCTCCTCCCAAATTGCAAACTTGCACACATATATATAAGAAATAAAAATAGGTTAGAATTGTGTACTCCAAATGTATTGGGCTTAAGCCCAATTGAAGATTCCTATTTCCTTTTCAATTTTAAAGTGGCAGAAGCCACTTTCGTTTTTTTTTCAATATCTTTTTTTCTATTTTATTTTATTCTAAATTCACACTAAAAATCTAAAATTAAAATCATTTAATTATTATTTTGGAAATTCATCACATAAATTAAACAAGGCATAATTCCCATAATTCATCACAATATTCAATCCAGATATAGAAAATTTGATCCAATAAATATAATTACTTGGAACTTATCAATAATATAATCAACTACATATAGACAACATAAATTGTATTTATCTGTTCTGCAACCTCCCTTTAGAAATGGCTTCCACCAAATTCTTCAAATTTGATTCAATCTCCAATGCAACGGCCCCCAACTCACTTGCCAATTTTAAACCTTCAAGGAGAGAAAAAGCCTCAGTAGAAAGAACATCAAATTTCAAAACTCGATAAAAAAATCTAGCTCCAAGACAGAATCCCAAAGAATTGCGCAAAATAGCTCTACAACCAATGATTCTACCACCAACATGAACCAAAGTATCCACGTTAAGTTTAAAAAATTTTGGGGGAGGAAGGGACCATTTCGATTCAGAGGCATTCACTTTGATTTCCAGATTCGACACTTCATCAATAATGCTAACAGGGGCCTTCTTCAAATCAACATTTCTAATATCCTCAAGGTATCCCTAGATCCACTGAACTCTCAATTTGATAATCAACATTTCGTACCTACGACGGGATCCAAATTAAGAAACAAAATCGATTGTAGCAATTGTTCAATCAAAGAAGAAGAAAACAAAGAGAATGAAGAGTTGTTGCGCTCAAATTCGACGGAGAGAATGAAGAATCGAGAAGAAGAAGCCGAAGAAGAAGTCAAAGAAGGTTTGGGCAAATCGTCAATAAAAGAGGGTAGAATAGGAATTTTTTAAAAAAATATGCAGAAGTTGCTATAAAAGAATTATTTTTAAAAAGTTGCTATAATTATAATATGGGTTTGGAAAGTTGTTATACAATGCAAATTTCCTTTTTATAATTTCCTTTTTTCAATTTATATATTAATTTCATTAATAACTTAAAAAATATATTTTTTGTTATCATAATTATAATGTACATACTAATACCAATAATACTCATATGTCATTATTCATTAAAGAATTAAAATAATCGGCATATTAATTTTTTATTATAAAATAATTTTTATTTGTTTTATGAATGAAATAATATCTTGGGCAAAGTTTAAAAATAGGTCACAACACAAAATTTATTGCAGATCTGTCTATTCTTTAAAAAAAATAGCAAAAATAATTATTGAATAAAGGATAAACGATTCTTATTGATGCAAAAAGACGGTAGTGCCCTTTTATTTACGGAAACAAAATCGTGGACTCCTTTGCAACCGCTTACAATTTTTTATGCAAAATTATTTTTTTAAGAATCTCGATTTTACATAAATTTTGTTTCTTTCCACTTTTTAGTTTGGTTGAAGTTTTTAAATTGTTGTTTTTATTTTCCTCAAAATACCTAGAGTCTTTAATAATGTATTAATAAATAAATACGAGTTTCAAATAAATTTTTTTTGGATTATTGTTGTTTTTGGGCTATTAATCATGTAATGGATAATAGTGTATTTTTTTTACTTGGATTAGATAGAATTAGTACCATCACGGCTTATATATCTTTTATATTTCTATGTATTTATTTCATATATAAGTATTAAGTCATCAAAATTTTATATTTATTTACATTATTTATTAATTATTAACAGTGATTTCGTGAATATAGTGTCAAAGCTTAATAAATTAATATGTCATAAAATATGTGAAAAAAGGTGAGACTGACTTCATAAATTCTTTAGTCATGTATTTATAAATATGGATGAGTTTAGTCAAATTTAATTAGAAGATAATTATAAATATTGTCTATTATCACATACTTTCTTATAATATGTATTAACAATACATAATATTGTATTAATACGTATTTATAATACCACCCTTCCAATACAATTTTCCTAATAAATAAATACAAGGTTCAAATAAATAAGAGTTTATGGATTACTAATGTTTTTGTATATGATCATGTTATGTATATATATTTTATTTCTTTTAGTTTGGTATAAATACCGAATTAATACTGTTGATTAAGATATCTTTTGTAATTATAGTGTAATTATCTCGTATATGAGTATTAATTCATCAAATTTTATATTTATTTGTATTATTTAATAATAATTTTATGAATATACACTATTAAAGAAATGATGCGATTCTAAAATTTAATGCATTAATACAACATAAATCAAACATTTCATAAATTTTCCTAACAAACTATCTTTTTTAAAAATTGAAAAAGACTATTAAGACCAATTTTTTTTAATTATTCAACCGTATTGAAGTGCAAAAAGTTATCATTGTTTTGGACTAAAAAAAATGTATAAAAATAATGATGATAATTGCATAAAATTTTTAATTATGTACTAATAAATAAATCCAGGTTTTAAATAAATAAAAATTTGGTAATTATTTTGAGAAACTTACTAGTCAAATTTATAAAATAATTACAAATATGGTCACTTAAAAAATTAGCAATCATATTCGTATGTATTTATTAATAATAATACATAACATTGTATTAATAATCCCACAATACTAAATTAATAATGCATATTATTGTATTAAATACGTAGTACTGTATTAATAATAAATAATACTGTATTAATGAGTATCAATAGTATACCGTATGTATGACTATAGATGCAAATATTTTTAAATTTGACTACATTTGTAATTATTTTGTTAGAATAATCTACCCATTACAATTTTCTTTTTTATAATACTAGCATTAATGAATATTTATAATACAATATTAAACCATATTAATGATTATGAATGCAAATATTATAAAATTTGTCTACATTTTTGATTAAGTAGTGAGGAGTAATTAAATTTTCCTTTATAAAAAAATTACAGTACTTATAAAATAACATGATCAATACAACCAAAATTTATCTAGAAATTCTTCTTCATATTAAAACTTCTTTATTAATAAATAAATACATATTTTAAATTTTAACAGCAACTTTAGCAACTTCTATAACCTAATAATTATACACCTACTTGTTCGTTCATATTTTTTTCTAAAAATATCGTTGATTGAAAGAATGAATTAAATATAATTATTTTTTTTAAAAGTACTAGAAAAAAAAATAAAGAAGTAAAACAAATGAGTATTTCACCTAGGGGCCACCATAAAACGTGCTCCAACAAACTCAAAAGCCATTTGCAAAAAATGAAAAAAATTAACGCACAAAATTGGTCGTGCGCAACAAGGTGGCAAAAGAAAAAAAAACCCGTAAAAACAAGGGTACAATTGGTATTATTGAAAACATTTATTAATTAAATTTAAAATAAAAAATAGATTTACAAATACTTTTAAAGATGACTAGATTTATAATTATTTTTTTAAAAGTGGCTATCCACCATAATTTCTCTAATATCTTTTCATTGTCGACTTAATAAACTAGTGAAAGTTTCAAAATATACCGATTACTATATATATTAATTAAAAATACTCATACTTTATAAAATGAGTTATGTATATTAATGATTACATAATTATTATAATTATTGTGTGATTGAAACTTTTGTAAAAAATTGTTTTAAAAAAAACTTTTATAAAAGTTACTATAATTTTTTTTTTCTAAATTTATATATTACAACTAACGTTTTCATATAATGGATAATTGTTTTAGGAATAATTCATTAATAACTTTAACAAAATTGTTATCATAATTATAAGAAAAATTGTAGCAACTAGACCACATTCGAAAAGTATTTGCAAATATAGACGCTAAAGTTTTTTTTTTGCAAAGTTAATCTTTTTATAAAAAAAATCGTAATTATTAATTTTTTCTTAATACTATTTTGCCCTTCCTCACATTTAATATTAAATTTTCGAATTAAATGCCCATTTTGCATACTTCCCATCCTTTTAAAACATAACATATATAATTGTCAACTCTTTTAATGCAATGAGATTTAATTTCTTTTTTCATTTATCTCTTATCTTTCTTCCTATTCCGTTTTCGTTTCACTTTTCTTTCTCCATTTTTCATTTTTTCAGCTCTATTTAATCTTTCTTTTCACATTTCGATCACCACGTAAATTGTCGTCGACCACAAAGCTCCGATCGGACGATATAATCAAACGTCTTCAGTCATCTTTTCTCAATAATCTTCGTTTTTCACAGTATTTGTATCGTTTTTGTTCCTTATTCATCACCATTAGCAGGTTGTTGTTCGTTCCAGTATAATCGTGATCCGATATGTCTCAGATGGTATAGTATGATATGTTTTATTCCTATTCTATCATTTTTGTACATTTAGCTCATTTAAATTCCAGTATATAGAATGTCAAAAATCATGTTTAGAAATGCAGTAAAATCATATGTAGAACAGTAGTTTCTTCGTACTTTGGTTTCCATATTCTAATAAATTGACTGTATACACATCTACAAAACTGTACAATTGCGTATATACCGTATGTTCATACGGTGTTTTTAGGTTAGTTATACTGTACATCTTCTCCTTATCGGTTCATCAATCATTTCATTTGCATAATACCATTAATACAGTTGTTAGCCATGTAGAGTATGATATCTTTTACTCCTACTCTGTCATTTCTCTACATGTATATTATATGACTTATAATATAAGACAGTATTGTTTGAACATTGTTGTAATACTATACAACTTTTCCTAATAGGTTCAACCAGTTTCTCAATCCCTATTGCACGTAGTGGTCAGTGGGATGAAAATGAAGATGTACCATAATCATGAAGTAGCTGAAGAGCGTTGCATAAATATTAAGGAATGCATTCATCCAATGATGATTTTACATTACAGTCTTTTTTTATGCTGAACACTTTCAGTTTCAATTTTGTAACCCATGAGACCTTTTTTATTTATTACCGATCTCATTTTAAATAGTAATTTTGTGTGAAGTTGCTTCAACAGTATGAGTCTCTATCAATTAACAAATATGATGTATGTATTTCCAAACGTTTTACTATACGATATTGTACATTAAAAAATTTATACATTTAAAATTACTTGTTCGTTGTCGCAAACATATTAAATCACATTACAAGTATCCATATCAGCAAATTAAACATTTTTTTAAAAAAACATAAAGTTTTAAAATATAGTATGATACATGATATATTATGGATGTACCGTACATACCAAATTTTTTCAGTATTGTGTGGTTATCAAACAGGTTCTGATTTCGATCAACAAAATTGAATGTTCAACAACTCATACAGTCTATTTATGAAAAAAAATTACCAGAATCAAATAACATGTAAATTACTAACTATACTATACATGTACATTACTAACCATACTGTATGTAAATGACAACTCTACCTCTAAGAATATATTGTCGCCACTTTTGTTCAGCAATTAATGCACCATAAATTGATGATTTCTGGTTTTCCATAATTAATGCACCCTAAATTGTCGGTTTCTAGTTTTCCACAATTAATGCACCCTAAATCGGCAGTTTCTAGTTTGGAATGTGAGATGAATTTTCTTTTTTTTTTAAATTTTCCTTCCCAAATGAAAAACCAATAAATTAAGGGTATTGTTGTAATTCGTTATTTTTGGAATTTATAAGATATTAAAATAAATTCTAATTTTGCTAATATTTTTGGAGATGCCTATATTTGCAAATACTTTTCAAATAGAGTCTATTTATGAAAAAAGCCCTAATTATAATGTATAATTATAAAAGTTTAAGTTTCTCATAATTTTTGTTCTCCATTTTAGGTAATTTGTTGCTGGGATAAAGACGTGAATAAGATTATGTTATTAGGGGTACATGTCTTCTTTTCATATTTATTCCATTTTATGTTTCTTTTTCATTAAACCAAGTGTTATGTTATTTTGAATGATGAAGTTTGTAAACATGAATGAATTATGGATTTTTTTTTCTTTATGTTATTTGGAAACTTTCACATTGTTTACTTTGTTGAATGGAACTCATTTGAGATGTTGAATTAGTATTTATGGATTCATTTGGATTTTAAGAAGACGAACCTCTCTTCACTGTAAGGGGTTTAGAATTTTTAGAAGCTTTTTCTTTCACCAAGTTTTCTCTCCGTTCCGACCAGAGTTATCTTTTTTTTTGTTTAGATTTTATGCCGCCGGAGTGATTTCACCGAGCTTTAGTGGCGTTATTCCTGAACGTAGTTTAGTTGCTTTTGAAGAACACTTGTAACCCAGACTCTTTTGGAGGGAATTCGACATTAATCAATTTTTAGGATTCTTCTAATCTCTCATCTTCATCTTACTTACAAAGTATTTTATGTTAAAAATGTTCTTTAGTTCTTTATTTGGTTTAAGTTTATTTTCAATTATGAGTAGGTAATTCTATTATCGGAAGGGTATGAGGAAGTAAGGAACTTCACTTGGACGAAGGGGTTAGCGAACATAACGTTTTATGCATGTTGTCTTTAATTTCATATACATTTTATTTGACAAACTAATTGTATTAACATTGTTTCACTTCGAGAGAATACAAATAGAGCAAACTTTCATGTATGACATTAGAATTGTTAAGCTTTGCTTGCTTATTAAAGAACACTTAGAGATAAGGTTAGTTTAATGTTAACTCTTGGTTAAATAGTTGTTTGAGTTCGAGAAAACCAAATTAGAAGCTCGAGAGAGCCAAAAGCCATGGTTCTAGATAACCAAAGGGATATTTGTTAGTGTTTGCCTTCGCCAGCCTCATCTTTTAAGCGAAGTCCTGAAAACCCTAACCCCTTCGGTAGTTAGCCTCATATTGTTCTTTACTGTTTCATTCACTAGATCAATTATTTCTTCCTTAACCACTCAAAAAAATTGTTATCCCTGACTCTTGCATGAAAACGAGTATAAAACATAACTAGAAATCCATGTGGAGAATGACCTGTACCTACAGAATAAACTTGCTTCAACATTGACCGCGTGTACTTGTGCTTCATTGGAGAAACACACACGCATACTCCGTTACGCTGAGTAGGGATTTTGCTTCAGCGAAGTCTTCAGTAGTCCACGTCATCATTCCATCTAATTATCCTTTTCTTAAGTGTGGTGTGTCGGTTTCGTCCCAACAAGTTTTTGGCATCGTTGCCGGGGATTTTTTATATTATTTTATATTTGCAGAGTATTGTTAAGAGTAGTGCTTTAAAGCTAAAATAATTGGTGTGTTCATTGTAGGAGATCTCACGAAAGTGTATGGGAATGCAAGAGGCCGTGGAACCTTTCGATCCTGAGCCAGAGCGAAACTTGAACAAAAGAAGACGAAACAAAAGGCAAAATTGCCCTAACATAATGGTTGAACCAAACAATATACACTCCGGAAACGCTGGGGCGAGACCTGAAGAGCCAGTAGAACCAAACTATGAACACGCAGATTGGTTTCTTGCTACTCTTATCATGATGGAAAATGATAGGGATGAAGTAGTTAGAGCTTACACTACACCTAATATTACTGAATTTATGCGAAGAGGTATAAGACCAGACAATGGGGTGTAGGCGTTTGAATTCAAGACAATGATGAATACACTACTTTAACAAACGACTCAGTTTCACAGATCAGCGAGCATAAATCTACACAACCATTTGAGAGAGTTCATGGGAGTATGTGATGCCTTCGTTATTTCAGATATGACACAGGATAATCTAAGGCTGAGCTTGTTCTCGCATTCCTTACAAGGAAAAGTGAAGGATTGTTTGTATACACTGGAAAATCTGAATGAAATAACTTGGAAAGAACTTGCAAGGTGGTTCTTACTAAAGTATTTTCCACCGAAGAAAATGATGCAACTCCGGGACGAGATAGTACTATTTAGACAGGCATAGGTGAGTCGATTGCCGAAAGTGCCTACATAACAGATTCCCTTATTGCTTTCAGTTTGAATACTTTTATGGAGGTTTAAGCAAAGCTGCGAAGATGGTGCTTGATGCATCTGTAGGCAGAGCTTTCTTGTCAAAGACTTACAACCAAGCCGTTGAGATTGTTGAAAGAATAGCCCTAAACACTAGTCAATGGAAAGACGATGTGCATACAGATGCCAAAGTCGGAGCAAATTTTGAATCTGTTAGTGACTCGAAATTAAAACACCAAGTATCAGAGATGAGAGAAATATTGTTGAAGATGCAAAGTGGAAATAGCGCTAATAGCGGATTCCAAGGTGTAAATTCTGCACATTTGGCTGTATCAATCAACCAACAATAGCTCGCTCTGTCTTAGTCATGTCCCCTGTATGGGGAAGTACACTTCTATAAAGATTCCCCTCACAATACAACATCGATGTATTTCGCGTAAGTGAGCTGCAAACATAACCCTTTCTCAAACACTTATAATGTAGGATAGCGAAACCATTCAAACTTCTCTTGGTCAGACTTCTTCCTTTTAGCTTAGGCCTAACACATCTTCCAACCAGAAGCTCCACTCCCAAAACCTTGCAAGGACAAATGGATAACGACAACCTCAAAGCTTACAGATCCTGAGCCACACGAATCCGCAAGACTACCACAGAAGCTAACACTCGAGGCTGACATCCAGGGAGCAACTCAACCACCACCGAGACTAGGGGGGAAGGTAAATCTCCAATCGCCAAAGAACCAACAACTCAACTCTTAAACTGATTGGCCTCCGCCCTTGCCGGGACAAACAACTTTTCCGCTTGCTAACAACACAATGCAGGGACCCTCTCGCTGGGTTGACCGCTGCGCTACTCTGATCAACTACACAACTCAGGAGCTAAGCTGACTCCTACTAAATGGAAACCGATTTCCCTAGCAAGCAAACTCTGAAGGGCAGCAAACATCACACACGCTCGCTGACTTGCTCAAACCCAAGGAAACAGCAACCAACTCTCTTGGAAGCAACACCCAAGGGAAAACTCAACCGATCGGATCACCAATCCAGAACTAACAGAACTTACTCAATCGCCGAGGGAGGGGTCAACTCCCAAACTTCCTGGCTAGGAACAAGACCTCAGGATAATGCCCTCCAGCTAGAACCGAACTAGCTCTTGAAACAACAAGAGGACCAAACCTTGGCCAAGCACTCACAAGAGGCAAAACAACCCTTACTGCAGCCTCTAGAACACCATCCAAGAGTCCGCCTAACTGAACAAACAACTACTTCCAAGCAGCCAACAAACGTTTCCCTTTTGCTAGCACCACTACCATCAACTCCAAGACTACGGGAGAAATCTGACAACTCCCAGGAGGAAACGGCTCTTACAAGCAGACAACCGAAGGACAGAGAGCTCCACATACGCTCACTGTCTTGCTCCGCTAAAGCAACAACATCTAAATCTCACGGGCAACAACAGGGGTCCACCACAGACTGGACCTCCAAATGCCAAACGGGGAAACTCTCAACATCCTGGAAACAGGAAAGACAACCAACAGGGCACGAACCACTCACCCCACGAGCAAAACTAACTTCTAACAACTCCATCCATACCTTGGTCAACACCAAGCATCAAATTGCCACCACACCGGAACCAATCCGGACTCTACTCTAAAACAAACACTGGCTTGCTAGTCTACCAAGACTGCTAGCAACTCACCCGAGGCTACAAACTACACGCCTCCAGCTTGCCAACTGAAACTCACTACTTGGGCCTGACTGAGCTTTGGAGATGTAACGGCCCAGGTTTTCATCCCGGTCTTCCAGGTATGCCCTAGGGGTATTTTGGTAATTTGGTCTGGCCGTCAGAGCTGTTTATGTCTTTTTCCAGTTGCTAAAATTATTGGATGGGTTTATGTAGGTTTTTGAGGCTTTGTGGATGGGTTTGATCATGGTTAGATGCAAAAGTAAAAATAGAGGAATTTGTGTTGCAGTTGGGATTCAAACCTGGGAAGCTAAGAAGTCAGGTGGGTGGTGTGGCCAGTTGAGCCACCAGGTGTTTTTGTTACTCTCTTCGCAGCATATCTTGGTTAGCCTTGAGTCCTTCGGGTTTTGGGTGCATTTGATTAAATGAAAGGAAATTAGGTCTTTTGAGCTTCTTCTCCAAATAAGCCTTGGCCGCCCAACCCTCTTCCTCAAGCTCCATTGCCGTGTTCTTCTTCCCGAGAGTCCTCCAAGCATCGTTCTGGCCAGCCAAGCAACCCAGTAAGCAAATGATCGAGCGGCCAGCCCGGATCGCACCAGCAGGCCCCATCGTCGCAGCGGCGGCGCCCAGCTCAGTAGTAGTCTGTCATCGCAGCCAGCAGCCGAGCGCCCGACGCCGTGTGCTGCGCCCGGCCGGCCGTCGCAGCATGCAGCGCGCGCGCAGCTCTGCAGCTCATCTGCCGCCCATCAGCGCCCAGCAGCAGCCTCGCCATGCTGTCTGCCCGTCCGCGTGTCAGCCGCGCTGAGTGAGTTGCTCTCGAGCCGAGCCTTGTTTATTTTATTATATTTAGGCATATGGATTGTGATTATCATTGATTTTGTTAGGTTCTCGGTAGCTAGCTCGGGTTCGATCGCAGCTTAGGTTTTTGTGTGTAGTTACCTCCCGGCCAGGTAAGGATTTCTTACCGGAGTTGTGTGGACCCTGCGATATTATATGTGATTGCTGTTTGTATGCTTGTTTGTGTTTATCAACATGCTTAGTGATAGGTGCTCTGTTCTGAATTCCCGACTGGCATGATTTCTTATGTTGTTTCTCATGTTAGTCCATGCTAGGTTGTTCCGTTCTGGCATGCTCGTTTCTGTTCTTGCTTCGTAGTATCATGCTAGGTTCGTTGTATCTGTTGAGAACGTATTGGATTGTATTGGATTGTTTGTTGTTGTTATTATAGTTTAGAGTTCAGGTAGGTAGCATCATCCGAGCTGGATGCATGACGTAACTTGCATCCACGACAGGGACGTACAAGACGGTACTCCGTCCCTGATCCCGTTAGGGTTTAGCTAACCCTAACGGCTGGCCCTACAATCTTGGGTGAGGGTGGTGGACTGTTAAATGCCCCAACGGTCGGGATGATGACTTGGCATTGCCTCGTCCCCGATAGTCGGCACGTCCTCAGCGTGTTCGGGCGTAGCCCTTGATTGCCACCTGATAGGGCAAGGACAGCTTCCTAGTGTAAGCCTACCACGACCGGTTCCTTAGCCTCAGGTGCGGTGATTTAGGCTGACATAGTTCACGTGTTCAGGTCTCACACCTCTATGTCAGTGACACCGATCCAGAGATTTAGTTAGGCATGGTGACTGGACCTGGGCAGCTTGCCACTAGACCCGGCACCCCCCAGAGTCTGCAGTAGCATGCGGTGCGCGCTTACGCTCATTACAGCGCCGACTGGAGAGCTCCTCGGGATCTTGAGCTAGTGCACCTTTCGTATCGACAATAGACAGGCTGAGGCCGGGACTTGTTTCTCGTATAGGGCGTATTGTGTGGTGGATTTTCCGGACTAAGACCCTGAGTTGGCATCCGAGGTTTATAAGTGGATTTAAGCTATGTGCTCTATTCTGTGTTTATATTCATAGCTTGCATACCTTTCTGCTAGATGACCATGTATATCGTATTGTACCCCGGTTGGGGATTCTTACTGAGTAATTCGTTACTCACCCTTATTTTGTGGTTTTGCACAGGTAACCAAGGTGCGAGACAGGATGGCTGAAGGAGGAGCTGTGATCATGGGAACCTGCTGTCATCTCTGACCTTTTTATATTATGACTCTTGTCTTTTTATTACCCCTGAATGGATGTAGTCAGGCACGGAGCCCTAGGATGATTTCTCAATGTTTTTGTGGATTCTAGCATTGTTGTACCTGAGAAGGTTTTGAATGATTTTAATAAATCTCTAATCAGAGTAAACTTTTGGAAATGTATTTGTCTTGAAACAGGTGCTTGGAGACAGGGGTGTTTGATAAACTGTTTTGATTTCTAATTGAATGCTGAATGTTTTAATTTTTACTTGGAATCCGAAATCATATTTGTATATTGTCTTTACTTTGAATGCATGCATTGGGGTAAAGGCCCATTTAGAGCCCCTTTGGGGTCGGGTCTTTCTGATTGGTATCGAGCTCGAGTCATAGATTCTGTAGACTGACCTTTTGTTGTAGGTCATTTTCCCATGATCACCAGCACTCCGACAGTCATCAGGTACGCCTAAGTTTACTGTTTTTAGAAGAGGGTTAAGAATTTACAATACCTTTCATCTAGTGTATGCCTTGTTTAGTGTTGTGGAGCGGAGACGAGCGGAGTTACGACTCGTTGTTGGTTTGGGTCCCGAGCACCATCATGCCAACTTCCCGCAGATGTAAGATGTATGTTTGCGGCTTGTCGGGGTATCCAGATAGATCCAGATACCGGCTGGGACACCGTCCCAGAGAGAGCGAGATTAGACTCCGTAGGCCCTTGCGGTGTGTGGCTCACCAAGATTTCCCCTAGAGAGAGGGTGGAGGTGTTTTGCCTGGAGTACCACTCCGGGAGAGGGAGTTAGCTTTGGCTTTTGCTAATGTTGATGCTTGTGGAGCAGTCCTAGAGTGGACTAGCACAGGTAGTTCAGGTGTGGATCTTGAACCTTAGCAGTTGTTGATTGCCCAGTGAGTAGCTGTAGAGTTGGTAGCCTTCGAGGAGGTTGCTGAGACATCTTTGTGCTTTTGTAATTTGTTGTTGTTTTGCAGCCAGTAAGTCGGAACCTTGTGGTTAAGGGTGCAGCGAGCAGTGTACCCATCGGACGTGATCCGTTGGTGGTTTCCCCAGTTGTCTGGTAGAGTTGAGCACTCTTCTTATGGTGAGCTCCTAGAGTAGAGCTAGCTGTTGCATGCTGAGAGAGCCGGTCTGTAAGAACCCGACCCAAAATACGGTCCTAAACCTAGGTTCTCACTCAACATGCAAGTTAAATACTTCATCAAGCGGTTTAGTGCTCATATTTAAAACCTTTCAAAACATTTAAAAGCGGGAAACACTTAAAACATAAACAACAACCTTCATTGAAGCAAAACCAACAAAGTAAAACAAGCCTGGCCAGTGTTTATAAAAACATACAATACAATTTAAACAACTTTTAAAAACGTCCCCCTAGGACTCCTGTCCGTCTACATGCTGAACAAATTATGCAAACAATAAAGACAGAGTGCTGGCGGCTCCATGATCAATCGGCTCCTCCGCTTCATTGTCCCTGCTATCCCAAGTTACCCGTGGAAAAACCACGAGAAATAAGGGTGAGTATAAACATACTCGGTAAGAATCTAAACCGGGGTACAATACGATACATCAATCATCTGGCACCCTAGTATACATGTAAACAGTTACCAACACAGATCATAGCTCAACGAGCTTACAAGGCAGAATCTGGAATTCTGGGAAGTCTCCTACTTTCGGCCTAATGATTGGTTCTCATAACCAATCCCGGGACATCTCTGAGGGTCTTTCTCCCTCAGCCAATTGATTAGCTCAAAAACCGATCCCAAAGATGTCCGACACCCTCAAGGGTCTTTCTCCCTCGACCATATGATTAGCTCAAAAACCAATCCCAATGGGTGTCCTCAAGGGCCTCTTACCCTCGCTAATAAATCTGGACTACCGGGAGAGTACCCGAAGTCTAGCTCTAACACTGGAAGGAACTGGTGTACTCACGAACATTAGCCCGGGGGAGCTCTCCGAACCGGCGACTAACGCGTGTGCGCGCACACCGCATGCTGCTGCAACCGGCGTAAATGTGGGGGCCTAGGTACAAACTACGCGGGCCAGGTACGCATGCCTAAAGACTCGGAAGCGGTGTCACTGAACACAGTAGTGCGAGGCCCTCAACACTCATCTGTGCAGCCTGTACCACCGGCCTGAAGCTAAGAACCGGCCAAGGCAGGCTTGCACCGTTGGTAGGGTTCCGCTCTAGCAGGCTACAAACTAGGCTTATGCCGATGTGGTAGCTAAATCCACATCGGCTGCCGGGGGGAAGAAAGGTACGTTATACTTCGCTCTACTCCCGACCGGTGGGGACAAAGTACGTTATGTCTGCTCTCAGCCTCTGGATGATGACAAACCCTACTATACTAGCTAAGGGTACAAAATAACTGATTCCTGGCTAAACATACATATCAACATCAATCACACATAACCTAGCATGATACTACGAACTTAAAGCAGAAATCATAAGCATGCTGGGAGAACAAACCTAGCATGGCACTAACATGTACAATCAGGCAAACATGCTAGCAAGAGATCAAACATAGCTGTCCTATCACTATCATGCTCATAACAGTAAACATGCACACAAGGCACAATCAAGGAAGCATCGCAGGGTCCACACAACCACGGTAGGAAATCCTTACCTGGAAGCAAGCAGAAATAACTTTCACAATCAAATAACGACCCTCGAGCTTTAAAGCGAACCCGAGCAACCTAGGCATACAATAAAAACATCCTAAATAGATAAACAGCAGCCAGCAACCTAATGCCCAAAGGAGAAAAGGCTCGAGAAATACCGACCGAGAAGACACAAGGCCTCGGCCCAACCCGCACGGTAAGGTAGGCTGGTCGGCAGCAAGGAGGCAGGCAAGGCGCTGACGCTGGGACGCTGCGCTGGAACGGGCACGCGGGCGCGCGGGCGAGCGGCACGGGGCGAGGCATCGGGTCTACGAGTATGGCGCGCGGGCGGCGGCCGGCGCAGGCGATCTTTGGGCAACGCGTCGACGGCGGCAACGAGCGGTCGCGGTCGGTGCGCGCGGCGCAGCGCGTTTAAGCGGCTTTGGTGCAAAGCAATGCGCGCGATGGCGGGCGAGTGGCTGGGCTGTGCGGCCCGGCTTTGGTCTGAGCAGGCTGGGCATGGGCTGAGCGATCTGGGCGTGGGCTTGTCTGCGGGGTGGTCTTGCGCGCGATCGGCGGGGGGTGAACAGGGGTGAGCCAGTGGCTCTTGAGGTGCGGCTAGGGTGTGGTGGCTCGGCTGGGGTTGGTGCAGTAAGGGATGGGCATGGTACGGCTAGGGTTTGGAGAGAGAGAGAGAGAGAGAGAGAGAGAGAAAGAGAATCTTGCAAAACAAGGGGGAAATGGATTTTTCTTGATTTCTTTCCTTTTCTTCTTTTAAATAGACCTAAAATCCCTTCCCAAAGCTTCCTCCTTCGAGACCCGGCTGAAACAACTTTCCTTTTTAAAAAATAAAACCCCTTTTTCCTACAAACCCCCCAAACCATTTAGGGCAAGGGTTCAAAACTCAATGGAAGCACTCAAATAACAATTAATTTTGCCAAAATCTAACTTACCTCCAAACTTCCAAACAACTTGCCCAAACTTCTTGGGTCTTGCAACCAACAACCACCAAGCTTCGACAAAGGCAGGAATGGCCCTGAAATCCTGAAAATCCACAAAACCCTGACTGGGGGAAAAAAGACCAAAATACCCCTAAGGGTTAAAACAGCTCTAACGGCCCATCCGAACATCCGAATAATGACCCAAAATCACCTGGGTAACCGAAATAGAAAACTGGGCCGTTACACGGTCGGGGTTTTGTTGAGCATCATGTGGAGATGCAAGAGTAGGCCGTGAGACTTCAGTTAGATGAGATGCCTTAAGCAGGATTGTTTGAGTTTTGAGCCCTTGTATGCCTAGCCAGAGTTTTGTCACTTGAGGTTGTGACCTTGCTGGCCCCATTTGTAGTAAGATGTGGATTTGGTAGTAGTGGCACTTGAGGTGCATTGGTTGGTGTGCCGCTTTGGCACTAAGTCTAGTTCAGGCCTGAGTTTGGCACGAGTAGGACAGATGGTTCTATAATTCATCTGGAGTTCAGCGCACTCCTTTAGCCTTTGGATCCGTTTATGGCAGTTGCACTTGTTTAGGTCGTGCAAGAGGGCTAGTTCAGTGGTAGTCGAAGGACTACAAGCGAAAGGATGTTCGAGAGGAGCCGGAGCCTCTTCGTGGTGTTTGCAGGGGATGAGTTTGCCAGTAGGTTGAAGGTTGATCAGTGTTAGTGCGTGTGAGTCTCACGCTAGGGCTGAGGCCAAGAGATCCTTGTGGCTGGTAGTGTGGTCAACTACCTTGGAGTGCCTAAATCTGAGGAGTGTTGAGCATCGTAGATGCGAGTTGGCCCAACTGAGGGGCCGTGAGTTGGATGCTTTTGAGATGAGTTGGATGCCTTATGGGTATGCTCCCTTGGTAGAGCCTTGGTATAAAGTAAGTTTGGTTGGGCATTGTTATGCTTTAGTAGAGCAAGGTTGCCTCAGCTTCGAGTATCGTGTGGAGACGGAACTTTTGGTGTTCCTTGGGTTGATTGTACCTCTGCCAGGAGTTAGTGTTGCCTTTTGGAAAGCACCTGTTAGTCTTGGATCTCTGAAGGAAGGTTGAGAGTTGTGCACAAGTGTGTTTTGTGTAGTTTGTTCTGGTGGCGAGAGTTTCAGAACCATGTAAGGTTTGCATTGGAGAACTGGTGCTCAGTTCTTGGAGAAGTTGGACTCCAGGTGGATGTTGTAAGGCTTTAGTTGTTGTTGTAAGGATACCGTGCTCGTAGTCGGTTTGTTGCTTTGGCAAGTTTTGTTAGATTGGACCTAAGCTTGGTGGGAGTTCAGATGGTACTGAACAAATGGTGGTTGTAGTGAAGCCGCGTAGTTCCTGTCCGTAGTTGCTAAGGGTGTTGCTCGGAATCCTTACCCTGGGTGGAAGCTACGATGTGGCTGATGCTTTGAGTAGGAGGATGACACATTCAAGCGTTTGTGTCTTTTTGGTTTCGAGGTTCGGAGCGAGCCGGCATGGTTGTGATGCTTTGGAAAAAGGAGTTGTTTGTTCAGGCAGTTGCCTATTAGACCGTTAGACGACAGTGTGTGTCGAGGGTTGCCGAAGAACCCTAGTTGTGGAGAGTCTCACTAGAGCTCAGTCAGGCCCAGGTAGTGAGTTTCAGTTGGCAAGCCGGAGTCGTGTAGGTTGTAGACCTCAGATGAGTTGCTGGCGGATTTGGTAGGCTAGCAAGCTGGAGTTTGTTTGGAGTAGAGTCTGGATTGGTTCCGGTGTGGTGGCAAGTTGGTGCTTGGTGTTGACTAGGGTGTGGTTTTTGAGTTGCTAGAAGTTAGCTTTGCTCGTGGGGCAAGTGGTTTTGCCCTGGCGGATGTCTTTCCTATTTCCAGAGTTTGAGAGTTGCCCTTATTTGGTGTTTGGGGGTGAGTCTTCTCTTGCTCGTGGTTGGCGGTCAAGTCTGTGGTGGACCCCTTGTTGTTGCCTCTGGGAGAGTTGGATGTTGTGCTTAGCTGAGCAAGACAGCGAGCGGTTGTGAAGCTCTCTGTCCTTCAGATGTCCGCTTGTAAGGATCTGTTTCTCCTTGGGAGTTGTCAGGTTATTCCTTGGTCTTGGAATTGGTGGTAGTGGCGCTAGTAGAAGGAAAAGTTTGTTGGCAGCTTGGAAGCAGTTGTTTGTCCAAGTTAAGCGGACCCTTGAGTGGTGTTCTGGAGGTTGCAGTAAGGGTTGTCTGCTCTTGTGAGTGTTGGGCCTAGTCGGTTAAGGTTCTTTGTGTGTTTGGCCTGGAAGCTGTTGCACCTTTGTAGTTGAAGAACTCCTTTGTATCAGTTGTGGGTTGAGATTGCACCATTGTGGTTGGATTAGGGTCTTGACCTTTTGAGGGATCCTTGCTGGTTAGTGTGGCTTGTGCTCTGCCAGCCATTATTGGTATTCTGGTTCTTGGTAGGTGGTGTTAACCGAGTAGTGGAGTTCTGTTTATGAAGTTTCAGTGGGAAGGTGCAATAAGCCTAGCTAGAGGGTTAGGCCTGTAGGTGTTATCGTTTGGACTTGTGAGATGTGTTTCATATTTGAGGCAAGCTTCGTTCCGTTGCTTGCATGGAGGTAAGTTTGGTGTTGGGAACTCTCTGGGTCCTGGTTGTTGGCAGGCTGACTTGTCCAGCCAGTGATTTGAGTCAAGCTAGAGTTGTGTGGATTGGCATAGCTATGCAGTTTGTAGTTGTGTGAGCTTCTGGGTGCGTAGCACTCAAGTTGTTGGTTGTAGGAGTCCGTGTGGAAGCTGGCAGCTGGTTGAGGTTGTTGTGTGAGTTCGGATTTGGAGGATTGGTTTCAGTAGCTAGAGCTCGCACCTCGTTTCGTGTGCAAAGGCCATTTCTATGGAGTAGAGGCATGTCAGTTTCAGGCCAGAGTTGTTGTCACCAGGGTGTGGCAACAAAGGTTATTCTAGGCAGTGCGTTGACGAACCGTGGTTCTGGAGAGTGTTCTTAGAGGCTTATGAGCCGAGTGCAGTTTCTGTAGTGTTTTCACCTTTTTGTCCGATGGTCTTTTGGGAGGAGTGAGCCAAATCCTTCAGAACTTGATGCGAGTTGGTGTTTCCGTGATTAGGCAGCGGGAGACTAGTGTGGTTTTATGAGGTTGCCTTGGGTTGCAGTTCTCAGCGGTCAGTTCTTGTGGTACCGTTGAGGCATTGCATGGTAAGTATTGCAGGAGTCCAGTGTTCTGGGAAAAGGTTGGTGGCCATCAGTTTTGTTTTGGGTCCTGAGTTGCTGCATTTGAACAGAGGTGATGTGCAGGAGTTTAGAGCTAGTGTTGTCACTCGAGCGCGAGCGAGAAAAAAGTTACGCCGATGTACGACGTCGAGTTTTAGAGTTTGAGGTTGGACAGTGCGTGTTTTTAAGGTTGCACCGATGTGAGGTGTGTTGAGGTTTGGTAAGCGAGGGAAGTGGAGTCCCTGTTTGTTGGATCATTTGAGATTCTCGAGAGGATTGGCAGAGTTGCATATTGGTTAGCCTTTCCTCCGTTGATGTCAACTGTGCGCAGTGTTTTCATGTATCGATGTTGAGGCAGTATGTGCCGGACCCATCGCTCATTGTGGACTTTGAGCCTTTGCGGTTGAATGAGGATTTGAGCTTCGAGGAAGCTTTGTGAGTATTCTCAGTCTTTGAGACGAAGACGTTGCGTAACCGTGAGATCCGTTTGGTAAAAGTTCGATTGAGGAGTTGGACTTACGAAGAAGCGCTCGTGGCCGGGAAGGGCGAGATGAGTTTGCGGTATCCTTAGTTGTTTTGATCTTAAGGACTTTCGAGGACGAAAGTCATAAAAAGGAAGGAATATTATAACGCCCGAGTTTTCATCCCGATCTTCCAAGTATGCCCTAGGGGTATTTTGGTAATTTAGTCTGGCCGTCGGGGGCCGTTTATGTCTTTCGATTGCTAAAATTATTGGATGGGTTTATGTAGGTTTTTAGGCTTTGTGGATGGGTTTGAGCATGGTTAGATGCAAAAGTAAAAATAGAGGAATTTGTGTTGCACTGGGATTCGAACACAGGTAGCTAGGAAATCAGTGGGTGGTGTGGCCGGTTGAGCCACCAGTGTTTTTTGTACTCTCTCCACAAATATCTTGGTTAGCCTTGAGTCCTTCTGGTTTTCGGTGCATTTGATTAAATGAAAGGAAATTAGGTCTTTTGAGCTTCTTATCCAAATAAGCCTTGGCCGCCCAACCCTCTTCCTCAAGCTCCATTGCCGTGTTCTTCTTCCCGAGAGTCCTCTGAGCGTCGTTCCAGCCAGCCAAGCAACCCAGCCGAGTAGCCCGGTCGAGCAGCCCAGCCAGATCGCACCAGCCCCCCATCGTCGGCAGCGAGCGCCAGGCTCGTGATGAGTGCATCGCGCACCCGCCCACCCAAGCTCCAAGACGCCCAGCATCGCGTCGCCCAGGTCTGCCGCGCGCCCGTCGTCGCAGCCCAGCAGCGCCGCACGCCCACGTTCGCCCCGTCCGCGTGCCGTCGCGCGAGCCAGATTCCATCGCCCAGCCGAGCTCGCGCCCGCTCCGCGTTTGCGCTCGCTCGCTCGCCCGCATCTGCGTCGCAGCCCCAGCCCCGCGCTCCCGTCGCCGTCCCAGTGCGTCCGCGCCCAGCGTTAGCGTGCCGTGCCGCCAGCCCGCCGAGTCCAGCTTGTCCGCGCCCGTGCGCCTACGCCAGCCAGCCGTCCGCGCGCGTGCGTGCGCCCAGCTTTGCAGCCCATCTGCCGCCCATCAGCGCCCATCAGCGCCCAGCAGCAGCCTCATCATGTTGTCTGCCCATCCACATGTCAGCCGCGCCGCGTGAGTTGCTCCCGAGCCGAGCCTTATTTATTTTATTATATTTAGGCATATGGATTGTGATTATCATTGTTTTTGTTAGGTTCTCGGTAGCTAGCTCGGGTTCGATCGCAGCTTAGGTTTTTGTGTGTAGTTACCTCCCGACCAGGTAAGGATTTCTTACCGGAGTTGTGTGGACCCTGCGATATTATATGTGATTGCTGTTTGTATGCTTGTTTGTGTTTATCAGCATGTTTAGTGATAGGTGCTATGTTCTGAATTCCCGACTGGCATGATTTCTTATGTTGTTTCTCATGTTAGTCCATGCTAGGTTGTTCCGTTCTGGCATGCTCGTTTCTGTTCTTGCTTCGTAGTATCATGCTAGGTTCGTTGTATCTGTTGAGCACGTATTGGATTGTATTGGATTGTTTGTTGTTGTTATTATAGTTTAGAGTTCAGGTAGGTAGCATCATCCGGGCCGGATGCATAACGTAACTTGCATCCACGAGCGAGGGCGTGCGAGGCGGTACTCAGTCCACGATCCCGTTAGGGTTTAGCTAACCCTAACGGCTGGCCCTGCAATCTTGGGTGAGGGTGGTAGACTGTTAAATGCCCCAACGATCGGGATGATGACTTGGCATTGCCTCGTCCCGTGGTCGGCACGTCCTCAGCGTGTTCGGCCGTAGCCCTTGATTGCCACGATAGGGCAGGGCGGCTTCTGGTGTAAGCCTACCACGGCCAGGTTCCTTAGCCTCGAGTTGCGGTGGTTCAGGTGACATAGTTCACGTGTCCAGTTCTCACACCCCTATGTCAGTGACACCGATCCAGAGATTTAATTAGGCATGGTGACTGGACTTGGGCAGCTTGCCACTAGACCCGGCACCCCCCAGAGTCTGCAGTAGCATGCGGTGCGCGCTTACGCTCATTACAGCGCCGACCGGAGAGCTCCTCGGGATCTTGAGCTAGTGCACCTTTCGTGACGACGATGAGACGCAGGTGAGGCCGGGACTTGTTTCTCGTATAGGGCGTATTGTGTGGTGGATTTTCCGGACTAAGACCCTGAGTTGGCATCCGAGGTTTATAAGTGGATTTAAGCTATGTGCTCTATTCTATGTTTATATTCATAGCTTGCATACCTTTCTGCTAGATGACCATGTATATCGTATTGTACCCCGGTTGGGGATTCTTACTGAGTAATTCGTTACTCACCCTTATTTTGTGGTTTTCCACATGTAACCAAGGTGCGAGACAGGATGGCTGAAGGAGGAGCTGTGATCATGGGAACCTGCTTTCATCTCTGACCTTTTTATATTATAACTCTTGTCTTTTTATTTCCCCTGAATGCATGTAGTTGGGCACGGAGCCCTAGGATGTTTTCTCAATGTTTTTGTGGATTCCAGCATTGTTGTACCTGAGAAGGTTTTGAATGATTTTAATAAATCTCTGATCAGAGTAAACTTTTGGAAATGTATTTGTCTTGAAACAGGTGCTTGGAGACAGAGGACGGAGTTTCATGAAAACTGCTTTTGATTTACGATTGAATCTTTGAATGTTTTAATTTTTACTTGGAATCCTAAATCATATTTGTATATTGTCTTTACTTTGAATGCATGCATTCGGGTAAAGGCCCATTTAGAGCCCCTTTTGGGTCGGGTCTTTACAGGAGAGGCTCTCCACAACCTAGGGTTCTTCGGCAACCCTCGACACACACTGTCGACAAACGAGCTAACAACCAACTGCTTGAACAAACAACTCCATTTTCCAGCATCACAACCATGCTGGCCAACTCCAACTCCTTAAGAACCAAGAAGAACCGAAACGCTACCGAATGCGTCATCCTCCTGCTCAAACATCAGCCACAACATGGCTTTTACCCAAGGAAAGGATCCGAACGACCCTCTTAGCCAAGGCGATCAGAAACTGCGCGGCTTTGCTACCACCGCACTTGTTCAGTTTCCAACTGAACTCCAACCGAAAGAACACCAAAAGTTCCATCTCCACACGATGCTCAAAGCTGAGGCAACCTTGCTCTACAAAAGCATAACCATGCCAAACTAAATCTTACTTTATACCAAGCCTCTACCAAGGGTGCTTACCCATAAGGCATCCAACTCATCTCACAAGGCATCAACTCATCTCGCCTCATAGGCATCCAACTCGCCTCATAGGCATCCAGCTCATCTCATAAGCATCCAACTCAGGGTTCCTCTGCTGGACCAAACTCGCATCTACGATGCTCAACTCTCCTCAGATCTAGGCACTCGAAGGTAGTTGACCGCACTACCAACCACAAGGATCTCTTGGCCTTAACACTAGCGCGAGACTCACGCGCACCAACACTTACCAACCGACAACCTGCTGACTTACTCAACCTCCAGTAACACTGGGAAGAGGCTCCGGCTCCTCTCGAACATCCTTTCGCGTGTAGTCCTTCGACTACCACTGAACTAGCCCTCTTGCACGACCAAAACAGGTGCAACTGCCATAAACGGATCCAAAGGCTAAAGGAATGAGCTGAACTCCAGACGACATAGAACCATCTGCTATACCCATGCCAAACTCAGGCCAAACCAGACTTAGTGCCAAAGTGGCACACCAACCAAAGCACCTCAAGTGCTACTACTACCAAATCCACATCTTACTACCAATGGGGCCAGCAAGGTCACAACCTCAAGTGACAAGAACTCTGGCTAGGCATACAAGGGCTCAACTCAAACAACCATGCCTATGACATCTCATCAAACCGAAGGCTCACGGCCTACACTAGCATCTTCTCATGATGCTCAACAATGCTCTAGCCGGCTCTCTCAACATGCAGCAGCTAGCCCTACTCTAGGGGCTTACCAAAAAGAGAGTGCTCAACTCTACCAAACAAGCGAGAAAACCACCGACGGATCGGTCAGAAGGGAACAACACTATCTGCACCCTTAACCCACGGGGTTCCGCCACTGCGGTTGCAAACAACAACACTTTCTGATGAGCACAAAGATGCCTCATCAATCTCCTCGAAGGCTACCAACTCTGCGACCACTCACCGGGCAATCAACAATGCAATCTGCTAAGGCTCAAGATCAACACTTGAGCTACCCGGCTAGTCCACACGGGGACTGCTCCTGGCGACAACATAAGCACAGCCATAGCTAACTCCTCTCTTGGAGTGGCACTCCAAGGCAAAGCACCTCCACCCTCTCTCTAGGGGAAAACCAACAACTGGGCCACAATTGGCCTACGGGAGTCTAATCTCTGCCTCCCTCTGGAACGATGTCCCAGGGGCATCCGAATCTATCTGGATACCTCAACAAGCTGCTATCAAACTGCTCGCACTGCGAAAAGTTGGCATGATGGAGCTCTAAGCCCAAACCAACAACGAGTCAGAACCTGCTCGTCTCCGCTCCACAACTCTACACAAGGCATAGACTAGATGAAAAGTATTGTAAATTCTTAACCCTTTCTTTAAAGCGGTAAACTTAGGCGTACCTGATGACTGTCGGAGTGCTGATGATCATGGAAAAACGACCTACAAGAAAATGTCAGTCTACAGAATCTATGACTCTGAGCTCTGATACCAACTGTAATGACCCGACCCGAAAGGGGTTCTAAAATAGGCCGTTACCTCAATGCATGCATTCAAATCTACCGAAAATTTGCAAAATGGTGTTCGGATTCTAAGTAAAAACTAAAACATAAAACATCCATTTAGAAAGTTAACATAATTTCCTGAAACCTGTCCCTGTTTCCAAGCACCTGTTCCAAGACAAATACATTTACAAAACTTACTCTGATAAGAGATTTATTTAAAACATACAAGCTTTGCAATAGTTACAACAATGCTAGAATCCGGAAATACATTCAGAAAACACCCTAGGGCTCCGTGCCCAACTACATGCATTCAGAGGACATTTAAATCATAAACATAAACATAAGACTCAAAGTTGAACAACGGGTTTCCATGATCACAGCTCCTCCACCAGCCATCTTGTCTCGCACCATGGTTACCTATGGAAAAACCACAAAAATAAGGGTGAGTAACGAATTAATCAGTAAGAATCCCCAACCGGGGTACAATACGATATAATCAATCATCTAGCACCCAAGCATGCAAGCAAACAGCTACCAACACAGATCATAGCTCAACGAGCTTACAAGGAAAGATCTGGAATCATCGGAAGTCTCCTACTTCCGGCCTAATGATTGGTTATCCTAACCAATCCCGGGACATCACCGAGGTCTCTTTCACTCGGGGGATTGATCAGCTCAAAAATTGATCCCAAGGATGTCCTCAAGGGCCTCTTTGCCCTTGCTAAACATCTGGACTTACGGGAGAGTACCCGAAGTCTGGCTCTAAACTGGAAGGAATGGTGTACTCACGACATTAGCCCGGGGGAGCTCTCCGAACCGACAACTAATGCGTGTGCGCGCACACCACATGCTGCTGTAACCGGCGTAAATGTGGGGCCTAAGGACAAACTACGCGGGCCAGGTATGCATGCCTAAGACTCGGAAGCGGTGTCACGATCACAGTAGCGAGGCCCTCGGCGCTCATCTGTGCAGCCTGAACCACCGACCTGAAGTTAAGAACCGGCCAAGGTAGGCTTACACCGTTGGCAGGGTTCCGCTCTAGCAGGCTACAAACTAGGCTTATGCCGATGTGGGTAGCTAAATCCACATCGGCGGTAGGGGGAAGCAATGTACGTTATGCTGCGAGCACTTTACTCCCGACCAGTGGGGACAAAGTACGTTATGTCCGCTCTCAGCCTCTGGATGATGACAAACCCTACAACTCTATCTAAGAGTACAGAGTAAAATAAATGATTCCTGGCTAGCAAACAATAATCGACATCAATGACAATTACCTAGCATGATACTACGAACTTAAAGCAGGAATCATAAGCTTGCTGGAAGAACAATCCTAGCATAGCACTAACATGTACAATCAGGCAAACATGCTAGCAAGAAATCAATCAAAGTTGCTCTATCACTATCATGCTCATAACAGTCAACAAGCATACAAGGCACATCATGAAAATATCGCAGGGCTTACACAACTCCGGTAAGAAATCCTTACATGGTCGGAAGGCAACAACACACAATAAAACTAAGCTGCGATCGAACCCGAGCAACCTAAAGTGAACCAAACAAACACATCAATAATCATAAAATAGGCCTAAATATAATAAAATAAATAGGGCTCGGCTCGGGAGCAACTCACGAGGCGCGGTGACTCTGTGAACGAGCTGCTTTTTGCAGGCGAGGCGGTACTAAGCTAGGCGCCGAGGGGCGCGAGATGGGCGCAGTGGTCTTTGAGTCTTTGAGGCTGCGCGAGGACGAGCGCCGGGCGACACTGAGGCCGCGGCGCCAGGCTAAGCTGGCGACGGCGCGGGCGCGCGGCTCGGCACAAGGAGGGGCGCGGGCGCGAGCGACACGACGCGACGGGCTCTGGGCGCCACGATTCGGCCTGCAGGCGGCTCGATCTAGGCGACACGTGCGACGGGATGGCTCAGTGCGGGGGACGAGCAACGCGGCACTGTGCGAGGCGACTCGGGGCTGGGCGACGCGACACTGTGCGAGGCACCTCGAGGCTGGGCGATGCGACACTATGCGAGGCGACTCGAGGCTGGGTGACGCGACACTGCGCGGTCAGGGGGCTCGGGCGACGCGAGTTAGGCGAGCTGGTGCTCGGGCTGGGCGAGGCTCGGGTGAGCTAGGGCTAGGGCGATGCGAGCAGGGACTGGGCTAGCTCGGGCTTGGGGGGAGAGAGAGAGAGAGAGAGAGAGAGAGAAAATAAAAGAAAAATGGGAAAAAGGGAAAAAAGGGGATTTTTATCCAATTTTCCATCCTTATCCATTTTTAAAACCTTAAAATCCTTAAAATCCCATTTCCCTGCTTCCTCCTTCGAGACCCGACCAAAGCAATCTTTTCCAATAAATAAAACTCACTTAAATCCAACTCCCAAAGCAACACTAAGGGCCAGGGCTCGAATCCCAAAGGAAGCACACAACCAACCATCACTTTGCCAAAACCCAAACCATAACCGAACTTCCAAACGACTAGCCCAAACATCTCGGGACTCGCAACCATCAACAAACAAGCCTCGACAAAGGCAGGAGCAACCTTGAAGCCCTAAAAAACCACAAATCCTGCCCGGAATTAAATGTAACGGCCCAGTTTTCTATTCCGGTTCTCGAGGTGCTTACGGTTCATATTCAGTTGTTTGGTTGGGCCGTTAGAGCTATTTTGACCCTTAGGGGTATTTTGGTCTTTTTGCTCCCCGGGCAGGATTTGTGGATTTTCAGGGCTTCGAGGTCGCTCCTGCCTTTGTCGAGGCTTGTTTGTTGTGGGTTGCGAGTCCCGAGATGTTTGGGCTATTCGTTTGGAAGTTCGGTTGCGATTTGGGTTTTGGCAAAGTGATGGTTGGTTGAGTGCATCCTTTGGGATTCGAGCCCGGGCCCTTAGTGTTGATTTGGGAGTTGGTTTTAAGCGAGTTTTATTTATTGGAAAATGTTGCTTCGGTCGGGTCTCGAAGGAAGAAGCCAGGAAATGGGATTTTAAGGATTTTAAGGTTTTAAATTGGATAAAAATGATAAGGATGGAAAAATAGGATAAAAATCCCATTTTTCCCTTTTTCCCTATTTTTCCCATTTTTTCCCTTTTCTCTCTCTCTCTCTCTCCCCTTCAGGTTTCAACCCCCAACCCAGAGCCCTAGCCAGCTCGCCCAACTTTGGCCGATGTTTATAAAAATATACAATACAATTTAAACAACGTTTTAAACAATGTTCCCCTAGGACTCCTGTCCATCTACATGCTTTGAATAAACAATGCAATAATAAATGACAGAGTGCCATGCGCTCCCCATGATCAATCGGCTCCTCCGCTAGCCCTCCTGGTGTTGTCCCAAGTTACCTGAAAGATAAATAAGGGTGAGTATGAACATACTCAGTAAGAATCCCCAACCGGGGTACTATACGATACATTAGTCATCTAGCACCTCAACATGCAAGCAAACAGCTATCAACACAGATCATAGCTCAACGAGCTCATAATGCAAGATCTGGAGCCATCGGAAGTCTCCTACTTCCGGCCTAATGATTGGTTACCCTGACCAATCCTGGGACATCACCGAGGTATTTTTCACTCGGGGGGGATTGCACTGATCCCAAGAATGTCCTCAAGGGCCTCCTTGCCCTTGCTACTAAACTGGACTTACGGGAGAGTACCCGAAGTCAGGCTCTAAACAGGAAGGAATGACGACATTAGCCCGGGGGAGCTCTCCGAACCGGCAACTAATGTGTGTGCGCGCACACCGCATGTTGCTGCAACCGGCGTAAATGCGGGGGCCTAAAAGCAAACTACGCGGGCCAGGTACGCATGCCTATGACTCGAAAGCGGTGTCACTGATCACAGTAGCGCGAGGCCCTCGGCGCTCATCTGTGCAGCCTGAACCACCGACCTGAAGCTAAGAACCGGTCAAGGTAGGCTTACACCGTTGGCAGGGTTCCGCTCTAGCAGGCTACAAACTAGGCTTATGCCGAAGTGGGTAGCTAAATCCACAACCGGCGGGTCGGGGGGGGGGGAAGCATGATACGTTATGCTGCGCACACTTTACTCCCGATCAGTGGGGACAAAGTACGTTATGTCCGCTCAGCCTCTGGATGATGACAAACCCTACAACTCTATCTAAGAGTACAGAGCAAATAAATGATTCCTGGCTAGCAAGCAATGACCGACATCAATCACATTTACCTAGCATGATACTACAACTTAAGTAGGAATCATAAGCATGCTGGAAGAACAAACCTAGCATGGCACTAACATGTAAAATCAAGCAAACATGCTAGCAAGAGATCAATCAAAGCTACCCTAACAATATCATGCTCATAACAGTAAACAAGCATACAAGGCACAATCATGATATATCGCAGGGTCCACACAACCACGGTAAGAAATCCTTACCTAGGACAAGCAGAAAACAATTATAATAATCACAAATCAACGAGCAACCCTCGAGCCTCTAAACGAACCCGAACAGCCTATACATTTCAAATAAAGCACCCAAATCAAATACATAAAACAACCCAATTAAATCCATAACCAGCAGCCAACAAATCAGGGCCCAACGAAGAAAAGACTCGGGAAATACCATCCGAGAAGCCACAAGGCTCGGGCCAACCAACACACAACAGATAGGCTGGGCTCAGGCGCTGGGCGCAGGACACGAGCGCTGGGCACATGCGCAGGGGCGCGCTGGGGCGCGGGCTGGGGCGAGGCAAGGGGACGGATCGCGCGGAGACACGGCGCTTCTGAGGAACACGACTCGGCCGCACGAGGCGGTGGCACGGACTGGTTGACGCAGGCTGGAGAAGGCGGCGGCCGATCGACGCGGCTGGGCGACTCTGTCTGCGACACTTCTTTGCGACGGCTGGGGGCGAGCAAGGCTGGGGCTCGGGCTTGGGCGAGCTGGGCGAGTTGGGCACTGGGGTCGGGCGAGCTGGGCGGCCAGGGGGCTCAGGCTGATGGGCTAGCTGGGCGACCAAGGGGGCTCGGGCTGGAGGAGAGAGAAAGGGGAAAAAAAGAAAAAAGGGAATTTAGGGAAATAAAAGGAAAATTAGAAATAAAAAGGAAAAATGGGGATTTTATCTTCATTTCCAACCTTATCCACTTTTATCCAATTTCTAAAAAATCCATAAAATCCCATTTCCCGGCTTCCTCCTTCAAGTCCCGACTGAAGCAACCTTTTCCAATCAATAACCTCACTTAAATCAACCTCCCAAATCAACACTAAGGGCCCAGGCTCGAATCCCAAAGGAAACACCCAAACAACCATAACTTTGCCCAAAACCCAAATCACAACCGAACTTCCAAACGAATAGCCCAAACATCTCGGGACTCGCAGCCCACAACAAACAAGCCTCAACAAAGGCAGGAGCTGCCACGAAGCCTTGAAAATCCATAAATCCTGCCCGGGGAGCAAAAAGACCAAAATACCCCTAAGGGTCAAAACAGCTCTAACGGCCCAACTGAACCACTGAATCTGAACAGGAAGCACCTCGAGAACCGGAATAGAAAACTGGGCCGTTACAAGGTTGTTGTTCCCATGATCATCAGCACTCCACGGCCGTCAGGTTTGTCTGAGTTCATTAAGCTAAGGGTTAAAAATTTACAATACTTTCCATCTAGCTTTTATGCCTTGTGTAGTGTTGTGGAGCGGAGACGAGCAGGTTCTGACTCGTTGTTGGTTTGGGCTTAGAGCGCCATCATGCCAACTTTCCGCGGCAGTGCAGCGGTTTGATAGCGACTTGTTGAGGTATCTAGATAGATTCGGATGCCCCTGGGACATCGTTCCAGAGGGAGGCAGAGATTAGACTCCCGTAGGCCACTTGTGGCCCAGTTGTTGGTTTTCCCCTAGTGAGAGGGTGGAGGTGCTTTGTGCAGATCGCCAGTATGTTGATCTCACTCAGAGGAGCAGGGACGCTTGGCATGTCCGACCGAGGAGTTGGACTGATCGTGTTGATGTTGAGGCCGCGTCCAGGGTCGTTTAGACTCGTAGGCCAGAGTTGGCTCTGGTAGTTGAGTTGCCTAGAGGAGGGGGTAGAGGCTAGCACGCCTCAGAGTGTGACTCCTTGAGCAGAGTGTGCTCCAGCCATGAGAGATTTGATGGCAAGTCTTTAGCTATCGGAGAGCGGAGACCCAGGCGCAGATTGTAGCGCGTAGTGAGGAGTCCCGGGCACAGATAACCCAACTGACAGAGTTGTTTCAGCAGACACACCCCCAGTAGCTCTTGTAGCCCCAGAGGTTCCCGGGAGGGCATGATCAACAGGTTTTTGCCGATGAGTTTGTTGGCGTTGATGGAGCCGCCCAGTTTGGCAAGTGGAAGCCTGTAGAGCTTGATGTTTTAGAAAGTCCTACTGCTAGTAGTAAAGCGGTTGGCCAGGATTGAGTTTAGCATCCGTGTGTTGGGATGCCCTGCTCTTCAGAGGCCGAGGTGTGTCGTTCCTGTGCTGTTTGGTACAACAGTTGGTGGTGGAAGTCCCTTGAGAGAGGTGGACCAGCAGAGTCTCCATCAGTCGCCCGATCGATTGGCAAGTTGCCGGGTTAGTGGCTTGAGGTAGATGTAGAGACATCTTTGCCCCCTTGCAAGCCTGCTGTCGTTTTACAGCCAGTTCTTTTAGTCCCCGTAGCCAGGGTGTAGTGTGGAGTTTGCTTGTCAGGGCTTTATCCGTTTGT
This sequence comes from Sicyos edulis, assembly GCA_036507275.1. Classification (NCBI taxonomy): domain Eukaryota; kingdom Viridiplantae; phylum Streptophyta; class Magnoliopsida; order Cucurbitales; family Cucurbitaceae; genus Sicyos; species Sicyos edulis. The sequence goes on from CM071848.1 coordinate 27,680,029, forward strand.
GGATTTCAGCGGGCTAGTAGAGTGGAGCACTCTTTTGTTAACATGTTCCAAATGTGGAACTAGTTGTTGCCACCCGAGGAGTTGGCCTAAGCTTTTGTTGAGCATCGAGTGGGATGCAGGAGTTGGCCTGAGCTATTGTTGAGCATCGAGTGGGATGCAAGAGTAGGCCGTGGCATGTCTGTTAGATGGGATGCCAGAGATTAGACTGCTCGAGTATTGGGACTCTTGTGTTAAGTGCCATTGCCCCGTCACTTGGAGTGTGACCTTCCCTACCCTCAGAGGGGCATAAAAGCTCGTTTAGGGCTGATTTTTGTTGTAAAGGATGTAGTGCATGTTGGCACCAAGCTTTGAGAGGAGGCCTAAATTTAGGCCAGTTGGCACTTTTTGGTGCAGGTGGTTCCATGGCCCGCCCGGAGTTTAGCATCCCCACTAGTCTTGTACCCATTCCTGAGGTTGCACCTGTTTGGGTTGCATAAGAGATCTAGCTCGATGGTAGTCAGAGAACTACAAGTATGAGGTCATTCGAGGGAAAGTAGGAGCATTTCAGGGTCACCGAGAGTTGGGTGCAAAGGATGCTGTAGGCTGTTAAGAGATAGCGCGTTCGAGTTCTCGCGCCTGTGTTGTGAGCTTGTGAGCCAGATTGATGGTAGCATGATTCGGCTACCCTTTGAGTTACCCTAGTATGGGTAGTGTTGGCATCGAGGATGCGTGGTTGATCCAGTGTTAGTGCCATGAGTTGGATGGTTGATCGGAGCACGTTTAGTGGGCACATTGGTTTGAGATATGGCAGCTTGGTGTGATATGCTCTTGCATGAGTGAGTTGACAAATGTGGCGTTTCGCAGTGAGTTGACCCCGAGTGGGTTTGAACTCTTGTTGCTCCCTTGTTAGTAGTGGCTCTATTGGAGGCAAAAGTTGCCCTGTGTGAGAGTCCTTGTTGGCATTGGATCTTAAGGGATCAAGTTGGAGCTGTACACCCTGGTGTACTATTGTGTAGCTCGTTCCGTGGTGTATGTTTGGAGAACCACGAGAGGTTCGTGTTGAGGAACCAGTGCTCAGTCTTTGAGTTGTCAAGGCTTTAGTTCTTGGCAAGTGCCCTAGCTTTGGTTGTAAGGATACCTTGCTCATAGCCGCGTTGTTGTTTAAGCAAGTTTTGCTAGTTGGCCTTGGCTTGGTTAGAGTTCAGTTGGAACTGAACAAGAGCGGTGGTAGCAAAGCCACGCAGTTTCTGATCGTCATGGCTAAGGGAGTTGTTCGGATCCTTACCTTGGGCAGAAGCTATGTTGTGGTTGATGCTTTGAGTAGGAGGATGATGCATTCTGTAGCATTTCCGATCCTCTTGGTTTTCAAGAAGTTGGAGTTGGCCAGCGTAGTTGAGATGCTGGAGAGGGTTGTGCCCGTGTAGCCAGTTGTCTGTTAGATCGTTTGACGAACGTGTGTGTCGGAGGGTGATCGGAGGATCCCTAGGTTGTGGAGAGCCTCTCCAGAGCTCAGTCAGACCCAGGCAGTGTTCCTCGGGTGAGTTGCTGGCAGACTTGGTAGTCTAGCTAGCTAATGCTTGTTTGGAGTAGAGTCCGGATTGGTTCTGGTGTGGTGGCTAGTTGGTGCTTGGTGTTAACCAAGTTTTGGTTCTCTTGTTGTTTTAAGAGCTAGCTCGGTTCGAGCAAGAGGGCGTTGCCCTGAGAACTTGTTCCTAGTCATGAAGTTTTGGGAGTTGACCCCTCCCTCGGCGGTTGAGTAAGTTCTGCTAGTTCTGGGTTGGTGGTCCAATCAGTTGAGATTTCCCTTGGGTGTTGCTTCCAAGAGAGTTGGTTGTTGTTGCCCTTGGGTTTGAGCTAGTCGTGGCGTGTGTGAAGTTCACGCCCTTGAGTTCGCTTGCTTTGGGAATCGTTCCCGTTGAGGAGTAGTCATCTTAGCTCCTGAGCTGTGTAGTTGATCAGAGTAGCGCAGCGAGAGGGTCCCTGCATGGTGTTGTTAGCAAGCGAAAAGTTGTTTGTCCCCGCAAGGGCGGCGGCTAGCCAGTTTAAGAGTTGAGTTGTTGCTGGAAAGTTGTTGGTTCTTTGGGGTTTGAAGAACCCCTAGTTTCTATGGTGGTTGAGTTGCACCATGGATGCCAGCCTCGAGTATTATCTTTGGAGATAGCCTCGTCAGTTCGTATTCCTTGCGATGTTCCGAGTGTGGAGTTTCTAGTCGCAAGATGAGTTAGGCCTAAGCTAAAAGGAGGAAGTCCTTTGAGTAGCCAGTTGGACTTAAGAGTTGAGTGGTAGCTTAGAGGCGAGCTTTGCTCGTTATAAGCTTGAGTTGAGTTCTGCAGAGCAAGCCCTTCTCGGGCTTTGTTCCTAGTTGTTGTGCTTTCGCAGTTGGCGATTAGCTGAGCCACAGTTGAGTGAGTTGGCACAGAGGTGCCGTGGCATTAGTTGGTAAAAACCCTTGAGTTGCTATCCTCAAGGTGTTGTGTTGCTAGTGGCTGCGTGATGGTTTAGTCCTTGCTACCCGAGATTTCCATGAGAGGAATGTTGGTTGTTTCCTTGCCTGGCAATGTTCTCTTTGGCCAGTTGCTAGTAGGTTTGCATGGAAAGGTTTGCGTTCTGCCGTTGTGAGGCTTCAGTTTGTTGGCTTGGCCGAGTGGAGCCTGTGCCTGGATTTTGCATTTAGGATCAATCTCCAGTTGGTGGTTCGATTGTTTTTCGTTAAGGCTGTAGGCAAGCTTTGTGGTTCGCTGGTCTCATGTGAAGTAAGAGTAGGCTGTTTAGTTTCATGGAACCTGAGAGGTTCAGTTGTTTGGCCAGCATGGTGTAGTGTTGAGGCTGTTTGTTAACACCTGTGAGCATTCTGAGAAGTTATGCCAGTGCGTGGCGTTGAGTTTTGGAGCTTGTGCCCAGTCTGCGAGTTTGCTAAGAGTAACACCATAGAGAGGTGTTCCGTGTTGGGTTAGCAGGGTTTAAATTGAGCCCCAGGTTTGTGGGGCCTTTTGAGATCCTTGAGCGGATCGGAGTAGTGGCCTTTCGGTTAGCTTTGCCCCGTCTTTGGCAGCAGTGCATTTTGTGTTCCACGTTTCGATGTTGAGATAGTCTATGGCAGACTGGATAGCATTGTGGCTTTGAGCCTTTGGGAACCCAAGAGGGTTTAGTTTTCGAAGAAGGTTGGTGTTGTCTTAGCTGAGAAGTTCAGTTGGCTAGGAATCAGTGGAGATTTCCTAGAGCTGTTTCGTCTTAGGATTTTCGAGGACGAAAGTCTTAAAAGGAGGGAGTATTGTAACGGCCAAGTTTTCTATTCCGGTTCTCGAGGTGCTTCCGTTTCAGATTCAGTTGTTCGGTTGGGCCGTTAGAGCTATTTTGACCCTTAGGGGTATTTTGGTCTTTTTGCTCCCCAGAAAGGATTTATGGATTTTCAGGGCTTCGAGGTCGCTCTTACCTTTGTCGAGACTTGTTTGTTGTGGGTTGCGAGTCTCGAGATGTTTGGGCTATTCGTTTGGAAGTTCGGTTGTGATTTGGGTTTTGGCAAAGTGATGGTTGGTTGAGTGCATCCTTTGGGATTCGAGCCCGGGCCCTTAGTGTTGATTTAGGAGTTGGTTTTAAGCGAGTTTTATTTATTGGAAAAGGTTGCTTCGGTCGGGTCTCGAAGGAGGAAGCTGGGAAATGGGATTTTAAGGATTTTAAGGTTTTAAATTGGATAAAATGGATAAGGATGGAAAAAAAGGATAAAAATCCCATTTTTCCCTTTTTTCCCCATTTTTCCCATTTTTTCCCTTTTCTCTCTCTCTCTCTCTCTCCTCCCAGCCCCCAACCCCGGCCCGAGCCAGCCCGCACGCCACAAGTGCCAGCGCCCGACCCCAAAGAGACACCGTGCCTGTGTCCCTCGCCCGAGCCATCCCCGCGGCGGTCGCCCGACCGCGTTGCCCGGTCCGTGTCACCACCTGCGACTGCGGCCGAGCCGTCTGAAGTCGCTCGTCCCTGTAGCTCGCCGTGCCATCCTGAGCGTCCGTCGCGTCGCGTCGCCCCGCAAGCCGTCCCTTGTGCCGAGCCGCGCCGCGCGCCTTCGACCAGCTGAGCTCGAGCCCGCACCCGTGCGCCCTTGTCTCTCCCCAGCTCGTCCGCGCGCAGCCTCCGCGCCCTAGCGCCTGCGTCTGCGCCCAGTGCCCGTGCCAGTGCCTGCGCCTGCGCCCTAGTGCCCAGCCTGCCCAGCTGTGTTGGTTGGCCCGAGCCTTGTGGCTTCTCGGATGGTATTTCCCGAGTCTTTTCTTCGTTGGGCCCTGATTTGTTGGCTGCTGATTATGTATTTGATTGGGGTGTTTTATTTGAATGTTTAGGCTATTCGGGTTCGATTAGAGGCTCGAGGGTTGCTTGGTTGATTGTTATTATTTTCTGCTTGTTCCAGGTAAGGATTTCTTACCGTGGTTGTGTGGACCCTACGATATATCATGATTGTGCCTTGTATGCTTGTTTACTGTTATGAGCATGATAGTAATAGGGCAGCTATGTTTGATCTCTTGCTAGCATGTTTACCTGATTGTACATGTTAGTGTCATGCTAGGTTCTTCCAGCATGCTTATGATTCCTGCTTTAAGTTCGTAGTATCATGCTAGGTAAGCGTGTTTGATGTCGGTTATTGTTTGCTAGCCAGGAATCATTTTACTCTGTACTCTTAGATAGAGTTGTAGGGTTTGTCATCATCAAGAGGCTGAGAGCGGACATAACGTACTTTGTCCCCACTGGTCGGGAGTAAAGTGCGCGCAGCATAACGTACATTGCTTCCCCGGCGCCGATGTGGATTTAGCTACCCACATCGGCATAAGCCTAGTTTGTAGCTCGCTAGAGCGGAACCACGCCAGCGGTGTAAGCCTACCTTGGCCGGTTCTTAGCTTCAGGTCGGTGGTTCAGGCTGCACAGATGAGCGCCGAGGGCCTCGCGCTACTGTGATCAGTGACACCGCTTCCGAGTCTTAGGCATGCATACCTGGCCCGTGTAGTTTGTCCTTAGGCCCCCACATTTACGCCGCGCAGGTTGCGAAAGATGCGATGTGTGCGCACACGCAGCGTTAGTTGTCGGTTGAGAGCTCCCGGGCTAATGTCGTGAGTACACCATTCCTTCCGTTTAGAGCCGGACTTGGGTACTCTCCGTAAGTCCAGATTATTAGCAAGGGCAAAGAGGCCCTTGAGGACATCCTTGGGATCAATTTTTGAACTGATCAATCTCCCCGAGTGAAAGAGACCTCGGTGATGTCCCGGAATTGGTTATGAGAACCAATCATTAGGCCAGAAGTAGGAGACTTCCTAGGACTCCAGATCTTGCCTTGTGAGCTCGTTGAGCTATGATCTGTGTTGATAGCTGTTTGCTTGCATGCTGAGGTGCTAGATGACTGATGTATCGTATTGTACCCTGGTTGGGGATTCTTACTGAGTATGTTTATACTCACCCTTATTTATCTTTCGGGTAACTTGGGACAACACCGGGAGGGCTAGCGCGAGGGGAGCCGATTGATCATGGGAGCTGCCAAGACTCTGTCATTTGTTATTGCATTGTTTATTCAGCATGTAGATGGACAGGAGTCCTAGGGGAACATTGTTAAAAAGTTGTTTAAATTGTATTGTATGTTTTTATAAACACTGGCCAGGCTTGTTTTACTTTGTTGGTTTGTTTAAATGAAAATTGTTGGTTATGTTTTAAGGGTTCCCTCTTCTCATATGTTTTGAAGAGTATTTTAAATATGAGCACTAAACCACTTGTTATCATATTTAACTTGCATGCTGAGTGAGAACCCAGGTTTAGGACCGTATGTTTTGGGTCGGGTTCTTACATTAAATTACTAATGTAGATACTAATACTGACACTCATGCTGATGCAAATGCTGACACTATTATAAATCTAAGTTACTTCGTTTAACTAGCAATTAGAACAGAACATAATGTGTTGCTTGGTGATGCAGAAATCATGCTACCCAACTGCACAAATGCTTCCGCATTCATGGGTGTAGAAATTAGCTTCCTAAGCAGCGCTATAAGACTAAGTTCAGGGTTTCACATGCATTAGCGAGGTTACACCGTAACTCCCATTTCGTATCGCCAAGAGTCTTCGTGCAATACTAATGTAACCTACTAGGTCATCCATCAGGTTCCTCTTCCGAGTAAGATTGAGGCTAGCATACGTGGGTAGCAAGCTGAAACACACTTAATTCAAATGCAACATTATTAAATTCAATCACCCACATACGAGTTTGTCTTAATTTCAATTAAACATGCTACTTAATTTTACATGAATGCAAACTGTGGAAAGAGATATGCTGACGATTAAGCTAAGTAAGATGAGTTGTCATGAGAAAATGAGTACATGCTGGACTATACTTCAAGTCCCCTTCCAGAGTACCTGACTACAACCTCCCAAGACAATGCCCGTAGGTTTGCCACGAAACATCAGTCTTACGCATGCAGCTAGTGAAAGGGTTATTCCTAACTCCCTTCTAAAAAGTGCTCAAATTAAGCATAAACTTACTTAGTGAGAACGGTGGGTTTAATCCCTTAGCATCCCTTTTTCCAAGGTTAATGCAAAGCACCCCCAAGTGGATTGTCAATTGACTCAGAGTAAATAAAGCAAACGTCGTTCTTATTCTTTAACCCCCTAATCTTGACTTTAGACTCATGGTTAGAATACTTTAACTTCCCTATCTTCTGTTAATGAACCCGCACAGAAAAAGTTACATGAGATCAATTCTGAACATAGTACTTGTAGATTTATTTCAAGAAAGCGACAATGATGTCATGAACAACTAGATGCGAAAATGAAATGAAATAACATTTAAACTAGCTATCTATGGTGTACAGAGTCAATCGTCATTGTTGCCAATGACGTTTTCATCTATAGAACTGCATTGGTACACAATTCTTCGAGGTCTACAAATGAACAGAGGCCGCCGGGATCTCCAGTGAGACCCCATCGTTCATACACTCATCAATCGACTGCTTCCTCTCCAAATTGACACACCTTTCTCCTTCGATTTTTCTTCTTTTTATAGCCGCCCAAGGTTCTTTGTCAACCACGTCCTTCTCGAATATTCTTCTTCTTGAGTTTCCATTTTAGTTCCGTTGATTCCTCGATTTGGTTTCCAATCATCTTTTCCTTCCTTTTCTGTGCGACGACTTGATAGCCGATTATTTCCTTCCTTTTTTTGTTCTCAACCATTCCTTCTGTGCAACGATTTGATTGCCAATTATTTCCTTCCTTTTCTGTTCTCAGCCATTCTTTCTATGCGACAACTTCCTGCGAAAATAAAACACGTCAGTAGTTTCTGCTCAATCACCTTATTCCAGCACTTATATGAGCATTTCATAGCTAAAATAACGTTTTTCACAAAGATGATGTCCTGCGATGTTGATAGCACGCATGACTAGATAAAATGGTTGTTTGCACTTTCTTTCCACATTATACTTCTTCATTTGCTTTTCCTTTCTTTGTTTAGCGTGCGGTTTAAAGGACTAAATAGTGCTTTTATTTAGCGTTATCAAAGCTCTAAGGGGAAAATGCGAATCAGAAGGAAAAATTGGTGAAAAAAATGAAAAGCGAGGGTTTCAGTGGAAACGACGATGGACTGTTTTTGATGACGCATATATTAAGTGTCGTCGTCAAATCTTCCCGTCGACCATTTGCTTGGATGACACCTGTTCAATGTCCATCGCTGAAACTCTGCATTTATTTCGCACGTTGTCTTTCATCCGTATTTTTTAAATTTTTCGCGTTTCATCTATGCTCCCAATTGTACTAGTGCCTCTTTTAATTCAATTTTGATTAAGACTTTTTCTCTTAGTTTTTTTTTTGTCTTTCCTCTCTACTACTTGAAGCTATAATTAGCCGCTAATGAAGTTGAGAGATTGAGCACATAATTTATTGATTATTTCGTCATCCAAAATTTTATTGAAACTATATTTTCTTTGCCACCTTTAACACTACAAGTAAAGCGGCAATGTACCTATTTAATTAATTAATCTACTTATCACTTCACGCAAACTCAGGCAAAAATTAGTTTAATTTATACATATATATGTCACATCTAAAAAATCATTTGTTACAAACATAATCTGCTATATTTGGTAATAGTTGGCTAGAATATGATAGACATGTCAGCTTAGCCTATTGGACATACTTTAAAGGGTCGTTCACTTTATGGTAATCCAAAATTCTCATGAGATGGACATCTGGATTACCATGTTTATTTTGCAGTAATGGAAAAATATCCCAGTATCCTGAAAGGCATCCAAATAGCTTTAAAATGAGTGCCCATTTAAAAGCTATTTGAATGCCCTCCTACAACATGAGTTTTTAGATGCCTATGTAGAGGGCATTCTTAAATGACACTCTTGCCCTCACTGTTTATATATATATATATATATATATACAAATGTTTTTATATTTTTATCGATGTTTTCTCTATATTTTGTGTTTAGTTTTTACCTTAAAAAATAATAATATATTCTTTTTTAGTTTATAATTATTATACATTAACAACTAAGCATACATAATTAATTATTTATATTTTACATTTTTTAAAAATAATATACATTAAATTGAATAATATTTTATCATTTTCAACAAAAATTTAAAATGTATTGATTTTTGTTATATGTTTCAAATATAATTATCTTCACTTTTTATATTTAGCAAATTTTCACCTACTCAACTAATAAATGAATTTTAATTTTTTGCTAGGTAAATTTATTTTAAAATATAATATTTAAATTAATAAAAAAATATATATTATATAGATTTTAATTATATAAATTAATGCGTAAATTAAATTATGAGGACATTTAAGAAATTTTCATGAACAAAACTTATAAAATAAATATATTTTTTTAAATACCCATAAAAATATTACTACAAAATAAATATGGTGATCTAAGAATGTCGAATATCTAAAATTTTAGACATTTGAGATTTCATGCATCAGAAGATTTCAATTATCATAATTATCCTAATTTAAACGGCTCCTAAATAAAAAAAAGTACCAAAATATATGAATATGCATAAGTTTGAGAAGATGGGTAATTCCATAAAAGTCAATGGATGGTAGGTAAGTGAGGGCATGTGAAAGTTTTGAACATAAATATTTTTTCTTAAAAAAGGAGCGGAGATTAAAGATGATTTAGTCGATGTCAGAAAATGATAGTAAACTGACAAATGGTCAATGTAAAAATAAAAACACGAACAATAGTTCAACTGACATCAATATACACCTAGTGATTTTGAAGTTGTAGATTCAAATCTCCACACCTAAATGTTATATCCTCAAAATTGAAAAATACAAAGAAAATGAGTTTTATTTATGCAATAATTATTAGGTGAGAGTTGTTGATTTTAGGATGCCAAAAGACGACCATTTTCCATTTGTCTATTTGCCCTATTACCATGTGCATCTACCCCACCTAGAACCTTCCATCCAATTATTCAATTTCTTTTTTTTTTCTTTCTTTATCTACTTTTTTTTTTCTTTTAGCCATTTGAAAAAAGAGAAAAAAAAAGTTGTACTTTTATTAGGATTTGGATGGGCTTTTGCACAAACTTCCAAGAGGATTTTTCTTCTCTCCTATGGAATTTTTGTGGCTTCTCATAAATTTTCTTCATTTTCTTAAATTATACATTTAATCCAACCATCTTTGACAGATGAAAATTTTATATTACTCTCTTTTCATAAAAGGTCCTAAATAGTTGTTTTATTAGGTACATTGTTTTCAATGTAATTTTTTTCTTTAAAAAACACATTTAAATAATGTAAATGTAAAATTTTTAGTGTTTCATCAAGAAAATATCAATTCAACGTTTTAACCAAATGAATTAAGAATAAAAGGGAACAAAAGGCCTTCTCACTCTTACTATAAAAAATTAAACAAAACTTAGTTTGTTAATATTTGTTTTGAGATTAGAACAAAAGAAAAGGGAAAGAATTCAAATTCATAGACTCCTAATTATTTTGTGTATATTAATATCATTAATAATTACTACGCTAACAAATTCAGTTAATAATAAGAAGTTGCTATCTTAACAAATGTCTCAAAAACCATCAAAATATAAATATTAATGACAACTTCCTAAAAAAAATAAAAATAACACAACTTCAATCCTATTCTAAATATCTATATTTAAGTTTGATTCCTAAGGTTTCATTAAAATATTATTTTAATCATTTTCATTAGTTTCAATTACTCATGTAACAAAAACATTCATACCCATTTTTATTTGATACTGGACCTAATTGCGTATTTCTTCAACGAGATTTGTCCACTACCCAAAAGTTAAAATAGAATAATCATAAATTGAGAAACAACAATACAATAAACACAATATTTTCTTTTTTTTGAAAGAAAATAATCACAAAAGTTTAGGCCCCGTTTGATAACTATTTTATTATTATTTTTTTGTTTATGAAATTTAAGCTTATTTCTATTTAAATTTACTACCATGTGCTCCATCTCATACAATGTATTCATCTTTCCTTAAGAAAGTAGGAGAATATTAACCAAATTTAAAAAACATGAACAAGTTTTTGGAAGCTACCTTTTTTAGTTTACAAATTTTGGTTTTGTTTATTAAAATATAGGTAAGATGTAGATTTTCAAATAAAAAAAAGGTTATAGTTTAATAATTTTTGTAAGCTTAAATTTCATAAACAATAAACGAAAAATAAAATAGTTAGAGATCGTAACAAAAAATTAAAAATGATAAATCTAACATAGAGGAGTAAAATTGGAAAACAGGCTTAAAATGAAACAAAACAAATAAAAAAAAGTAATGAGGAGAAAATGACGCAGCAACTTCCGATGCCCACGCCAAGACGGCGATGGTTAGATATGCACAATCTTTAAATATAATACTTTAAATTTCCATTGTAAATACATCTTTAATCGAAATTACACAAATAGCCATCGACCTCTTATCTCTTGGTCCCTTTACAAATTTAACATAATAATAACTTTCATTATTTTCTTTTTCTTTTATTCTTTGGAAAAATTTACAATTCACAAACTGTTTATCCCAAACGTAAACACACGCTTCTTCCAATGAAACACTGACGTATTTTGCAGAATGAAATTAAAATACAAAAGCTACATATACTCAATGACGCCTATTTTTTAGTTCTTTTCTTCGATCTGTCTTTAATTTTCGAAAATTCTCAATTTTACCTTAAATATATTAAAATTCCTCAAATAAATTATTGTTGATATATATCATTAAATTTTTGTTTGTTAATAAAACAAAAATCAAATGATTTATCAATATTTTAGATAGCAAATTTCAACTTTTTTTTAAAGAAGTTAATTTTAAAATAATAATATATGATAGGAATAAAGTTAAAACATAAATTTAGTCCCTAAAATTTAAAGATTTGTATGAATGAGTTTTCAAAATAAAAAGTTTGATCTTCAAATTTTTGTTTTGTCTTCTTTAAAAAATTATTCTGCAAGACAAAAAAATTCTTAGATATAAAACCAATTATATTTCCAATCAAACAATCAATTTTTTTAAATTTTGAAATTGATAATCCTAAATCTATACAAACTTAAAAATTAGGGACTAAATTGATAGATTAAGAAAGTATAATTGAGAATTTGAAAACCAAATTAAGAAATAACTAAAAGCACAGGCACCATTTAGTATAGTAAAAGAGCGAGAGATATATATAAAAACTAACGGCGTGAAGGGGAGAGAGAGGGAACGGAGAGCAAGAGTAGCAAGGGCCGAAGAACGAAACGGAGGTCCGGCTATAAACTGACGTCGCAGGGGCGAACCAACTGGTACTTAACGGCGTTATAACCGACGATGATGCCGGCAGAAGGGTTGCCGAAGACGATGGTGGCGGGGCAGTCAACTTGGAGGTGGTAGCGAGCTGAGATGAAGGTGCCGACCTTGAAGCGAACACGGCCGTCGAGTTTGATGGACAAGGCGACGGTTCCGAGGGAGCGGTCTCGAGAGAGGGCGGCGCCGTTGTAAGGAGAGATGGGAACGTCGGAGCCGAGGAGGAAGGGAGACCAGATGTTGATGTCGTTGTGGCCTTGGTAGGTGGGCTGAATGGCGGTGCGGAGAGTGATCTGCTGGTTCTGGTAGACGGCGGCGACCGCGAGCTTGTCGTAGTAGATTCCGATCCTGTCGTTGGGGTTGCGGGAGGAGACGGTGACCTGGATGCTGGAGGAGAGGAAATTAGCGGCGGAGACGTTGAAGAGGAACACGGTGGCGTCTTGGATTATGAAATTCGGCTTTGTGGGCTGAAGAATCGCCCATATTAGGAGCACCGTCAGGAGGACAAGGAAGAGGAAGATTAGGATTCCCGCGTATATTCGCCGGATTAACTTTGGTCGTTTATTGCTGTGGTGGCCGCAATCCTTCGACATTTTTAGTGAAGAAGATTGGGTGTGACAATTATGATGATTTTCAACTCTTATTTATGGATCATGGAATCTAATTTCTATGGTTCATAATAAACTTCTTTCATTTATAAATATTTTAATATAATACAACACTAAAATATTCCTTAAAAACACACCCACACAAATATTTTTTACAACCTTCTTCGTACTCTTTTTTATAAATGTTAAAATTAGTGTTATTTTTAGGAAACTTACAAAATAATTATAAAATATCATTATTTAAAAAACAAATTAGTAAGTATAGTCATTACTATTAGAGAATATAGGGTTTCATCACCAAATGAGAGCAGTAACTCATATCTCTCTTATATTGATGTTGGACTCCCCTTTCAATGTGGGACAATTGAGATTTCAACAATTAGAAGTGATTTTGCTATTCTCACGGATAGACTTTCATCGAATTAGCTCTGCTAAGAAATCGAAAGTATCCAATCGTGCTGCTGTGCGACGAGGCACGACCATGGAAGTCATACTAATAATAATTAATATTTATAATATATAATACTAATATTAATGATGTTTAAAAAAAAACTAATATTAATGAAAATAAAGGTTTTTTTTTTAAAAAAAACACTTAATGAAAATAAAGTTTACCTACCTTTGTAATTATTTTGTTAGAATAGTTTATTTAATACAATTTCTCTTACAAAGAGGAATTCGACCCATGAGTTATTAGTTTATGAACGGGAACTTATACAATTAAGTTATTATTGTTGACATTAAAATTAGGGGTTTTTTCATGTATAGCAAAATAGGGTAAAATAATTCCATGTATAGCAGATTTTGAAAAATAATTCTTTTGTAGCAGATTCTACAAACAACCCAAGTGAAATGACAAAAAAACCCACACTGAAATAAAGGAAAAGGCCCATGTTGATAAGCCCACACCTTCTTGCCGATTGCCGGTTCTTTCAGCTCTTCTTCGTTCTCGATTTCAATCATCACCATCTCTGCTTCTTTCCGATCTCTGGTTTTTTCAGCTATTCTTCGTTCGCGATTTCAATCATCACCATCTCTGCTTCTTTCCGATCTCTGGTTCTTTCAGCTCTTCTTCGTTCAATCACATTCGAAAATCACCATCTCTACTTCTTTCTATCACCTTCGAAAATCACCATCTCTGCTTCTTTCAATCACCTTCAAAAATCACCATCTCTGCTCACGATATCTGCTCATCTCTACTAATTTCAATCACCTTCTCTTCCTTTTCATCTCTGCTCAATTCAATCACGATAAGTGACTTTCTATCACTTAGGGTTCGACACTACAACATTTGGGGTTTTCGTCTTTCGTCTTCAACTCTCTCTATCAAGCATCTTCAATCTCCTTTTACAACTCTCTCGGTATGTTCTTCATTATCTTTGGTGTTTTTTACTTCACTGTTCACTCAAACTATAATATCACTTAGGTAATCTGTACTTAGATAATTTGAAATTGTGAATTGATGAATGTTGATGGACCGTTTAGGAATAAGACTTCTATCACCTATACCTAAGCCTTCTATCACTTAGGCATAAGTTGTCTATCACTTAGCTACGTTTTGAATTGATGAATGTTCTGTACTTTTCACTTGAATTTTGTGTGTTTTGTTCGTGATTTCTTATTTTTTTTGTTTGGTTTGCCTGTATTTTTCTTTACTGATTCTTCTAGTTTTATGATAAATTTTGTCTTATCATTTAAGAATTAGGCTTCTATCACTTATGCATAAGCTATCTATCACCAATATTTAGGCCTTCTATCACTTAAGCATAGGGTTTCTATCACTTAGGCATAAGCTGTCTATCACCTATACCTAAGCCTTCTATCACTTAGGCATCACCTGTCTATCACTTAGATATCATTAATGCATAAGTTGTCTATCACTTAGCTACATGTTCTATACTTTTCACTTGATTTCTGTGCGTTTCGTTTGTGATTTCTTTTTTTTTTTGTTTGGTTTGTCTGTATTTTTCTTTATCAATTCTTCTGGTTTCATGATGAATTCTGTCTTATCACTTAAGCATTAGGCTTCTATCACTTATGCATAAGCTGTCTATCACCAATACTTAGGCCTTCTATCACTTAAGCATAAGGTTTCTATCACTTAGGCATAAGCTATCTATCACCTATACCTAAGCCTTCTATCACTTAGCTACATGTTCTCTACTTTTCACTTGATATTGTTATTCATGTGCTTATTTGTCAAACAGATGGAAAAAAGAAAATTGGTGAAGGGTGAAGAATCTTCTTCTAAGAAGATGAAACATACAAAAGTAAGTACTAAATAACTTCAATCAATTTTATAATTCTTTAAAAAGATAGAATACTAAATGATTGATATTGTTTCAACAGGAAAAGATGAAGTTCATCGTTCAAAAGAAAGATTGGAAAAAACCATAAAAAATTAACGTATACAATAGATTTGATGTTATTGATAACATAAAGAATACACTAGATGAGAGAGAGATAGAACTATTTAGAATGGGGCCATTTGGACATTTCCTAGACATTAAAGCTCAAAAACTTCCCATCCAAATGCTTTCACACATGCATTAAGACAATGTGAAACAGAAAGAAAGGATGTTCTAGCTTTTAATCTTAAAGGTAACTATCTAGAATTTGGATTAAAGGAATTTTGCATGTTAACGGGACTAAATTGTGAAGAGCTCCCAATTCAAGAAACAGATGAAGATGTTGAGTGTGAAATTAGAAGGACTTTCTTTAAGAATGTGGATTCAATTGATAGAAATAAACTAGTTGCTTCCTTCAATGTGCTATCACAAGTCAATATTCCCAATCCAAACTTGAAGGTCAAATTTTCCCATTTTTACCTATTAGAATGTTTGCTTCTTCCAAAACAGCCTCACAACAAAATAAATCCATATCATTTGAAAATGGTTGATGATGAGGAAAAGTTTAGGAGTTTTCCTTGGGGGAGAGAGTGTTTTGATTTAACCATATAATATTTTCGGAAAAGTACTAGAACCAATTCTTCTTACCTCTCACTCCAAGGATTTCCGTACATTTTAATTTTTTGGGCCTTAGAAATTATACCCATATTGGCTGACATAGTGATAGCCAAAAGAATTGAAAGAAGTGGACCTCGAATAAAAAACTGGGAGATTAACTATTCAGAGTATTGGCAATCACTAAAAGAAAATGTCTTCGACTCTTCAAAGGTAAGTGTTTCACTTCATTAGCTTCAATCAATTTAAATCTTATTGAAGACAGAATTAAAAACTGTTTTTTTTTTTTGTAATATAGTTCTCAGTGCAAGAAATGTTTCCATCTGAAGAAGACTTTCATTTTGAAACCATTCAACCTTTGATTGAAGAAGACAAAAAGGAAAAAAAGAAGTTATTTTGGAGAAGGAAGCAAAGGATAAAGAAGAAAATGAAGAAAGAAGGAAGAGGAAAATGAAGGTGAATGATGGTGATGTCTTCAATGAGAAGACAACTTCAATATGGGAAGCTATAGAAAAGTTAAGAAAGAGTCAAGAAGAAGCTATAGAAAATTTAAGAAAGAGTCAAGAAGAAAATGTTGAAGCATTAAGAAAAGATATGAAAGAATTGAAGGCTGGCCAAGAAATTTTTTTGAAGACTTTGAATCTGTTGGTTGAAGAAAACATTGCCAAATCATCCCAAGAACAACAATCCCATATTAAAAATATCCCCCCAACTATCAGTCTAGAAAGACTAGACACTATGATTGATGTGTACAGAATAGTTGACTTTGCAACTAACTATGCTACAAAGGTAAATTCTCATTTTCTTATCTTTATATAGTTTTATCAATCAATCTATTTGCTCAACAATAACATGCTTACTTTTTATTGTAGAAAAATGGGGAAGATATTGAAGTGGGTGGTGCTGATGAAAATCAAAGAGAGGAGGCTTCAAAGGTATTAATAGAAAATGAGTCTATCAATGCATTGTTTTCTATCAATGATAGAATGCAAGTAGTAATATACTTCTATCACTAGTTGAGTTCAGTTCTATCACTAGTTGATTCAGTTCTATCACTAGTTAAGTTCTATTAGTGATAGAATGCAAGCAGTGATAGAATTCAATCATATTCACTGGTTTCTTTTTATGTTATAAAACTTGTTGACTATGCTATTGATTGAAATGGATTTCTATTGATTGAAATTGACTGCTATTTATATGCTCAACAAATAACATGTTTACTTTTTACTCTAGAAAAATGAGGAGGATATTGAAATGGGTGGTGCGAATGAAGATGAAGATCAAAGAGAGGAAGCTTCAAAGGTATTAATAGAAAATGAGTTTATTAATGTTTGATTTCTATCAATAATAGAATGCAAGTAGTTATAGAGTTCTATCAACTGGTTGAGTTTAGTTCTATCACTAGTCGATCCCTAGTGATAGAATGCAAGCAGAGATAGAGTTTTAACACTGGTTGATTTAAGTTCTATCACTAGTTGATTTTTGTTCTATCAACATTAGTTGAGTTCTATTAGTGATAGAATGCAATTAATGATAGAATTCAATCATTTTCACTAGTTTCTGTCCATGTTATACAACTTAAGTATGCTATTGATTGAAATTGACTTCTATTGATTGAAGGAAAAAGAAAAGGATGGCAAAGCAGAAGAAGAAGATCAAGAGAAAGATGAAGAGCAAGAAGCTGAACAGAAAGAAGATGAACAAAGAGAAGATGAAGAGATCGAAGAATTTCAAAGGGAAAATAGAACGAAAAAAGTCAATAACAAAAAAGGAAAAGGGAAAAAGGAGGTAAGAATGACTTTTTCTTTATTAAATTCTTCAACTGATTGAATTATGTATATAATGATTGAGTTATCAACTCAAATGAAGTTAACTTTTGTGTGTTTCTCTAATGCTTGCAGGCTGTTAAAAAATATAAACCAAAGGTTGCTGATGGAAGGATAAAGAGGCAAACTAGGCCTACTAAGAAAACATTGAAGAATGCATCTACAGAGAGGATGGCCAAAATTCAAAAGGAAAATAAGAAAGGAAAGGGCATGAGAGAGGCAATTCAAGCTGCAATTCAAGCTATAGACTATCTAGAGAAGAATTCTCCAACCAAGATGTCTCAAGAGTTATCACCCAAGTCTCCAACAGTTAGGCATTCACCAAGATTGCATGTGGAAGCTCAATCTTTCGATTTAAAGATCACTCAAATGAATAATGATTGAAAATCTATTAGCTTTGTATTGTTTGAACAATTAATCAATTTACTTTTGAACAATTAGTTTTGAACAGTTCTTGAATAGTTTTGGTTGTATTTGAACAATTCTTGTATAGTTTTGGTTGTATTTGAACAATTACTTCAAATTGAATTAAATGAAAGGTTTTGTTCTATCAGTTTAATTTTGCTTTGTTATGCCTAAGTGATACAAGGCTTATGCATAGGTGATAGAAGGTTTATCCATAGGTGATAGAAAGTTTATGCCTAAGTGATAGAAGACTTATGCATAAGTGATAAAGGGTTTATGCATAGGTGATAGAATGCTCATGCATAGGTGATAGAAGGCTTATGCATCGGTGATAGAAGGTTTATCCATAGGTGATAGAAGGCTTATGCATAGGTGATAGAAATTTAAGCCTAAGTGATAGAAGACTTATGCATAGGTGATAAAAGGCTTATGTAAATTATCCACCAAGTTAACTAATACAGATAGATTAACATTCCTCATTTGTTCCAATAAGTTTGCATCTTTTATATATATGTGAAGATCCAAAATGTAAATGAAACATTGTTATTGCTCATGTTGATTCCCACAGTTATCTAGTGACATTCATGGGCTTGATGGTTCCTTGGAGTCTTACATTGAGAGTTGTACATGTATATCTATTTTTGTTTTCCATTTACCCTCTCAAATGAGAGTAACACTCTCATTGGAGATTGGGTAAAGCGGTACGGGAATTATCATATCCTCTACGAAACAAAATATGTGATAGAAGGTTTATGCATAGGTGATAGAAGGTTTATGCATACGTGATAGAAGATTTATACATATATGATAGAAGGTTTATGCATAGGTGATAGAAGTTTTATGCATAGGTGATAGAAAGTTTATGCCTAAGTGATAGAAGGCTTATACATAGGTGATAGAAAGTTTATGCATTGGTAATAGAAGGTTTATGCCTAATTGATAGAAGGCTTATGCATATGTTATAGAAGGTTTATGCCTAAGTGATAGAAGGCTTATGCCTAAGTGATAGAAGGCTTATGCCTAAGTGATAGAAGGCTTATGCATATGTGATAAAAGGTTTATGCATAGATGATATAAGGCTTATGCATAGGTAATACAAGGTTTATGAAAAGCCAGATTGATATTCAATCATTAGATTAGAAAAACAGTAAGGAAATTGAAGCATACTATAGAATTAAAAGAACAAAAAGGTCATATCATTTCAACTCATGTAAAAACTATCACGTAGTATCTTTCATTAGGTTCAAATACAAGTTCAACAAACTATAAGTAAGGAAATTCAACAAGCTGTCATTTTAAAGCAGAAGCAAATTTACAAGTTCTACAATTATGACCACTTCGATGACAACGACTACATGTTATATAACTCATTGCTTCACCGATAGATGGTATTCTTTCTTTGCGAGGCCTTCCAGCTTGTCGTTTCATAATTGGAGGTAATGCACTAACATCAACATCAATAGAGCTCCAACTAGTATGATTTCCAACTGGGCGAACTAAACCTCTATAAGATGATGTCAAAACATTTGAATAATAAAAATTAGACACAAAAGTATAAGGATTCAAATCTAGTGCACGTATAGCAGCAAGCGCATGAGAGCATGGAATTTCATCAAGATCCCAAACACGGCATGTACATGACCGAGTATCCAAATTAACCAAAAAATGATTAGTCTCATCAATTACTTTATGCTCTGCATTGCTGATAGAATCAACCTACAAAAAGTTAAACTAATCACGATTTAAGACAAAACACAGTACAAATAGATTTGAATAGGTTTATGCATAGGTGATAGAAGGTGTATGCATTGCTAATAAAATATTTATGTATAGACAATGTATATACAATAGAAGGTTTCTGCCTGAGTGATAGAAGGTTTCTGCAGAAGTGATAGAAGGTTTTTGCATAGGTGATAAAAAGTTTATACATAGCTGATAGAATATTTCGGCTAATTGAAAGAAATGCAATAGTAATGTAAATTGAAACCTTACTTTGCAAGTTCTAGATGCATCATGATTTTTTAGTAAAACCTTTTCCGCCCAAGAAGACAAAACTAAAGTCATAGAAGTTGCAGCTTTCTTTCGGTAAAAAAACCATGATTGCAATGTGTCTCTAGTAGAATCGAGAAGCATTGCCACAGTATAATTTCTAGGCTCTTTGAGATGTGAATTTATACTTTCACCACTATTTGACGTCATCATTTTGTATCTTCTTTTCCTAGAATATGCACGCGCCCACTTTGCATAACCAATATTAAACAAATACTGACGAATTGTGGGGTGTATGGACTCCAACAATCTCATATTATATTCGCAATCTTCAACTGTATAAGTCTTTGCGCATGTTTTAAAAATCTTATCTATCACAGATTCTTTAAAGTGTAACTTAATGTTCATAAACAAATGTTGCATACAAATACAATATTAAACATTTGGATAAACAGTCAGAAAACCTTTAGGAATGCTCAAATGCCTATCTGACATGAAAACCAAATTTTATGTATGCCCAAAACATTTTTTCATATTCTCAAAAAACCAAAGCTAGGAAGCATCATTATCTGAATCAACAATACTAAAAGCAAGTGGAAATATTTGATTATTACCGTCTATAGTTGAGGCTGTTAGCAATACCTCCAAATTTTCCCTTCAAGAAAGTCCCATCCACAGATATATCGAGCCTATAAAACAACCAACCTTCAATAGAAGCACTCATGGCCATAAAACAATATTTGAAATGTCCATCATCATTGGTTTCAAATGTTGTGCATGTTCCTGTAAAAATAAATTTTAAGAGTGAGTGAGTGATAGACTTCAATGTTTGATTGATAGTGCTCATTCAGAAGTGAGTGATAGGTTTCTGCATAAGTGATAGAAGATTTATGCATAGGTGATAGAAGGTTTCTGCATAAGTGATAGAAGGTTTCTGCAAAGTTGATAGAAGGTTTATGCATTGGTGATCTAAGGTTTATGCATAAGTGATAGAAGGTTTCAGCCTAGGTGATAAAAGGTTTCTGCATAGGTGATAGAAAGTCTCTGCATACAAAAAATCAACCTAAAAAGAATTCAAAGAGACAGAAGCGAGTGATAGAAACCAATAAGTTAAACTAACCTGGATTCATGTCTTCTAACTTCTTGAAAAACTTTGGAATCAAGGAATAAGATTCAGTTGCATCGCCCTTCAACACCTTCATGATGTGTTCTTTTGCCCTATATGCTTTTGCATAACTAACACTAACACCAAGCTTTGAACGCGCTTTAAGATTAATTTCTTTCGGTGTCAAACTTTTAAAGGAACCAAACCTAAATTCTTCTTTTAAAGAATCCCCGATTAAAATAGATGATGCTTGCCTATGAGATGTTTGAATACTATTCA
Source organism: Sicyos edulis (assembly GCA_036507275.1). NCBI lineage: Eukaryota > Viridiplantae > Streptophyta > Magnoliopsida > Cucurbitales > Cucurbitaceae > Sicyos > Sicyos edulis. Next base: position 27,700,982 of record CM071848.1, read on the forward strand.
AAGGACAATTATGAATAGAAACGTACTTCCTAAGGATCCATAAATCACTATCTTTGAAACGAGATGCCTTAACATTCCATAAACAATCAGTTTTGCAACATTGAAACTCAACTGCTTGATGGCTGGATCTAGGAGTCCTGAACTCGAAATTATTTTTCACAACCAAGTATTTAAAACAGCTACACAACTTTTCTTTGTTGGCAAATGTATCTTTTACATTAAAGACACAATCCAACCGAATATCTTTAATGACATAAAAAGGGACACCATCACCATCGTTATCATCTACAGTTGAGGAAGACACCAACAAAGTTGAATTGCTAACAACACTACTAGATGTCCCCTCTAAATAAAAGTCCTTAACATCAACCACTAATGGATGTCTTGTACCATTATTCTTAACTAATGTTAAGAACCAGTCTACGTCTTTATCTTCCAAAATTTCAAAAGGGGGGGGGGAGGGGGTACTTTGGCCATAATCCAATAAAACAGATAATTTTGAAGAAGATCGATGTACATCCAATTTTAATTCTCTTAAAATCAGCAAACCAAAAGCTTCAAAACTCATTACTTCATCCACCAAAACTCCACTAATCTTATACTTCTCATAAGAACCATTAACATTCCATTGCCCACCATGGAAGACAACAATAGGAATCTTATCCATATGTTGAAAAAATCTGAAAGAAAAATGAAATATGTTACTTAATATTGACTTCAAACAATATAACTAAAGCTTGTCATATCATATATAGACATTCTATAAGTTATGCAGAAACATTCTATCACATAGTCAAGCAATACCAATTGATTCAATCAATAACAATTATAACAATTTCATTCAATAAAGGTGATAGAAGGCTTATTCATAGGTGATAGAAGCTTTAAGCTTAAGTGATAGAAGGCTTATGCCTAAGTGATAGAAGCCTAATGCCTAAGTGATAGAATGTGTATGTATTGGTGATAGACAGCTTAATGCCTAAGTGATAGAAGCCTAATGCTTAAGTGATAGAAGGCCTATGTATTGGTGATAGAAGGCTTAGGTATAGGTGATAGACAGCTTATGCCTAAGTGATAGAAGCCTTATGCTTAAGTGATCGAAGGCTTAGGTATAGGTGATAGACAACTTATGCCTAAGTGATAGAAGTCTTATGCCTAAGTGATAGAATATCTATGTATTGGTGGTAGACAGCTTATGCCTAAGTGATTGAAGCTTTATGCTTAAGTGATAGAAGCCTTGTGCTTAAGTGATAGAATACCTTCAAAACAGAGTGAAAGAAGAAGAGATTCAATCAATACCTTCAAAACAGACTGAAAGAAGGATTTCAAAGGAGAAGAGATGAATTTCCAGTGAATTTCTGATGAACTTTCTTTGGAACTATGCTCAAGTCTGCGAAATCGATTCAATTTGTCGAGTGAACTTTCTCAAGTTTGTGATTGAGTTTCAAATTTGCAGGAGATCAGAAATTGGCTATGAAATTCGAATTTGTCGAAGTTGCCGGAGATAAAAAATTAGCCATGAAATTCGCCAAGTGAAATCGATTGAAGTTGCCAAAATCGCAATGGAATCTGAAGCCAAAAGTGGAAAGAGAATTATCGGCACAATCAACCCGAAGCCAAAATTGCCGGAGTTATGTGGAACCGATTGAAGCTGAAGCAAAATTGGAAACAAATTGGGGCAGCGTTCTGTGAAATCTGAAGCAAAATTAGAAAGAATTTTTGTGAAATCTGAAGTGAATTTGGAAAGAATATGTCGATGGAAGCTGTCGAAATAAATTGGAGGTTGAAGCTGTGGAAAATTGAAGAATACCGAACAATAGAAGACGACGGAAAGGGCAATTTTGGAAATAAAAAGTAATGCCCAAAATTCTGCTATATATGCAAATATTTTTTAAAAAATGCTACAAATGTAATACAAGTAGCAAAATTTGCTACATAGGATAAATACTCTTAAAATTAGTGATTTTTATTCATTCAACAATATTTTGAAGTTGAGAGATTTAATTAGTGTTTATGGATGGTTTATTGTTGGCCTTTTCAAATAAAGTATCTTCGCTCGGATAAACTATCATTTTAGTCCATAAAGTTTGACATTTATTCTAATTTGGCTGGTCTCCTAAACTTTCAAAGTTCGATTTTAATCTTTAAGCTCTAAGATTTTAAATAGTTCAATTTTAATCCACAAACTTTAATATTTGTTCCGTTCAGTTTCGTACTTAAAAAAAAAACTTAAAATTGATCCTTAATTTTATTTTTAATTAAAAAAATTACAATCTTCTTTTATAAACCTTTAAAATATATTCACATTTTGTCTTTGATTGTATTAAAATTATTAATCTTATGGAATCAATTTTGATTAATATCAACTTCAAATTTACTATAAGATATATTTTAAGTTTAGTAAAAATATTGTTAAGACCCTAAGTCTTGTTAAAATACTGTTACATGCGTAAGACATGGGAACGCTTTGAAGCTCTACATTCAAGGAGGAAGAAAAGGCTGCAAAGTCAAACGCATTGAAAAAATACATAATCATAAGACTCTCCTGCGCCAAAATCACAGAAATATAGGGAAGATAAATTAGAAGATATTATGGTAGTAGAAGATATATATCAAGGGCAGATCTTTGTGAAAATAAGTTCCTTGGATTGCAAGCAACTTAGACACCTATAAATACTTGAAGGATCAAGGTTAAAGGTGATTTTTTTTTTCAAGGCTTTCATTAGTTCAGGTTGCAAGGTTACCAGTGATGTCGATTAGCCCACCAACCATGGTCGGCAGCTATGGAATCAGCGAGAAGCTAGTATCAAGTATTTGTGGAAGCTTGGAAACATGCAAGTGATAGCAGACTCAGTTCTTTTGCAGCTCACTTTTATCGCTTCTTATTGCTTTATTAGTCTAGGATTTTATTTCAGCACTAGTAGTCGTAAAACAATACTTTATGAATTTATATGTTCAGTCTTTTGATTTTTCTTACTGTCTACTGCATTACATGCATGATTTATTTAACATTGACGCATCATAGGTAAAAGTTTCAAGAATGATTAGTAAGTAGTATTAATTTAAGGTAAAAAGAGTTGTGATGCTATTTATAACAATAGTTTAAAAAAAAGATAACATAGGTTGATTGACAACCCACCTATTGTTCGCTTAGCAATTGCCTCGGAAGAGAGAGTGATAAGAGATCCATTGTTATAGCCATTAGGTTAACGTGAGAACTCTTGCAACTTAGGAAAAGGATTACGATCAACCATCCCACTAGTGCGCATGTATCATTATTTTGATTTCAAGGTCTTAAATTTGTTTTTGAGCTTCAAGCAAGGTATTTTGAAAAAAAAAAAAAACTTTAGATGAGATGTGGTGTGGAGTGTCCTTCTTACCAGAATTTACCTTAAAGAAATGTTGCACGCTTCTTGAACTTTTACATGAACCTTAATTTATAACTTATTAGACTTAGGAACAACCCACCAAAACCATTTTCCTTTATTTACCTGTTAACTCTTAAGGTAACAAGACTAATTGAAATACAATTCCTTGTAGAGAATGATAAAATATAAATACTTATCACTTACAACATACTTGGCTGCGTATACTTTGTAAACTGTGATTCGAATGCGTAGGACATTAGTATTACTTGTGTCACATGTTTAGAATTAGTCTTTAATATTTATACCTTATTGAATGTCGCATCAATAGGATGTCGACTTACTTAGCACCATGGGGGAACCTGATATCTTCTCATTCACCCAACCGTGCTGGAGGTAACCTAGAAGATGTCTGGGCGACTACTCTGATTTGCACCCAAGTATTGAGGCAACCTATTTTACTCAGTAGAGATCGAGTAGTGGCCTTTTAGGTCTTAGGGCATTGGCTAGTGAAACTGTAAGGACCCGACCCAAGAATCGGTCTCTAACCTAGATCCTTACTTAGCATGCATGATTAAGAATGAAGAAAAAAACATCGTTCGGAGTACCAAATTTAAATCTTTTCAATCAACACATTTAAAACAAACCATAAATCCATTAAAATAAAAATCAACAAATAAGTGACTGATCAGTACTTTCTTAAGAAAACAAAGGAAACGGTTCGAGAACATAAAATAGTTTTTTAGTGCTTTCCTAGGGACTCAAGTCCCACTACATGCTAAATCATAAAGCACAATAAAAGAACGTGCAACTCAGAGCCAGCTATCCATGATCATCCAGCAGCCTCCTCCTAGCCATCCAGCCTCTGTCCCAAGTTACCTGGTGGAAAACCACAGAAAATAAGGGTGAGCAACGAGTTACTCAGTAAGAATCCCCAACCGGGGTACAATACGAAAACATCTCATCTAGCGCACTGACATGCAATCATACAATAACATAGAGCAGAAACGGTTGGTTTAGGCTATGAGCTACTTCTAGAGCGAGCCTATTCAAGGGCTTTCATCTACAGCCTATCCTAGGTTCTACACCTGGATGCCCTTCGGGCCTTACACAACCTAGGACTCAGTGATGCCCATTGGGGCCTTACACACCTAGGATGCCCATCAGGGTCTTACACCTCCAGACTCAGTGATGCCCAGTGGGGCCTTACACACCTAGGATGCCCATCGGGTCTTACTCCTCCAGACTCAGTGATGCCCAGTGGGGCCTTACACACCTAGGATGCCCATCGGGGTCTTACTCCTCCAGACTCAGTGATGCCCAGTGGGGCCTTACACACCTAGGATGCCCATCAGGGTCTTACACCTCCAGACTCAGTGATGCCCAGTGGGGACTTACACACCAAGGATGCCCATCAGGGTCTTACACCTTCGGATGTCCATCGAGGTCTTACCCGAGCGGGACCTAAACTAGTTACCCCTACAGTCTTCTACACTATACATCACCCGCCTATGCCTAGCATGGAACTAATAGGATAAAATAGGACAAGGTATGCCAAGATAATTAAACCCCTAGCATGGAACTAACAGAATATATCATGAATACAAGCACAACACCATCTGGAAGCAAGAAAGAGCATGCAACCTATCCACTAGGAATTTCATACAATCACAAGATATGGCATGCTATCAAGTATTCGTAGGGTCCACACAACCCCGGTAAGAAATCCTTACCTGGAAACAAGTGGAGAATAACTATCACGAATCAAATAACGACCCTCGAGCTTTAAAGCGAACCCAAGCAACCTAGGCATACAATAAAAACATCCTAAATAAATAAACAGCAACCAGCAGCTTTAATTCTAAAAGGGGAAAGGCTCAGGATTTACCAACCGAAAAGACACGCGATCTCGGCAGCAAGGAGTAGGAATGGGCGCTGCTGGTGCGGCGGCAGTCTTGTGGCGGGCGCTGGCGCTGGCGAGGCGTGCGCTGCTCGGCGCAAGGCGTCTGGGATCGCAGGCGCGTTGCGGGCCCACTGGTCAGCGGAGATGGCGCACGAACGAGCGTCTGGTGCCCTGGGGCGCGGGCGTGCAGACGCGACGACGCTGTGGTGCGGTCGCGGCGACGGGCGGCGCTGAGGCGCACGGCGCAGGCGACGGGCTGGCTGGGGCGCACGGTGCGGCGACAGGCGACGTGGGTGAGGGTGCTGGGCGACGGTGGCGTGGGTGAGGGGGAGAGGGTGTCGGCGGCTAGGGTGAGGGGGAGAAAGTGAGTTTCTTTCTTTTTTTTTTTCTTTTCCTTCCCTAAATTAAATAGGCTTTGGGAATCTCAAAATCCCTTCCCAAGGCTTCCCCCCTTCGAGCCCTGGCTGACGCGTTTATTTTCCTTATTTAAACCCAAGCTTCCAAAACCCCTTTTTAGGCCAAGGGTTCGAGTCCTCCAAATAACACCCTTCAAAAATAAAATATATAAAAACCCTATTTTACATTTAGCTGAAAACCGGGCTGTTACAGAAACCCCTCTACAGGCATTGGCAATGACCATAGGGCTCGACGACGTTTGTGCTCGAGAGATGGGATGCATTTCCTTTCACTTGTGCATGTTATTAAGAGGCTTATGATTATGCTTGACTTGTTCTATATGCTATGTTGATAGCTCTCAAATAGAGCATAATTTAGGCTAGCTTTTTATGCATTTGTCTAAGGTTCAAAGGAAATAATAAAGCTATAAAAGACTCAATACGAGTAAAACTGTCAGAAATCATATGCATTCATCATTTAGCACGCTATAGGCTCAACATCACCTTTTAATTGAATAAAATGTGCTTAATGCAATTCAATACAGGAAATGCAGAACTTAGAGGCTGAAGAACAAATCAATGTGAACAGCGAAGCGCAACACGATGCAGTCACAAGGCAATCGAAGAACTAAGCCAATGAGGAAAGAACAGAAAAATCAATCAAGTAATCAATTTGGCGACAATAAAAAATTTCCAGTGGAAATCAAGGAATCCTGTATTGATGAAGATCTTCCAGCTCACCCAAACTTGTTAGTCAAGCAAATCAACTCTATAAATAGCGAGAAAGAAGTTGCAATCGGTGAGCTGGTGAGGGTGGCTAGAATTGGTAGGTTGGCTAAAAGCCAATCTACGTGAACCAGAACTGGTGGTGTCCGTAGGAGCTGAAGACAAGGAATCTGCACACTTCATAATAGCTCAAATTCCTATCTATTGTTTTTAGTAGTTTATTAGTTAGGAAAAGATTGTAGAACGGCTTCAACTTTTAGTAATGAGATATCTAGATTTCCCTTATTATCTGTTGATATTTTCTATGTCTTGTTAGATATGAGCTATGGTGATGATTCGTATATAGAATGCATGTTGTTGTTATAGGTTCTTAGTTTTTATAATGCTGCAATTTATTTCCTAAGTATGTGTCAACTAGCTACCCACGTATGCTAACCTTCAGTAAACTCGGAAGAGAGAGCTGAAGGCAAGTCCAGTATGTTACGATAGGTTCATCATGAGATCTCTTGCATGATTTAAGGAGTTAGGAATAAACTTACTATCGCACGCGTCACCCAGGTTTATTATGAATAACTGCTGCAAAAGTAGAGTTAGTTCTAAATCACTAAGTGCGGAAAACACTTATTAAGACGGGGAAGTGTGTGATCTATTTACCGTTATTACATATGCATCATCTTCTATGTCTGTATTTGTCACCTATGCTCATTAGTTTACTGTTTAGTTAGAGTCTTAGAAGAAACAATTAATTTCATGCTTTTTATTTATTCGCACAACTCTTAAATTAGTAAGAATAATTCTAGACCTCAATCCCTATGGAGATAGATAATTTTCTTATTACTTTCTGCATGTTGACCACGTATACTTGCACATAGTGATTTGAAGCCACACTTAATGCTCAGTTAAGCTTATAATACATTTAATTGCGTAGTTATTTCGGAACGAGTCACTCCTAGTCACTTCTCTAGACACAGTAGGAATTCCTGGGCCTATTGAAAAGGTTAGGTGAATTCTAAAGTGATTCTAGAAGCAATTGTGAATACGAAAAAATTATAGACAGAGCCTTATTTGCATAATTTTTCTTTATTAGTTTTGTTATTCCTATTTTTGAATGCCCATGACTTTACTCGAAAACCTGAACAATTTCCTTTACTTTTCAGCTTGACTTTAAGATTATAAAACTAATTATGGCACTTTGATCCTTGTGGAGAAGGATAAAGTATAAATATTTATCACTTGTTGCATACTCAACTGCGATACTTGCGTACATGCGATCCAAATGCATGGGACATTAGCATTACCTGTGTCACATGTTTAGAGTTTACCATTAGTATATATAGCACCAAAAATTCGCATCACTCACACTTCGTTTTTTGTTGGCTGTGGATTCAAACCACATTTGTAGGTGTGCACCAAGGATGGGCGATCGAGGCAGTTGAAGATAGACCTAGTGGACGTGTCTGTTGTGTCAAGTCATGTGATGTTTGTAAGTTTCAGTTTTAAGTCATATTGCATCTTATTCTACACGAACTATTGTAATAGAATAATATTTAAACTATTTTAGTTTTGTAAACAAGATCTCAGAACTTACGTGTTTTAACTTTCTAGATAGATTACTTGTTTATTTGAAACCTACTTGTTATCTGAAAAGTAATTGAAATGTCCAGGTTCTGTTTGGTATGAGTTCCCCATATTTAGGGGAAACTCTTGCAAAATTGTTATAGATTTCTCATCCATGTTAGTAACCTTTGTGGTATAACTTTACGGTTATGGACTAGACTGTTAGATTAAAAAAAAAAGTCATATTATTTTACATTTATCTAAAATTGTTATAAGTTGTTTAACGTGTTAGAGTATTAGGCTCAATGGACTCCAATTAGATTAGTATAATACCACTAGTATATAGAATGAGATTAGGTTGTTCATTTTCTTTCTTTCTAAATATAAACTATATCCTTTCAATCCTCTTCACTCTTCATTAATGGCTACCTCCTCTATGCTTTTTGCTGCTGTCTATAGCTTCACATGGTACCAAAGCCCAAAGAGAGCTTTCCTCTTCCTCAATCTTGGTACTTTTCTCTAATCAATTTCTCTTCTTCTTTTAAAGAAAAAAAAAAATCTCAATCTAGTCTTCTTTGTTCATCTTTCTTTTTAGAAAATTCCCAAATTTAAAACTCCAAAAATTTCCTCTTAAACCTTCTTTATTTGTCAAGCACTGCTCTTCTCTCTCCTAAAAAAAAACTAAAATCTCAAAATCGTCTGCATCCTCTTCCTCAAATATCTTATACAAAGCCCATATTTTTATCTCTTCTCTTTCTTCTTCAAACTCCTTCAAGGAGAAAACTACCTTCCCAAGTCCTTTCTCCCTTCAAAATCCTTCAAGGATTTCTTCCTCCAAATAACTCCAAAACTAGAGTCCTAAAATTTTCTTCATCTAATCTAAGATTCTTTTTCCTAAATTCTATTTTCTTCAATACCTCTCAATACTTCTTTTTAAACATGTACTCTCCCAACCGTCTCTGAATACAAGGTTTCTTTCCTATTTATTTCTATTTCTTCCCATTAATTCTCATACACCTTCCATATTGAGGATAAAGTGAGTACGAACGCGTAGACAAGTAGCTGGTGCTTATGAATAAGAATCTATTGCTGAAGCTCATGAAACTGGCCAATCGTGAAGAGAAACTTTAGTAATGGGTGAACAAATGATCTAGTTTAGAAATTTAAGAATTTGAAGATTGGTTGCTAATGCTAAGGCTATTTCACAAGTTCAATATTCTTGGGAATCTGACCTCTAAAGGCTGAAGCTACATATTGTATTAAGGAGATCTCTATCTCCAAGCAAAGGAAGTCATTTTCTGCCATTAAAATTGAATATGCGATTTCTTCTCTTTTCATAATCTCAAGTATTTCTTCTCACACCTTCTTTTCACAAAAGTCATCTCTTCCAAACCCTATTTTTCTTTTCAATGATTTTTTTTATAAATCCTTCAATTTCTTCTCTTACCATCTCAAAATCCCTCTTATTCTTCCTCTTCTTTCCTCTGCTTTAAACTAGGGGTGCAACAAAAAACCGAAAAACCGAAAAACCGAACCGAACCGAACCAAACCAATGGATCAGATCGGTTTTTTACCTCAAAATTGGACATATCGGTTTGTAATTTGAAAAAACCAAAAATATTGGATCGGTTCCGGTTTTCATTTTAAAAAACTGATCCAAACCGATATATATATATATATATATATATATATATATATATATATATATATATAGTCAATAATTCATATAGAGTAATCTTCTTTCCATTAATATTTATTTAATTCACCCCTATTTCAAGTAAAAAATATCCTTAAATAATTTTAAATAAGTTAAAAATACTTCTAACCTTTAAAAAAATAGTTGTTTACGAGAATGTTGTTTTTATATGAGAAATATTATTTTTGATATATTAAAAAAAATTGGACATTGGATCGGATCGGATCCATTTTTGGACATTGAAAAACCGAACCAATGGTTCTATACTTTATTGGACATTGGATCGGATCCATTTTTTGAAAACAGAAGATATTGGTTCGGTTGTCGGTTTGGTACAAAACCGAAAAAAACCGAACCGAAATCACCCCTACTTTAAACACTAATTTTCCTCCAACCCGACCCGAATAGATCAGTTCAACCTGACTCGATTCATTTTGCTCGACCTGACCCAATCAAATTGGTTCGACCAACCCAACCAACCATGTTCTCCTATTTCCTTTGAAAACAATATAGCCATAGTAGCATTAGTCGGTGGATTTCAGAATATAATATGACTAAAAGACTTTGATAATTCCAACCATTTTTGAAAATCAAGAGATGTCCACTTGCTCATTCAAGGAAATTATAGTTAACTGAGACATGCACTATTCATAACATTGTTGGCTGAGAAATTTTAGCCAATAACAAATGCCACATCATTTACAAATAAAACTAATTTAATATTGGGTCAATGTCAAATACATAATTGTCCCAAAATTAATTGGATTAAAAGTCTGTTTGTTTGGAATTTAGGTTCGGATTAAGTTAAGTCTAAGCCCATGTAATGAGCCCAAAGATTCACGAAGCTCAAGGCCAACAATAAGATCCAAAGACCCATAAGGCTTGATAGCTCTCAAATAGAACATATTTTAGACTGTTTTAGTTTGTATTATTCTAGAAATAAAGAGGGAAAACGAGCGCTAACTAAAGAAATGCGATGAAAGAGAATAAAAATCAGCATGCATTCATAATTTAGCATCGGAAGCATAGTTTTGCGTTTTAGCATAAATCTTGAGTATATTGCGCTTAAGCAATGCTAATGGCAGGATATATGAAGCTAAATTGCGGGAAGGACAAACAGCGTGAACGGTGACCAACAGCATAGGAAGGCGCAAATTTAAAATGAAAACACGTTCGAAAAAGACACACCAATAAGGAAAGAATCGAGCATCAATCAATAATTAAGTTGGCACCAATCAAATAAATTCTAGCAGAAATCAAGAGATCCTGCATTAATGGAGATTTCATAACTCACCTCAACTTGTTGGCCAAGTAAATCAACTCTATAAATATCAAAGCAAGGAGCCGAGAAGGGTGAGCTGGTCGGTTGGCCATGAAGCCTATCGAGGAGAGAAGCAAATGTTAGTGTTCGTAAGAGCCGATGACAAGGGAACTGCACATCTTCAACTACACCAATTTCAATTTACTGTTTATTAGGAGTAACTTGTAGTTATAAACATTTTATAGTTGCAATAAAATTGTCTGATTTAACCTCTATCATATGTTTTATTTCTATGGTTGCACTATAAGAGTTTTTATTAACTATTCATGAATAGAAGTATGCTAGGAGCGTAGGTCATTGAATTTTACACTGCTGCATGTTATTTTAAATATATATATATATATATATATATATATATATATATATATATATATGTATGTATGTATGCATGCATCGATTCGCTACCCACGCATGACCTTGTGGTGAGCTAGAAGAGGAAATTGCATGTTGACCTAGTATGATACGTTAGGTTATGTGGAAGTCTTTTCACCGCTTAAAGTGTTAGGAATAACCTTACAAACAGCTTGCGTAGCCCTGTTACAAGTATGGAGTTCACAGCGGAAGCTGGCTTTGCCATAAATCATTAAGTGCGGAAATACTTATTTGTTAGGGAAGCAAGACTCTCTTTGACTAGCCCACGTGCGAAGTATCTTCTAGGATTTTTAAATATCACTACTCATTGCATCACGTAAGTGATTGCGAGTTACACTTAACATAAGTTGAATTTGAATTAATTTCTAGACATTATATTAGCACCAGAGTCACATCGAGTCAAGACTCCAACCCAATTCTCATGCCCAAAGATCCATAAGGCTCAAGACCAAGGATTAGGCTCTGAATCCCAAGTCCATAAGCCCATGAAGAACTCTATAAATAGAGAGTTTTCCCTCATTTGCAAAGGGAGCTGGACCCTGGCTTGAGAACTATAGACAGAAAACTCAGAAACTTCAAATCTTCAAGTGAAGAGAACTCAGAGCATCCAATAAGTTATCCAGAAGTTTTCAAGATTAGTCAGCGAGTTAGAGAATTCAAATACCAAACTTCATAATTTAGAACACTCAACGACAAAGGTTCCAACATATCGATCATCTTATCAATAGATCAACAAGTCAAAGACTAATCATCCAAACTGATTAACAAGTCAGAGACCGATCTAAAGATCAACAAGTTAGACACTAATTATCCAAGCAGATTAATAAGTCAAAGTCCGATCAAAAGATCAAAAAGTCGGCGATTGATCAACACAAGTCAAAAACTGATCCAAAGATTAACAAGTTAAAGATCGATCATTCAAGGATCAATAAGCTCAGAGACTGATCCAACATCAGCCTAGTAACCCTTGAAAACAAGCTGTGAAGCTGATCTGCGATTACTCGATGCGAATAATACTCAATAATAATGATTTCTAAGCTTCACCTATTGCAAAGTGTTGTCTTTGAAATTGCTACGCATAAGTATACGCGGATAGAAATGCAGCAAGTGATAAATATTTATTTTTTCGTTCTCCACATGAAATTTGTAACGAATAGATGTAAACTTAAGAGTCGATAGAAAATGAGTGTAACGACCCGACCCAAAAGGATTCTAAATAGGCCGTTACCTCAATGCATGCATACAAATCTACAGAAAATTTGCAAGATGGTGTTCGGATTCTAAGTAAAAACTAAAACATAAAGCATCTATTTAATTTTCTGAAACCTGTCCCTGTTTCCAAGCACCTGTTGCAAGACAAATACATTTCCAAAACTTACTCTGATCAGAGATTTATTTAAAACATACAAGCTTTACAACAATGCTAGAATCCGGAAATACATTCAGAAAACACCCTAGGGTTCCGTGCCCAACTACATGCATTCAGAGAACATTTTAAACATAAACATAAAACTCAGAGTTGACAACGGGTTTTCCATGATCACAGCTCCTCCTCCAGCCATCATGTCTCGCACCATGGTTACTTGTGGAAAAACCACAGAAATAAGGGTGAGTAACGAATTACTCAGTAAGAATCCCCAACCGGGGTACAATACGATATAATCAGTCATCTAGTACCAAAGCATGCAAGCAAACAGCTACCAACACAGATCATGGCTCAACGAGCTCATAAAACAAGATCCGAGTCATCGAAGTCTCTTTCTTCCGCCTAACTAGGATTGGATACATCGACCAATCCGGACATCATCGAGTATCTCGTCACTCGGGGAATACACCGATCCCTAGAATGTCCTCAAGGGCCTCCTTGCCCTTGCACTAATCTGGACTTACGGGAGAGTACCCGAAGTCAGGCTTTAACGGAAGGAATGGTGTACTCACGACATTAGCCCGGGGGAGCTCTCCGAACCGGCAACTAACGCGTGTGCGCGCACACCGCATGCTCCTCTACAACCGGCATAAATGCGGGGGCCTAAGGGCAAACTACGCGGGCCAGGTGCACATGCCTATGACTCGGAAGCGGTGTCATCGATCATCACGATGCGCGAGGCCCTCGGCGCTCATCTGTGCAGCATGATCCACCGACCTGAAGCTAAGAACCGGCCAGGGCAGGCTTACACCGATGGCAGGGTTCCGCTCTAGCAGGCTACAAACTAGGCTATGCCGAAGTGGGTAGCTAATTCCACAATCGGGTGGTCGGGGGGGTGGGGTAGCAAGATACGTTATGCTTTGCACACTTTACTCCCGACCTGAGCTACTAGGACAAAGTACGTTATGTCCGCTCAGCCTCTGGATGATGACAAACCCTACAACTCTATCTAAGAGTACAGAGAAAAAGCAATGATTCCTGGCTAGCAAGCAAAGACCGACATCAATCACATTACCTAGCATGATACTACGAGCTTAAGCAAGAATCACAAGCATGTTGGCAGAACAAACCTAGCATGGCACTAACATGTAATATCACGCAAACATGCTAGCAGAAAACAATCAAAGCCGCTCTATTATTATCATGCTCATAACAGTCAGCAAACAAGCAAGGCATAATCATGAAAATATCGTAGGGCCCACACAACTCCGGTAAGAAATCCTTACCGGTCGGAAGGCAACAACACACAATAAAATAAACTGCGATCGAACCCGAGCAACCTATATCGAGCCAAACAAACACATCAATAATCATAAAATAGCCCTAAATAATAATAAAATAAACAGGGCTCGGCTCGGGAGCAACTCACGAGGCGCGGCTGACACGCGAACAAGCCGGCCAGACGGGCTAAGCGACCAAAGGCTGGGCGGGCGCGAGCTGCGCGTGAGGGGCGCGAAGGCTGCAGCGGGCGCACGCGCACGCGACCGACATGGGCTAGCGGGCGCTGGTTCGGCTGGGCGCTGGCGCGCGGCGGGGCTCGGCACAGGAGACGGCGCGCGGGCGTGAGCGACACGACGAGGGGGCACGCGACAAGGGCGCTGGGACGCACGATCGAGCTGGGCTCGACACAGGGCGACGCAGCTCGAGGCTACAGGACACGCGCGCGGGCACGGCGAGCTATAGGGACGAGGGCGCGCGGGCTGGGCGACGCTGGGCGAGGGCGCGCGAGCTGGGCGACGGGACTATGCGGGCGAGCTCGGGCGAGCTGGGGTTGGCGATGGCACGACCTGGGCAGGGCGAGGGCGCGCGGGCTGGCTCGGGCTGGCTGGGCTGCTCGGGCTGGGGCTAGGCGAGCCAAGGGGCTGCTCGGGCTAGGAGGGCTCGGGGGGAGAGAGAGAGAGAGAGAGAGAGAGAGAGAAAAGAGAAAAAAATAAAAAGAAAAGAAAATGAATTTGGAAAAGAAAGGAAAATGGGAAAATAAAAAGGAAAAAGGGATTTTATCCAAAAATCCAACCTTATCCACTTTTATCCAAATCAAAACCTCAAAATCCCAATTCCTGGCTTCCTCCTTCGAGACCCGACCGAAGCAATCTTTTCCAATAAATCAAACTCACTTAAATCCAACTCCCAAAGCAACACTAAGGGCCCGGGCTCGAATCCCAAAGGAAACACACAACCAACCAACACTTTGCCAAAGCCCAAACCACAACCGAGCATCCAACCGACTAGCCCAAACACCACGGGACTCGCAGCCACCAAAAAACAAGCCTCGACAAAGGCAGGAGCTACCTCGAAGCCCAGAAAACCACAAATCCTGCCCGGAGAGCGAAAAGACCAAAATACCCCCAAGGGGCCAAACGGCTCTAAAACCCAACCAAACAACTGAATCTTGACCCGAAGGCACCTCGAAAACTGGAATAGGAAACTGGGCTGTTACAATGAGAGCATGAGATAAAAAGGGATTTTCAAAATGAAATAAATGTAAATGCTATTAGGCTAAGTCAAGATGCATATATGAATATAACATGCGTGTGATGGCGGTAAAATCGAGCTCATACTTCCCGAGTCTAACAAGTGCTTTTGCACTCGTTGGTTTTTGAACCTAGCTTCTGCCATGGTTCTGTTCAATTGGCTCAGGGCTTCGTGTGCGATAGCGGGGTTAACCTTAACCCCATTTTTAATGATGCAAAAGACTTCACATTAGACTAATCGTAACCTTTTAAGTTTTCCGCCAGTGCCCTCTTTCGAGGTTGCCGGAGTCTAGTACACGTGGGTAGCTACACGATGCATACTTGATGCAAAAACAACATTATAAAATCTATTCACACGCATTCATATTATAAACTCAACTATTAATCAGAACTTATAACCTTAGACTAAACTACGTTGAACTAATGAGGACATGTTGTACTGTAGAGTTATTTCAATTTCAAACGTGTCATCTGTTAACACGTACTGTACTTTACCTAAAGTCCCTTTTCGAAGCACTTAACTACAATCCGTCGGTACATTTCTCGTGGATTTGTGCTCAAAACAAGTGTTACGTATGCAACTAGTGAGATGGTTATTCCAAACTCTTCTCTAAGATGCTTAAGATTAAGCATCGCCTAACAATTACGGTGAGGTTAAGCTCTTGTTGCCCCCTCTTCCGAGGTGAACATCAAGCAAGCTAAAGGTGGATTGTTAATCGACTCTAGCTGAATAAAACAACTGCCGTTCTTGTTAACAATCCTCCACATCCTTAATTAAGATAAACTTTCAACATTACGTGCTTCTCCTAAGTTGCTTCTAAAATTAACATTACCCATTGATTTGCAAACGCGAGATCAAGTCTGAAGCAAGATGCATAGTATTAATTCAAGAAAGCACTACAATCTACTCCTACATAATGTATAAGAAATGAAATAAAAATTTATCTTAGTTAACTAAAATTATAAGATAAACTAAGGGGCTGCAAGAGTCGTCGTCGTTATTGCTAATGAAGTTTTCTACCAACAGACACCGTGGTACTGATTCTTCTAGAGTTATGGATGAAGAGCATACCTGGGATCTCCAAGAAGATTCCGACGTTGTCACAACCCATCCACGATAGCTCCCTCTCTCAACCAGCACACCTTATCCTTCGGTCGTTCACGTATTTATAGGCGTCCGAGGTTTCGTGTTGATCACGTTCAATCTTGCGAGAATTTCTTATATGAGTTATTTGATTGGTGATTCTTTCCATCTTTGTCCTAATGATTCTGTTTTTCAAATTGCTCTAAGACTTTCCTTTGCTGCTTTCCCCGAATCATCCACACTAACCGTAATTCTTCTTTATTGTGAGTCCCAATGCTTTTCTTGCACGCTTAGCAAGTTAGGGAGTTTTTCATATAGTCATGCGGTTGTCATGAATTGATGTTCTTACCCACATTGTTATCCTATTTTAATTTTGATCGAGCCTGCTTTTACCTTATCATGTGGATTTATGTAATAATATTCGATTATTTACTCTTTTCATGTTGTTTTCCATTTTTAATTTCAATGAGATGTAGTAGTTACGAGGCCTAAATAGCGCTACATTTTAGAGCTATCAGAAGCCCTGAAGACAAATCCAACCTTGAGACACAAAGTGTGAAGCCATCAGGACAAATCCAACCTTGAGATCAAGCTATAAAGCCCTGAGGACAAATCCAACATCAAGAACAAGTTATGAAGCCCTCGAAACAAGTAAATTTCAAGAACAAGCTACAAAGCCCTTGAAATAAATCAACTTCAAGAATAAGCTATAAAGCCCTCGAGACAATTGGTACATCACACTCGCACATATATTCAAATCAACATAAAAGACAAATTCTTAATTTACACATGTCTCATTTCTACTTATCTCCAGAAATCTTGTGTGAACAACCTTGTTGGATGATTTTTCAATGTTCATTGCTGTCTTTGGTTACCCTTTCATCTTAGGTAGTGTGCTATTTTTTTCATTATTATTATTACTAATTAAGTCATATGGTTATGATAATTAATTGGGTTTTGTCTAGCTGGTTTTTCTTTTGTGATTATAATTTCCTTGAATGTCTTTGTTGGTCTTTGTTGTCTCCTCCAAGTTTCACAAGTCAATAGACGTGTTTGTCTGCAGGGGATGTACAGTATTAGGCCCTATGGACTCCAATTATATATGTTAGTGTAGTAACACACTACTACTTTATATAGAATGAAATTAGGTTGTATTTGGTGCGACATTTATGCCTCCATCTTCTTCCTCCATCGTCAATAATGAACAATCTTCTCTACTCTTCATTAATGGTTGTCTCCTTTATGCTTCTTAGTGCTATTCAAAGCTTCACAAAAAGTACAAAGATCAACATTTTCTTCTAAAATATATAATAATAATTAAAATGAGAGAAAAATTGAATATACACGGAACTAAAATGAATACATTTTTTTAAAAAAAGAAACATAATTTGAATGACATCATATATGATTTGGTGACAAAAAAGTTACATGTTTGAAACTTTTTCAAACTCAAACATTATTGAGTTAAAAAATGAATAGTTTTAATGTATAAAAAGTAAAATAGATATAAGAGCTAAAAATACCCCTTTCAACTATTATTGAAATTTTTATAAAGGGAGAAAAATATTTTAGAATTAATTTCATCAAAATAGTAAATCTTGAAGTTAAGTGCTATAAAATAATTTATATTCCTATCGATTGACAAAGAACATCGAGGTAAAGTTTAGTATTTGTATATAAAAAGAATAATGATAAGATGAAAAAAAGTAGATGAACTAAAAACAAAACTAAACCAATAAATTATAATGAAATGAATAAGAGGGTAGTAGGAGCAGTAGTTAGAAAATGGAACATCACTAATATATTAGAAAATTGAACATCACTAATACATTATTGTAGTTTGATGCTGTTAGTTTGTGTGATGATGACTCACTCTTTCTTTCCACCCTAAAATTCTTCATTTTTGGTCGTTTTATAACCCACATTTTATGTTAACTAAAAGAACACCACTTTTTTGTTGTCTTTTCTTTATTTCAATTCCAAGTATTTCATTATTTCCTCTTTAGAGGGTATGGAATATCAATAATAACAATTTTCCCTATTGGATTCATGAACTACCTCATTTTTTTATCGCGATTGCAAATAATTGTTACAAAATAATTGTGTGCAATTATTGTTTGCTTTTGTATTATTAATGGTTAAGTTATGGGGACCTAATATAGTTTTACAAATTTCAGAGTAAAAAACTAAACTAAATAATAATGTCACGAGTGAATGAGAGTAATTATTTTGAGTGATTAAAAATTGAGCAGATAATATTATTTTTTTAAAAAAGAGTTGTATTAAAAATTGAGTGGATAATATTATTTAAAAAAAAAGAGTTGGTATAAATAGTTTGTTTAAATGTGAAAGTTTTTGTATAAGAATTACAGACAAAACTCGTTTTGATGTGAAATTTTTATAGAGTTGCAGGCTATAATTCGCTTGGATGAAAATTTTTGTGGAACGATTGTATGTGAACTTTTTTTATTTATATTTTATGTATGTGAACATTTTGATGATAAATGTCTTTTATTTATAAATAATCTTTCATTTCATTAACATTAGTCACTTTGTATCTGTGGATTATTTTGTTTTAATTTTTTTTAAATATCAAATTTATCTATAAAATGTTAAAATTTCAACTTTCTTCCATATATTTCTTTTTTTTTTAGTACATGTTGAGGGAAGAGGACAAATATTGATTCTCGAATTCGAACTTGTGATGCTGGTGTTGAACTGTTTACAATCAAACAACGAAACCATTTCGCCACTGACTCATTCGATAACTTTCTTTCATATTAGTCATTCATTGTACTTTCAAATGTCTCATATAAATTGAAGTTAATTTTAATTAAAATTGAATTTAGTAAATAGTTCCTCATAAATAAAAGCTCGATAAATTTAAAGTTAAAACTTTAATATAAAATAAATATCTTAAATATGACATGACAAAAAAACATTTAGAAAAAAGATGACAGAAAAAAAATATAGACGGTTAACTATTAAAATATAATCAAATAATATAATAAAATTTTATTTTAAAATAATAAGTTCAAATTTTATAATTTATGTATATGTAAATGATAAAAAAAATATATACATACATTAATTTTTTATGAGGGATATTTTAAACAATTTAAAAATGAATAATTATTTTAAATTGTTAAAAATAAATAAAAAATGAATATAATTTGGAATTGTTAAAGAATAATGATTATTTTAAATAGTTACATCATTCAAAACATAATTGCTTGTAAAAGATTTATAAAAAATCATTTTTTATCTCCTTAAATTCCACCAAAAAAAATTATTTTTAATAACTTCTTAAATTCCACCAAAACACCCCTTAGAGATGGTGGTATTCCCTTCCTTTTCCTATGGGTTAATTAGAGTGTTCAAACTGCCACACCAAAACACAACCATCATAAATAGTAAAAAGAAAATATACAGAAAATGTACATCGATGGAGGTAAGCTACTATTATAATTTTAATAATATGTTTCGGATTCGAATTTTCCTACCTTCCATTATTATAATTTCAAAAAAATATATATTTAAATTTATAATCTCTTGATATAAAAATAAACTTGTGTTATTTGATTTGTTCGGGTTCTTGTTTTTATTTCCACAATATCATCAAAACACACAGTTATATTTAGATCAAAAGTAGATAAATGAATATGCCATGCTAACCTAAGTTTGAATAGAAGGGTCAATTTCTTATCATTATAGGTATGGACGGATATATATATACAACCAAAGAGAAAATTGAAATTGAAATTGAAATTTCTTTAAAATTTAAGTGATTTAAATAAAACATTTGAAGCCAACAAGAACGATAGTTGACTGGTAATAGTAAACACTTAATAGCCTATAAAGGTAATAATAGTAGTAGAAAACCGAAGCCATATAATAATTAAAACTTTGGGTAGGATAAGAAAGAAAAAAGGGGAGTTGAGGAGAAGTGTCAACAAAAGTGTTTCGGACCATTGAATTATTGGAGTTGGTGCTTATCTCTCTCCCTTTCTTTTTTTTTTTTTTGTTTTTTTTTTGAGAAACGGTGTTTTAATCTCTGGGTAATATTTTTTAACACTAAAATTTTCCATAATTTAACTGAATATATTTATATAGTAGTCGGACATTTAAATTTTTCACTCATATACTATAAAAAATATTATAACTCACTTTTTAGGATGTCTTTTTTTTAATCTCAATTTCAATTCTTTCATTATTATTGTCTCTTTAGAGGATATGTATTATCATTAACAAACAATTTTCCCATTGGATTTATGAGCTACCCTCTCTTTTTAACTATTGCAATTATTCTTTGTTTTTAGTATCATTTATGATGTTAAGAAATTGAGCCGATAAACGTAATGCTATATTTAACAAATTTCTAGAGACAAAAAAATCTACCTGAGTTTTTAGTTGTTGATAGGGTTGATGATTTTGATGTTGATTTTTGAAAAATGATGGTGAAGAAGTAATCGTATGAATTTTTTTTTTTTTTTTTTTTTTTATTTATCTATAAATTTGAGTATTGTTAATAGACATCTAAAAATCAATACTTTGATTTTTTTTTTTTTTTTTGAGGTCTCGTCATCTTTTCTATATAAAATCTCCAACATATTTCGTGTGATTGTTTGAACTATAACATAGTATGTATCTTTATGCCTAGAAAACTATGAACCACATGAAGTGAAGATAGAATCTGATGTTAGGATTTATTATTATTTTTTTCATTTATTCATTTAGTGTTCTATGATTTGTAGCCTCCCACTAATGTCTTAACCACCCCTATTTTCGTACATTTAATTTATTTTTCTTAATGGTAGAGAAATATATAAAACCCTTTGATGGTACAGAGAACACAAGGTTTTGACAAATCTTATTTTACATTTTCTTTCTTGATTTTTGTTCTATACCACTCTTGATTCGGATAACCATTTCATTTGAGTTAGTAAGAGTGATAATATAAAAGAGTCAAGAACTTTGATATCGTTGATGTTCGTGTTGCCATTTGTGTTGTCGTTCATGATTGTTGGTTGGCTTTCATCTCGGTTACTAAATTCAATAGCGAATTGTACACTAATTTTATTTAGGTGGTGTTTGAGCCACCAAGAATAAGGGGGAGAATGGGAATGGGGATGATTCCCCCTTAACTATTTTTTATTCTCTCTCCAACAACTTTTCATGCATCACATCACTATTTTTTACTCACATCATATTCATTATTTTATTTTTTCCATAATCATTAACTTTTTCTCAAATACAAATAATCATTCTCCCCATAATCATTACCTTCACCCCAAATACAAATAAGGATTATCTCCATAATCATTCTCCTCCTCATTACCATTCTCTCCTTAATTATTACCATTCCCTTCACCCTAAATACAAATAACAATTACCCCATAATCATTCTATTTCCTGTTCTCATTTCTCATTACCATTCTCCCCATAATCATTACCATTCCCTTTACCCCAAACACACCTTAATGCTTCTGCTTTTGGTAATTAAATTATAACAAATTTTATATATAACATTTGGTAATTTTGAATTAAAAGTTGTGGGAAAATTTGTAATGTGATTTTTGTATTCTGTAAAATGGCTCAAAGTTGAAGATGAACAATTAAAAAAAAATCAGAAAAGTAAATTTAATGGAATGATTTTCCAATTTTAGATATTTGATTATTGATATTATTGGCTTAATAGATTCTGTCATATCATATCATGTTTGAACATAAGTAATTTTTACAAGTATATTGAGTGAACCATTATGCTAAAACCTATTTATTTATTACAGTAATGATTAATAGCTAACAAATATTGTGAATTAAAATAAAAGAAGAAATTAAAAATATGGTTATAAATTAAAGGAATCGAAATGAATGCTTTTATTGAAGAATAACTATGGCTTTTATAGAGCCTTGCAAAACAGAATAACAAACAGAATCAAAGAACAAATCAAACTCCTACAAAATAGCTATTTGATAACAAATAGAAAACTAATTCCTATTAATTAGCAATAACGTTGCAGACCAAGTCACAAACTCCAACAAATTCCTCCCCGTAAACTGAAATATGCTAAAACAGCATCAGTTTACTCAAGTTGTCGAACTCCAAGCATGTCTCTGAATTTCACAAATTGATCTAGCTTAATTGGTTTAGTCATTATGTCTGCCACTTGATCTTCAGTTCCGCAAAACACCAACCTCACACTCCCATTAGTTGATAAATTACGCAAGTAATGGTACCTGACATCAATATGTTTTGTCCTTCGATGCATAACTGGGTTCTTAGACAATTTGATTCTTTGAATCTTTGTCACACATGATATCGATGCACTCGCTGCTTAGAACACCTAGCTCCTTCAGGATTCCCTTAAGCCAAACACTATGACATGCACTTGCGATGTCAGCCACATATTCAGCTTCTGTAGATGATAGTGTGACAATTCCTCGCTTCCTTGAACTCCAACATATTGCCGCTCCATTTAGAAGGAAAACATAGCCTCAAGTACACTTCCATATCACAATATCTCGGGCATAATCACCATGCTGTGTATCCCAAAAGATTTACATCCTTACTCCATTTGTAATAAACTCCAACATCTAATGTGCCTTTTAAATATCTCGCTGCCTTTTAGCAATCAAGATATGTTCTTCTTTTGGATCACCATATAACGAGAAATCAAGCAAACCACAAATGTTAAGTCGGGATGAGTTACCGTAAGATACATTAAGCATCCTACTAATTGTTTGTACAATGTTGCATCGACACTTATCTTTGCGACTTTGACAAGACAAAGGCCGGAACTATCAGATTCTTTACGGCATTACAATTCGACATATTGAACCTTTCCAATACTTCCTTAGCATACTTCTTTTGGCACGATATGAATTCCTCCTTCGTTTTGATAAACTTCGACTCCAAGGAAGAACTTCATTTTTCCTAAATCATCATCTCAAACTTCCGTTGCATTGATAACTTGAAACATTTGCACATATTCTCATCATCTCCTGTGTAAATCAAATCATCAACGTAGAGACAAACCATCAACAATTTTCTTCCAATTCTCTTCAAGAACAAGGTGTGATCATAATTACTTTTCTCAAATCCTTCCTCCTTGAAATACCTCTCGATTTTGCTGAACCAGGCCCTCGGTGCTTGTTTCAGTCAGTGAGAGCTTTCTTGATCGATAAACCTTGTTCTCTTCTCCTTTTTGACAAAACCTTCAGTTGATCAACATATACCTCCTCGTTTAGTTCACCGTATAGAAAAGCACTTTTGACGTCAAGTTGATAGATGCACCATCCACGTTGAGTCGCTCTCGCTACTGAGTTCGATTGTATCCCATCGAGCTCATCGGTGCATAAACTTCATTGTAATCTACTCCACCTTTCCTGCGAATATCCCTTAGCGACAAGTCTCGCTTTACATTTGTCTACTTTGCCTTCTTCATTCAGTTTCGTCTTAAAAACCCACTTGACACCGATTTTCTTTGCTTGATGCGGCAATGTCACAAGCTCCCATGTATGATTTCTTTCAATAGCTTGAATTTCAAGCTTCATAGCCTCGTGCCACTTCTTTTCCTTTACTGCTTCTTCAAAGTTTACAGGATCGTCATTGGAGATGTGAAAAGCAAACCCCTCATCGACTTCTTCTTCTTCGCCTATGTTCACTGTTTCATAATCGCGCATCCAAACCGGCTCTCTCCTTTGTCTTGTTTGTTGTGGCAACTCTGGAGAAGATTCATCTATTTCTTGGATTTCTTCAAATCTGTCATTTGCTTCTTCATTTGAATCTCCTTCTCCATCGCTCTCCTCCTTCCGACTCTTCTGCGACAATATTATCATCATCTCCCCAAGCCAACACATCCTGCTCTGCATTTTTGTACTTAAATTCCAGTCCCATTTTGCACCTTCTTCAAATATGACATCCTCCGCTCACAATTATCTTGTTTGTTGTTTGGATCATACAGAGTGATAGGCCTTAGTTTCATCACTAACTCCAAGTAAGACGCATTTGAAACTTCGATCATCAAGTTTGGTTCTCTTCTGTTTCGGGAATATGGGCATGTGCAATTGAACCAAATACTCAAGTATTCCACATTTGGTCTTATGCCCGACCACTTCTCCTCGGGAACCATGTCCTTGATTGCCTTTGTGTAACTGCGATTCAGAACATGAGCTGTCCATCTAGCTGCTTCTGGCCACAACTTCTTCGGCATCTCTTTCTCAGATAAAAGACACCGTACCATGTTCATGATGGTCCGATTCCTTCTTTCTGCAACTCCGTTTTGCTGGGGAGTGTAAGCAGCTGTTAATTGTCGCTTGATCCCGTTATCTTTGCAGAACTTGTTAAATTCATTTGACGTAAATTCTCCTCCCCGGTCAGTTCTGAGTCCACGTATGGTTGTTTTTGCTTCATTTTCAACAAGGTTTTTAAAATTTTTGAATGTTTCAAAAACTTCTGATTTATCTGCAAGAAAATAAATCCATGTCTTGCGAGAAAAATCATCTATAAGCACTAACAAGTACTTTTACCACTGAGAGGTTGGAGTGATGGGTCCACAGAGATCTCCATGAATCAATTCCAGTTTGTTTGATGCTCTCCATTTGCTTTTCTTTGGAAATTTTGCCGTTGTTGCTTCCCAACATTGCAAACTGTGCAAACTTTGACAACTTCCTTCATTTTTGGTAATCCTTCCACCATTTGTTTTTGCTGCATAATTTTAATAGATTTACTATTCAAGTGCCCATACCTCTTGTGCCACAAATCCTCCAAATCTTCATCTTCTATTTTCAAACATCTGTCAACCAATGGCTTCATCTTTGCATGAACTAGGAACATGCGATTCGCCGTCATTTGTGTGTTCATTATCATGCCCCTTTGTTGATGATAGATTCTGCAGGTTCCTTCTTTGATTAAGATCACCAAGCGCTTCTCCTGTAGCTGTCCTATACTTAGCAAATTGTTGGTGAGATTTGGGACGTAGTAGACATTTGTCACGGTTTGTGTGATACCTTCAACTTCGAATCTAACATTGCCTCTTCCTTCAACTGCCATTTTTGAACTATTTCCCAACCTGACAGTGTGTTTGAAACTTTCGTCAAGCTCAATGAACCATGTTTTGTTCCCTGTCATATGATTTGAGCACCCGGAATCGAGAAACCAAATGCCTTCTCCTTCAACTTTACTTTTCTTTGTGTACGCCATCAATAGCAGGTTCTTCCTCCTCGTCAAATTCAAAGATAATTAATGACTTCTTTTTCTAAACCCGACATTCAAATTGATAATGTCCTTGCTTTCCACATCGAAAGCATTGATGGCCGACCGGTTCACAAAAGATCTACCTCTTCCCCGCCTCTAGAGTAACTTCTTCCTCTCTCAAATGTCCTCCGCCTCTTCCTTGTCCATACCTTGGTACATTCTCCACCCGCAAACCTGCTCTTCACTCCTCTTATCAATCACCTTTTGTTCATGTACAAGCAAGGATGCTTGTAATTCATCGATCATTAATTTGTCAATGTCCTTGGATTCTTCAATTGAGCATACTATGAAGTTGAATTTATCGGTGAGACTTCGAAGTATTTTCTCAACAATTTTGACATCCGGCATATCTTCTCCGCAATTCCTCATGTCATTAGCATTAGACATAACTCTTGCAAAATACTCGGAAACACCTTCTCCTGCTTTCATCTCTAAAGTTTCAAATGTTCTGCGAAGTCGTTGTAGCTGAGCTCTCTTCACTCTAGCATTTCCTTGATACTTGAGTTTCATTGAATCCCACAATTGCTTGGCAGTATCTTTTTGAATGATGGTTTTCAGAATACTCTTATCAATGGATTGAAAGAGGTAATTCTTTGCTTTGAGATCTTTGATCCTTGCTTCTTCGATTGCCTTTTGTTGGGCTGCGTTTAGTGCTTCGTTTTCCTTTGGTTCCTCAAAACCAGATTGAATAACACTCCAATATTCCTTGGAACGCATGAGATTTTCCATGACCAAACTCCAATGCTCGTAGTCTCCATCAAATTTAGGAACACATGGTGTAGCAAAGTTTCCTGAATCACTTGCCATTTGTTCAGTGTTTTTCCTCTCAAACACTCAATTTGTGTATTTATTCTTTCAGATCCTTATTTGCTCTGATACCAAATAAAGGAATCGAAATGAATGCTTTTATTGAAGAATAACTATGGCTTTTATAGAGCCTTGCAAAACAGAATAACAAACAGAATCAAAGAACAAATCAAACTCCTACAAAATAGCTATTTGATAACAAATAGAAAACTAATTCCTATTAATTAGCAATAACGTTGCAGACCAAGTCACAAACTCCAACATAAATAAGTTGGAATTTGACTAGATTTATAATTTCTTCTTAAAAAGGGATTATACAGAACAATTTCCTTAATTTTAAAACTTTTTTTTTATCCTTTTTTGGTTCATTTAAAAGCCAGCTTCCCTCCTTAAAAAAAATTATTTCTTTCCCCTAGAACGTCTTCATTATATTTCATAAGTCATATTCGTGAAAACGACCGGATCTTTATGGCTGTCGATGATTTTTATGCTGTTTCTTTGCCTTTGCATTTTGTTCAAAAGAACCATTATCTCTTTTTTTTCTTTTATATAACAACTACCTCTTTTTTATGTCTTAGTTCTTTTTTAAGCTTTTTTATGTCTTAGTTAACTCTTCTTTTTTATTCCTTTAAAGAAAATATAAAAATGTCTCACTTTAATTTCATATTTGATGAACATCTTTTAAAAGAAAAATATTTAGGAATGGAGATTAAAATTTTCAACTAATTGAAAAATCATTATTGCTTTAATCAATTATTACACTGTGCTTTATACATTTTCCTGTATATATATATTTTTTTAAATTTATACATTTACATGTAAATAGTTATTTGAAAAGGAAATTTATTCGAATTGAAATTTGATTTTATTATTAAAAGCACGATTTCAAAATGCTTTTATGTTTGGTCTCTACCATCATTATTGGATTGTTATTTACTGAGTCATAGTGGTTTTTTTTAAGTACAAGTTAGGAGAGGGGACCACAAACTCTACAAAAAGAGTACTACTACTCTCAAATATATGAGAGTCAAATATCGATTCTCGAGATCAAATCTGTGACCACGGTGTTGAACTAGTTTTACCATCAAACAAATAAAACCATCAAACCATTGTTTCTTTTGGTAGGTTGGTCTAGTGGTTAAAGAACACTTTAAATATACAAGAGGTGATTAATTCAATTTATCATAATCTCCTACTTAATTTTTTTTTTCTTACAAGTTTTCTTAAAATCCTAAATATTGTAGGGTTGTGTTTAATAAACTAGTTCGAACACTCACAATATATATTTATATATATATATAGACACATATTTACACGTCATTTGTATTCAACCTCTCATCTATTCAACCTCTCATCTCATCTCTTAACAAATAAACCTTGAAAGCTATATGTAATTTAAGAGTCATTTTTGGATTATATGGTAGTCTAAGGTTTTAAAAAATATATCGTAAAATCAAACAACATATTTAGTAAAGGGTAATGGTAAGAAATGTCAATTCTTTTTAATAAATTCACAAGCATTTAATTGAGTGACTAGATGCAGTGAGAGAAGTTTTTCCCTTCTCAATTTACCCTCATTCCATTTACCTAAATTTAAAAAAAAAAAAACGTTAATTTAAGGCCTAAAGACGTATTTGATGCAGAGATTAGGATTAAGTTAGAATGTATTAAGTTAAGCTGAGGATTAACTTAATCTGTATTTGTTGGACATATTATGTTAAGCTGGATTATGGATTAAGTTAAGTGAACTGTTGTTTGGTATATGGATTAAGTTAATCTAAATTTTTATTTAACATTTTTTTATGCATTTTTTAAAAAATGTCTACTCTTTAATTTGTTTCTCTTGACAATAGATAAATAAATAAATGTTATTTATTTGAAATAGTAATAATATAATATTTATTTGAAAAAAAATGTTTATCAATATATATTTTATTATTTACTTCAATTTTAACTTAATATCTATATTAAATTAGCTTTCAAAAAAAAATATCTATGTTAAATTAAAAATAATATAATAAATTTTATTCTCATTCAACAAATTTAGAAAGACATTTATCTATATAAAAATCATTTTAATTTAATTACAAGGTTGGTTGATATAAATTTAAAATTAAAAAAAATAATTTATTTAGTACACCATAATTTGTAATATAGCAATTTAATTTAATTTATTTAGTATATTCTAATTTTTTTGAACTGTAATTAAATTTGAAATTCAATTTTACTCATATTTTAGAAGAATTTTAAATAGATTGGACTATCTTGATGAAAATTATTATGAAAGTGTAAACATAATTTTCATGCATTTAAAAATTTTTCGACCTAATTTATTGGTTAATACTCATTCAAATTAAAATTGTAGTCAATATGAAAATAACAAAAATACATTCACATATAAGTGTATATAATAAAAACTCACTTTGTATATAATAATAAATCCAATTATATTCTAAGTAGAAAAATGAGTTTTAAAATTTAACAATTTTGTAACATTTATCTCAACAAAATTTACGGTGTCTTATTTAATAGTCAATTAAACTATTTAATAGTATTTTTTTAATTAATTAAATTAAAATATCTAAATAGATTCAAATTCTTTATGAAACTATACATGTAACCTCATCTATTTTATTTTTTATTTAATAAAACTTATTAACAAATTTTAAAATGAATATAATTTTTTTATAACAAAGGGGATCCGAACCCATATTCAAATACCATCGAAAAAATAAAAAAAACAAAATTTTTAGCATTCTATTAGATGTATGCATTTTATATTTTACAAATCTAAAAAGATTTATACACGTTTTCTTGATATAAATTTAAGATTGGATAATTGAATTGTTAATATCTATTATTTCAAATCGTTTGTTAATTATATTGTTAATATCTATTCCTTCCAAATCTAAAAATATTCGTAATATATCTCAAAAATAAAATTTTGTTTTAAATTCAAATAATTGTTTCTTGAAATTCAAATATATTTCCCTTGTTCTCTTGAATCATTTATTTATTTAAATTATTTAATATTTAACATTTAACATTAAATTTAGAAATCATTCAAGTATATATTAAATGAACTATAAAAGAAAAAAAAAATTGAATAAACTTTTAAATCTAAATTTAAAGTTGAATAAATTATTTGAAAAATATAACTAAAGATGATTTCGAAAAACGAGGCAGAGAAAGTGACCGATGATTCCACTACTAATATATTGAACAGTAACTAATTCTTATGCAAAGCGCAATTGGAATCACTTACTCGCAAGTATACGCGGTCGGGAATTGCAACAAGTAATAAATATATAATTTTACCGATCCCACAGAGATTGATGTCTAGAGCGAATACCTCTTAAGTTAGAGTCATGCAAAAAAGTAAATAAGCATATATGTTGAGTGGTTTTGTTTTGTTTAATAAGATAAAATAAAATGCGGTAATAAAATAAAATGCATGCAATGAGTAATGCTAACTATGTATTCCTAGAAAATGCTCAGAGCGCGGACTAGCTAGTTCGTCTTACTTCCCTAACAATTATCACTTCTACGACTCATGATTTATGGGCGAACCAGCTTCCATTGCGAACGCCATACTAAGCATAAGGCGACGTAAGCAGTAGTGAGGTTATTCCTAATTCTCTAAATGATGAACAACTGTTCATGCAACCTGAGGTAGTGTACTGGTTCAACATGCGATTCCTTTTCCAATTCTTTGCAAGGTACATGTGTGGGTAGCTAATCGATGCATATATATATATATAAATAAACATTCAGCAGTGTAACATTCAATGACCTACACTAATAACATGATCTATTCATACTTAATCATCATATACTCCTATAACGCAATCATAGGAAATAAACACTAAATAGAAGTTTAAACCAAACGATTTTGTTACTACTGAAAATGTTTAAATACAACAACTACTCCTAATAAAAACAATAAATGAAATTGGCACGATTGAAGGTGAGTAGTCTCCTTGTCATCAGTTCCGACAACACCACCATCAGCTTCTCTACATTAGACTCAAGTTTTGGCTTTAGTCCCTCGATCGGCTTATGGCCAACCGACCAGCTCAATGAATTTCGCTCCTTGCTTTGGTATTTATAGGATTGAATTTCGTGATCCGCAAGTAGAGGTGAGCTGTACAAATCATCATCAATGCATATTCCATAATTTTCGTCTGGATTTATTTGATTGCCATCGCCTTGATTACATAGTTGATTCTTCTTATTCTTTCCTTATAGACAAAACTTTTTCGACCGTAATTCCTTCTTTAGGTTTAGCGTATTTGCGTGATCCGATCAGCGTTTGCATCATTGTCTTTTCCTCGATGTTGCGCGAAATCCTGCTAAAAAATGTAAATTAGGTACAGTTGTTTTGCGATTTGCGCTAAAGCGCGGATTCATGCTTTTGATGCGATATTATGAATGCCTGCTGATTTTCTAAGTTATTACTCCACATTCCTTCTAAGAATGCATATATTCTTTACCTAAGTGTTAAAATAATGCAACCTAAATAGCCTAAAATATGCTCTCTTTGAGAGTTATCAGAAAGAATATATGAAGATTATTGTTGGATTGCGTGAAAGATTAACTTAATTTGAGGGATTAAGTTAATCCATCCACCAAACAACAATTGGAAGGATTAAGTTAATCCTAGTTAACTTAATACTTACACCAAACATGCCCTTAGTGTCCAGGGACTTGAAACTGCGTCATAAGCAATCCTTGATGATACAAAGAAATGTAATCCCTTTCCTTCTGTGAACACTGCATTCTTGGCAAGTCTAGGAAGAAGGATTTTAGTAGGTCAAATTCGAAATCAACAAAGTGATTGCAGTTAAAACATTCAGAATTATGGAGATGTTCAAGAATAGAAATGCAGGGCGGAGCTCAGTATTACCTACAAATGGTTGATGACTACTCACGTAAGCTGTGGATTGTTCTACTGAAAATAAAAGATGAAACTTTCTCCAAGTTCCAAGAATGAAAGAAGCTAGTAGAAAACCAAACTAGAAATTCTATTACATTGCATACATACAATGGATTTGAACTCCTAAATGCAAGGTTTGATAATCTATGCAAAGAAAAGGGAATTTATAGACAACTAACCATACCTGGTAATCCTCAGTAGAAAGGGTTGGCTGAAAGATTCAACTGAACTATCATCGAAAAGGCTCGATACATGCTTTCAAATGTTGGTTTTTCGAACTCATTTTGGGGAGAAGTAGTTATTACAACGCCCTATATCATTAACCGAAGTCCTTCATCAACTATTGGGCTAAAGAAAACACAAGAATTATGGATAGGTAAATCACCGAAGTTAAGTCATATGAAAACTTTCGGTTGTGAAACTTATGCATACTAGAAGCAGGGTAAGTTGGATATGAGAGCTAAGAAATGTAACTTCATAGGCACTTGATGTGAAAGGATGCAAGCTATGGTCTATTAAACTAGGGGAAATGAAGTGCATAGTTAGCAGAGATGTAACTTTTAATGAAGAGCTCATGCCCTAGCTAGAAAGTTTTGAAAAAGGCAAAGCTACAATTCCAAATGATTTTGTAATTGAACTAGATTTCAAGGATACACAGCAAATCGATCATAATGTTCACATAGAAGAAAATCCAAATCAGGTGCAGGAACGGTCTCAGAATGAAACTCATGAAGAAATTGCAAATGTGAATTTGGAATTCTCTCAACTTGCGAGAGATAGAGAAATGAGAACAATCAAACCAACTTCAAGGTTTGAAGAAGTAGAGTATGTAGGTTAAGTACTTAACTGTTTTGAATAGCTTGAAATCAATGAACCAGAAACGTACAAAGAAGTTGTTGAATGCACAGAGTCTCAAGAATGGCTAAAAGCTATGGACAATTAATATTCATCTCTGATAAAGAATGAGACATGGATACTAGTGCCTAAATCAAGCAAACAACGTGTGATATCTAGCACGTGGATTTATAAACTGAAACCAAGAATTCAAACCAATGAAAAGCCTAGATATAAGGTGCGCTTGGTGGCAAAGGGATGGATACACACAAGAGGAAGATGTGGATTTCAATGAGGTATTTTGGCACGACTGATCCAAATGTTATTGCGTTAAGGAGTATACCAAGTTCGCTGGTGGTTAGCCTATGTGGGTAGCTAATCGATGCATATACTTAGTGTATAATTCAACATTATAAAATCTAATCACCTGCAATCATAACACACATCCTTCATCTAGATCCCTACCCAAGGTCCTTTAAACTGACAAAATAAAGTGAACTAACAAGGAGAGAATGAAATGAATAAGTAACTTACATTCAAGACAAGCAGTGATGAGAATGTTAATGCATGCTATACTTTTATTTTAAGTTGACTTAACTACAACTCGCCGATACATTGTCCATGAGTTTGTTTGACAACCAAGCATTGTGCATGCAACTAGCGAGAAATTTATGTTGAATCGGTATGAAACCCTAGAGGGAGGTGAATATGGTTTCTTAAATTTTATGAAACTTTTTTCAAATGAAGGCTAAATTAAACAAGTTAATGAAATATTTAAGAACAATTAATTGAGCCAACAATAGATATAAACTAGTTAACCTCAAATTAAACAATAAGTTAACAAAGACCAATTTCACCAAAACAATGAAGACTCTTTCCATGGCTAGAGTCAAACTATTACAACGTTCCTTTTGCGGGAGTAAGAACAAACCTGATCTTTTCTACGGCTCAAGACCAAACCAATACAACCTCTCTTTTTCGTGATCAAGAGAAGCCCTTGCAATGATTTGGAAACCAAAGATCAAGATGAACAAACTCTCTCAAAGAGTAGATTTACAAATGTAACTCTTACAAGTCAAGAATAAGATGAAAATAAGGAAATCGAAAGCTTGGAGAAAGCAACAATGAAGGCTTCTTTATTTGGAGAATTGAGAAATATGAAACTTGGTGCCTTCATTTGGAAGAGAGGATGAAACTTAAATAGACACAAAGATACAAAGTTACCATTAGACACAATGCATAATAATATTAAAAAACTAAAGTTATCATTTGTAAAGACCCGACCCGAATAGGGTCCTAAACCTAGGTCTTAAACCCGTATGCATGTAAATAGACTCGAATTATAAATGCGGAATACTTAAAAACTTTAAAACAAATAAGCATTCAGTAAAATTTAGTTTTATTTTTTATTTTTGGTTCTGTCCCTGTTTCCAAGCACCTGTCAAAAAATTTATTAAATCTAACCCTGGCCAGAGTTTCTTTTGTTTGAAAGAAAAAGCATCTAGAACAATTTCAACAAAACGAAGCAAATAGTTTAATATCCAGAAATACAACAAAGTCCAAGTAAGGGCTCCATGCCCTGTCTACATGCAAAAGAATTAAGAGAAGACGGAACAAGACTCAGAGTACTCTATCCATGATCATCCAGCAGCTTCCTCGTAGCCATCCAGTCTCGGTCCCAAGTTACCTGGTGGAAAACCACAGAAAAGTAAGGGTGAGCAACGAGTCGCTCAATAAGAATCCCCGACGGGGTACAATACGAAAACATATCATCTAGCACACAGATACATGCAACCAATCACAAGCACAGAGAAAACAACTTGGTTTAAGCTAACTGTCAACCCTTGAGCTTGCCTAATCAAGGACTTACCGAGCTGCCCTTCGGGACGTACGACTACAACCTACATTCAACTACAACACACGGAAGCCCTTCGGGACTTCGAGTCTTACTCACTTTAGAGCACGAGACGCCCTATAGGGTCTTACTCAAGCAGCACTCAAGGTTGCCCATCGAGGTCTTACACCTGTTTAAGCTCGAGGATGCTCATCGGGGTCTTACACCTACTCAACACACGGAAGCCCATCGTGGACTTATACCTGCTTAAGCACAAGGATGCCCATCGGGGACTTACTCCTACTAGGTTCACAAGTTGTCCTACAGGGTCTTACACTCCCTAGCTGCACTATGATGCCCATTAGGGACTTACACATACCACAACAGTGTGATGCCCATCGGGGACTTACACACACTGACAACGCATTGGTGCCCATCGGGGTCTTACCAATGCGAGACCTAAACTAGTAACTCCTAACAGTTTCCTAAGTACGGTAATGCAAGCTAACAGATCGACCAGGCAATATTAAAAAACAACACGATCCTAGCATGGCTCTACAGAAAATGAACAGGAAACACGGATATGCCAGAGTAAGAAAATCCCTAGCATGGAGCTAACATGAACAAGACAGGAAACATGCCAGCAATTCAGAAACAAGGATCCTATCCACTAGAATGCTCATAAACACTCACAAAATATCAATATGCTATTAAAGTATTTCGCAAGGTCCACACAACCGCGGTAAGAAATCCTTACCTAAAATTAGAAACGGACAGAGAACAACAAATCGAACTTCCCGAGCTATAGAACAATCACAAAAACCTAACAAATAGAGATGTATCAATTAATAATCTACACAACACAAAATAATAGAACAAACTCCCGAGATTAGGGCTTTACCCAAAACCGAGAGCACTCGATCACGGCAAGGATGGGAGAAGCGGGGCGGTTTGTACGTGTCGCTGCGACAAAGCCGAGGAGCTGTCCTCGGGAGGTTGTGGCTCGGCACGGCAACAGGTTGCTTCGCATGGGCGAAGCGGTGAGGCAAAGGTTGCACGGCTATGCAGATCGCAATTGTAACTTCTCAGGTTTTCATCCCGATCTTCCATGTATGACCTAAGAGTATTTTAGTAATTTGGTCTGGCCGTTAGGGCCGTTTCTGTCTTTCTCTGCTGATAATAATCTTGGATAGTCAAATGTAGGGTTTGGTTGCTTTTTGGATGTGTTTTGGCATGGAGAGATGCTAAAGTAAATTAGTGGTTTTATTGCGTGGTTGTTGGGTTTCGAACCAGGGTGGTTTAGCTAGTTAGCAGCAGGGCTTTGCCAGTTGAGCCACTGGGTGTTTTTGTTGCTCATTCCGCGGTATGTCTTGGTTTGCTTTGGATTTTTGGGATTTTGGTGTGTTTGATTAAAAGAAAAGAAAAATAGGTTTCCCCTTCTTTCTTCCTCCAAATTCCCTAGCCGCCCAACCCCATCTCCTCTAGCTTCTTGTCGTGCATCTTCTTCCCAACCAGCCTCGCTGTCTCGTTCATCCCAGGTAAGTGTGCTCGATCTCTCTTTCTCTATTCATTGTTGGTGTGGTTCTTGCTGGCCGAGAGAGGAAGAGGCTGATTTTGGTGTTGTGCAGCCAGCCGAGCAGAACAGCAGCTCCATCGCCCAATAGCAGCACCGTCGCACGCCCAGACGCCCATCGCCCAGCCCCTGCAGCGCCATCGCACGCCGTCGCACCAGCAGTCGTCGCGTTGCCCATCCCTTGCATCGCGTCGCGGCCAGCCAAGAATCGCGTCCGCGGCAAAGAATATTGCCGCGTCGCCTGCGTCGCATTGCGCGCGCCAGCTCCCGCGCGCTCGCCCTTTTCGTGCATAGCCCCGCGCGCCCAGTCCTAGCGCGAGCACGCCCGCGTCATCGCCCGTCCGCGCGCAGCCTAGCGCCCAGCAGTCGCGTCTACACGCCCGCGCCAACGCCACCCGTCCACGCGCAGCCCAGTGCCCGTGTGTAACGGCCTAGGTTTTCATCCCGGTCTTCCAGGTATGTCCTAGGGGTATTTTGGTAATTGGGTCGGGCCGGCCGTCAGGGCCGTTTATGTCTTTTTCCAATTTCTAAAATTATTGGATGGATTTATGTAGGTTTTTGAGGCTTTGTGGATGGGTTTGAGCAAGGATAGATGCAAAAGTAAAAATAAAGGAAAATTGTGTTACAGTTGAGATTCGAACCTGGGTCTCCAGGAAAGCCTGTGGGGATGCATACCAGTTGAGCTATTGAGAGCTCTTGTTGCTCTTTCCGCGGCATATCTTGGTTAGCCTTGATGTTTCGGGATTTTGGTGCATTTGATTAAATGAAAGGAAATAGGGTTTTGGGTCTTCTTCTCCAAATGCTCATTGGCCGCCCAACCCTCTTCTCTCCCAATCCCCTTGCCGTGATTTGCTTCCCTTACAGCCCCGAGCGCTGTCCCGGCCAGTCGAGCAACCCACCAGCGAGCAGCCAGCGGCCAAATTTCAATGGGATGATCACCCGGCGAAGAAGTCGCCCAAACACCCGATCGCCAAGCCAAAGAGCGGCTCGAGCGCCAGAGCCGTCCACACCCGCCTGAGCGCCAGCCAGAGAGTCCGTCGCGCGCACTGCATCGCGCCCGTCACCGTCGCACGCCCGCAGCATCGCGTTGCTCACCCGTGCGCGTCCTCGCTCCACGCCGCTCGCCAGCCCGCCCAGTCCTCTTCGTGTCGCATGCTGCGTTCGTCCGTCGCGTCACGCCGCGCCGGCGCCGCCAAAGACCTCCGCCGTGCGCGCGCGGCAGCGCCGCCGTGCCATTGCCTGTCTAGCGTGCAGCCCAGCCGCACCAGCCCGCCCATCAGCGCCCAGCAGCAGCCTCGCCGTGCTGCCTGCCCGTCCGCGTGTCAGCCGCGCGGCGTGAGTTGCTCCCGAGCCGAGCCTTGTTTATTTTATTATATTTAGGCCTATGGATTGTGATTATTATTGTGTTTGTTAGGTTCTCGTTAGCTAGCTCGGGATCGATCGCAGCTTAGGATTTTGTGTGTAGTTGCCTCCAGGCCAGGTAAGGATTTCTTATCGGTGTTGTGTGGGCCCTGCGATATTATATGTGATTGTTGTTTATATGTTTGTTTGTGTTTATCAGCATGTTTAGCGATAGGTGTTCTGTTCTAAATTCCCGACTGGCATGATTCCTTATGTTGTTTCTCATGTTAGTCCATGCTAGGTTGTTCCGTTCTAACATGCTCGTATCTGTTCTTGCTTCGTAGTATCATGCTAGGTTCATTGTATATGTTGAGCACGTATTGGATTGTATGTTATTGATATGATAGGTTAGAGTGTAGGTAGGTAGCATCATTCGGGCCCGAATGCATAAAGTATCTTGCATCCATGGCAGGGACGTACCAGGTAGTACTCTGTCCCTAGACCCCGTTAGGGTTTAGCTAACCCGACCGATAGGCCCTGCAATCTTGGGTGAGGGTGGCAGACTGTTAAATGCCCCAACGGTCGGGATGATGACTTGGCATTGCCTCGTCCCCGGCAGCCGGCACGTCCTCAGCGTGTTCGGCAGTAGCTCTTGATTGCAACCTGATAGTTCAAGGACGACTTCCTGGTGTAAGCCTACCACGATCGATTCCTTAGCCTCAGGTGCGGTGGTTCAGGCTGACATAGTTCACGTGTCCAGGTCTCACACCCCTATGTCAGTGACACCGATCCAGAGATTTAGTTAGGCATGGTGACTGGACCTGGGCAGTGTGCCACTAGACCCGGCACCCCCCAGAGTCTGCAGTAGCATGCGGTGCGCGCATATGCTCATTATAGGGCCGACTGGAGAGCTCCTCGGGATCGTGAGCCAGTGCACCTTTCGTATCGACAGTAGACAGGCTGAGGCCGAGACTTATTTCTCGTATAAGGCGTATTATGTGGTGGATTATTCTGAACTAAGACCCTGAGATGGCATTCGATGATTTTGAGTGGATTTAAGCTATGTGCTCTATTCGGTGTTTATATTCATAGTTTGCATATCTTTCGGCTAGATGACCATGTATATCGTATTGTACCCCAGTTGGGGATTCTTACTGAGTAATTCGTTACTCACCCTTATTTTGTGGTTTTCCACAGGTAACCAAGGTGCGAGACATGATGGCTGAAGGAGGAGCTGTGATCATGGGAACTTGCTGGCATCTCTGACTTTTTTTATATTATGACTCTTGTCTTTTTATTTCCCCTGAATGCATGTAGTTGGGCACGGAGCCCTAGGATGTTTTCTCAATGTTTTTGTGGATTCCAGCATTGTGGTATCTGAGAAGGTTTTGAATGGTTTTAATAAATCTCTGATCAGAGTAAACTTTTGGAAATGTATTTGTCTTGAAATAGGTGCTTGGAGACAGGGACAGGTTTCAGGAAATTGTCTGACTTTGAATTGAATGTTTTGAATGTTTTGTTTTTAATTGGAATCCGAAATCATATTTGTATATTGTCCTTACTTTGAATGCATGCATTGGCGTAAAGGCCCATTTGGAGCCCCTTTTGGGTCGGGTCTTTACACCGTGCCATCGTACGTCCGCGCCCGCAGCCCTGCCGCACCAGCACGCCAGCAGCGTGCTACGCCTGTGTAGCCCATCTGTCCGCGCGCCAGCCGTGCCGTGTGAGTTGCTCCCGAGCCGAGCCCTGTTTGTATTATTATTTTAGACCTATAGGTTGTGATATTTGCTGTTGTTTGTTAGGTTCCTGTTAGATAGCTCGGGGTTGATCGCAGCATAGGATCTTTGTGTGTTGTTGCCTTCCGACCAAGGTAAGGATTTCTTATCGGAGTTGTGTGGGCCCTGCGATATATTCTGTGATTGCTGTTTGTTTGTTTGTTGTGTTTATCAGCATGTTGATGGATAGGTGCTCTGTTATGAATTCCGACTGGCATGATTCTCGTATTGCTTCTCATGTTAGTTCCATGCTAGGTTGTTCTGTCCTGGCATGCTCGTTATCTGTTCTTGCTTCTTAGTATCATGCTAGGTTCCTTGTTTTTGCTGAGCACGTATTGGACTGTTAGCTGTTATCTGTTTATAGTTTAGAATTTTGATAGGTAGCATCATCCGTGCGAGGATGCATAACGTAACTTGCATCCGTGGCAGGGACGTGCGAGGCAGTACTCCGTCCCTGATCCATTGTTAGGGTTTAGCTAACCCTAACGGTAGCCCAGTGCAATCTTGGGTGACGGTGGCAAACTGTTAAATACCCCAACGGTCGGGGGAATGACGAGGCATTGCCTTGTCCCCGGCAGTCAACACGTCCTCAGCGTGTCGACAGTAGCCCTTGATTGCCACCTGATAGGGTAAGGACCGGTGCCTGGTGTAAGCCTATCACGGCCGGTTTCTTTGCCTCAGGTGCGGTGGTACAGGCTGACATAGTTTTCATGTCCTGGTCTCACACTACTATGTTCAGTGACACCGATCCAGAGATTTGTTCGGCATGCGTACTGGACCAGGGCAGCTTGCCCTAGACCCAGCACCCCCCTGGTTTGCAGCAGCATGCGGTGCGCGCACACGCTCATTACAGCGCCTACTGGAGAGCTCCTCGGGATCTTGAGTTCAGTGCACATTTCTTATCGATAATAGGAAGGCTGAGGCCGAGACTAGTTTCTCATATAGTATCGTATCGCGTTGTAGTTTTTCGGAGTAAGACCGTATGATGGCATCCGAGGTTTATGTATGGAGTAAAGTGATGTGCTCTCTTCTGTGTTTATATTCATGGCTTTCATACATTCTGCTAGACGACCAGTTTTATAGTATTTTACCCCGATTGGGGATTCTTACTGAGTAATTCGTTACTCACCCTTATTTTGTGGTTTTCCACAGGTAGCCATGGCGCGAAACAGGATGGCTGAAGGAGGAACGGCTGATCATGGAAATCAGCTGATTAAACTCTGAGTCTTATGTTTATATTTTTATGTTTAAAGGTCCTCTGAATGCATGTAGTTGGGCACGGAGCCCTTAGGTTGTTTTCTGGTTGCTTTCTAGATTCTGACACTGAAGTACACTATTTGAATGTTTGAATTAAATCTCTGATCAGAGTACGTTTTAAATTGTATTTAGCTTGGAACATGTACTTGGGAACAAGGACAGGTTCCAGGACATTTTGTGTTTGTTTTTGAATGGATGTTTTCCGCTTTTAGTTGTATTCAGAATCTGGAAACAATCCTGCATAGTATTTTTTAAGTTTTAAAGCATGCATTGAGGTAAAGGCCTAGTTTAGAACCCCATTCGAGTCAGGTCTTTACAGCAATGGCGAAGGGGCTGAGCTGTGCACGGACCAACGAAAGTGAGGCGAGGCGTGCTGCTTTGCGTGGACCAAGCGTTGCGATGCTGGCTGAGCGGATCGGCTAGGGCACTCGCAGCTGTGCGTGCTAGTGTGAGC
This sequence comes from Sicyos edulis, assembly GCA_036507275.1. Lineage (NCBI taxonomy): Eukaryota > Viridiplantae > Streptophyta > Magnoliopsida > Cucurbitales > Cucurbitaceae > Sicyos > Sicyos edulis. Next base: position 27,741,368 of record CM071848.1, read on the forward strand.
AGAAGGTCGACGATGCGATGGGGCTCGATCGTGGCTGCTTGTGTGCTAACAAGGAGGCTACGTTCGGGCTGTGATGGCGAACGATGGTACAGCTGTGGACGAGCGATCGGCTGGGCGGCATGATCTAGCTGCTGCGGTGATGGGGCAAATGGACGAGGCTGATGTTGCTGGTCTCGGCTACAAGAAGAAGAACAACACCCTTGCTTGGTTAGGGTTTGTCCAAGCAACAAAGAGAGAACTCTCGGCTAGGGAAGAAGAAGAGAAAGAAGATGACTTACTCGGTTCTTGGCCTTGGCTCTTAGAGAAATCGGCAAGATGGAGATGAAGAAGGAGAGAGAGAGAGATCGCAAGAAGAAGAAAAGCCATGCTGCTAGGTCTCGGGAAAAATCGCAAAAGTTGGGTAGGAAAATTTGATTCCTCTTTTGATTTTTACGATTCCATCTCCTAGGCATCCCCTCTTCGAGTCCCGGCTGCAGCACAATTTTCATTTTAATTTAATCCATTAGTTCCAAGCCTCCAAACTCCCTTACAGGTCAAGGGTTCGAATCCCACAAGTAGCATCTTTTCCTCTTATTTTTTAATCTCTACAACGCATGCCTTTCAAAGCCCAGCTGGTCACAGGTTCGAGTCCTAGAAGTAACACTATTTATTTCCCTTAATTTTCTTTCCCAAAACAAGTCTCTAAATGCCTTACTGGTCACAGGTTCGAATCCCTGCAACACCACTTTTATTTCATATTATTCTCTTGTAACCGAAAAACCTCCAAAACCCCAACAAACAATATAACTCCCGGGAACCCGCAACCAACAACAATCGAGCCTCAGCAAAAGACAGAAATAGCCCTAACGGTCCAACCGGACATCCGAATCATGAACCAAAAACACCTGGGAAACGAGCATGGAAAACTGGGCCGTTACAATACTCCCTCCTTTTAAAACTTTCGTCCTCGAAAGTCCTAAGATTGAAACATCTCTAAGAAAACTCCTCCAAACTTTAACCAACTGAACTTTCGGTTAAACTACACCAATTCCACCTTGATACTCAAAACCTTCCTCCATTCCAAAGGCTCAAAGCCACCACATCAACGAGTCTGCCACAAACTACCTCAACCAAAACGAGATATACACGAGCTCCAAAGAATGAGACGTGACAGTGCTAATTGGCAAGCCACATGCTCCAACTCGCTCCAACTCTCAACGGTCCTACAACCCTAGGGCTCACCTATCCCCGCTTACCAAACTCAAAACGCCTCACCACGACACTACTATCGAAAAACATGCTGACTGATCACAAGCTCTAAAACACTATGCCACGCACCGGCGTAACCTTCCTGAATGCTCTCAGCTGTTAACAAACAGCCTCAACCCTACATCACGACAACACACGACTAAACCTCTCGGGTTCCAGCAACCAGTTGGCCTCTGCTCTCTTCACAGAGGACCAACGAACTCCAATGTTTGCCTACAAATCTCAACAGAATCTTCCTGACCCACCATCTGGAGACTGATCCTAAAGGCAAACTTCACCAACTACTACGGGTCTGCAACAACTAAGCCACCATCTTAAGAGAAATCATTGTACCAGGGTCAAGGGGCACACTCCTTGCTCACCAGACGGCTAAAACCACTTACACCAACTGAAACTTCAGCCACGGCCACACTAAATAACAAGGTCACGACATTGGCTCAACCTGGCTAAACCAACAAATTGGGTTCCCTCGACGGCCGACCACGATCATTCCAACGCAAACCCTACCAGCAACTGGCCTAAGAGAAACCTCGCCAGACAATAAATCAGCCAAAATTCCCCCCATGGCAACCCGAGTAGCAAGGAAGTCAACACCACACGGCTACTTGCAAACACAACAAACTAGGTGAATCTGACTCAAAGGTCTAGACTAACCAAGGTCGCGGAACAATTGTGCCAACCACTCAACTCTAGCTTAGCTATAACGCCAGCTAAGAACGCACAACAACAAGGAACCAAGCTCGAGAAGAGCTTGCTCTGCCAAACCTCAAACCCAAGTTTACAACGGGGCGGAGCTCGCCTCTAAGGTGACTCACAACTCTCAAGTCCAACTGGCTACTCAACGGACTTCTTCCTTTTAGCTTAGGCCTAACTCACCTTCCAACCAGAGACTCCAGACCCGAAACATCGCAAGGAATACGAATAACGACAACCATAATGCTGGCGGATCGCATGCAACACGAACCAGCAAGGCTACCTCAAAAGCTAAGACTCGAACATCCACAGTGCAACTCAACCACCATAGAAACTAGGGGTTCCTCAAACTCCGAAGATCCAACAACTTTCCAGCAACAACTCAAACTCTTGAACTGGCTGATCACCGCCCTTGCGGGGTTGAACAACCTGCCACTTGCTATCAGCACAACACAGGGATCCTCTAGCTGGGCTGACCGCTGCGCCACCCTGATCAACTCCACGACCCAGGAGATAAGCTGACTCCTCCTAACGGAAACGATCCCCTAGCAAGCGGACTTCCGAAGGACAGCGAGCTCCACACCCGCTCGCTGCCTAGCTCAACAAAGGTGTCATCAACCAACTCTCTCGGAAGCAACAATAGAGGGTTTTCACAAAAGACTGAACCACCAACTCAGAACTAGTAGTACTCACCTAAATGTCGAAGGAGGGGTCAACTCCATAAACTTTCAGAACAGGAACAAGCACTCAAGGCCACGCACGCTTGCTCCAACCCAACTAGCTCTTGAAACAACATGGGAACCACACCTTGGTCAACGCCAAACACCACCTTGCTAACAATTCTGAAACCAACGCGAAGGCTACTAAGAACAACTCTAGCTTGTCAATCAACCACAAGCTTCCAGCAACTCAACCGAGGAACACTGCCTGGGTCTGATTGAGCTCTGGTGAGGCTCTCCATAACTTAGGGTTCCTCCGACATCCTTCGGACACACACTACCGTTAAACGGTCTAACAGACCACTGGCTACACAGGCAACAACACCTTCCAGCATCACAACTATGCTAGCCAGCTCCAACTCCTCGAAAATCCAAGAAGACCAGAAATGCTACCGAATGTGTCATCCTCCTACTCAAAGCATCAGCCACATCCTAGCTTGTACCCAAGGTAAGGATCCGAACAACACTCTTAGCCAAAACGGTCAGAAACTGCGCGGCTTAGCTGCAACCATTCTTTGTTTAGTACCATCTGAACTCCAACCATCGAACAATAAGAAGTTCCTCAAACCAGGTCAAGGTTCAACTAACGAAACTTGCCTATGCAACAACCCGGCTATGAGCACGGTATCCTTAAAATCGAAGTTAGGGCACTTGACAAGAACTGAAGCCCTAACACCTCAAGGACTGACCGCTGGCTCCTCAACTCGAACCACACGTGGTTCCCAAAACGTACACCACGGAACGAGCTACACAAAAGTACACTGGCGTGTACAGCTCCAACTTGATTCCTTAAGATCCAAATCCAACAAGAGCTCTCACACATGGCAACTTTCGCCTCCAAAAAGAGCCACAACTAGCAAGAGAGCAACAAGAGTTCAAACCCACACGGGGTCAACTCACCACGAAACGCCACATTGGCCAACTCACTCCACAAGAGCATAACCACACCAAGCTAACATACCTCCTACCAATGTGTCCACTAAATACGCTCTGCACAAACTAACAAACTCATGGCTCCAATGCCAGAAAAATCTCGCATCATCGATGCTAACTTTACTCATACTAAAGAAACCCAAGGGTAGTCGAATCACACTACCAACAACTGGCTCACAAGTCCACCACACAAGCGCTAGAACTCGGACACGCTAGCCCTTAACAACCTTCAGCATTTTTTGTCCCCTACTCTCGGTGACCCTGAAAAGCTCCTACTTTCCCTCGAACGACCTCACACTTGTAGTGATCTGACTACCACCGAGCTAGATCTCTTACGCAACCCAAACAGGTGCAACAACAGCAAACGGGTACAACGTCTAGTGGGGAAGGTGAACTCCAGGTGGGTCATAAAACCACCTGCACATCTGGTGCGAACTAGCCTGAACCTAGGCCTCCTTGCAAAGCTTGGTGCCAACAAGCACTACAACCCTTACAACACACAAATATCTATATACAAGCTCCACGTCTCACTGAGGGTAGGGTAGGTCACACTCTAGGTGACGGGGACAAGGGCACTCCAAACAAGAATCTCAACACTCGAGCGGTCTAAATTCTGGCTTCTCGTCTAACAGACAAGCCACAGTCTACCCTTGCATCCACCCGATGCTCAATGAATACTCAAGCCAACCCTCGGAAGGCAGCAACTAGCTCGGCAACTTACCAAATGACCATGTGGGTGGTGGAGACTCTACTGGTCCGCCTCTCTCGGGGGACTTCCACCACCAAACTGTTGTATCAAAAAACACCAGAACGACATGCCTCTGCCCCTGAACATCAGGACATCCCAACACTCTAATGATATACTAGATCCTGGCCAACCACCTCGCTGCTACCAGCGGGTTCTTTGCAACATCAAGCTCTACAGACTTCCACTTGCCAAAGACCTTGAGCCACTTGCCGTTCTCGGTGGCCCCATCACATCATCTGCCTCAACAATAGGCTCCTGCTGATCCTGTCCTCCCGGGGACCCTCCGGGGCTACTTGAGCTACTAGGGGTACCTGCTAAACTAGATGGGTCAGCTGGGCTATCGGTGCCCAAGACTTCTCTCTCTACGCTGCTAACTGCGCCTCGGTCTCCGCTATCAGATCAATTAGAAGACCTGCCATCATCTCTCTCATGGCTGAAGCAACTCTACTCCTGGAGTCTCACTCTAAGGCCTGGTGGCCTCCACCCCACTCCCTTGGCAACACAACTGCCAGGGCCAAAGGTGGCCTACGGGTCTAGTCAACCCTAGACGTGGTCTCAACAACATACTCTCTGCAAATCCTCGTGTAAAGACCCGACCCAAAAGGGCTCTAAATAGGCCTTTACCCCAATGCATGCATTCAAAGGAAAGGACAATATGCAAATAAGTTTTCAGATTCCCAATTAAAACAAAACAATCAAGGTTCAATAAGAAATCAATATAGTTTGCTGAAACCTGTCCCTGTCTCCAAGCACCTGTTTCAAGGCAAATACATTTCCAAAACGTACACTCTGATCAGAGATTTATTAAAACATTTGAAACATCCTCAAATTCAATAAAGCGGGAATCCACAAAAACATTCGAGAAAACATCCTAGGGCTCGTGTCCGGCTACATGCATTCGGGGGAAATGAAAGACAAGAGTCATAGAAATAAAAAGTCGAGACGACAAAGACGTTCCCATGATCATAGCTCCTCCTTCACCATCCCGCCTCGCGCCATGGTTACCGAAAGATAAGTAAGGGTGAGTAACGAATTACTCAAGAAGAATCCCCAACCGGGTACAATACGATGCACATGGTCATCTAGATGAGTGTATGCAAGCTAAGAATATAAACACGAGAATAGAGCACATAGCTTAAGTCCACACTTGGACCTCGGATGCCAACTCGTGGTCTTAGTCCTAATAATCCACACCACACAATACGCCCTATACGAGAACCAAGTCTCGGCCTCGGCTGTCTCATCGTCGATACGAAAGGTGCACTAGCTCAAGATCCCGAGGAGCTCTCCGGTCGGCGCCAGAATGAGCGTAAGCATGCACCGCGTGCTCTCTGCAGACTATGGGGTGCCGGGTCTAGTGGCAAGCTGCCCATGTCCCGATCACCACGTCTAACTAAATCTCTCGGATCGGTGTCACCGACATAGGGGTGTGAGACTGGACACGTGAACTATGTCACTGAACCACCGCACTTTGAGGCTAAGGAACCGGGCGTGGTAGGCTTACACCGAGAGCGGTCCTTGCCCTAACAGTGGCAATCAAGGGCTCTTGCCGAACACGCCGAGGACGTGCCGATCGTCGGGACGAGGCAATGCCAAGTCATCATCCCGACCGTTGGGGCATTTAACGATCTGCCACCCTCACCCAAGATTGCGGGGGCCTACCGGGTCGGGTTAGCTAAACCCTAACGGGGTCGAGGGACGGAGAACTGTCTCGACGTCCCCGCCATGGATGCAAGATACTTTATGCATCGTGGCCGGATGATGCTACCTACCTACACTTTAACCTATCATATCAATAACATACAATCCAATACAATCCAAAACGTGCTCAATGAGATACAACGAACCTAGCATGGTACTACGAAGCAAGAATAGATATGAGCATGCTAGAACGGAACAACCTAGCATGGGCTAACATGAGAGAACAACATACGAAGTCATGCTAGTCGAAATTCGAATAGAGCACCTAAACTATACATGCTGATAATCACAAACAAACATACAAACAACAATCACATAGAACATCGCAGGTCCACACAACTCCGTGTAAGAAATCCTTACAGTAGGAGGCAACTACACACAAAAATCCTAAGCCGCGATCGATCCCGAGCTAGCTACCGAGAACCTAACAAAAACAATGATAATCACACTCTAAAGGCTTAAATATAATAAAATAAATAGGGCTCGGCTCGGGAGCAACTCACGCGATCGCGGCCGACACGCGGATGGGCGGCGGCACGGTGGGGCTGCTGGCTGGCGCGGGATGGGCGCTGATGGGCGCTGATGGCGGCAAATGGGCGCCACACAGGCGCTGATGGGCGGCAAATGGGCGACACATCGGCGCTGGCTGCGCGCGACGGACAGCGCTGCTGGGCGCGATGGCGCGCGCTTAGCGCGCGGACGCTTGGCACGGCGCAGGCACGCGGACGGCACGCGCGCAGACGCGAGGGGCGCGGCGCGCGCGAGCGCGACGACGGGCGCTCGGGCTGCGATGCGGACGCGAGCTCGGCTGGCGATGGCGAGGCGCTGGCGCGCGCGCGCGAACGGTGCGATCGGCGGCGGCGCGACGCGACGGACGCGCTGATCTTCGCCGCGACGCTCTTTGGCGGCCGCGACGGCGGCTGGGGCGCTGGGCTGCGTCTGCTGGGCGCGCTGGCGTCTGGGCGCTCTTCTTTGGGCGCTGGGGCCTGCTGGTGCGATCTGGCTGGCCGCTGACCGGCCGCTTTCTTCAGGTGCTTCGCTTGGCTGGCGGAGCAGCGCTGGGGCCGCAAGGGAAGAAAATCACGGCAAGGGGCTTGGGAGAGAAGAGGGTTGGGCGGCCATGGAGTTTTGGGGAAGAAAACACAAAACCTAATTTCTTTTCATTTAACCAAATGCACAAAACTCCAAAGATCCAAGGGTAACTAAGATATGACGCGGAAAGAGTAACAAGAGCTCTCACTAGCTCATCTGGCACGCATCCCCACAAGCTTTCTAGGAGATCCGGGTTCAAACCCCAGCTGCAGCACAATTCCCTTTTATTTTTACTTTTGCATCAAACCTTGCTCAACCCTTCCACAAAGCCTCACAAACCTACATAAATTCATCCAATATTTTTAGCAACTAGAAAAGACATAAACGGCCCTGACGGCCCGACCAAATTACCAAAATACCCCCAGGGCATACCTCGAAGACCGGGATGAAAACCTGGGCCGTTACACCTCGGTTGGGTCTACCAAACTTCCAAGCTCCTCCATATGCAATCAACATACTAGCGATCTACGCCCAAACCAACGAGTCAGAACCTGCTCGTCCCTGCTCTACAAACAACAAGCCATGTACATGCTAGATGGAAAATAGTATTGTAATTCTTAACCCTTAAAATTAAACTTACGGACGTCCTTGATGGCTGTTGGAGCGTTGATGATCATGGAAAACAACCTACGACTATAGGTCAGTCTACAGAATCTATGACTCTGAGCTCTGATACCACTTGTAAAGACCCGACCCGAATAGGGACCTAAACCTAGGTCTTAAACCCTTATGCATGTAAATAGACTCGAATCATAAATGCGGAATTCTTAAAAACTTTAAAACAAATAAGCATTCAGTGAAATTCAGTTTTATTTTTTTATTTTTGGACCTGTCCCTGTTTCCAAGCACTTGTCAAAACATTTATTAAATCTAACCCTGGACAGAGTTTCTTTTGTTTGAAAGAAAAAGCATCCAGAAAAATTTCAACAAAACGTAGCAAATAGTTTAATATCCATAAATACAACAAAGTCCACCTAAGGGCTCCGTGCCCTGTCTACATGCAAAAGAATTAAGAGAAGACGGAACAAGACTCAGAGTACTCTATCCATGATCATCCAACAGCTTCCTCCTAGCCATCCAGTCTTGGTCCCAAGTTACCTGGTGGAAAACCACAGAAAAGTATGGGTGAGCAACGAGTCGCTCAATAAGAATCCCCGACCGGGGTACAATACGAAAACAAATCATCTAGCACACATATACATGCAACCAATCACGAGCACAGAGAAAACAACTTGGTTCAAGCTAACTGTCAACCGTAGAGCTTGCCTAATCAAGGACTTACCGAGCTGTCCTTTGAGACTTACGACTACAACCTACATTTGGGTTAACACATGGATGCCCATCGAGGTCTTATACCAGGTCAATCCAAGGATGCCCATCGGGGTCTTACTCCTGCAGGATGCCCTTCGGGGTCTTATACCTGGTGATGCCCATCGAGGTTTTACTCACTTTAGAGCCTGTTGACGCCCTATAGGGTCTTACTCAAGTAGCACTCAAGGTTTCCCATCGAGGTCTTACACCTGCTTAAGCTAGAGGATGCTCATCGGGGTCTTACACCTACTCAACACACGAAAGCCCATCGGGGACTTATACCTGCTTAAGCACAAGGATGCCCATCGGGGACTTACTCCTACAAGGTTCACAAGCTTCCCTACAGGGTCTTACACTCCCTAGCTGCACTATGATACCCATCAGGGATTTACACATATCGCAACAGTGTGATGCGTATCGGGGACTTACACACACTGACAACGCATTGGTGCCCATCGGGGTCTTACCCATGCGAGACCTAAACTAGTAACTCCTAACAGTTTCCTAAGTACGGTAATGCAAGCTAACACATCGACCAGGCAATAATAAAAAACAACACGATCCTAGCATGGCTCTACAATAAATGAACAGGATACACAGATATGCTAGAGTAAGAAAATCCCTAGCATGGAGCTAACATGAACAAGACAGGAAACATGCCAGCAATTCAGAAAGAAGGATCCTATCCACTAGAATGCTCATAAACACTCACAAAATATCAATGTGATATTAAAGTATTTCGTAGGGTCCACACAACCCCGGTAAGAAATCCTTACCTAAAATTAGAAATGGACAGAGAACAACAAATCGAACTTCTCGAGCTACAGAACAATCACAAAAACCTAACAAATAGAGACGTATCAATTAATAATCTACGCAACACAAAATAATAGAACAAACTCCCGAGATTAGGGTTTTACCCAAAACTGAGAGCACTCCATCACGGTAAGGATGGGCGAAGCGGGGCAGTTTGTGCGTGCCGCTGCAGCGAAGCCGAGGAGTTGTCCTCGGTAGGCTGTGGCTCGACAAGGCAACAGGCTGCTTCGCATGGGCGAAGCGGTGTGGCGAAGGTTGCACTGCTATGCAGATCGCAATGGCGAAGGGGCTCGGTTGTGCACGGACCAACCAAAGTGAGGCGAGGCGTGCTGCTTCACATGGGCAAAGCGTTGTTGCGCTGGCTGAGCAGATCGGCGAAGGCACTCGCAACTGTGCGTTCGAGTGTGAGCAGAATGTCGACGATGCGATGGGGCTCGATCACGACTGCGCGTGGGCGAATAAGGAGGCTGCATTCGGGCTGAGATGGCGAGCGATGGTATAGCTGTGGGCGAGCGATAGGCTGGGTGGCGTGATCTCGCTGCTGCAGCGCTGGGGCGATTGGATGGGGCTGATGTTGCTGGTCTCGGCTACAAGAAGAAGAACAACACCCTTGCTTCGTTAGGGATTGTCCAAGCAATAAATAGAGAATTCTCGGCTAGAGAAGAAGAAGAGAAAGAAGTTGACTTACTTGGTTCTTGGCCTTTGTTCTTGGAGAAATCGGCAAGATGGAGATGAAGAAGGAGAGAGAGAGAGAGAGATCGCACGAAGAAGAAAAGCCATTCTGCTAGGTCTCGGGAAGAATCGCAAAAGTTGGGAAGGAAAATACGATTCCTCTTTTGAATTACGATTCCATCTCTTGGGCATCCCCCCTTCGAGTCCCGGCTGCAACACAATTTTCTTTTTAATTTAATCCATTAGTTCCAAGCCTCTAAACTCCCTTACAGGTCAAGGGTTCGAATCCCACAAGTAGCATATTTTCCTCTTATTTTCTAATCTCTACAACACAAGCCTTTCAAAGCCCAACTAGTCACAGGTTCGAGTCTTAGAAGCAACACTATTTATTTCCCTTAATTCTTTTTCCCAAAACAAGACTCCAAATGCCTTACTGGTCACAGGTTCGAATCCCAGCAACAACACTTTTATTTCATATTATTCTCTTGTAACCGAAAAACCTCTAAAACCCCAACAAACAACATAACTCCCGGGAACCCGCAACCAACAAGAATCGAGGCTCAACAAAAGACAGAAATAGCCCTAACGGCCCAACCAGACATCCGAATCATGAACCGAAAACACCTGGGAAACCAGCATGGAAAACTGGGTCGTTACATAGTTAGACACCATCTATAATAATATTATAATATTCAAAGTTACTATTAGACACAATGTACAATAATAATATAATAATATTCAAAAGGTTGCATTTGGATAAAAACATAAAATTAGTATAACACATATAACATTCGTTCGCTTTTAAGAAAGTTAATGTTAGACACATCCTCAAATAATAATATCATAATGCATACTTTCATTTTCATTTTTCTTTTTCTCTTACTTTCTTTTTACCTTGACTTTTTAAAACACAAAAAAGTCTCATGTGTCAAACATCTAAGGCTCCACATGTCACTATTGGATTGACCAATTTTTGCTACGCCATCACGTCGAGATTTACCATTCAAAATCATTTAGGCGGTAACTTTTTCGTTTCAACTTCGATTTGAGTAATTCAAAATGCATTTAGATTTTTATTTCAAGCTCTATATAATGGATAGTTCAAAACACTAAATTTGTTAGCAAATAAATTTTAAGTCATCAAAACATCAATTCATCAATTAATTAAAGTTAATTAATTTGAGATGAATAAAAAGTCAACAATCTCCCCTTTTTTAATGATGAAAACTATACAAGAAAAATGAATTCAAATTGGTGTGTGATATATAAGATATGATCTATATTCAGAATCAACACACATACATAATATCAATATGTTTTCATTTTTCTTATCATCTCTCCTCCTTTTGAATCAAGAAAATGGAATAATAAAAAAAATAATCTGGAAGTGATACCATTAATGCAAACAATACAAATTTCTCCACCTTTAGAAATCAATTTAACACTTCCCTTTATAAGGGAAAAGAAAAATAGCACATAAATTAACTATAAAGGGACATAAAAATTAATCAATTTTTCAAAGAAACTTTTTCTTTAAAAAATAATCCAAAGACAATAACAACTTCCCCTAAGAAATATAAACAATATGCAAAAGAATGGTAATTATCAAAAGAGTGTTATGAGGAGAATCAACATCAAAATTATCATATAAAGTATTACTTCCCCTAAAACAAATAATCATCTACTAATTATGAAACAATAAATAACGAGAAGATAAAACTTGTAACTGCCCAGTTTTCCATGCTGGTTTCCCAGGTGTTTTCGGTTCATGATTCGGATGTTCGGTTGGGCCGTTAGAGCTTTTTAAGTCCTTAAGGGCATTTTGGTCATTTTTCCCTCAGGGCCGGTTTGGTGTTTAACCAGATTTTTGGGCTGTTTCTGTCATTCGATAAGATTGGTTGTTCTTTGGTTTCAGGTTTCCAGGGTTAGAATGCATTTTTAGAAGTTTGGTGGCTTTCTGGTTAAAGGGGAGAATAAGAATTAATTGTGTGGTTGTTCGGACTCGAATGGTGTTGGATTTCAGAGTCTGGATTTTAGATAAAATAAGAGATTAAAGGTGTTGCTCTTGGGATTCGAACCCAGGTGGTTAGAAGTTGAGGTTTGTTGCTGATTAATTAAAAATTAATTAATGTTGCTGCTGGGATTCGAACCTGTGACCTATGCTTTTGGAAGCTTGGATTGGAAAGAGAAACTAGGATTTTAATGGTGTTGTTGCTAGGACTCGAACCTTGTGTAAAGACCCGACTCGAATGGGGTCCTAAAATAGGCCTTTACCTCAATGCATGCTTTTAAAACTTAGAAAAATAATATGCAACGTTGTATGCCAGATTCTGATTAAAACAAAAAAGCAGTAAACATCCATTCAAAACAACAACAAAATGTCCTGGAACCTGTCCCTGTTTCCAAGCACCTGTTCCAAGCTAAATACAATTTAAAACGTACTCTGATCAGAGATTTATTTCACATTCAAATCCAAAAATGGTTTACATCAGTGTTAGAATCCGGGCAACAACCAGAAAACAACCTAAGGGCTTCGTGCCCAACTACATGCATTCAGAGGACATTTAATACATAAAAAAAACATAAATACAAGACTCAGAGTTCGAAACAATAGGTTTCCATGATCACAACCCCTCCTTCAGCCATCCTGTCTCGCACCATGGTTACCTGTGAAAAACCACAAAATAAGGGTGAGTAACGAATTACTCAGTAAGAATCCCCAACCGGGGTACAATACGATATACATGGTCATCTAGCAGAAAGGTATGCAAGCTATGAATATAAACACAGAAGAGAACACATAGCTTAAATCCACACATAAACTTCGGATGCCATCTCAGGGTCTTACTCCGGAATAATCTACCACACAATACGCCCTATACGAGAAACAAGTCCCGGCCTCAGCCTGTCTACTGTCGATACGAAAGGTGCACTAGCTCAAGATCCCGAGGAGCTCTCCGGTCTGTGCTGTAATGAGCGTAAGCGCTCACCGCATGCTACTACAGACCATGGGGGGTGCCGGGTCTATGTCCAATCACCATGCATAACTAAATCTCTGGATCGGTGTTACTGACATAGGGGTGTGAGACTTGGACACGTCAACTATGTCAGCCTGAACCACCGCACCTGAGGCTAAGGAACCGGTCGTGGTAGGCTTACACCAGGAAGCCGTCCTTGCCCTAACAGGTGGCAATCAAGGGCTACGGCCGAACACGCTGAGGACGTGCCAACTGCCGGGGACGAGGCAATGCCAAGTCATCATCCCGACCGTTGGGTCATTTAACAGTCTGCCACCCTCACCCAAGATTGCAGGGCCTGCCGTTAGGGATAGCTAAACCCTAACAGGGGATCAGGGACGGAGTATCGTCTCGTACGTCCCTGTCGTGGATGAAAGTTACGTTATGCATCCGACCCGGATGATGCTACCTACCATATCTCAAACCTATAAACAGATATAAAAACAATCCAATACGTGCTCAACAGATACAACGAACCTAGCATGATACTACGAAGCAAAAACAGATAACGAGCATGCCAGAACGGAACAACCTAGCATGGACTAACATGAGAAACAACATAGGAAATTATGCCAGTCGGGAATTCAGAACAGAGCACCTATCACTAAAGATGTTGATAAACACAAACAAGCATACAAACAACAATCACATAATATATCGCAGGGCCCACAAAACTTCGGTAAGAAATCCTTACCTAGAAATAAGCAGAAATAACTATCACAAATCAACCAAGCGACCCCCAAGCTTCTAAGATAACCCGAGCAACCTAAGCATTAATAAAACAACCTAATTAAATAAATAAGCAGCAGCCAACAACTCAGGGCCCAAAGAAGAAAAGACTCAGGAATTACCATCCGAGAAGCCACAAGGCTCGGGCAACACCAACACGAAGAAGGCAGCAGCGGTGTCAAAGAAAGAAGCTAGCCGGGCGCCTTTAGCGCGGCGAGAGACTCGCGCACATGAGTCGGGCGCAGCGCAGCGCAGACAGCGACGGGACACGCGCGCGCGCGGGAGCTGAGGCTCAAAGTGGTGCGGCGCGGCTCGGCACAGGGAACGGTGAGCGGGCGACGCGATGAGCTACAGGGAACGCGCGCGGGCGACGCATCTGGGCTACAAGGAACGCGCGCGGGCGACTCGGCACAGTGCAGGGTTGGACTGGGCAATCTAGTGCGGAGCTGTGCGGCCTGGCGAGGGGATGAGCTGCTCGGTGCTGGGCGGCCTGGCATAGGGAACGGCGCGCGGGCTGGGTTGGACGAGCAGGGGCTGGGGCTCGGGTTTGGTGAGGTTAGGCAAAGAGAGAGAGAGAGAGAGAGAGAGAGAGAGAGAGAGAGAGAGAGAGAGAGAGAGAGAGAGAGAGAGAGAGAGAGAGAGAGAGAGAGAAAACAAAAGGGGAAAATGGGATTTTCCTATTTTTTCCATCCTTATCCAATTTTAAATAGGCCTTAAAGACCTAAAATCCCTTCCCACGGCTTCCTCCTTCGAGACCCGGCTGAAGCAATCTTTTCCAATAAATAAAACTCACTTAAATCAAACTCCCAAATTAACATTAAGGGCAAGGGCTCAAATCCCAATGGAAGCACTCAAACAACAATAATTTTGCCAAAACCCAAATCACTTCCAAACTTCCAAACGACTAGCCCAAACATCTTGGGTCTTGCAACCAACAACAATCAAGCCTCGACAAAAGCAGGAGTGACCCTGAAGTCCTGAAAATCCATAAATCCTGCCCGAGGAGCAAAAGACCAAAATACCCCTAAGGGTTAAAATAGCTCTAACGACCCAACCGAACAACCGAATCTTGAACCGAAGGCACCTGGAAAACCGGAATAGAAAACTGGGCTGTTACACCTTGGTTGTTTCAGAGTTGAGAGCTTGGTTTAAAAGAGTTTTAAAATAGAAAATATAAGGCGTTGCTTGTGAGTTTCGAACCCCTGACCTATAAGAGAGTTTGAAGGCTTGAAATTAATGGATTAATTTAGAAGAAAAAGGTTGCTGCCGCTGGGACTTGAAGGAGGAAAGCCCAGGTTTTCAATCGACTAAAAGCTAAAGAGGAATCGCATTCTTTTTGGTTTTTTCATCTTGCCGTACGCAATTTCTCTCCCTCTTTGCCGATTCCAACTTCTCCATCCTCCATCTCCACTTTGTCGATTTCTCCAAGAATCAAAGCCAAGAATCGAGGTAAGCTTCTTCTTCTCCTTCTTTCCGTAGCCGAGATCTTTCTTTGTTGGTTGGTTGAGCCCTGACCGAAGGTTTGTGGTTGTGTATGTCAAGCTCTAGCCGAGATCTTTATGCCGCACCACCGTAATCAAATAAGTCCTTGCAGCCGGGAGACCCACATCGCCATCACAAAGCCACTTTGCAAGCATTGGGTCCGCAAGCAGCCCTAAGGCCAAGCCGCGTAGCTTGACGGTCAGCCCCTTCGCTTCGCCAGCCTTAACGCATTGATCGCAGTCGTCGTGTCGAGAGCACGCAAGCATCGCTTCGCCGCAGCTTGTCGCTCACGCACAGATCGCCCTTCTCAGCTGCGAACAGCCCTGTCCGCACACGCAGCCCCAGTCGCGCATCGTTTCGCCACAGCGACACGCACCTCAGCCCTTCATGTGCGAGCGCAGCCGCACGCTTCGCCTCGTGCCCAAGCTTTCACCTCAGCGAACCGCGCAGCCGCACAGTTGCACGTGTTTGACCTGTCTGCCGAGCAGCTTTGCCTAGCCTTGCCGAGGCCCGCCGCTTCTCCCACGTGAAGCAGCTTACTGTCTTGCCGAGCCAAGCTGCCGAGAGCTCTATTGGCCGAGAGTTGTCCCGAGCACCTGTTCGAGTTCGGTAAACTCTAACCCTAGCTCGGTCTGGTTGTTTAGCCCTGTTTAGCTAGTTCGGTTAGTAATGGCACGTTTGGTTTCTGTGTTAGGTTTGAATAGCTAGGCTTGGTTACCTGCAACTCAAAGAGCACTTTGCTTGTGTTTATTTCCTGCTTATTTCCAGGTAAGGATTTCTTACCAGGGTTGTGTGAACCCTGTGATTACTTTAATAGCACATTGATATCTTGTGATTGTTTATGAGTATTCTAGTGGATAGGATTCTTGTTTCTGACTTGCTGGCATGTCTGTTGTCTTGTTCATGTTAGCTCCATGCTAGGGATTTTCTTACTCTGGCATATCCATGTTTCCTGTTCAATTTCTTTAGAGCCATGCTAGGATTGTGTTGCTATTGAATATTTCCTGGTCGATCTGTTAGCTTGTATTACTGTACTTAGGAGACTGTTAGGAGTTACTAGTTTAGGTCTCGCATGGGTAAGACCCCGATGGGCACTAATGCGTTGCCAGTGTATGTAAGTCCTCGCTGGGCATCACACTGTTGCAGTATGTGTAAGTCCCCGATGGGCATCATAGTGCAGCTAGGGAGTGTAAGACCGTATAGGGCAGCTTTGTGATCCTAACAAGAGTAAGTCCTCGATGGGCATCCTTGTGCTTAAGCAGGTATAAGACCCTGATGGGCTTCCTTCTGTTTGAGTAGGTGTAAGACCCCGATGGGCATCCTTAAGCTTAAGCAGGTGTAAGACCCCGATGGGCAACCTTGAGTGCGGATTGAGTAAGACCCCGTAGGGCATTATCGCACCCTAAATTGAGTAAGACCCCGATGGGCATCATCAGGTATAAGACCCCGATGGGCATCTTGCAGGAGTAAGACCCTGATGGGCATCCTTGAACTGAGCTGGTGTAAGACCCCGATGGGCATCCTTGAGTTGAGCTGGTGTAAGACCCCGATGGGCATCCACGTGTTCTAGCTGGTATAAGACCTCGTAGGGCATCCATGTGTGAAACCGAATTTAGGTTGTAGTCGTAAATCCCGAAGGGCAGCTCGGTAAGTCCTTGAACAAGTAAGTTCTAAGAGTGACGGTTAGCATAAACCAGGTTGATTTCTCTGTGCTCGTGTTTGGTTGCATGTATCTGTGTGCTAGACGATTTTTTTTCGTATTGTACCCCAGTTATGGATTCTTACAGAGCGACTCGTTGCTCACCCTTACTTTTCTGTGGTTTTCCACCAGGTAACTAGGGACCGAGGTTGGATAGCTAGGAGAAAGCTGCTGGATGATCATGGATAATGTTACTCTAAGTCTTGTTTCGTCTTCTTTTTAACTCTTTATGCATGTAGACAGTGCACAAAGCCTTTAGGTGGATTTCGATGTATTTCTGGATATTAAAGTATTTGTTTTGTTTTTGTTGGATTTGTTCTGGATGTTTGAACTTGCACATAAAAGAAACTCTGGCCAGGGTTGGATTTGATAAATGTTTTGACAGGTGCTTGGAAACAGAGGCAAGTCCAAATAACTGAATTTCACTGAATGTTTTATGGTTTTAAAGTTTTATAATTCTGCATCTACGATTTCGAGTCTATTTACATGCATAAGGGTTTAAGACCTAGGTTTAGGACCCTATTCGAGTCGGGTCTTTACAAAACTATTTGAGTAAATTCAAGAATAATAATTTACATAATATAGAAGTAAAATGTCTTACTTCAAACTATCACAAAATCAACTATTTATAAATTTTTTATAGAAAATCTCATTCAAGAAAAATATCAACTTTGAATAAAATGCTTACAAGATTCAAGAATATAGATCAATTTCATAGAAGCCCTATGAAAAAGAGTTCTACAACTATTCTCATGCAAAAACAAAATACGAAGCACATTATATTAAAAAAGAGAACTAGCAATAAAATTAAAGTTCGATCAATAGCATGCTTCATATAAGGCAACAAAAATTTAAAGAGGGTAAATATCATCAAAACACAAAACATAACTCATGCTAAAAAAGCAACAATGATATTGTTCATTCAAATAATCAACACATATCTCAATCAACTATCACAATATAAGATTTCTCATATGAATTATATGCTAATATCAACAAAATATTATAATAATATGATAAATAGATATTCAATATTTTCACATGACATATCCATAATACAAATATTAAGGTATAAGAAATCTTGGGTAGAATTGGAAACAATAAATCACAAGATTTAAACAAAACAAGTAATCCAATTGTCATAAAAATAAGCAATATGAGTAAATGATAAGAATGTGTTCCATTTAATTATATGCATTTAATCCAATAATCAATAAAAAAAATCAATTTCAAACAATTAAACCATTCATGAGATATAATTTCCATATTTAATACCAACAAGAATACTTATCTCAATACTTTAAAAAAATATAAAGTTACCAAAATAAGAAATTTTTCTTTCTTGGTTTCAAGCAAACCAAAATTGTTGCTCCATTCGAATTGAATTCAAATTTGAAGTTCAAGCAATAAATTGCTTCTTGATAGTTATATCTACAAGGAAAGTTCAATCAAAGGATTGGTATCCATTTCTTGGGTCCTTCAATGTTAGCGAGCATAATTTTTGGAACCCATTTCAATGTAGTTCCAACCCTTTTAACATTAAAGTTTGGCAAATAACAAGTAATTAATTTCTGACAAATTTTGCCACAAGAATAACAAACATTCGACATGAATTTCTTTTTAACAAAATGATTTTTCACATTATTTGTTTACAAAGAATTCTTTCTTTGAGTATTTTTCATTTTTCAATTTAAAGCACTTTGTCTAATATGACATTTAACTCCACAATAATGACATATATGTACAAATTTAGATTTAACATGCATATGTCTTACATTTCTAATATTAGGCACAAATTTTGAGTTTTCATGTAGATATCTATCTTTTTCATGCTTATAATTGTATTTTTCATTATCAGCAGATCTACCATGAAATTGTTTAGGCACAAAATTTGAATTCTCATGAGCTTTTCTAACTTTTTTCATGTTTTGACACAAAATTAGAACTAACCAAATTTGAAACATTTGGTAAAACCTTTTTGGACATATAAGGGATAGCCTTAACAAATATAGTGTTAGAGCTAGATGAAAGATTTTCATCCACATAGCCTAAAGCCTTTTTCTTATTTAAAGGTTTAAACATGACGATAGTTTTAATTAATCTTTGAGCATTAATAGTCAAATTCTTAATGGATTCTTTTGCAACTTCAAGTTCTTTACTAGCCATCATTTCCTTGTCTTTAAGCATATTCAAAAGATGATTATTTTCAAGACTATCACATTCAAGAAATTTATTTTTTTCAATAAAGGCACATTTATGATTTTCTAAAGATGTATTGCTAGTTTCTAAATAAATAACTTTATCTTTCCAACTAGCAATTTTACTTTTTAACTTCAATGAACAAGACTCAATTTCTTCATTTTTGTTTCCAAAATCACAAGACAAAGATTTGAGGTCATCATTTTCTTTTTCAAGAAATTTAATTTTAGGTTAAAATACCATTTTGGTCCCTCAACTTTGGTTGTTGTTCCATTTGGGTCCTCCAACTATCAAAAGTCTAATTTTAGTCCTCCAACTTCAAAAAAAAGTTTAAATTCGGTCCCTACCGTTCAATGCAATCACTTTTTCATTAAAGTAAAATGTTTTTTAAAATATAAAATTTCTCTCTCCTCAATTTTCGTCAGCCATTTGTTTCCCTCTCCTTACAACCAAGTTGTGGCCTATTTCTTTTTCTTCTCTTCCTCATACCCATTTTCTTTAGCTTTAATCAATAGGCATTTCCTTTTGCAATGCCTTATTAATTGACCCCTGTTGGGAGTGGAACCGACACACAATTTAGGAAAATAATAATTAGATGAGAACAATGACGTGGATGATTCAAGATTTCGTTGAAGCGAAATCCCTACTTCTATTTAAGCGAAAGTGTGTGATTTCCCAAAGAATGTGCAAGTATACAGTCATGTTGCAGCAAGTTTTAAAGTAAGTAAAAGTCATCTCCATAGGGATTTTTAGTTTACTTAAAATCGGGTTCATGCAAGAGTTGGTGTAATAGTTGAGAAGGGAATATGTTAATTAAGTACGTGGCTAATGGAAAAAGATTGAGTGTAAATCTATTAAGGAATGCATCCGAAGGGTTTAAGGTTTTCAAAAATTTCGCAAGGGCGAGGAACTGGCGAAGAAGAACATTAACACAACCCCTTGGGTCCTCTCAGACTCTGGTCACTGGCTCTCTTAAGCTCCTAGTTGGTTCTCTCAAACTCAAATGACTATTTGATTAATTCAGCCTCAGGCGAACCTTATTTCTAAGTGTTCATAATCTCCTGAGGTTATACATGCAGGTTCGCCCCGCTTAAAATCTCTCGACTTACCACAAAGTTCATACAAAGGGTGAAAACACAATGTAAATGAAATAAGCTTAGCATTCATAACTATGTCTACTCGTCAATTCCTTCGCTTAAGCGAATCCCTTACTTCCCCCTAGCCTTCCGACAACAAATTTAGCTACTCATGTTAATGGAACTCATGCTCAAAGACAGATAAAAGAATAGAAACATGCTTGAAATCAAATTAAACTTCACAAATAACAACGAGAAGGAGAAAGAAATACAAAACTCCGAGAACTTGTATAGCTTGAAGATTCTGGTGAAGTTCCGGTTACAATGTGCTAAAGCTAAGAACAAGAAGGAAAACTTGAAAGGAGACAATAATAACTAAGCTAAGCTCGACAAAACTGCTCCGACGGCTGAAATCTACAAAACAAGGGAAAATTTGGTCGGACGGGAAGAAACTTTTGACATTGATATTTTGAGAATATAAGGTTTGACGACCTAGAAATTTAGGAAGCTCTCGCCTTATATAGGCCTCCCGACAATTCACTGCCATTTTTACTCCACAATCTTCTCTGCAAAAAGGCTTCTCTGCGATCTGCTGTGTTGGGTGCGTCAGAGCCGACAACATTAACGCTTGAGATGAGCTATGAGAGCACAGATCATTGCCACGCGTCCTTGGAGAAGATATTTTCTTCGATCTCGAATGTTTTCTTCGTGAGGCTTCACTACAGCAAACGTAGACTAGCTTCTTTAGTGTTCTTGTAAAGACCCGACCCGAAAGAGGTCCTGACCTAGGCCTTTACCTCAATGCATGCTTTTAAAACTTAAATAAGTTATGCAAGATTGCCATCCAGATTCTGAATAAATTTAAAACTTACAACCATTCATTAAACAAACAAAAATAAAAACATCCTGAAACTTGTCCCTGTTTCCAAGCACCTGTTCCAAGCTAAAAATAATTCAAAACGTACTTTGATCAGAGATTTATTTCAAACGTTTAGTTCCAAATCATTTCAATGAAAAGACAGAATCCAGATACAATCCAAAACATCCTAAGGGCTCCGTGCCCAACTACATGCATTTAAGAGAGCAAATAGCATAAAACATAAGACTCAGAGTTTGTAAATCAGCGGGATTCCATGACCAGCAGCTCCTCCTTCAGCCATCCTGTCTCGTGCCCTGGTTACCTGTGGAAACCACAAAAGTAAGGGTGAGTAACGAATTACTCAGTAAGAATCCCCAACTGGGGTACAATACGATACAACTGGTCATCTAGTAGGATGTATGCAAGCTATAAATACAAACATAGAAGAGAGTTTAATCCATGCATAAATATAAATGGATGCCATCTTACGGTCTTACTCCGAGAGTTATCTCAAAACTCGGAACTCTACGAGAAACTAGTCTCAGCCTCAACTTTCCTACTATACTGTCGATACGAAAGGTGCACTGAACTCAAGATCTCGAGGAGCTCTCCAGTCAGCGATGTAATGAGCGTGCGTTCACTCGCATGCTGTTGCAAACCAGGGAGGTGTCGGGTCTAGGGCATGCTGCCCTGGTTCAGTACGCATGCCTAAAGAATCTCTGGATCGATGTCACTGAACATAGTGGTGTGGGACCAGGACACTATGACACGCTGAGGTCGTGTCGACTGTAGGGGACAAGGCAATGCCTCGTCATTCCCTCGACCGTTGGGGCATTTAACAGTCTGCCACCCTCACCCAATATTACAACTGAGCTGCCGTTAGGGTTAGCTAAACCCTAATGACAGATCAAGGACGGAGTACTGCCTCACACGTCCCTGCCACAGATGCAAGTTACGTTATGCATCCTCACCCGGATGATGCTACCTATCAGAACACTATGCTATAAACAACTAACAACAAACATACTAACTCGTGCTCAGCAGAATCAACAAACCTAGCATGGTACTACGAAACAAGAATAGAATACGAACATGCCAGAACAGGACAACCTAGCATGGAACTAACATGAGCATAAGTACGAGAAATCATGCCAGTCAGAATTCAAAGCAAAGCACCTAATAACTAAACATGCTGGTAATCATAAGCAAACATACAGACAACAATCACAGAAATATCGCAGGGCCCACACAACTCTCATAAGGAATCCTTACCTAGGTCAGAAGGTAGCAACCACAACGTAATCCTTAAGCTGCAAACGAACACGAGCTAGCTAACGAGAACCTAGCAGTCAAACAGTAATTAAATTACTACCATCGGCCCTAAAATAAAATATAAACAGAAGCTCGGGCTCGGTCGGGAGCAACTCACATGGCTCAGCTCAAACACCAAGGGTGTCTCGGCTGAAAAGCATACGACAAGGAGCTGGCGTGTGGACTGTTGCGGCGCGCGGCTAGGCAAGGGCGTGCGGCACGGCTGGGCCACGAGCAGATGCAGAGGCGTTCGGCTGCGCGGCTGGGCAGGGCTGCGACGCGGGGTTGTCGGGCATGCTTGCGAAGGGCTACGATCTAGCGTGATTGGCAGGCCTCGGCAAGGCGAAGCGAGGCAACTGTTGGGCGGCGTCGTGAGCTTGCGTGCTAGGGGTTGCGATTGGGCGTGCGTGTGACAGGCTGCGATCGGTGGGTAGGCTGCGGGCGATGAAGGGATATGATCGACGGCTATAGGGCTATTCTCAGCTGGGCGGCGATGAGCGGCTATGGGGCTGTTCTCGGCTGGGCAAAACACACACACACACGTCTTAGAGCTTGGCCAACAAGGAAATCGACCACAACAACCAAGGGGAAACAAATCGAGCAGGGAGAATGGCTTACCCGGAATGGACGATAGGCGAAGGCTCTCAGGAAATGGTGGAATCGCAAAGTGCATAGGAGCTTGGGGAGAACGGCGAATTGGTCATGGGATTTGAGAGAGAAAAGAATCAAACCTATTTTATCAAATAAATCCCACTTAAGTCCCAAACCCACAGGATATGCAAAACACCAACGAATCAAGAGCACAAACTACTTACCTGGCTCAACTGGAAACACCTCTTTTTGCTAGCTGCCACAACCAAGATGACCCGGGTTCGATCCTTGGCTCGAACACCTCTTCTTTTTAATTTCTGATCTACAAACCAAGGCCACAAACCTCTCCAAACACTCCCGGGGCATAGAACCTGCACACACAGTAAATCCCGAAACTCAGCAAGGGACTCAAACAACCTCCACCACCCAACCAAATTACCAAAATACCCTTAAGACATACCTGAACGACCGGGATGAAAACCTGGGCCCTTACAGTTCTAGATAGCTTCAGCTTCGTTGTGGCGAAGTATGCATGAGTCAGCCTATTCCTTGCTACTTTCGCTCTGTCGGAGTTTCCTGCAATAAAATGCGAGTATCAATTACCTTTAAAAATATTTAGACCTTTTACTTGCATTTTTTCCACCCAAGGTTTGGCCTATTCCTTGCAATTTTTCCACCCAAGGTTTGGCTTATATTTCTCACCTTTTACTTCAGCGCAATGGCAGCTATCCAATTAATTTTTCTCGCTGAATCACTCTTGAAGCATATTTTCTTCACTTTTCATGAGAATATTAAATTTTTGCTTTGCTTCGGCAAACTCCACCCCTAAACTTGGACTTTTCATTGTCCCAATGAAAAACTCAGAACCCCCAAACTTAAGGTTTGCTAAAAGTTTAAGGCTTGCGTTGGATCTAATTGAGTTCGCTTAAGCTAAGAGTCCGCAAAATTGAAATTCTAAACTTAATGAATTTCCTAAAACTAAGGCCTCTAGTCCTTACAAAACTTCGCTTTGTCTAATTAAAATTTTGCTCCAGCATAGAAGAGTTAAAGAACTATTTTATAAATAAAGAAACTTGACTATTTAGAGTAATAGTCCATTAAATATGTAGAGACAAGAACAACACGATGAGATGCAATTTTATGTGCATTGATTCAGCGAAAAGTGCCTACATATATATTATAAAATTTTACTAAAGGATGAACAACATAATATAGATAATACATAAGCGAAAGGGACTTCCATCATTTTTCTAAAGGATCTTCCCTGGGATCTTCATTTGGCAGAGGAAGCTCGGGGAAAGGAGGTAGTTGGTATGGGCCACCTTTTATTCGACTCAGAACGTCTTACAAGACTCACTCTTACTGAAGGAAACAGCAATGAAAACTACGATTTTCATCTCTGATTTCCCTCAACAGCTGCAAGTGCTCTTCACTACTGCTGGCTAAAGTTGGGCTTTCTTCGCTGGGCTAGCTCCTCTTGCTGCAGCCTTTGGGGCAAAGCTCAAATATTTCTTCTTTGGCAAGAAGGGATCATTTGGCTTGCCTTTCAGCCCTAACTGCAGGCACAAAGCAAAGATGAAGTGCGGGGAAAGCATATAACTTTCTATTCACCCATTCCAATTGCGAATCTCACTTGCTATGATGGTTCCTACGTTGACAGTGATCCTGGACATAATTACACAGATAAGCATGGCTCGCAGAACTGTGAGTGTTGACTCGTGGGAGATTTGCCTTAGTGAAGACTTCAAGAAGGATGCTCAGATTTTCCCGTCTCCATTTAAGTTCGTGTAACGACCCAAGTTTTCATCCCGGTCTTCTAAGTATGTCCTAAGGGTATTTTCGTAATTTCGTCGGGCCGTTAGGGCTATTTCTGTCTTGTTCAGCTGTTTATATTCTTGGATGTTCAAATATAGGGTTTGGTTGCATTTTGATTGATTGATTGAGTTTGGATGTTGAGAGTTGCAAAAATAAAAATAGGAGTTTTGCCAGATTAAAAATGCAGCAGTTGGGATTCGAGCCTGGGTGGGTAATGTGATAGCGGTGTGGTTCTGCCAGTCAAGCAACAGGTAGTCATTGATACTCATTCTGTAGGTTATCTTGGTTGCCTTGGTTTTCGAGGTTTAAGTGAGTTTGGTTAAAATATAGGTTTTTCTCTTTTTCTCCTCTCCAAATCTCCCTGCCGCACATCCATCCTCTCCAAGCCCTCTTGCCATGCATTTTCCTCCCGAGAGCATCGATCGATCCTCTCGAGTAAGTGTCTCGTTGTGCCTTGATTTCTTCTCCTTGCTGTTGTTGCCGATCCGTTGGCTAAGGGGTTTGTGTTTGTCTTTTTGTTGTTGGTTGTGTGTTTGTTGCAGCCCCAATCGAGCTGCCCTGCCGTCGTCGCTCGCCAGCTTGCAGCGCCCATCCCCGATCGCAGCCCTATCTCGATCGCCCGAACGCCCGAGTCACAGCCTCAGTCGAGCAACTCCTGCCCGTTCGCTCACCAGCCTGTAGCAGCTCATCGCCCAGTGCGCGTCGCAGCCCTTCTCACGCGAGCGCATCGCCCGTCGCCGCGCCTTGCCCAGCCTCGCAGCGAGCAGCCCCTATCGCAGCTAGCGCAGCCCCCGCGCCCGAGCAGTATGCCTGCACGCCCAGCGGCACGCAAGCCATCGCCTAGCTATGTGCCTTGCAGCCTGCCCATCGCGCGCCAGCCCCGTGCCGTGTGAGTTGCTTCCGACCGAGCTGAGTTCTGTTTGTATTTTATATAAGGCCTATAGGTTGTGATGTTTGTTGTTGTTTGTTAGGTTCCCGGTAGCTAGCTCAGGTTCGGTTGCAGCTTAGGATATTTCTTGTGTGTGTTTGCCTTCCGACCCAGGTAAGGATTTCTTACTGGAGTTGTTTGGGCCCTGCGATATTTTCTGTGATTGTTGATTGTATGTATTTTATGTTTATCAGCATGTTAGTGGATAGGTGCTCTGTTCTGAATTCCGATTAGCATGATTCTCGTGTTAATTCTCATGTTAGTTCCATGCTAGGTTGTTCTGTTCTGGCATGTTCCTTATCTGTTCTTGCTTCGTAGTATCATGCTAAGTTCATTGTTTCTGCTGAGCACGTATTAGTATGTTTGCTGTTAGCTGTTTATATCTTAGAGTTTGATAGTTAGCATCATCTGGGCGAGGATGCATAACATAACTTGCATCCGTGGTAGGGACGTACGAGGCAGTACTCCGTCCCTGATCCATCGTTAGGGTTTAGCTAACTTTAACGGCAGCCCAGTGCAATCTTGGGTGAGGGTGGCAGACTGTTAAATGCCCCAATGGTCGGGTGAATGACGAGGCATTTCCTTGTCCTTGGCAGTCGACACGACCTCAGCGTGTCGGCAGTAGCCCTTGATTGCCACCCTATAAGGCAAGGACCAGTTCCTGGTGTAAGCCTACCACGGCCAGTTTCTTAGCCTCAGGTGCTATGGTACAGGCTGACATAGTCATAGTATCCTGGTCTCACACCACTATGTTCAGTAGCACTGATCCAGAGATTCTTTTAGGCATGCGTACTAAACCAGGGCAGCATGCCCTAAACCCAACACCTCCCTGGTTTGCAGCAGCATGCGGTGCGCACAAACGCTCATTACAGCACCGAATGGAGAGCTCCTCGGGATCTTGAGTTCAATGCACCTTTCGTATCGACAGTAGTAGGAAAGTTAAGGTTGAGATTAGTTTCTCGTAGAGTATCGAGATGCGTTGTAGTTTTCCGGAGTAAGACCGTAAGATGGCATCCGTGGTAATTATGTATGGATTAAAGTGATGTGCTCTCTTCTATGTTGTATTTATATCTTGCATACTTTCTGCTAGATGACCAGTTGTATCGTATTGTACCCCGGTTGCGGATTCTTACTGAGTAATTCGTTACCCACCCTTATTTTATAGTTTTCCACAGGTAATTAGGGCGCGAGACAGGATGGCTGAAGAAGGTGTTGTGGATCATGGAATAACTGTTGTCTTTAAACTCTGAGTTTCAATTTATGTTTTTAGTTTGTCCTCTAAATGCATGTAGTTGGGCACGAAGCCTGTAAGGTGTTTTCTGATTGTTTCTGGATTCTGACACTGTTGTAAACTGTTTGGGGTTTGAATGTTTTGATTAAATCTTTTATCAGTTTATGTTTTAAATTGTATTTAGCTTGGAACAGGTGCTTGGACACAGGAACAGGTTTGAGGACTTTTTATGCTTGTTGTTAAAGTGATTATTTACAAGTTTTTATTTTCATTCAGAATCTGGAAAGCAATCTTGCATATTATTTTTAAGTTTTAAAAACATGCATTGAGGTAAAGGCCTAGTTTATGACCTCTTTCGGGTCGGGTCTTTACAGTTGGTATCAGAGCTCAGAGTCATAGATTCTGTAGACTGACCTTTTGTTGTTGGTCATTTTTCCATGATCATCGACGACTTGACGATCATCAGTGCGCCTAAGTTTACTGTTTTAAAAAGGGTTAAGAATTTACAATACTTTTCATCTAGTGTATGCCTTGTTTAGTGGTGTAGAGCAGAGACGAGCAGGTTCTGACTCGTTGTTGGTTTGGGTGTAGATCGCCAACATGCCAATTACCCGCACAAACATGGGAGGTTCCAGAGCAGGTCAGAGTATCAGGATTGGTTCTGATATCGCAGGGACATCGTCCCAAGCTGAGACAGATTGTGTGCCACCAGTAGCTCCCCCTGTTTTGCCTAGAGAAGGCGTTGAGGCTACCGAGCGCCGAGAGACTGCTTTTGGAGCAGAGTTTGCAGATTCTATGAGGGCCATGATGGTCAGTTTGTTGAGTGACCAGAGGGTAGAGACCCAGGCTTTGTTGGCCGCGCAGCGGGAAGAGTCCCGGGCCCAGATTGAGCAGTTGACTCGGATGTTCCAGCAGGGTACTGCAGCACCACCAGCTCCACAGGAGCAAGTAGCCACAGAGGCAGTTGGGGCAGAAGGTGCTGAGGAACTTGGTAGATGGCTGAAAGACTTTGTGAAGTGGAAGCCAGAGAAGTTCGACGCCCTGGGAGATCCATTAGCAACAGCCAGATGGATTGCCCATCTGGAGTACACCTTTCTGATTATGGTGTGTCCTGATGTTCAGAGGCCGCGTTGTGCAGCTCATGTGCTAGGAGGCACAGCAAGATGGTGGTGGGAGTCCACTCTGAGTGAGAGACTAGCTGGGTCTCCACCTGCCACCTGGGATTTCTTTAAGACAGAGTTCAAGGCCAAGTATATCAGTGATGAGGCCCAGGAAAAGATTGTGGAGCTGTTCCAGAACCTGAAGCAGGGATCTGACTCGATAGAGGAGTATGAGAGGAAATTCTTGGAGTATGGTTATTTTGCTCCGTAGTTGATAGCTACTCCTGAGTTAAAGATAAGTAAGTTTATTTCTGGTATGAGGCAAGGTGTATCCCAAGATGTCAAGGCACAGGACCCCGACACTTATGCTATGGCAGTGC
Source organism: Sicyos edulis (assembly GCA_036507275.1). NCBI lineage: Eukaryota > Viridiplantae > Streptophyta > Magnoliopsida > Cucurbitales > Cucurbitaceae > Sicyos > Sicyos edulis. The sequence goes on from CM071848.1 coordinate 27,769,718, forward strand.
AGTTGGCGACCATTTATAATGGGAAGTACCCAGTCGAGCAGGTTGTCGTCGCTTCAGTTCAGCGCCCTATCCCAGCCATATCAGGTTAGAAGAGGAAGTTTGACTTCAAAGGAGGCGACCAGCGCTGCCAAGGGCAGTATCAGAACCAAGATCAGCATAGAGCTCCGGTTCGCTTCCAGCCTTGCCAGCAGGGCGGTCCTAGACAGATTCCCCCATGTGCTACTTGTGGGAGAGCCCACACTGGAGTTTGTCAGGCAGGGACCAAACTTTGTTACCGCTGTGGTAAGGAGGGGCATCTGGCCCGTTTTTGTAATCAGCCAGCTATGGCAACTCAGCCAGTGCAGCAGCAGCAGGGTCAGGTGTTTGCTACGACCCGACATGAGGCTGAGCATACAGATGCCGCTGTGGCAGGTACGCTACTTGTTTTAGATCACTGCACATTTTTTTTGTTTGATTTTGGTTCTACGCATTCATTTGTATCTGTTATGTTTGCTGAGCATGCTAGTTTGAGATTAGAGCCTCTAGGATTTGAGTTATCAGTTGCAACTCCTTCGGGAGTTAGTATGTTAGCTAGGGATATGGTTAAGGATGGTCGGATCGAGATATCCAGAGAGTTGCTTGTAGCTACGCTGATAGTCCTGCCTATGAGCAGCTTTGATGTGATACTTGGTATGGAGTGGTTAGCTGCTATCCACGCGTTGATCGACTGCCACCGACAAGAAGTAGTGTTCAGGCCGCCTGGTTGGCCCAGCTTTAAGTTTCGTAGAGTCCAGGGTGGAGTTTGCCCGCCGATAGTTTCAGCTGTGAAAGCTCGTCGTCTGTTAGCTCGTGGAGCTTGGGGCTACCTAGCCAAGTTATCTGGGGAGAGCCGTCCCTCCCTGACTGTTGATCAGGTACCGGTCGTACAAGAGTTTGCGGATGTGTTTCATGAGGAGTTACCGAGGTTTCCCCCGAAGAGAGAGGTTGACTTCACAATCGAGCTCGAGCCAGGGACCCTCCCTATCTCAAATGCTCCGTATCGTATGGTGCCAGCAGAGTTCAAGGAACTTAAGGTTCAGTTGCAGGAGATGATAGATCGAGGGTTCATCCGTCCGAGTGTTTCCCCGTGGGGAGCACCAGTTCTGTTTGTAAAGAAGAAGGATGGTTCGATGCGCTTGTGTATAGATTACCGTGAGCTTAATAAGGTTACCGTGAAGAATAAGTAGCTGTTGCCTCATATTGATGATTTGTTTGACCAGCTTCAAGGAGTTTCCGTGTTCTACAAGATAGATTTGTGATCCGGTTACCATCAGTTGCGGATCAGGGATGCCGACATTCCTAAGACAACTTTTAAATCTAGATATGGTCACTACGAGTTCGTGGTCATGTCGTTTGGATTGACTAACGCCCCAGCAGCGTTCATGGACATGATGGATAGGGTGTTCAAATCATTTTTGGACAGCTTCGTCATCGTGTTCATTGACGACATTCTGATCTATTCGAGGACTAAGGAGGATCATGCAGAGCATTTGAGGCGAGTGTTGACAGCTTTGAGGGAAAACTAGCTTTATGCGGTTTTCCAAATGTGATTTCTTGTTGGAGCAGGTGGCCTTCCTAGGTCACGTAGTATCGAGAGATGGTATAGCCGTGGACCCGGCAAAGATTGAGGCCGTGAGTTCGTGGGCCAAGCCAACTTCGGTTGCCGAGATTCGCAGCTTTCTAGGTTTGACAGGTTACTACCGTCATTTCGTCAAGGACTTTTCTGCCATAGCCTCGCCCCTCACTCGTCTGACGAGCAAGGGTGTCGAGTTTGTTTGGGATAGTAAGTGTGATGAGAGCTTTGCGTGCCCAAGCGCGCAGTTTGACTTCAAAGACTAGTGTCGTGATCCGGAGGGGACAAGTGGTTTCGTAGTCTACAACGATGCTTCCAAGTTTGGGTTAGGTTGTGTGTTGATGCAGCACGGAAAGGTAATTGCTTACGCTTCTCATCAGTTGAAACCGTATGAGCAGAACTACCCGACTCATGATATGGAGTTAGCAGTAGTAGTGTTTGCGTTGAAGATTTGGAGGCATTACTTGTACGGAGAGCGGATTCAGATGTTTACTGATCACTAGAGTCTCAAGTATCTGTTTACTCAGAAGGAGTTCAATATGAGACAAATGAGGTGGTTAGAGTTAGTGAAGGATTATGACTGCGAGATTGTAACGACCCAGGTTTTACTTCCCGGTCTTCCAGGTATGCCCTAGGGGTAATTTGGTAATTTGGTCGGGCCGTCAGGGTCGTTTGTGTCTTTTCCAGCTACTAAAATTATTGGATGGTTTTTGTAGGTTTTTGGAGGGGTTTGTGGTTTGGTTGGAGCAAGGTTTGTTGCAAAAGTAAAAATAAAGGAAATTGTCTTTGCAAATGGGTTTGAACCCGGGTCTCTGGGAAGCTTGTAGAGAGGTGTGCCAAATGAGCCATTAGGTGCTCTTGTTGCTCTTTCGCATCACATCTTAGTTAACCTTGGATTTTGGAGTTTTGGTGCATTTGGTTAAATGAAATAGAAATAGGTTATTTCATCTCCTTCTCCAAAACAACTCTTGGCCGCCCAAGCTCTCCATCTCCATAGCCTTGCCGAGTTCTTCATCCTTGCATCTCCTTGGGTTCGATCATCATCATTCCGGGTAAGTCTTCGTCTTCTTCATCTTCTCATTTGGGTGTTTGTTGGCCGAATGTAAGAAAAAGGGGTTGTGTGTGTGTGTGTGTTGTGCGGCCAAATAGAGGAGCGACCATCATCCCACTCCACCTCGACGCGCCCAGATCGGTCGAGCCACCACTGCCGCACGCCCAGATCGGTCGAGCCACCTCTGCCGCACGCCCGCACTGCTCCGCGGCAGCCTCGCGCCGTTCGCCCGGCCAGCAGATCGCCCGATCGCTCGCCGCGCGCCAGAGGTCCTCGCCAGCGCCCGACGCGTCCACCGATCGCTCGACGCCGCCCTCGCCGTGTCCGCTTGCCGAGCGCCGCCGCGCGCGCTCGCTCGCTCGATATTCGCGCGCGCGCGCCTCGCTGCCGAAGTTGCTCGCCCGCGCTGGCGCCCGACGCCGGCCGCCGCGCGCGCGCGCGCCGAGACGCCAGCGCCGCGCGCGCGCCGTCGAGCGCTTCGCCAGCGCGCGCGTGTCCTGCTGCCGTGCCAGCAAGCGCGCGCGGCCGGTAGCGTGTCCGTCTGCCGTGCACATACAGCGCAACCAGGTAGCGTGTCCTGCCGTGCCAGGCCACACGACAAATGGCAACCTTGCCTTGAGCCGGCTTGCCAGCGGCCCCAAGCTCGTGTCGTCGCGCGCGCGTGAGTTCCCGAGCCGAGCTTGCTGTTCTATTGTTGTTTAGATATTTTAGATATCTCGATTATTGTTGGTTTGCTAGGTTCCCGCTCGCTAGCTCGGGATTGTTCCATGCACTTAGGATTTGTGTGTAAAAGTCTTCCGACCAAGGTAAGGATTTCTTACCGGGGTTGTGTGGACCTTCGCGTATATTTGTGATTGTTGTTTTGTATGCCTGTGTATGATTACTAGCATGTTTATCTCTAGGTGCTCTGCTCAATTCCTGATCGCATGATCTCTTGTATTGTTTCTCATGTTAGCCCATGCTAGGTTGTTCTGTTCTAGCATGTTCGATATCTGTTCTTGCTTCGTAGTATCATGCTAGGTTCTTTGTATCCGATGAGCACGTCTTCGGATCGCATTGATTGAATCGTTATTATTGTTAAGGTTTAGAATTCGTAGGTAGCATCATCCGGCCCGATGCATAAAGTATCTTGCATCTATGGCAAGGACGATTGAGACAGCCTCCGTCCTTGGACCCCGTGAGAGATTAGCTATCCCAACCGGTAGGCCCCGCAATCTTGGGTGAGGGTGGTAGTCTAAGCGATGCCCCAATGGTCGGGATGATGACTTGGCAATGCCTAGTCCCCGGCGGCCGGCACGCCCTCGGCGTGTTCGGCAAAGAGCCCTTGATTGCCACCGATAAGGTAAGGACGGCTTCCTGGTGTAAGCCTACCATGACCCGTTCCTTAGCCTCGGTGTGGTGGTACAGTGACGACATAGTTCACGTGTCCGTGTCTCACACCCCCTGTCGGTGACACCGATCCGGAGATTTAGTTAGGCGTGGTATCCGGATATGGGCGACTTGCCACTAGACCCGGCACTTCCATAGTGCAGTAGAAGCACGCGGTGCATCCTTACGCTCATTACAACGCCGATCGAGAGCTCCTCGGGATCTTGAGCCGCACCTTTCGTGATCGATATGAGAGCGGTGAGGCCGGACTTGTTCCCGTATAGTGCGTTTAGTGTGTTGTGGTATTTCCGGACTAAGACCCTGAGATGGCATCCGAGGTCCAAGTGTGGACTTAGCTATGTGCTCCGCTCTGTGTTTGTACTCATAGCTTGCATACATTCTTCTAGATGATCATGTATATCGTATTGTACCCCGGTTGGGGATTCTTCTGGTAATTCGTTACTCACCCTTATTCTCGTGGTTTTCCACGGGTAATCAAGGCGGGGAGACAGGATGGTGAAGGAGGAGCTATGATCATGGAACCTGCTGTCATCTCTGATTGTTTTATTTTAATTATCATGACTCTTCACTTTTATTTATTTCCCCTGAATGCATGTAGACGGGCACAGAGCCCCAGGATGTTTTTCTTACGTTTTATGGATTCCAAAGATATTGGTACTTGTGGATTGTTTTAATGGTTTAAATAAATCTCCGATCGTCAGTGTGTTTTTAGAAATGTATGTTTTGGTTGTTGAATGTTTCTGCTTTTACTTGGAATCCAAAAATGTACTTTTCTTAATGTCTTTTATTTTCACTACATGCATTGGGGTAAAGGCCCATTTAGAGCCCTTTTTGGGTCTGGGTCTTTACTGATTGGTATCGAGCTCGAGTCATAGATTCTGTAGAGACTCGACCTTTTGTTGTAGGTCGTTTTCCATGATCATCAAGACTCTGGCGGTCATCAGTGCGCCTAGATTTATTGTTTTAGAAAGGAAAGGGGTTAAGAATTTACAATACCTATCATCTAGTGTATGCCTTGTTTAGTGTTGTGGAATGGTGACAGAGTGTTTTGATTCGTTGTTGGTTTGGATGTAGATCGCCAAAGATGCTACCACCCGCATCGGGAGAGGAGGTTCGAGAGCGTGTCGAGGTATCGTGGATCGGATCTCGACATCGCAGGGGACATCGTCCCAAGCCGACAATCGATGGCATTCCACCAGCGAGCTCCTCCTCGTTACGCCTAGAGCGGGCGTTGAGGCGATCGAGCGCCGTGAGATCGCTCCCGGAGCAGAGTTTGCCGAGTCTATGAGGGCTTTTATGGTCGACATGTTGAGTGACCAGAGGCGAGACCTGTGCCTTGTTGGCGCTAGCAGCGGAAGAGTCCCGAGCCCGGATCGAGCAAAATGACTCGATTGGTTCAAAGAGAGCTCAAGAGCACCTCCAGCTCCACAGGAGCAAGTAGCCCAGAGGCGGATATGGCGGAGGTGCCGAGGAATTGGGTAGGTGGTGAAGGATTTTGTGAAGTGGAAGCTCGAGAAGTTTGATGCCACCGGTGATGCGTTATCGGCAGCCAGTGTGGATTGCCCATTTGGAGTACACCTTCCCGATCATGGTGTGCCCCGATATTCGAGAGGCCGAGATGTGCGGCTCATGTGCTAGGAGGCACAATGAGATGGTGGTGGGAGTCCACCTTGAGCGAGAGACCACTGGGTCTCCACCCGCTACTTGGGAGTTCTTCAAGGCCGAAGTTCAAGGTAAAGTTCATCGTTGATGAGGCTCGGAGAAGATGGTGGAGCTCTTCCGAACACAAGCGGTGGTTCTGATTCCATTGAGGAATATGAGCGCAAGTTCTCGTGAGTATGGATATTTTGCTCCTCGCTTGATTGCCACCCCAGAGCCAAGATTCGAAGTTCATATCCGGATTGAGGCGGTGTTTCCCGTGATGTCGTGGCTCGTGCCCCTAACACTTATGCTAGGGTCATCCCGATTAGCCACGATCTATAATGGGAAGTATCCTGCTTGAGCGGGTTGTTGCCGCTCTGTTGGGTCTGTCCCGTCCCAGCAGAAATGTGGGGCGTAAGAGAAAGTTTGACTTTCGGGTGGCGCGTGTCGCCAAGCGGGCGCCTCCAAAGCCGGATCGGCGATAGGGCCCCGATCCGTTTTCACCGCCAGCAGGCGGTCCCGCAGCGAGTTCCTCGCTTGTGCTTCTTGCGGGAGGACCCACACCGGAGCTTGCGGGCGGGGCCCGAGTGTGTTTTCGTTGTGGTAAAGAGGGACATATGATCCGTTTACGTCCTCGGCCAACTATGGCGGCTCGGCCAGTAGCAGCGGCGGGTCGAGTGTTTGCTACGACCCGTCGTCAGAGGCCGAGCGTGACGGATGCCGCTGTGGCAGGTACGCTTCTTGTTTTAGATCACTGCGCATTTGTCTTGTTTGATTCTGGTTCTACGCATTCATTTGTATCTGTGTTGTTTGCTGAGCATGCTAAGTTGAGATTAGAGCCTCTAGGTTTTGAGTTATCTGTTGCAACTCCTTCGGGAGTTAGTATGTTAGCTAGAGATAAGATTAAGGATGGCCGGATCGAGATATCCGGAGAGTTGCTATTGGCTACGCTCATAGTTCTGCCTATGAGCGGTTTTGATGTGATTCTTGGTATGGAGTGGTTAGCTGCTAACCACGCGTTGATTGACTGCCACCGGAAAGAAGTAGTGTTCAGGCCGCCAGGTCGGCCTAGCTTTAAGTTTCGTGGAGTCCGTGGTGGAGTTTGCCCGCCGATGGTGTCACCGTGAAAGCTCGTCGTTTGCTAGCTCATGGAGCTTGGGGCTATCTAGCCAAGCCGCGGGAAGAAGAGCCCCTCGTCGTCTCGCTGATCGAGTGCACGGTCGTGCAGAGTTTGCGGACGTGTTTCTGAGAGGAGTTACGGGGTTGCCCCAAGAGAGAGGTTGACTTCATTATTGAGCTCGAGCCGTGGACCCTCCCTATCTCGAAGGCTCCGTGACGCATGGCGCCAGTGAGTTAAAGGAATCAAGATTCGATTGCGGGAGATGTTAGACCGAGGGTTCATCCGTCCAAGTGTGTCCTCGTGGGGAGCACCACTGTTTGTGAAAAAGAAGGATGGTTCTATGCGCTTATGTATTGATTACCGCGAGCTTAATAAGGTGACAAAGTGAAGAATAAGTATCCGCTGCCCCGTATCGATGATTTGTTCGATCGGCTTCGTGGAGCTTTCGGTGTTCTCCAAGATAGATCTCGAGATCCGGTTACCATCGATTGCGGATCGGGGATGCCGACATTCCTAAGACGACTTTCGTGTCCGGATATGGTCACTATGAGTTTGTGGTTATGTCGTTTGGATTGACCAATGCCCCACCGCGTTCATGGACATGATGGATAGGGTGTTCAAATCATTTTTGGACAAATTCGTCATCGTGTTCATTGACGATATTCCGATTTATTCGAGGTCTAAAGAAGACCATGCGAGCATTTGAGGCGAGTATTGGCGGCTTTGAGGAAAACCACTTTATGCGAAGTTTTCCAAATGTGATTTCTGGTTGGAGCGGTGGCCTTCCTAGGCCACGTGGTTTCGAGAGATGGTATAGCCGTGGACCCCGCGAAGATTGAGGCCGTGAGTTCATGGGCCAAGCCGACTTTCGATTCTGCCGAGATTCGCACTTTGCAGGTTTGGCGAGTTACTACCGTCGGTTCGTCAAGGACTTTTCTGCTTTAGCCTCGCCCCTCACTCGTCGACGAGGAAGGGTGTCGAGTTTGTTTGGGACAAAGAGGTGTGATGAGAGCTTTGCCGTGCTCAAGCGTAGTTTGACTTCAAAGACTGTGTTGGCAATCCGGAGGGGACAGTGGTTTCGTGGTCTCAAATGATGCTTCCAAGTTTGGATTAGGTTGTGTGTTGATGCAAAGACGGAAGGTCATTGCCTATGCTTCCCGTCACCAAGCCGTATGAGCGAGAACTACCCGACTCATGATATGGAGTTGGCGGCAGTGGTGTTTGCAATCAAGATTTGGAGGCATTACACCGTATGGTGAGCGGATTCGATGTTTACCGATCACCGAGCCTCAAGTATCTGCTTACTCGAAAGAGAGTTGAATATGAGGCGAGAGAGATGGTTAGAGTTGGTAAAGGACTATGATCATGAGATTTTGTACCATCCGGTAAAGCCAATGTAGTGGCCGATGCTTTGAGCGAAAGAGACGTCGCACTCTGCGGCGTTGTTGAGTTCCCCACCAGTTTGCGAGAGAGAGTTCGAACGGGCCGAGGTTGCGATGTTGTTGGGAGAGGTTACCGCCGTGGTAGCTCGATTGACTGCTTGTGCCGATTAGGCAAATGGATTATAGACAGCCAGTTAGGTGACCCGCACTTAAGAGATTGGTTGATAGAGTTAGTGCCGACGGTGACTTTGACTTTGTATATTCACCGGACAATGGGTTGACTTATAGAGGCCGGTTGTGTGTTCCGGACATTGCGGTTTTGCGAGCCGAGTTGCTCTCGGAGGCCCACTGTTCCCCTTTGCTTGGCACCCCGGGGTACCAAGATGTATCGAGACCTTAAGCGCACTTTTCGGTGGATGGGAATGAAGAGAGATGTGGCGAGTTTGTCGGTACCGGTGTCTCACTTGTCGACAAGTGAAGGCACCTGTGCAGAGGCCACCGGTTTGTTGCAACCATGAGTGTACCCCAGTGGAAATGGGAAGAGATCTCTATGGACTTTATCTCTGGTTTGCCAAGGACTCAGGAAGTTCTCTCTCGAGATTTGGGTGATTGTCGACCGTTTGACCAAGAGCGCACACTTCATTCCCGGTAGAGACACTTATACCGTGGAAACAGTGGCGCACTGCTTTTTGGAGCGGATCATCCGTTATCATGGTGTACCGGTGAGGATTGTGTCCGATCGTGACTCGCGGTTCACTTCACTTCTCGTTTCGAGAGCGCTCGTAAGGGTTTGGGCACAGAGTGCGCCAAAGACACTTTTCACCCTCGAGCGGATGGTCGACCGAGAGAGTGAATCGATTCTCGAGGATATGTTGAGGGCTTGTGTGTTGGATTTCCCGGCAATTGGGACCAAAGATTCAGATTTCTGATGGAGTTTGCCTATAACAACAGCTACTATCGATTTATCTGGATGGCTCCATTCGAGGCATTGTATGGTAAGCGTTATCGGGTCCCCGTGTTCGGGGGAAGAGGTTGGTGATAGACAGTTTTGGGTCCCGAGTTACTCATAGCTTGACCAATGGTGCGATCACGTAAGATTAGAGCTCGTATGTTGACAAATTTCGAGCAGCGAGAGAGTTACGCCGATGTTCGGCGTCCGAGATTTGGAGTTTGAGGTTGGTCGCATGTGTTCCTTAAGGTTGCTCCGATGCGAGGTGTTCTGAGGTTTGGTAGCGTGGGAAGTTGAGTCCCCGTTTTGTTGGTCCATTCGAGATCCTAGAGAGGATTGGCGAGTTGCTTACCGGTTAGCCCTACCTCCATCACTATCGGTGCATAGTGTTTTTCATGTATCGATGTTGAGGCAAGATATGTGCGGACCGTCGCACATTGTGGACTTTGAGCCTTTGCAAACCGAATGAGGATTTGAACTTCGAGGAAAAGCCGGTGAGAATCCTTGCCTTTGAGACCAAGACGTTGCGTGTCGCGAGATTCGTTTGGTAAAGGTTCGATGGAAGAGTCGGGGTTCGAGGAAGCCACTTGGGAGCGGGAAGACGAGATGAGGTTGCATTACCCTGAGCTGTTTTGTCTTAAGGACTTTCGAGGACGAAAGTCATAAAAAGGAGGAATATTGTAACGACCAGTTTTTACTTCCTGGTCTTCCGGTATGCCCTAGGGGTAATTTGGTAATTTGGTAATTTGGTCGGGCCGTCGTGGTCGTTTGTGTCTTTTTCCAAATTACTAAAATTATTGGATGGTTTTTGTAGGTTTTTGGAGGGGTTTGTGGTTTGGTTGGAGCAAGGTTTGTTGCAAAAGTAAAAATAAAGGAAATTGTCTTTGCAGTGGGGTTTGAACCCGGGTCTCCTGGAAGCTTGTAGAGAGGTGTGCCAAATGAGCCATTAGGTGCTCTTGTTGCTCTTTCTGCATCACATCTTAGTTAACCTTGGATTTTGGAGTTTTGGTGCATTTGGTTAAATGAAATAGAAATAGGTTATTTCATCTCCTTCTCCAAAACAACTCTTGGCCGCCCAAGCTCTCCATCTCCATAGCCTTGCCGAGTTCTTCATCCTTGCATCTCCTTGGGTTCGATCATCATCATTCCGGTAAGTCTTCGTCTTCTTCATCTTCTCATTTGGGTGTTTGTTGGCCGAATGTAAGAAAAAGGGGTTGTGTGTGTGTGTGTGTGTGCAACCCGAGAGGAGCAAACATCATCATCCAGCCAGCTCAGCCGCGCCAGATCGGTCGAGCCACCACGCCGCGCGCCCAGATCGGTCGAGCCAGCTCTGCCGCGCCGCCCGCACTGCTCGCCGCAGCCTCGCCGCTCGCCGCCCAAAGAAGATCGCCTGACCGCCGCGACGCCGAGAGTCCTCGCCGCCACGCCAGACGCCCAACGACGCTCGCGACGCCGCTCGCCGTGTCCGCTTGCCGAGCCGCTTCGCCGCGCGCTTCGCTCGGCTCGACATTACGCGCCGCGCAAGGCTCCTCGCTTGCTTGCTCGCGCCGCCTTGGCCCGAGACGCGCGCCTGGCCCGCCGCTGAGACGCCCGCGCGCCGCGCGCGCTTTCGTCAGACGCTTCGCCAGCGCGTGTCCCTCGCTGCGTGCGTAGCAGCGCAGCGGCAGTGTCGTGTCGTCGCGTGCGCCAGCGCAGCAACCAGCAGAGCGTGTCCTCGCGTGCGGCCACGACAAACAATACTCTTCTTTGCCGAGCCGCTTGCGCCAGCTTTCCCAAGCTCGTGTCGTCGCGCCGCGTGAGTTCCCGAGCCGAGCTTGCTGTTCTATTGTTGTTTAGATATTTTAGATACTCGATTATTGTTGGTTTGCTAGGTTCCCGCCGCTAGCTCGGGATTGTTCCGCACTTAGGATTTGTGTGTAAAAGTCTTCCACCAAGGTAAGGATTTCTTACTGGGGTTGTGTGGACCTCTCGCGTATATTTGTGATTGTTGTTTTGTATGCTCGTATGATTACTAGCATGTTTATCTCTAGGTGCTCTGCTCAATTCCCGATGGCATGATCTCTTGTATTGTTTCTCATGTTAGCCCATGCTAGGTTGTTCTGTTCTAGCATGTTCGATATCTGCTTCTTGCTTCGTAGTATCATGCTAGGTTCTTTGTATCCGATGAGCACGTCTTTGGATCGCATTGATTGAATCGTTATTATTGTTAAGGTTTAGAATTCGTAGGTAGCATCATCCGGGCCCGATGCATAAAGTATCTTGCATCTATGGCAAGGACGATTGAGACGATTCTCCGTCCTTGGACCCCGTGAGGGATTAGCTATCCCAACCGGTAGGCCCCGCAATCTTGGGTGAGGGTGGTAGTCTAAGCGATGCCCCAATGGTCGGGATGATGACTTGGCAATGCCTAGTCCCCGGCAATGCCAGACGTCCTCGGCGTGTTCGGCGGTAGCCCTGATTGCCACCGATAAGGTAAGGACGGCTTCTGGTGTAAGCCTACCATGACCCGTTCCTTAGCCTCAAAGCGGTGGTACAGGTGACATAGTTCACGTGTCCGTGTCTCACACCCTATGTCGTCGTGACACCGATCCGAGATTTAGTTAGGCGTGGTATCCGGATATGGGCAGCTTGCCACTAGACCCGGCACCCCCATAGTCTCTGTAGAAGCACGCGGTGCATCCTTACGCTCATTACAAATACCGATCGAGAGCTCCTCGGGATCTTGAGCGATGCACCTTTCGTGACGACGATGAGCAGCCGAGGCCGGACTTGTTCCCGTATAGTGCGTTTAGTGTGTTGTGGTATTTCCGACTAAGACCACGAGATGGCATCCGAGGTCCAAGTGTGGACTTAGCTATGTGCTCCGCTCTGTGTTTGTACTCATAGCTTGCATACATTCTTCTAGATGATCATGTATATCGTATTGTACCCCGGTTGGGGATTCTTACTGGGTAATTCGTTACTCACCCTTATTCTGTGGTTTTCCACAGGTAATCAAGGCGGGAGACAGGATGGTCAAGGAGGAGCTATGATCATGGAACTCTTTGTCATCTCTGATTGTTTTATTTTAATTATCATGACTCTTCACTTTTATTTATTTCCCACGAATGCATGTAGACGGACACAGAGCCCCGGGATGTTTTTCTTACGTTTTATGGATTCCAAAGATATTGGTACTTGTGGATTGTTTTAATGGTTTAAATAAATCTCTGATCAGAGTGTGTTTTTAGAAATGTATGTTTTGGTTGTTGAATGTTTCTGTTTTTACTTGGAATCCGAAATGTACTTTTCTTAATGTCTTTTATTTTCACTACATGCATTGGGGTAAAGGCCCATTTAGAGCCCTTTTGGGTCGGGTCTTTACAGAGATTTTGTACATCCGGGTAAAGCCAATGTTGTGGCTGATGAGTTGAGTAGGAAGACGTCGCACTCCACGGCGTTGTTGAGTTCCCAGCTCAGATTACGGAAAGAGTTCGAGCGGGCCGAGGTTGCAGTGCTGTTGGGTGAGGTTTTCGTCAGAGTAGCTCAGTTGACAGTCCAACCTTCGATCAGACAGCGGATTATTGATAGCCAGCTGAGTGATCCCGCACTTAAGAGATTGATTGACAGAGTTAGTGCTGACGGAGACTTTGACTTCGTGTATTCACCAAACAATGGATTGACTTACAGATGCCAATTGTGTGTTCCGGAGGTTGCAGGATTGTTAGCAGAGTTGCTTTCAGAGGCCCACAGTTCACCGTTTTCTTGGCACCCCGGGGGTACCAAGATGTATCAGGATCTTAAGCAGACGTTCTGGTGGATGGGCATGAAGAGAGACGATGCAGAGCTTGTTAGTCGGTGCTTCACTTATCAGCACGTGAAGGCACCCAGGCAGAGGCCAGCCGGTTTGTTGCAGCCGCTGAGCGTGCCTCAGTGGAAATGGGAAGAGATCTCCATGGACTTTATTTCTGGTTTGCCAAGGACACCGAGGAAGTTTTCTCAGATCTGGGTGATTGTTGACCGCTTGACTAAGAGCGCACACTTCATTCCCGGTAGAGACACTTATATCGTGGAACAGTGAGAGGAGTTGTTTTTGGAGTAGATTATCCGTTACCATGGTGTGCCTGTGAGGATTGTGTCGGACCGTGATTCGCGGTTCACTTCTCATTTCTGGAGGGCACTCCAGAAAGGCTTAAGCACCGAGTGCAGTTTCAGCACAGCTTTCCACCCTCAGACAGATGGTTAGACTGAGAGGGTGAACCAGATTCTTGAGGATATGCTGAAAGCTTGGGTGTTAGAATTTCCGGGCAGTTGTGACTAGTATCTGTAGCTGATGGAGTTCGCTTATAATAACAGTTATTAGTCGACGATCCAGATGGCTCCATTCGAGGCTTTGTATGGTAAGCGTTGTCGATCTCCTGTGTTATGGGAAGAGATTGGTGATAGGCAGGTTTTGGGTCTTGAGTTGCTATAGTTGACCAACAGTGCAGTGCAGAAGATTAGAGCTCGTATGTTGATAGCTCAGAGTAGGCAGAAACGTTACGCCGATGTGCGGCGTCGAGACGTGGAGTTTGAGGTTGGACAACACGTGTTTTTAAAGGTTGCACCGATGCGTGGTGTGTTGAGGTTTGGTAAGTGAGGGAAGTTGAGTCCCCGTTTTGTTGGTTCGTTTGAGATTCTTGAGAGGGTAGGCAGAGTTGCATATCGGTTAGCCTTACCTTCGTCATTGTCAGCAGTGCACAGTGTCTTTCATGTATCAATGTTGAGGCAATATGTGTCGGACCCGTCGCACATTGTAGACTTTGAGCCTTTGTAGCTGAACGAGGATTTGAGCTTTAAGGAGAAGCCTGTGAGGATCCTTGCCTTTGAAAATAAGACGTTGCGTAATAGGGAGATCCTTTTAGTAAAGGTTCAGTGGAGGAGTCAGAGTTCTGAGGAAGCTACTTGGGAGCGGGAGGACGAGATGAGATTGCACTATCTTGAGCTGTTTCAGTCTCAAGGACTTTCGGGGACGAAAGTCATAAAAATGAGAGAATATTGTAACGGCCCAGGTTTTCATCCGGGTCTTCTAGGTATTTTCTAAGGGTATTTTGGTAATTTGGTCGAACCGTTAGGGCTATTTCTATCTTGTTCAGCTGTTTATATTCTTGGATGTTCAAATGTAGGGTTTGGTTGCATTTTGATTGAGTTTGGATGTTGAGAGTTGTAAAAATAAAAATAGGAGTTTTGCTAGATTAATAATGCAACAGCTGAGATTCGAGCCTGGGTGGGTAAGGCGATAGCGGTGTGGTTCTACCAGTCAAGCAACAAGTAGTCATTGATACTCATTCCGCAGGTTATCTTGGTTGCCTTGGTTTTCGAGGTTTAAGTGAGTTTTGTTAAAATATAGGTTTTTCTCTTTTTCTCCTCTCCAAATCTCCTTGCCGCACATCCATCCTCTCCAAGCCCTCTTACCGTGCGTTTTCCCCCCCGAGAGCATCGATCGATCGTCCCGGGTAAGTGTCTCGTTGTGCCTTGATTTCTTCTCCTTGTTGTTGTCGCCGATCCGTTGGCTAAGGGGTTTGCGTTTGCATTTTTGGTTGCTGGTTGTGTGTTTGTTGCAGCCCCAGTTGAGCAACCCCAGCCGAGCTGCCCTGCCGTCGTCGCTCGCTAGCCTGCAGCGCCCATCCCCGATCGTAGCTCTATCGTGATCGCCCGCACGCCCACGTCGCAGCCCCAACCGAGTAGCTCCTGCCCATTCACTCGCCAGCTTGCAGCAGCGCATCGCCCTGCGCGCGTCGCAGCCCTTCGCACGCGAGCGCATCCCAGCGCCTTGCCCAGCCTCCCAGCGAGTAGCCCCTGTCGTAGCGAGCACAGCCCCGCACCCGAGCTACACGCCTGCACGCCCAGCCGCACGCACGCCGCAGCCCCTACCTCACGCACAATTAGTAGCCTGTCCATCCGCGCGCCAGCCCTGTGCCGTGTGAGTTGCTCTAGACCGAGCCGAGTTCTGTTTGTATTTTATCTAAGGCCTATAGGTTGTGATGTTTGTTGTTGTTTGTTAGGTTCCCGGTAGCTAGCTCGGGTTCGGTTGCAGCTTAAGATCTTTCTTGTGTGTGTTTGCCTTCCGACCCTGGTAAGGATTTCTTACCGGAGTTGTGTGGGCCCTACGATATTTTTTGTGATTGTTGATTATATGGTATGTTAATGTTTATCAGCATGTTAGTGGATAGGTGCTCTGTTCTGAATTCCGACAGGCATGATTCTCGTGTTAATTCTCATGTTAGTTCCATGCTATGTTGTTCTGTTCTGGCATGTTCGTTATCTGTTCTTGCTTCGTAGTATCATGCTAGGTTCATTGTTTCTGCTGAGCACGTATTAGTATGTTTGTTGTTAGCTATTTATAGCTTAGAGTTCTGATAGGTAGCATCATCCGGGCGAGGATGCATAACGTAACTTGCATCCGTGGCAGGGACGTGTGTGGCAGTACTCCGTCACTGATCCGTCGTTAGGGTTTAGCTAACCTTAACGTCAGCCTAGTGTAATCTTGGGTGAGGGTGGCAGACTGTTCAATGCCCCAACGGTCGGGGGAATGACGAGGCATTGCCTTGTCCCCAGCAGTCGACACGACCTCAGCGTGTCGGTAGTAGCCCTTGATTGCCACCTGATAGGGCAAGGACAAGGTCCTGGTGTAAACCTACCACGGCCGGTTTCTTAGCCTCAGGTGCGGTGGTACAGGCTGACATAGTTATAGTGTCCTGGTCTCACACCACTATGTTCAGTGACACCGATCCAGAGATTCTTTTAGGCATGCGTCTTCGACCAGGCGGCAAAGATGCCTAGACCCAAGACTCCCGGTTTGCGGCGAAGATGCGGTGCGCGCGCGCTCATTCCATTACAAATTGGACGGAGAGCTCCTCGGGATCTTGAGTTCAGTGCACCTTTCGTATCGACAGTAGTAAGAAAGCTGAGGCCGAGATTAGTTTCTTGTAGAGTATCGGGATGCGTTGTAGTTTTCCGGAGTAAGACCGTAAGATGGCATCCTTGGTAATTATGTATGGATTAAAGTGATGTGCTCTCTTCTATGTTGTATTCATATCTTGCATGTTCTCTGCTAGATGACCAGTTGTATCATATTGTACCCCGGTTGGGGATTCTTACTGAGTAATTCGTTACTCACCCTTATTTTGTGGTTTTCCACAGGCAATCAGGGCGCGAGACAGGATGGCTGAAAGAGGTGCTGCGAATCATGGATTAACTGCTGTCTTTAAACTCTGAGTTTATATTTATGTTTTTAGTTTGTCCTCTGAATGCATGTAGTTGGGCACGGAGCCCGTAGGATGTTTTCTGATTGTTTCTAGATTCTGACACTGTTGTAAACGGTTTGGGGTTTGAATGTTTTGAATAAATCTCTGATTAGAGTATGTCTTAAACTGTATTTAGCTTGGAACAGGTGCTTGGACACAGGAACAGGTTTCAGGACTTTTTATGCTTGTTGTTAAAGTGATTATTTACAAGTTTTTATTTTCATTCAGAATCTGGAAAGCAATCTTGCATATTATTTTTAAGTTTTAAAAACATGCATTGAGGTAAAGGCCTAGTTTAGGACCTCTTTCGGGTCGGGTCTTTACAGTTCGCCAAGTGGAGTCGGTGAGATTGTGGGCCTTCGTCCCACTCAGCTTTTTCAACTCCAATTATGGCGAAGAAAATTTGGAGATCTTCCTCGGAGACTTCGTGTAACAGCCCAGAAGTCTGTTCCAGTTTCCTAGGTATGTTTGGTTTAGTTTTTGGTTGTTCGACTTGGGCTGTTAGGGCTTTTTGGCCTCAAAGGGCATTTTTGTCATTTTGCTCTTAGGGCTGGCCTTGTGAGATCTTAGGGTTCTGAAGCTGTTTCTGACTTTTGCTGAGGTTTGGTTGGTTGTTGGTTGCAGGTTCCTGATGAATTCGAAGTTGTTAGGGTTTCTGGAAGCTTTCCGGTTATTTGTAAAATAATGATTTAAAGGTGTCTCTTGGAGGATTCGAACCCCTGACCCCAAAGGGGGGTCTGGAGGCTTGGATTTAATTAAGGGAATTAGATGCTTCAGTCGGGACTCGAAGGGGGAATGCCCTGGGCCTGTGTCACCAAACCTAAATTAAAAAGAAAAAGGGATCGTGCATTTTTATGGTTCACTCCTTGCCGCATGCCAAAGCTCCCATTCTTGCGATCTCCTCTTTTTCCACCTTTTCCTGCGATTTCTTCAAGAACAAGATCAAGTATGGAGGTAAAACTTCTCCTTCTTCTCTTCTTTGTTTATCTAGCCGAGAGTGGCCTTCATTATCGCTGGACCAACCCTACTGAGCCAGGGTTGTCATTTTTCTCCTTGTAGCCGAGACCAGCAGCATTAGCCCGGCCGTTCGCCTCAGCGCCGTAGTAGCGAGATCGCGCTTACCAGCTACTCGGTACCCCAGCACGTCGTGTCGCAGGCGCGTCCTTGTCGTCGCAGCTCAGCATCGCCTTTCCCTGCGCACGCGAACCGCAAGTGTAAAGACCCGACCCGGAAAGAGGTCCTAAACTAGGCCTTTACCTCAATGCATGATTTAAAACTTAAAAACAATATGCAAGATCATTTCCAAATTCTGAAAGAAAACTAAAAACTTGTAAACATCCATTTATAAATCAAATGTAAAACGTCCTAGAACCTGTCCCTATTTCCAAGCACCTGTTCCAAGCCAAAAGCATTTTAAAACATACTCAGATCAGAGATTTATTCAAATCATTCAAAACCCCTAACGGTTACAAAAGTGTCAGAATCCAGAAAACAATCAGAAAACATCCTAAGGGCTCCGTGCCCAACTACATGCATTCAGAGGACAACAAAACATAAAACATAAACTCAGAGTTTTAAAACAGCTGGTTTCCATAATCAGCAGCTCCTCCTTCAGCCATCCTGTCTCGCGCCCTGGTTACCGGTGGAAAACCACAAAAATAAGGGTGAGTAACGAATTACTCAGTAAAAAGCCCCAATCGGGGTACAATACGATATAACTGGCCATCTAGCAGAAAGTACACAGGCTATGAATATAAACACAGAAGAGAGCACATCACTTTAATCCATACATATACCATGGATGCCATCTTACGGTCTTACTCTGGAAAACTACAACGCGTCTCGATACTATACGAGAAACTAATCTCGGCCTTAGCTTTCCAACTACTGTCGATACGAAAGGTGCACTGAACTCAAGATCCCGAGGAGCTCTCGAGTCGGCGCTGTAATGAGCGTGTGCGCGCACCGCATGCTGCTGCAAACCAGGGAGGTGCTAGGTCTAGGGCATGCTGCCCTAGTCCAGTACGCATGCCTAAATAATCTCTGGATCGGTGTCACTAAACATAGCGGTGTGAGACCAGGACACTATGACTATGTCAGCCTGTACCATCGCACCTGAGGCTAAGAAATCGGTCGTGGTAGGCTTACACCAGGAACCTGTCCTTGCCCTATCAGGTGGCAATCAAGGGCTACTACCAACACGCTGAGGTCGTGTCGACTTCCGAGGACAAGGCAATGCCTCGTCATTCCCCCGACTGTTGGGGCATTTAACAGTCTGCCACCCTCACCCAAGATTGAACTGGGCTGCCGTTAGGGTTAGCTAAACCCTAACGATGGATCAGGGACGGAGTACTGCCTCGCAAGTCCCTGCCACGGATGCAAGTTACGTTATGCATCCTCACACGGATGATGCTACCTATCAGAATTCTAAGCTATAAACAGATAACAGCAAACAATCCAATACGTGCTTAGCAGAAACAATGAACCTAGTGTGAATCTAACATGAGAATTAATACGAGAATCATGCCAGTCGGAATTCAGAACATAGCACCTATCCACTAACATGCTGATAAACATAAACATACATACAATCAACAATCACAGAATATACCGTAGGGCCCACACAACTTCGTTAAGAAATCCTTACCTGGGTCGGAAGGCAACAACACACAAGAAGATCCTAAGCTGCAATCAAACCCGAGCTAGCTATCGGGAACCTAACAAACAACAACAAATATCACAACCTATTGGCCTTAGATAAAAGATACAAACAGCACTTGGCTCGAGAGTAACTCACACGGCACGGGGTTGGCTCGTGGACGGACAGGCTGCAACAGACGCTGGGCGCGGCTGGGCATGCTGCTGGGTGTGCAGACGCGACAGGAGCTACGCGTGTGGTTGGGCGCGAGGCGATGCGCTATCGCAGGTGGGCGGCGACGCAGCGGGGGTTGTGCTCGTCTTTGGGGCCAGGCGTCGCGACGCTGGGCCGCACGGCCGGGATCGGCGTTATAGGCTAGGCGACGGGACAGCGGGTGGATACCGGGCGATCGGCGCTGCAGGCTAGGCGATCGGGACAGGCAGGACTGCACGGCTGGGCGATGCGCTGCTGCGTGCGATCTGGATAGGGCGCTGCACAATGACAAGGCTGCTCGGCTGCTCGGGGCGAACGAACGATGGAGTTCTCGGGAGAAGGCGCACGTAAGGAAGCTTGAGAGAAGATGGTGGACGGCAATGGATTTGGAGGAAGAAAAAGATGAATAAACCTAATCTCTTTTCTCTTTTATTCAAACTCCCTAAAACCCAAAAGCCAAGGCAAACCAAGGTATACTGCGGAATGAGCAACGAAAACAACCGGTGGCCCAACTGGCAGGACCACACCACTGACTCCCTGGCCACCAGGGCTTGAATCCTAGCTGATGTACTTTTAATCCTGAATTTTATTTTTGCATCTCTTCATACCCAAACTCATCCAGAAACAACCAAACCCTACATTTGACCAACCAAGAATATTAACAGCTGAAAAAGATAGAAATGGCCCTAACGACCCGACCAAATTACCAAAATACCCATAGGACATACCTGGAAGACTGGGATGAAAACCTGGGCCGTTACAATATTCCCTCATTTTTATGACTTTCGTCCCCAAAAGTCCTTAAGACTGAAACAGCTCAGGATAATGCAATCTCATCTCGCCCTCCTGCTCCCAAGTAGCCTCCTCAAAACTCTGACTCCTCCACCGAACCTTTACCAAACGGATCTCACGATAACGCAACGACTTCGTCCCAAAGGCAAGATTCCTCACAGGCTTCTCCTCGAAGCTCAAATCCTCATTCAGCTACAAAGGCTCAAAGTCCACAATGTGCGACGGGTCCGGCACATACTGCCTCAACATCGATACATGAATAACACTGTGCACAGTTGACAACGACGGAGGTAAGGCTAATCGATATGCAACTCTGCCAATCCTCTCAAGAATCTCAAACTGACCAACAAAACGGGGACTCAACTTCCCTCGCTTACCAAACCTCAACACACCTCGCATCGGTGCAACCTTTAAGAACACGTGATGTCCAACCTCAAACTCCAAGTCTCAACGCCGCACATCGGCGTAGCTTTTCTGCCTGCTCTGAGCTGTCAACATACGAGCTCTAATCTTCTGCACTGCACTGTTGGTCGACTGCAGCAACTCAGGACCCAAAATCTGACAGCCACCAACCTTTTTCCCGAACAACCTACAACAATTACCATACAACGCCTCAACGGAACCACATGAACTGACAGCTGGGAACTGCTACCCAAGGCAACCTCATAAAATCCAACACTGGTCCCCCGCTGCCTAACCACGGAAACACCAACTCGTAACAAGTTCTGAAAGATCTGGTTCACCCCCCCCTAAAGACCATCGGTCAGAGGGTGAAAACACTACTGGAACTGCACTCGGTTCACAAGCCTTTTAAGAACGCTCTCCAGAACAACGGTTCACCAACGCACTGCCTAGAATAAACCTTTGTTGCCACACCCTGGTGCCAACAACTCTAGCCTGAAACTGCCATGCCACTACTCCATAGTAATGACATCTCCACCAGGGGCGAGGTGCGAGCTCTAGCTACTGAAACTAATCTGCCAAAAATTTGAACTCACACAACAACCTCAACCAATTGCCGGCTCCCACACGGAAACCTACAATTCAACAACTTGAGTGCTACGAACTCATAAGCCTAACCAACCTCAAACTTCATAGCTACGCCAATCTACTCAACTCTAGCTCGACCTAGATCACTGACTGGAAAAGTCAACCCGCTAGAAACAGGGCCCCAAAGGGGCTTCCTCCACTAAACTTACCTCCAAGCAAGCAACAGAATGAAGCTCGCCAAAAAAAATGAAACACAACTCACAAGTCCAAACGGTAACACAAATAGGCTTTTACCCTCTAGCTTAGGTTTATTGCACCTTCCCACCAAAACTTCATGTACGAAACGCCACTACCCTGTTAACACCAGCTATCAAGAACAAGAATACCAATGATGGCTGGCAGAGCACAAGCAACACTAACTAGCAAGGATCCTTCAAAGGTCAAGACCCTAGTCCAGCCACAATGGTGCAACCTCAGCCCACAACTGGTACAAAGGGTTTCTCAACTACAAAGGTGCAACAGCTCCTAGGCCAAACACACAAGGTACCTTAACTGACTAGGCCACCACTCACAGGAGGCAGAACAATCCTTACAGAAACTTCTAGCACACCACTCAAGAGTTCGCTTAACTGGACAAACCACTGCTTTCAGGCGGCCAACAGACTTTTCTCTCTTACTAGCACCACTACCACCAACTCCAAGACCAAGGGAGTAACCTGACAACTCCTATGTGGAAACGGTTCCTTACAAGCGGACATCCAAAGAACAGAGAACTCCACACACGCTCGCTGTCTTGCTCAGCTAAAGCAACAACGTCTAACTCTCACGGAGGCAACAACGGGGGGTTCCACCACAGACTGAACCGCCAACCACAAACTAGCAAAGACTCACCCCCAAACATCAAAGGAGGGGCATCTCCTAAAACTCTGGAAATTGAAAAAACATCCAACAGGGCAAGAACCACTCGCCCTACGAGCAAGGCTAACTTCTAGCAACTCGAAAACCACACCTTGGTCAACGACAAGCACCAACTTGCCACCACACCGAAACCAACCCGGATTTTACTTCAAACAAACTCTAGCTTGCTAGCCTACCAAAACTGCCAGCAACTCACCCGAGGTCTACAGCCTACACGACTCCGACTTGTCAACTGAAACTCACTGCCTGGGTCTGACTGAGCTCTGATGAGGCTCTCCACACCTAGGTTTTCTTCCGCAACCCTCAAACACACACTGTCGTCAAACGATCTAACAGTCAACTGCTTGTACAAACAACTTCTTTTCCAGCATTACAACTATGCTGTAACGGCCTAGATTTCTATTCTGGTTTCCCAGGTGTTTTCGGTTCAATATTCGGTTGTTCGGTTGGGCCGTTAAAGCTATTTTAACCCTTAAGGGTATTTTGGTCTTTTTGCTCCTCAGTCAGGGTTTGTGGATTTTCACGATTCCAGGGTCATTCCTGCCCTTTATCGAGGCTTGACTGTTGTTGGTTGCAAGACCCAAGAAGTTTGTGCTAGTTGTTCGGAAGTTTGGAGGTGGTTTGGTTATTAGCAAAATTAATGTAAATTAAAATGCTTCCATTGGGATTTGAACCCTTGACCTAATGGTGATCTGGAAGCTTGGTTTAAATGAGTTTTAATAAAGAGAAAAGATTGATTAAGCTGGGACTCGAAGGGGGAAAGCCCTGGGAAGGGACTTTGGGTCGCCAAAACCTAATTAAATTACGAAAAGAAAAAGAAAAGGGAATTCATTCCCTTTGTTTGCCGAATTCACACTTTCTCCCTCTCTCCCCTTGCCGAATCCTCCAAGAACAAGAACCAAGCTCAAGATTCATGTAAGTTTTCTCTTCTCCTTCTTCCCTACATAGCCGAATTTGATTTCCCTTGGAGTTTGGCCAAACCCTATGTTGCACGGTAGCCGAGACTCTTCTTGATCTTTCTTGGAGTGTGCCGAACCTCTTCTTCTTGATCTCTCTTGGTGTAGCCGCAACCAACTCAAGAACCGAGAGGTGAGACGTTTCATCTTTGTTTCTCTCCTTGCCGAGACCCCACCTTTTATTATTGTGCAAACCCTAACCGAGGAGATCATCTCTCCCTTGCAGCCGAGACCTTCCTTGGTTCCTTCCCCTTGAGTAGCCGCAAGTTTGATCCAAGAAGATTGCTCGGAAAGTGTTCCCGCAAGCCTAGTTGGGAGTGTTGCTTGCCGAAAGCTCCAACCAAGTGAAGCCTAGTAGCCGCATCTCTCTCTCAAGCTTTTCTTGGAGCTGATTCTTGTTAAGGTGAGTTTTCTTTCCCTTGGCCGAGAGCCTAAGGTGGCTGGTTGGATGTGCCCTAATCGATTCCTTATGTTTTGCAAGCTCCGATCGAAGCCGAAAGAGAGTTCCCCCATCAAGCCTAGCAACCGTTAGCAATTGCCTAGCCGAGCTCACTCTAGAGGTGAGTTCCCAATCCTAGCCGAGAGCATGTTTGTGTGGTTGGAGTGTGTTGGTTGTTCTTCGAGAAAGCTAACCGGTGTTCAGTTCATTTGAGGTGAAGCCGAGCTAAGTCCAGGAAGTTGGTGAGAGGAGGCCGAGAGCAAGGCCTAGCCGAGAGCTCCTTGGACACTTTCCAAGGGTTTGGCCGAGAGCTTGTGTAGCTCACCGGGTAACTTCCCGGTTCTTATTTCCTTGAGTTTAGTTTAGAGATAGCTAGTTTAGGTTATTGATGTAACTATGTATGTTTTGCTAGGTTGTGTGTCCTGCAGCTCAAAGAGCGTTATATTGTTACTGCCTGTTTCCAGGTAAGGATTCCTTACCGGGGTTGTGTGGACCCTGCGATCCATTCAGGATTGTGCCTTGTATGCTTGTTTACTGTTATGAGCATGTTAGCTATAGGACAACTTGTGCTTGAATTCTTGCTAGCATGTTTGCTTGTTGTTCATGTTAGTGCCATGCTAGGTTTGTTCTTCCAGCATGCTTTTGATTCCTGCTTAAGTTCGTAGTATCATGCTAGGGATTTTTCTTATTCTGGCATACCCATGTTCCTGTTCGTATTCTATTAGTTTCATGCTAGGGTTAGACAGGTAATGTTTATTGTCTAATTGTTAAGCTAGTTTGTGTTCATGTACATAGGAGACCGTTAGGGGTTACTAGTTTAGGTCTCGCTTGGGTAAGTCCCCGATGGGCACCAATGCGTTGCTAGTGTACGTAAGTCCCCGATGGGCACTACACTATTGGCATTATGTGTAAGTCCTCGATGGGCATCATATTGTAGCTAGGGAGTGTAAGACCTCGATGGGCATCTCCGTGTTCCTAGCTGGAGTACAACCCCGATGGGCATCCTAGATATGTAAGACTCTGATGGGCATCACTGTTTTGTGGAGTACGACCCCGATGGGCATCCTTGTGGAGTAAGACCCCGATGGGCATCCTAGATGTGTAAGACCCCGATGGGCATCATTGGTTTGTGGAGTAAGACCCCGATGAGCATCCTTGTGTGTAATTCCCCGATGGGCATCAGTGTGTCTAGCAGGAGTAAGACCCCGATGGGCATCCATACGTGTAAGACCCCGATGGGCATCATCGTATCCTAGGTTGTGTAAGACCCCGATGGGCATCAAGGGTAGAACCTAGTGTAGGTTACGGTAGTAAGTCCTTGAATAGGCAAGTTCTAGAACAACAGTTAGCCTGAGCCAGGTTGTTGCTTATGAGCTCGTATTTGTTTGCATGGATACTAGGGTGCTAGAGGACTGATGTATCGTATTGTACCCCAGTTGGGGATTCTTACTAAGTATGTTTATACTCACCCTTATTTCTGTGGTTTTCCCACCAGGTAACTTGGGACAGCACCGGGACGGTTAGTGGAGGGAGCTGCATGATCATGGGAGCTGCTGGCACTCTGTTGTGTCTTTCTTCATGCATTATTATTTCAGCATGTAGTTGGACATGGAGTCCATTAGGGGAACTTAGAGAATTGTGGTTTAGAACTATTTGAATGTTTTTATAAACACTGGCCAGGCATGTTTTAAGTTATTGATTTACTTTATGAAAACAGTTGTTGAGTTTTAAATGTTCACCGCTTTGTTGCTTGAAAAGTTTTAAAATTATGAGCACTAAACCGTTTGTAAACATATTTTTACTAGCATGCTGAGTGAGAATCTAGGTTTAGGACCGTATTTCTGGTCGGGTTCTTACATATGTTGGCCTGCTCCGAACCTCGAAACCAAAAAGACCAGAAACGCTATAGAATGTGTCATCCTCCTACTCAAAGCATCAGCCACATCGTAGCTTCCACCCAGGGTAAGGATTCCGAACGACACCCTTAGCAACTACGGTCAGAGACTACGTGGCTTCGCTACAACCACCATTTGTTCAGTACCACCTGAACTCCAACCATGAACAACAAGAGGTTTCTCCAACCAGGTTTAGGTCCGACTTAACAAAACTTGCCTAAGCAACAACCCGACTACGAGCACGGTATCCTTACACCCTCAACTAAGGCCTTTCGACATCCACCTGGAGCCCAACTTCTCAAAGAAATGAGCACCAGTCCTTCAATGCAAACCCTACATGGTTTCCGAAACTCACGCCACCAGAACGTACTACACAAAAGTACACTTGTGTGCACAGATCCCAACCTTTCTTGAGAGATACAAGTCTAACAGGCGCTTTCTCAAAAGCAACAACTAACTCCCGGCAGAGTTACGTCAACCAAAGGAACACCAAGAGTTCCAACTTCACACGATATTCGAATTGTGGCAACCCTGCTCTACTAAAGCTTAACAATGCCAAACTGAACTTACCTCATACCAACGTCTCTACTAAGTGTGCTTTACTCATAAGGCATCCAACTCATGGCCCCTCTGCTGGACGAAACTCGCATCTACTATGCTCAACTCTACTCAGATTTAGGCACTCGAAGGTAGTTGACCGCACTACCAACAACTTGGTTCTCTTGGCCTCAGCACTAGCGTGAGACTTACACACGCTAACACTTATCAACCTTCAAGCTGCTGACGTACTCAACCCCGGGTAACACTGGGAAGAGGCTTCGGTTCCTCTCGTACGTCCTTTCGCTTGTAGTCCTCCGACTACCACTGAACTAGTCCTCTTGCGCGACCTAAACAGGTGCAATCGCCACAAACTGGTCCAATGGCTAAAGGAGTGCGCTGAACTCCGGGCGGGTTATAGAACCGTCTGTTCTACCCATGCCAAACTCAGGCCTGAACCAGACTTAGTGCCCAACCAGCACACCCACCAACGCACCTCAAGTGCCACTACCACCAAATTCTACATCTTACTACAAATAGGGCCAGCAAGGTCACAACTTCCAGTGACGAAAACTCTGGCTAGGCATACAAGAGCTCATAACTCAAACAACCCTGTCTTTGGCATCTCATCTAACTGAAGTGTCATGGCCTACTCTTGCATCTCCACTTGATGCTCAACAAAACTCCGACCGGCTCTCTCAACATGCAGCAGCTAGCTCTACTCTAGGAGCTCACCATAAGAAGAGTGCTCAACTTTACTAGTCAACTGGGGAAACCACCAACGGATCAAGTCCGATGGGTACACTGCTCGCTGCACCCTTAACCACAGGGTTTTGACTTAATTGGCTGTAAAACAACAACAATTTGCAAGTGATCAAAGATGTCTCTACATCCTCCTCGAAGGCTACTAACTCTGCAACCACTCATTGGGAAACGAAACAATCTGCTAAGGTTCAAGATTAACACCTGAACTACCCAGGCTAGCCCATACTGGAACCTACTCCACTAGCAACAACATGTGCAAAGCCAAAGCTAACTCCGCTCTTGGAGCGGTACTCCGAGGCAAATCACCTCCACCCTCTCTCTGGGGGGAACTAACAACTGGGCCTCAAGTGGCCTACGGGGTCTATTATCTGCCTCACCCTAGAACGATGTCCCTGCGGTATTTGTATCTATCTGGATACCCTGACTAGCAACTATCGTACTCCTTACACTGTGGATAGTTGGCATGATGGTGCTATGGACCCAAACCAACAACGAGTCAGAACCTGCTCGTCTCTGCCCTACTCTTCTTAAACATGCATACACTAGATGTAAAATGTATTGTAAATTCTTAACCCTTTTCTAAAACAGTAAACTTAGGCATACCTGATGATTGTCGGAGTGCTGATGAACATAGAAAAACAACCTACAATAAAAGGTCAGTCTACAGAATCTATGACTCCGAGCTCTGATACCAACTGTAAAGACCCGACCCAGAAAGAGGTCCTAAACTAGGCCTTTACCTCAATGCATGGTTTAAAAATTAAAAACAATATGCAAGATCATTTCTAGATTCTGAAAGAAAACTAAAAACTTGTAAACATCCATTCATAAATCAAATGTAAAACGTCCTGGAACCTGTCCCTGTTTCCAAGCACCTGTTCCAAGCTAAAAGCATTTTAAAACATACTCAGATAAGAGATTTATTCAAATCATTCAAAACCCCTAACGGTTACAAAAGTGTCAGAATCCAGAAAACAATCAGAAAACATCATAAGGGCTCCGTGCCCAACTACATGCATTCAGAGGACAACAAAACATAAAACATAAACTCAGAGTTTTAAAACAGCTGGTTTCCATGATCAGCAGCTTCTCCTTCAGCCATCCTGTCTCGTGCCCTGGTTACTTGTGGAAAACCACAAAAATAAGGGTGAGTAACGAATTACCCAGTAAGAATCCCCAACCGGGGTACAATACGATATAACTGGTCATCTAGCAGAAAGTACGGAGGCTATGAATATAAACACAGAAGAGAGCCCAACACTTTAATCCATACATATACCACGGATGCCATCTTACGGTCTTACTCAGGAAAACTACAACGCTTCTCGATACTATACGAGAAACTAATCTCGGCCTCAGCTTTCCTACTACTGTCGATACGAAAGGTGCACTGAACTCAAGATCCCGAGGAGCTCTCCAGTCGGCGCTGTAATGAGCGTGTGCGCGCACCGCATCTTCCGCAAACCAGGAGGTGTTTGGGTCTAGGGCATCTTTGCCACTGTCTAGTACGCATGCCTAAATTATCTCTGGATCGGTGTCACTGAACATAGTGGTGTGAGACTAGGACACTATGACTATGTCAACCTGTACCATCGCACCTGAGGCTAAGAAACCGGCCGTGGTAGGCTTACACCAGGAACTTGTCCTTGCCCTATCAGGTGGCAATCAAGGGCTACCACCGACACAGTGAGGTCGTGTCGACTGCCGGGGATAAGGCAATGCCTCGTCATTCCCTCGACCGTTGGGGCATTTAACAGTCTGCCACCCTCACCCAAGATTGCACTGGGTTGCCGTTAGGGTTAGCTAAACCCTAACGACGGATCAGGGATGGAGTACTGCCTAGCACGTCCCTGCCACGGATGCAAGTTACGTTATGCATCCTCGCCCGGATGATGCTACCTATCTGAATTCTAAGCTATAAACAGATAACAACAAACAATCCAATACATGCTCAGCAGAAACAATGAACCTAGCATGATACTACGAAGCAAGAACAAATAACGAGAATGCCAGAACAGAACAACCTAGCATGGAACTAACATGAGAATTAATACGAGAATCATTCCAGTCGGAATTCAGAACAGAGCACCTATCCACTAACATGCTGATAAACATAAACATACATACAATCAACAATCACAGAATATACCGCAGGGCCCACACAACTCCGGTAAGAAATCCTTACTTGGGTCGGAAGGCAACAACACACAAGAAGATCCTAAGCTGCAATCGAACCCGAGCTAGCTATCGGGAACCTAACAAACAAAAATAAATATCACAACCTATAGGCCTTAGATAAAAGATACAAACAGCACTCGGCTCAGGAGCAACTCACACGGCATGGGGCTGGCGCGCGGACGGATAGGCTGCAACAAGTGCTGGGTGCGCATACATGACAGGGGCTGCGCGTGCGGTTGGGCGCCCGGCGATCTTGTTGTTGGGCTCTTTGCGCTGGGGGGGCAGGACGCTTTCTTTGGGTTATGCTCGCATTGGGACTCGGTGTGCTGTGGCCCAGGTCGCATGCACCGGGCAATTGGTGTTGCAGGCTAGGCGATCGGGACAGCAGTGGTCGCAAGGTCGGGCGATATCTTGTTTCAGGCGTCGATCCGGTGGGCGCCGTGCACAAAGACAGAGCTGCTCGACTAGCTGGGGCGAATGAACAATGGAGCTCTCTGGAGAAGGCGCACCAAGGTATACTGCAGAATGAGCAACAAAAACAACCGGTGGCCCAACTCGGAGGACCACACCACTGACTCCCTGGCCACCCGGGCTCGAATCCTAGCTGACGCACTTTTAATCCTAAAATTTATTTTTGCATCTCTCCATACCCAAACTCATCGAGAAAGCAACCAAACCCTACATTTGACCAACCAAGAATATTAACAGCTGAAAAAGATAGAAATGGCAATAACGGCCTTACCAAATTACCAAAATAACCTTAGGACATACCTGAAAGATCGGGATGAAAACCTGGGTCATTACAGCAAGCCAGCAGCAGCCTTTGCTATTCAACAGCCGCAGCCCCTGCGTGTTTCACCGAAGACAGCCGCTCACCTAGCCTGCCCTTGCTGATTGTGCGCCACTTTGCCCTAGCGACGCGCACAACAGACCTCATTTCGCCCCGCACACAGCCAGCCATTTCTTCGCTTTCGCTGAGGCCGCGCTGCAGAGAGTTGTTCCTGTGTGGGTAGTTCCGAACCCTTTTTACCTTAATTCTTAGATGTTTTTAGCTGCTGGATTTAATGCGCGTTGACCCCGTTATTCGCCTAGGTTGTTCGGGTTGAATTTGCAGCTCGAGGGTCGTTGTGAATTGTGTGTTTGTCTCCTACATATTTCTTGGTAAGGATTTCTTACCGGGGTTGTGTGAGCCTTGCGAAATACTTTAATAGCACATTTATATTCTGCAAGCATGTATGAGTATTCTACTGGATAGGATATTTGTTTCTGAAATGCCGGCATATTTGTTGATTTATCCATGTTTCCTGTTTTAAGTTCTGTAGAGCCATGCTAGGGATTTTTCTTACTCTGGCATATCCATGTTTTCTGTTTAAGTTCTGTAGAGCCTGCTAGGATCATATTGTCATAGATTTCTGCCTGGTCGGACTGTTAGCTTGTATTACTGTGGTTAGGAGACTGTTAGGAGCTGTTAGTGCAGGTCTCGCATGCGTAAGTCCCCGAAGGGCATCAATGCATTGTCAGTGGGTGTAAGTCCCCAATGTGCACCACACTGTTGCGGTATGTGTAAGTCCCCGATGGGCATCATAGTGCTTCTAGGGAGTGTAAGTCCCTATTGGGCAGCTTGTGAACCTAGTAGGAGTAAGTCCCCGATGGGCGTCCTTGAGCTTAAGCTGGTATAAGACCCCCGATGGGCTTCCGTGTATTGAGTAGGTGTAAGACCCCGATGGGCATCCTCGTGCTTAAGCTGGTGTAAGTCCCCAATGGGCAACCTTGAGTGCTTCTTGAGTAAGACCCTGTTGGGCGTCATCAGGCTTAAAAGTGAGTAAGTCCTCGATGCCTCACCAGGTATAAGTCCCCGGTGGGCATCCTGTAGGTGTAAGACCCCGATGGGCATCCTTGTGTTGAGTTGGTGTAAGACCCCGATGGGCATTCACGTGTTCTAGATGGAGTAAGACCCCGATGGGCATCCAAAGTGTAAACCGAATGTAGGTTGCGATAGTAAGTCCTTAAATAGGCAAGTTCTAAAGTGGCAGTTAGCCTGAACCAGGTTGTTCCTCCTAAGCTCGTATTTTGGTTGCATGTATCTGTGTGCTAGATGATTGGTTTTTCGTATTGTACCTCGGTTGGGGATACTTACTAAGTGACTCGTTGCTCACCCTTATTTGTTTGTGGTTTTCCACCAGGTAACTTGGGACCGAGACTGGATGGCTAGGAGGATGCTGTTGGATGATCATGGACAGAGTACTTTGAGTCGTGTCGCGTTTGTTCTTGATTCTTTTGCATGTAGATAGGGCATGGAGCCCTTAGGTGGACTTGTTGCATTTAAAAACATTGAGTTATTTGCTTTGGATTCTTTTGTTAAACTTGTTTGGATGTTTTCTTTTGCAAATAAACGATACTCTGGGCAGGGTTGGTTTTTGGTAAAACTTTTGACAGGTGCTTGGAAACAGGGACAGGTCCAATTAATAAAATTTCTCTGAACGATTTCATGTTATTAAGTTTTCTCTTTACCTTCTGCATTCATGATTTCGGGTTTACTTACATGCATAAGAGTTTAAAGGCCTAGGTTTAGGACCCTATTCGGGTCGAGTCTTTACACTTCGTCCATCAAATGATCCTATTCAGACTTCTTGTAGTCAAGTCTGAATAGCTCAATCCATACTTTGGGTGACCAGTCGATCTAGCGGTCTCTAACTGTGGCCTCAACTGTTGCGATCCAACAGGCTGGCGTAGAATTCGATCACCTAGGCTCGCCTTGCTGAACTCAGCTCTGTGCAAAGCTTCTCCCACTTTCGCTCTTTGATTTTCTTCACAACTGATTCAGAAAGGCCTCTGAAGTTCGGGTCGAAAGGCTGCTCAGACAAAATTTTCTTTGATTGGTATTCGATGACGTTCTTGCTGATTATTTTGTGTGTTCTTTCAACCGAACGACTTGGCAAGGATCTTCTTGGCACTTTACCCTTGTATGCAGCTTTTCACGGTGGCAACGGGGTGACCAAAGTTTTTGCCACTCTCTTTCTCTTCAGCCCAGAAGCTTGAGCCTCCACTGGTTCTTCCTTCTCAGAGTCGGTTAAAGCAAAGAGGCTCTCATCTAGCTCGTGTTCAAACTCTTCATCAGTGTTCACCTCCTGCTCGCTTACACGAACCCCTTTCTCATTACATGCAGTCGATTTGCTGCTCGCTGGATCAAAAGCAACTTTCCCAGGTGTCAAGTGTGGTTCATCTCCAAGATTGGCGAATTGACACTTTGCTCTAGGCTCACGAAGCTCTCTAGTTCTTTTTCTTCTTCCCTCAGTGGGCTTGCCACCTCTTCTTGATTTGGTTTGTGGATTCAAAAGTTTGAGCTTTAGCATCATCCTGGCGAAGTTCCATGTGTGAGTCATCCACCACTACATCCAAAATCCTCATCAAACTCCAAGGCTTCCTCCCCAAAGACTTTGCGAACTTCCTCTTCAGCGAGCTGCGCTTCACCGCTATCGTCTCGTTTCCCTCGGCCATAGAAGTCTGGGGAGCTTCACTACTTTTGGCAGCCTCATGCTCTGCCCTTTGTTGACTTTTCGTTGCATCTTCTTCTTTTCTTTTCTCTTCTTTCTCTTTCCTCTTCCTTTCTTTCCTCTCATTCTTCTCCACCATTAGCTGATTTTCAGCTCATGACTTCACCAAATCTGCCTCTAACTCTGCCATCTTTGCCCTTAGAGCTAGCTGCTTTTGGCTTCTGGGCTCAACGACTTTCTCCTTGACCACCTAAGTCGCTTTCTTTTGACCAACTTCTTCCTTTGTTGCTCAGCAGGCTTGATTGAACTGACCTTCGTTGCGGAGCTAGGTACAGCTCCACTTGGGGCCTGTATCCGCAGCTTCGCTGCTGCTAGGACACTCAACTTCTTGTTCTTCTCAACCTTCTAACTTCTTGTTCTTCTTAGCCTTCTTGGAAGTAGTGAAAGGAATGGAAATTCTGGAGGCCATTGAGAGATATGGAAGGATTTAAGAAAATTTTGTTGTTGCGAAGCTCTGCGAAAATCGAAAGTTTGGAGAGCTCTGAAGATTTTTTTTTTTTTAAATGTGAAAAAGGGTAAAATGAAGGGGTAGAGGGGATTTTATAGGGGTTGAAATGGGCTCGGTGAAATCCTGACTGCTTGATTATATTTTAAATTGACACGTGTGCCTCGAGATCTAAAATAATTAATACGCGTCGAATGATGGATTACAACTATCGATCTCGCGCCCGGAAACCAATTTACCTGAATTGAGAATTGACTATAATTTCCCCTTTTTTCGGCCAAGTTTCCTTCGCTATCATACTATCCTATCCTAGCAATATAAATCTAACATCTACCAAAAGTAACAAAACCACAAAATTTTTACAAAGTTGGGATACTTACCTGACTTGGAGATGGAATGTTTAAATTACTTGAGAAAGATAAATCTGCCACTCCAGCCAGCCTTCTTCACTCAGTTTTTAATCAGCGGGGCGAAGTCTGCCTTCATAGCCTCTTCGTCGTAATAGTGCTTCAACCTTTGTCCATTTACAAGGAATTTAGTGTGATTAGTTTCATTTTTCAACATAATAGCTACGTGTTCGCATACCTCAGTGATTTGAAACGGTTCTGGCCAACTGAACTTCAATTTTCCTGGAAAAAGTTTATGTCTCTAGTTTAACAGCAGCACTTTTTGCCCTACTTTGAATTCCTTAAGTTTATTTCTTTCGTCTTGCCATCGCTTTGTCTTTTCTTTATACAGCTTCGCATTCTCAAAAGAAAAAAATCTCAGTTCCTCCAATTAGAATAGTTGCAAGGTTTGCGTTGGCGATATTCCTGGCGAGGTCAGATTTAACTCCTTGATTGCCCAATAAGCCTTCTGTTCCAGTTCCAGTGGTAAATGGCATGATTTGCCAAAAACCAGGCAAAACGGCGACATGCCTATGGTGTCTTGAAGGCTGTCCTGTATGCCTAAAGAGCATCATCCAGGTTGCTAGACCAATCTTTTCTATTTAGACTTCCGACCTTTTCCAGTATTGTCTTGATTTCGTGGCTTGATATCTCGCCTTGGCCATTAGTTTGTGGGTGATATGTTGTAGCAATCTTATGGCGAATGTTATACTTTTCCAGTTCGTTTGCTAAGGCTTTGTTCACAAAATGAGTTTCCTAGTCGCTGATTAACACTCGCGGAGTGCCAAATCTCATAAAAATGTGTTTCTGAAGGAATTTAATCACCGTCTTTGCGTCGTTTTTCGCACACACGATGGCTTCCACCCATTTTGAAACATAGTCGACGGCAAGTAAGATGTACAAATTCCCATTGGAGTTTTAGAAAGAGCTCATAAAGTCTATTCCCCATACATCAAACAGTTCTACCTCCATGATATATTTTAATGGCATATCGTCTCGTTTCCCAATGGTTCCAAACCTCTGGCATTGATCACACTTCTTCACAAAATCATGAAAATCTTTAAAAACTGTTGGCCAATAATTCCTTGCTTAAAATACCTTTGATGTTGTCTTCGCTCCACCTACGTGGCTAGCATAGGCTGTACTATGGCATTCAGTTACAATCGCATTGGCTTCCTCCTCAGTTGCGCATCTACGAATAATCTGATTTGCACATTGTTTGTAGAAGAATGGTTTGTCCCAGAAGTATGTTTTAACTTCATGTAAGAAGCGTTTCTTTTTCTAAGTAGTAAGGTCTAGAGGGATGAGTCCGCTCACCAAATAATTTGCAATATAAACAAGCCAAGGTTTACTTTCCTTAGTTGTGGCATCAACGACGAGTAACTGTTCATCAAGGAAATATTCATTGATTTCGTTTCGCTGCTGCGAAAATTCAATTGATTCCAATCTTGACAAATGGTCAGCAATCAAGTTCTCATAGCCCTTCTTGTCTATGATTTCTAAATCAAATTCTTGCAATAGAAGTATCCATCTTAACAGTCTAGGCTTCGCGTCTGATTTTTTTAATAGATACTTGATAGTTGCGTGGTCTGTGAAAACTGTTACCTTTACCTCAAACAGATATGGGTGAAATTTGTCCAATCCAAATACTACTGCCAAGAATTATTTCTCAGTTGTGGTGTAATTTTTTTGTGTCTCATTCATCATTTTACTTGCATAACATATCGGATGTATTAATTTCTCCTTTTTCTGTCCCTACATGGCTCCAAGCAAATAATCACTCGCATTGCACATAATATAAAATGGCTTCACTCAATCAGAAGTTTTTAAGATGGGAGGGGAAATTAATGCCTTCTTCAAGGTTTGGAATGCCTTCGCACGAGCAAAATCAAAGAAAAATGGGCAATCATGCATTAGCAGTTCGCACAAGGGCTTGGCTATTTTTGAAAAATCCTTAATAAATCTTCTATATAACCCTGCATGGTCGAGGAAATTTCTAATTCCCTTAACATTCTTCGGTTGATCCAGCTTCTCAATAATTTCCACCTTCACTTGATCGACCTCGATTCCTTTGTTTGACACCTTGTGGCCAAGCATAATTCCTTCAGTCACCATAAAGTGACATTTTTCCCAATTGAGTAGCAACGCGTAAGAACCTTACGGAGGTTTCCAAGGAATTTAGTGAAGGAGGGTCCAAAAAAGGTGAAATCATCCATAAAGACGTCCATGCAATTTTCCACTAAGTCAGAAAAAATGGCCAACATACACCTTTGGAATGTTGCTGGTGCATTGCTGTAAAGACCCGACCCAAAAGGGGTTCTAAAATGGGTCTTTACCTCAATGCATGCATCCAAAGTTAAAGACAAAATGCAAGAATGGTTTTCGGATTCTAAGTGAAAACTAAAACATACAAAGATCCATTTGAAAAGCCAATATAAAATTCCTGAAACCTGTCCTTGTTTCAAAGCACCTGTTTCAAGACAAATACATTTCCAAAACTCACTCTGATCAGAGATTTATTTAAAACATTCAAAACTTCCAACAGTTACAATAGTGCTAGAATCCAGAAAAGCAGTCAGAAAACAACCTAGGGCTCCGTGCCCAGCTACATGCATTCAGAGGAAAATAAAACATAAAGAATCATAGACATAAATTCAGAGTTCGACAGCTGGTTTCCATGATCACAACTTCTCCTTCAGCCATCTTGTCTTTCACCTTGGTTACATGTGGAAAACCACAAAATAAGAGTGAGTAACGAATTACTCAGTAAGAATCTCCAACCGGGGTACAATACGATTTAACTGGTCATCTAGCAGAAAGTATGCAAGCCATGAATATAATCATAGAAGAGAGCACACAGCTTAAATCCATACATAAACCTCGGATGCCATCTCAGGGTCTTACTCCGAAAAAATCTACCACACGATACGATCCTATACGAGAAACAAGTCTCGACCTCAGCCTGTCTACTATCGATACGAAAGGTGCACTGAACTCAAGATCTCGAGGAGCTCTCCGGTCGGCGCTGTAATGAGCGTGTGCACGCACCGTATGCTACTGCAAACCAAGGGGTTGTTGGGTCTAGTGGCAAGCTGCCCTGGTCCAGTCACCATGCCTAACTAATCTCTGGATCGGTGTCACTGACATAGGGGTGTGAGACTTGGACACGTGAACTATGTCAGCCTGTACCACCGCACCTGAGGCTAAGGATCCTGTCGTGGTAGGCTTACACCAGGAAGAGGTCCTTGCCCTATCAGGTGGCAAATCAAGGGCTACGGCCGAACAAGCTGAGGACGTGCCGACTGCCGGGGACAAGGCAAAGCCTTGTCATCATCCCGATCGTTGGGCCATTTAACAGTCTGCTACCCTCACCCAAGATTGCAAAGGGCTGCCATTAGGATTAGCTAAACCTTAACGGTGGATCAGGGACGGAGTACTGCCTCATACGTCCCTGTCGTGGATGCAAGTTACGTTATGCATCCTTGCCCGGATTATGCTACCTATCTGAACTCTAAACTATAACATAAACAGTAAACATTCCAAAACGTGCTCAACAGAAACAACGAACCTAGCATGGTACTACGAAGCAAGAACAGATATCGAGCATGCCAGAACAGGACAACCTAGCATGGAACTAACATGAGAAACAATACGAGATTCATGCCAGTCAGAATTCAGAACAGAGCACCTATCCACTAACATGCTGATAAACATCAACTAGCAAACAAACAACAATCACATATTATATCGCAGGGCCCACACAACTGCGGTAAGAAATCCTTACCTTGGTCGGAAGGCAATAACACACTCAGGCCCTATGCCGCAAACGAACCCTAGCTAGCTATCGGGTAGCTTTCGGGTACCTAGCAAACAACAACACACTTACAATCAATAGGCCTAAAAATAATAAATCAAACAGAACTCAGCCCGGGAGCAACTCACACAGCACGGCTGATACGAGGACGAGCAGGCTGCACGGGAGCTAGCACTGCTGGCGGGCTGATGCGACAGGGCTGCACGAGAGGACTGGGGCACTGGGCTGGCGATGGAAGATGTAGGGCTATTGGGTGATCCGGCTGGGCTGCTCGGCTGGCCGGGATGATGGTCAGTGGGACTCTCGGGAGAAGGCACACTCAAGGGGCTTGAGAGAAGATGGGTTGGGGCGGCAAGGGGATTGGAGAACAAATGAGGAAAAACCTATTTCTCTTCATTTAGCCAAATACACCAAAATCCCAAAAACCCATAGCTAACCAAGACATACCGCAGAAAGAGCAACAAGAGCTCTTGGTAGCTCAACTTGCAAAGCCCCGTTACTAACCAACTAGACCACCCTGGTTTGAGACCCAACGACAACACCTTTAATCCCCAAATTTATTTTTGCCTCTCTCCAAGCCCAAACACATCCACAAGCATCAAAACCCCACAAAAGACCATCCAATAATTTTAACAATTGAAAAAGACATAAACGGCCCTGACGGCCCGACCAAATTACCAAAATACCCCTAGGGCCTACCTGGAAGATCGGGATGAAAACCTGGGCCGTTACAATTGCACAGTCCAAATGGCATTCGCCAAAAAGCTAAATTTCCACAAGGGAATGTGAAAGTTGTTTTTTCTTGGTCGGCTGGATCGATGGTGATCTGGTTGTACCCCGAATATCCGTCCAAGAAACAATAATATTCTTGGCTCGCTATTCGATCCAACATTTGGTTAATAAATGGTAATGGAAAATGATCGTGTGGGAATCAGTTCGTTGAACTCATTCTTGACAACGGTTATTCCGCCCTTCTTCGGCACACATTGGACAAGACTTACCCATCTATTTTCTGGAATTGGATAAATTACTCCAACGTCTAACCACTTAATAATTTATTTCTTTACAACTTCCTTCATTGTTGGGTTAAGTCTTCATTGAGCTTCAACTGTACGAAAGGTTTCGTCTTCCAACTGAATTTTATGCATGTAATAAGGTCTAATCCCTTTCAAATCGGCTAAAGTCCATCCAATTGCTTCTTTATGCTGTTTCAATAAGTCAACAAGAAATTCCTCACTCTTAGGCATAAGTTTGGATGAAATAATAACAGGCTAGGTTTCGCCTTCACCGAGATATGTATATTTCAAATGCTCTATGAGGAGTTTTAGTTCTAGTTATGGCAGAACTTCTATCGATGGTCTCATTTGCGGGATTTCATCTTCCAGGCTCAGCGAATCTGTTACAACCTTCATAATTTCGTTGGTTTCTATTTCATCGTCTTCTGATTCTTCTTCGGTCCATCCCAAATAATCCGCCCCAGCATCTTTGTGATGCTCGCGGGAACTAGTTGCATAAACTTCGCTAAAATCATCTTCCAACATCGTAATAGTGGAACACTCTTCTATCTTAGCGGGATATCTCATTGAATAAGAGATATTGAACTTGATCCTCTCTCCGTTCATTTGCAAAGTTATGGCCCCATTTTAAACATCAACTAAAGTTCACCCTGTTTTTAGAAATGGTCGACCCAGAATAATGGGGACCTCTCTATCTGCTTCATAGTCTAATATTATGAAATCTGCAGGGTAAATAAATTTGTCTACTAGAACCAATGTATCTTCAACCTTTCCTCTGGCCGAGCCATCGAGCGATCTGCCAGTTGTATGGTCATTGATGTTGGTTTAGCTTCGCCAATGCCAAATTCCCGATAAACTGACAGTGGCATTAGGTTGATACTTGTGCCAAGGTAACACAAGGCTTTGCCTATGTACTGACCCCCTATGGAAATGGGAATGGTGAAAACTCTTGGGTCTTTTTCCTTTGCCGGAAGTTTGCTGGAAATGAGCTCGCTACACACCTTGCTGAGCGAGACGACCTTACATTCTTCGCGTCTATTCTTCTCTAACAAAACTTCCTTTAGAAACTTCGTATAGTTTGGCATCTGCTACAATGCTTCTAATAGCAGAATATTGATTTGGATGCCTTTTAATATATCTAGGAAATTCTTGAAACCCAATCCCTTCATTTTCTGTTTCAACCTTTGTGGGAAAGGGGGCGGTGGCTTGAATTCGACCACTTCCTTCTGCTTATCAGGATCTTCTGCGTTATTAAACTTCTCATTCTTGCATGCCTCCATCTCCCTTGTTGCCATTGTGACATTTTCAACTTCTGTGTTCTTAGGTTGAATTTTCATTTTGTCAACGAACACCTTTTCATCATCCGTCGTAAGGGTTCGCTCCAGCTGAATGATCACCATACTCTCACTTGTCTCTTCGACCTTCACCTCTTTCAAATCATCTTTAAATATTGAAATGGCTTTGACTTGCTCCTTAGCTTCTCTTTTCGCTGGTTCCATATCAAATGGCAACTTTCCGATTGGCCATTGTTGCAACACATTTGCAAACTGTCCCATCTTGCTGGCTTTTTGGCTCCTACTTAAATTAATTAATTTTAATTAATGTTTTGATGATAATAAACTCGAATTTTTTTATTGCAATTTTTGGAGTTTTTAAGTGTTTATTTTGTAGACCTTGGAGAGATGATTCCAACGCATTTTGAATCGTGCAAATCGGAGTTAAAATGAAGAAGATATGGACAAATTAAAATTTGAAGAAAAATCGTCTATGAAAAACAAAACGAGTTTTTCATTTTCAAATTGTTTCATTTTTAACCAAAACTCATTTCATCTTCTAATCATTCAATCTCAGCCATATACACCTTTGTCCAAAATCCAATGGTCACCATTTCATCATATCTTCATCAAATTTCATCTGTCGATCATTTTGCCCTAAATCCAATGGACACCTTTCATCTTCTCTCCATTAAATACATTTCTTCAAGAACTAAATTTACACAGCAACATTATCATTCTCAAAGCTTCAAAAAGTGTCATTTGCTTCACACATCCTTGAATCGGCGCATTGCAAATTTTGTGAAGAACTTGTCAACGCTCAACTTGTGTATTTTGCCTACAAGAGGTATATTGTAAGGTTTCATTTTTATTTGTTATTTGAGATTTGTATTAAGGTGTGGGGTACACCTTGGGTTGTGAGAAAATACAATTGGTTTAATCCTGAACCAGTAAAAGGATTTGAGTTTCTCTTTAGCCTTAAAAAAAACGGGTAGTAGTGGTTTAATCTTGAACTCGTGAAAAGGATTTAGGTTTCTCTTTAGCATAGGAAAAAGTGGGTCGTGTCGGTTTGGTTCTCACCCGCAAGTGGATCGCCTAGTAAAATACCCAAGAAGTAGTCTTGGGGAGCAGAGTAGGATTTTCGAACCACTATAAACTTCGGTGTTTTTTCTTTTCCTTAACTTTTACTTTTCGTGATTTTAATTCTTGCATATTATAATTTATTGTTGGGTGATTTTAGATTAACAAAACTTAGATCATAAAAGTATTATTTTTAAATAACTTAAAAGTTTGTGAACCCTATTCACCCCCTCAGAGTGGGTTGCTCTTATTTTTAATAAAAAATATTTTTTGAAAAAGTTTGTACTTGATATCCATTTGTTTGAGTTTTACTTCATCGATTGGTATTTGTATTTTTGAACAATATTTAAAAAAAAAAGCTTAATTGCTAGACTTATGGCAACTTTAGGTGTTCTTGAAAGTCATTGTTTTGATAAACCAATAATTTTTTATGGTACGAATTATGAAGTTTGGAGAAGGAGAATGAAAATATTTTTGCTCGGTATTGATTTCAATTTTTGGTATGTGTGCAAACATGATTTATCAAAATTGAAATTGAATGAAAATTTGATCTCTTGCAATGCACAAGTTATGAATATTATGTATTGTGCTCTCGATCGTAAATTATGTGATAAAATTGCACATTTTAAATATGTTTATGATGTTTGGTTTTTTCTTGAAAATATGTATAATATAGAAAATTTTCCTTATACTACCAACGATCTATATGATGTGAAAGAGAATTGTAATTCTCAAAATCAAGAAAATGTTTATGAAGTATAATATGAAAAATGTGATGGAGCCTCTCAATGCTTAACGGATCATTTGAGTGATGATTTCGGCCACAAAAGTGATGAGGATGAGGTAAATCAAGAATCTCTTACTTATGATGAATTATTTGACGTATTTGAAAGCATGCAATATGATTTTAAATTTTTTATCTTGAAGTATGTAAAACTATCAAAGAAATATAAAATATTGTCTAATGAAAATAAATCTTTGAAAGATGAAAATACATGTTTGAAAAATGAAGCTAATAATTTATTGTTGCATAATGAAATTGATGCTTGTAATAATGAGAAAACTTTAATAAATCCCTGGTTTTGTTGTCCCATCGGTGCACTAAACCCAGGCGGATTCCCCTGATATCTCTGTGGAAACGCTTGATTACTAGAGCTTCTAGCATTGGCATTATTTGTCCAAGAGAAGTTTGGATGGTTTCACCATCCTGCATTATAAGTGTTTGAAAAGGGGTTATGTTGTCTGTAAGCTTGTGCGCAGTAATCTGATGTTGTACTCATCAAACATTCTTCGTATACGTGTGTTTTGCCGCACAGGGCACATGACTCTGCCGAATTCAACTACTGTTGGTTGTTTGTTGATGTCAATTGTACTGAATATACATTTTGGGTTTGAGTGTTGGCTTGGGTTCCACCTTGCATACTAAGCAACATGGCCTTCATTTCGGCCATCTGTTGTTTCATTTCTACATCATTGGCAGTTCTACCTTTGTTGTTGCCTTAGTGTCAGCGCGAATATCCTCCTTCCATTGGCTAGTTTTCTGGGCTATTCTTTCCACAATTTCGACGACCTGGTTGTAAGTTTTTTATAATAGTGCTCCAGCTGCAGATGCGTTGAGCACTAGTTTAGTAGCCTCGCTTAATCCTCTATAGAAATATTCAAACTAAACACAACAAGGAAATCCATTATGTGGGCATCTTCGCTGGATCATCTTAAAACAATCCCATGTGTCAGCGATAGATTCGCTGGCTGCATGTCTAAATAGGACGATTTCATCACGATGCTGCATTATTTTCTTTGGTTGACGACCTCCAAACCTTATTTTTCTGAATAAACCCGAACGATCTCCAAACCTCTCCAAACAACTCCCAAACCTGGAACCTAAAATTGGAACATAAATAAAAACTCAACACAAGTCAGGGAAATAAACCGAACCCTGAACAATTTACCAAAATACCCTCGGGAGGCCAAATGACCAAAATGCCTCTAGAAGGTCAAATAGCCCTAACGGCCCAACCAAACGACTGGATAATCAATCGAACGTACCTATAGAACCAAAATGAAAACTTGGGCCGTTGTAGTATTCCCTCCTTTTAAGACTTTCGTCCCCGAAAGTCCTAAAACTAGAATAACTCTAGGTAGTGCGTCCTCATCTCATCCTCAAGTTCCCATGTTGCTTCCTCTGCCTTCTGATTTCTCCACTGAACCTAGACTAGGTTGTTCTCCCGGATAAGCAAAACCTTGCGCTCTTGGGCCAGAATCTGCACAGGCTTCTCCTCGAAGCTCAAGTCTTGGTTCAGCTCCAACAGCTTATAATCAACAATGTAGAGCGAGTCAACAACATAATGACGTAGCATTGACACGTGGAATACGTTATGCAGAAATTCCAACGATGGGGGCAAAGCTAATCGATACACCACTGGACCGACTCGCTCAAGGATTTCAAAAGGCCCCACAAACCTGGGACTCAGCTTGCCCCACTTTCCAAACCTTAATACTCCACGCATCGGTGCTACCTTCAGGAAAACATGTTGTCCCACATCAAACTCTAAGTCCCTACGCCTAACATCGCCGTAGCGCTTCTACCTACTCTGCGTAGTCAACATACGAGCTCGGATCTTCTGCACTGCATCATTAATCAACTGAAGAAACTCGAGACCTAGAACCTGTCTGTCAATAACCTCTTCTTAGAACACTAGAGACCTACAACGCTTACCATACAAAGCCTCAAACGGTGCCACCTGAATCGTCGCAATTGCCCGGAAAGTCAAGTACACAGGCTCTCAACATGTCCTCCAAAATCTGGTTCACCCTTTCGGTCTATCCATCTGTCTGAGTGTGAAAAGCGGTTCTAAAACTGCACTCAATACCCAAACCTTTATGGAGTGCCCTTTGGATACGAGAAGTGAAATGGGAGTCTCAGTCAGACACAATCTTAACTGTACCCCATGGTACAGAACAATCTGCTCCAAAAACAACTGTGCCCACTGTTCCACGGTATAGGTGATACTACTGGGAATAAAGTGTGAACACTTGGTCAAACGATCTCCAATCACCCAGATCTGAGTAAACCCTCTCGATGTCCTCGGAAATCCAGAAATAAAGTCCTTGGAGATATCCTCCCACTTCCACTGAGGCACGCTCAGTGGTTGCAACAACCCTACGGGTTTCTGTCTAGGAGCCTTCACTCGCTGACAAGTGAGACACCTGCTAACAAACTTTGCAATATCCTTTTTCATGTTACTCCACCAGAAGGTCTGCTTAAGGTCCTAATACATCTTCGTACCCCCTAGAAGGCAAGTGAACGGGGAGCTGTGAAGCTCAGAGAGCAACTCAGCTCGTAGTACAGCATCCGCTGGCACGCAGAGGCGTCCTCTATACCTCAATCCACCATCTGGTGCCACAACAAAGTCAGAGTCTCCATCGGCCTAAACTCCAGCAATCCGTCGGCTCAACTCGAGATCACTCAGCTAGCTGTCAATGATCCTCTGCCTTATGGAAGGCTGAACACTGAACTGGGCTACCCTGGCGGTAACCTCCCCCAACATCACTGCTATACCAACTCACTCTAACTCCTTCCGCAACGGGGTCTGTGAACTCATTAAAGCTGTAGAATGTGAAGTCTTCCTACTCAAGGCATCAGCCACAACATTGGCCTTGCCTGGATGGTACAGAATCTCGTAGTCATAATCCTTCACTAGCTCCAACCATCTTCTCTGCCTCCTGTTCAACTCCTTCTGAGTTAAGAAGTACTTGAGGCTCTGGTGGTTTGTGAACATCTTGATTTTCTCCCTATAGAGATAGTGCCTCCAGATTTTCAAAGCAAACACCACTGCTGCTAACTCCATGTCATGCATCACGTAGTTCTTCTCATACGGTTTAAGCTGTCTCAAAGCGTAAGAAATAACCTTACCATGTTGCATCAGAACACAACCCAACCCAAACTTAGAAGCATCACTGTATACCACCAAACCACATGTTCCCTCTAGAACTGACAACACTAGAGTTGTAGTCAAACTATGCTTCAACACAGCAAAGCTCTCTTCACACTTATCATCCCAAACAAACTCAACACCCTTTCTCGTCAATCTAGTCATGGGTGCTTCTTTTGCACAAAAGTTCCTAACGAACCTGCGGTAGTAGCCTGCCAAACCTAGAAAGCTGCAAATTTCTGCGATTGTGGTCGGTCTAGCCCAAGAACTCACTACATCAATCTTGGCAGGGTCCACTGCAATACCATCTCTGGATACAACATGTCCAAGAAAAGTAACCTGCTCCAACCAAAAGTCACAATTAGAGAACTTGGCATACAACTGATTTTCCCTCAGAGCTGTCAGAACTTGTCTCAAGT
This sequence comes from Sicyos edulis, assembly GCA_036507275.1. Taxonomy (NCBI): domain Eukaryota; kingdom Viridiplantae; phylum Streptophyta; class Magnoliopsida; order Cucurbitales; family Cucurbitaceae; genus Sicyos; species Sicyos edulis. The sequence continues at coordinate 27,814,347 of CM071848.1, forward strand.
GTGTAGCATGATCCTCCCTAGACTTAGACTATATCAGAATGTCATCGATGAATACAATGACAAAGCTATCCAAGAATGCCTTGAACACCCTGTCCATCATATCCATAAAAGTTGCTGGGGCATTGGTTAGCCCGAAAGACATTATAACGAACTCGTAGTGGCCATACCTCGACCTGAAAGCTGGTTTGGGGATGTTTGCATCCCTGATCCTCAATTGATGGTAACCAAATCTCAAGTCTATCTTTGAGAATACCAAATCTCCCTGAAGCTGATCAAACAGATCTTCAATACGAGGCAACGAGTACTTGTTCTTCACTGTAACCTTATTCAACTCCCTGTAGTCTATGCAGAAGCGCATTGAAACGTCTTTCTTTGTCACAAATGCACTGGAGCTCCCCACGGGGACACACTGGGACGAATGAATCCTCAGTCCAAAATCTCTTGCAACTGTATCTTCAGCACTTTCAACTCTGCTGGCGCCATCCTATAAGGAGCTTTTGAGATAGAGAGAGTCCCCGGCTAGAGCTCAATAGTGAAGTCAACCTCCCGCTGAAGTGGTAACCCAGGCAGCTCCTTCGGAAACACATCTGCATACTCCTGCACAACTGGTACCTGATAAATTGACAACGTAGGACAGTCTCCTCCGGACAACTTTGCTAAGTAGCCCCAAGCTCCTCAAGCTAGCTAATAACTCTCAAGGAATTGAGAGTTGAGGGCTAAGTTTAGTAGAAGTTCGCTGGAAATTTAGCTACATCATAGCAAGAATTCGCTAAGTCTGTTCGCTTAGCTTAATTAATTGAGCAAATTAAAAAATCCTATAGTTTTCTGTTTAGGATAACATTTTAAAGGTTTGCTTTAGCAAAAGTACATGAATGTGTAAATCTTTAAATTCCATCTCTATAAATCTGATATTTTGTTTTTGCTCTAGCATACCAAGGGAGCGAAATGTAGAAGTGCTAAAAGTTTTACGGAGCTAAGTATGGTTGCTAAATATTTGGCTTAAGCAAACAAAAATCCAGCGAGAGAAGTTTTACGGAGCTAAGTGCAATTGCTAAAAGTTTCGCTTCAGCGAACTGAATCTAGCGAGATGGGTTCTCGGAAAAATAGCTAAAGTGGAAGACGTGTTAAAAATCTGAGAAAAGCCTTTCAATCTCAACCGTTGCACGTGGGATCGTGGAGCCAAGGACATGCGCATGAGATCGTGGAGTAGAGCCTTGTCTTAATGAATATAAATACCAACCTTTTGTCATTGTGAAAAACATCATCCATTTTGTTGGAGAGATCATCATCGAGTTTTCTTCAGACCAAAATCATTGTCATTTTTATAGTTTCTTCTCTTTTCAATCTTAACTTTGTTCCTCTTTACTTTCATTTTAGTATTTTCGCTTTCGCTTGTTTTGTAAGCGTACGTTGTTATTTCCTTATTTAATTGAAGATGAACTTTCTTTTTACTTTGCGTTGAATCTATTTATCATCATGAGTAGCTAAGTTTTTAGTCGGAAGGAAATAGGCTAAGTATGAGTATTTCGCTTAAGCAAACTGGGAGCAAGATGTCAACTATTTAAGCATGTTGTGTTGAAATACATTTTTTCTAGCTAACTATTTGTATGAACTTTATTCCTCTTTCGAGAGAAAAGGACTAGAGCAACCTTGCATGTCATAATATTAGGTTTTGCTAAGTTTACTTGCATTTGAAAAGAACACTTAGAGATAAAGTTCACCTAGTGTTGATCGCTTAGTTTATTTGTTGATTAAGTTCGAGAGAACCAAATTAGGAGCTCGAGAGAGCCAACTTAGAGAGCTTGAGAGAGCAAAAGAGAAAGCCATCAGCTGTTCGCTTCTTAGCCAAATGTCATTTCGCTTTAGCGAAACTCTCTGAATTGTCTTAACCTCCTTCCGATGTCTTTAATTTGAGTGAAGTTAGTTTATCATTCGTTGCATTTTAAGTATTTTGTCAATTGAGATTCGCATTTTGTTCACTTTAGCGAACTATTTCAGCAACTTAGTTTTATTTTCATCACAACAATATTCCCTGTGTTACCATAACTCTCTAATTTTCGCTTAAGAATGTTGTTAATCACTAATCCCTTTGGAGATGACTTTTACTTACTTTAAAACTTACTACAACGAGACTGTGTATACTTGCGCATCTTTGGGAAATCACACACATTTCGCTTAATCTGAGTAGAAGTTTCGCTTTAACGAAACCCAGGCTACCACGTCATCATTCTCATTTTCTTATCATTTTTATAATTGTGTGTACACGATTTCGCAAACACTAGCAAATGCTGGGCTTTCACTACAGAAATCAATGGCGAACAGACACCGCTCTCGACACCGCAGAACTTGAAACTCTATTTCTTAGGCGGCCTGAACACAACTTCGTTCTGACGGTAGTTAATTAGCGCATGGTGCTCTACTAACCAATCCATTCCTAGGATTACATCAAATCCACTCATAGGCAGTACTATGAGGGTAGCTGCTAATGACTTTCTGGATACTAGGATCTTACAGTCTCTAGCCTTGTCACTAGCCAACATACTAACTCCCGAAGAAGTGGCAACACATAATTCGAACCCTAAAGGGTCCAGTACTAAACAAGCTTGACTAGCAAACAACGCAGAGATAAATGAATGGGTCGAGCCCGAATAAAAAAAAAATATATGCATAGTGGTCCAGAACAAGTAAGGTACCTGTAACAGCTGCTTCAGTCTTCTCTGCCTCCTGCCAAGTTGTGGCGAATACACGGCCCTACTGTTGAGCCTGTCTAGCAACTGCCTCACCCTGTGGGCACACTCTAGCCATGTGCCCTTCTTTTCCACATCTGAAGCATGCTCTAGGTGCTGCTCCACACTGACCAAAATGAGTCTTGCCACATATTCGGCAATAGGGCAGCTATCTCACTACATTCTGCTGATGACCCTGGTCTCTCTACTGGAAGCGACCCTTACCAAGCGGCTGACCTCTATGCTCAAATTTCCTCTTTTTCTCTGAACTCGCCGGTGCAATCAGAGTTATTGCTGAAGCCTTTAAGAGAGGACACTTACGATTATATATCTTGGCCAAAGCCACAATCCTGATGTAGGTATCTGGAGCAAGTGCCCTAATATCCTGGGCAACCTCCAACCTGAGCCCTCCGATAAACTTCTTTATCTTGAGCTCCTCAGTGGCAATTAGCTCTGGAGAAAAATAGCTATGCTCTGAAAACTTCTTCTCATACTATGCTATGGAGTCATCTCCCTGCTTCATAATATTAAAAGCCTCAACCATCTCTTGCTGGGCCTCCTCACAGATATACTGCGTCTTAAATTTAGCTCTGAAGAATTCCCAAGTAGGGGGCTGGGATCTTGTAGGTCTGCCTTGAAGGGTGGACTCCCACCACCACACTGCTATGTCAGTGAGTACATGCGCGGCACACCGCGGTCTCTGAACATCTGGACAGTCCATCACCTAGAAGATATACTCCATTCTAGCCAACCACTTCGTTGCTTTCAGCGGGTTCTCAGACGCATCAAATTCTTTAGGCTTTTAACTTACAGAAATCTTTGAGCCATTGGTCATACTCGGCGGCTCGGTTCCCTACAACAGCCTCAACAACCATAGGCTCCTAACCACCCTAAGGGTCCACTGGGGCTGTAGGGGCAACTGGTACAACTGGGGGTGCCTGTCTGAGTAACTGAGTCAATTGAGCCATCTGAGCTCGGGACTCCTCACTCTACACTACGAGCTGCTCTACAAGCTATGCTGAAAATTATGCCTATGACTCGACTCTCTATTCAACCATCATGAGCATCATCTCTCGCATCACTGATGCCAGCTCTGCTCTAGGAGCTGCAGTCTGGGGCTTAGAAGTCTCTCCCCATGTATAGGGAATATCAGCAACTGGGGCCACAGGCGGCCTACGAGTCTGGTCCATCCCTGATGTTGTCTCATAAGTCGTAATCTCAATACCAACACCTCGGTTGGCTATACCTGACGACCCTGCTCCTTGGCGGGTGATTGGCATACTGGCGATCTGATCCCAAAACACTATGTTAGACCAAGTCTGGACAACCACTTTATTGGAGTAATACAAACTTAACCCTTAAAATAAACTTAAACACATACTTGGCGACTATTGGAGTGGTGATGATCATGGGACACAACGACCTAACTAAGTAGGTCAGTCTATAGAATCTACGACTCTGAGCTCTGATACCAACTGTAAAGACCTGACTCTAAATGGTGATAAATGGCCTTTACTAAATACCGTGATTCAAAATTCATTAATCTTAAAAATAAAATATCTGAAACATTCATCTCATTAAAACATTTCAAATTCCAAATACTTAAGTAAAAGTCATTAAAAATAAATGGCCTCTGGCCAGAGTATATAAAAATCCATTCCAAATATATGTAAAAGGCTTTCAGAAATAAAGATGCAATGAAGAAAGCAAATGCAACGGACTCGTCCCCATGACCAACCGGCTCCTCCTCTATCCACCTTGATGCTGTGCCAAGTTACCTGGTGGAAAAAACCATAGAAAGGGTGAGTAAAATTACACTCAGTAAGGATCCCCCAACCGGGATACATCACGCAAGACAAATCACTTAGCATCCTAGCATACAAGCAACGCATAGAATAACATAAAGGCAGTCTCAACAATAACAAACAACAAGTGTCGAGCAGGGTCAGCACCCCACTGGGCTGACTAGACAGGAGGACAACCTAAGTGACCTCCGTCTCTGGTATGTCTATCTATAAGACAACACTAGGTTAGTACGCAACTGGGCTAACTTGGACAACACGCTATTGGGCTTGTCCTGGATAGCACGCAACTGGGCTTGTCCTTACTATGTCGGGCAACAAGCAACTGGGCTCAACCCTGATACAGCTCAAACTTGGCTGTCAATGGACAGCACGCCACTGGGCTAGTCCTAAGCATAGTCGGGTGGCACGCAACTGGGCCAAACCTTGGATCAACTCAAACTTAGAAGATCATAGACTGCACACAACTGGGTAAGTCTTGAACCGCACGCAATTGGGCGAGTCCTGAGCCAAACTGAGTCAGCACGCAACTGGGCTATCACTCGGGACACCCTAATAAACTCTAACACTCAGGGTAGTCTAGAGCTAACAGGGTTCGACAACTAACTAACATATAGGAAATAGAGTATTTGCAGACGTACAGAACAGTTAACAAACAGAAGAGTGAAACAACAAAGTATAATATTCTAAATGCCAAGCCCTAACAAACAGAACGAGCATAAACACGATATTCAAGTTACATGGCATACATAACATAACAGAGCATCCAGACAACCTGCACAAACCTATCCACTAATAATTTATATTAACAAGCAGAACAAACAAGCTAGGAGATATCAGAGCCGTGCGCAGGTGTAACGGCCCAGTTTTCTATTCCGGTTTCTCAGGTGTTTCCGGTTCAATATTTGGTTGTTCGGTTGGGCCGTTAAAGATATTTTAACCCCAAGGGGTATTTTGGTCTTTTTGCTCCCTGGTCAGGGTTTGTGGATTTTCAGGATTCCAGGGTCATTCCTGCCCTTTATCGAGGCTTGATTGTTGTTGGTTGCAAGACCCAAGAAGTTGGTGCTAGTTGTTTGGAAGTTTGGAGGTGATTTGGTTATTTGCAAAATTAATGTTAATTAAAGTGCCTCCAATGGGATTTGAACCATTGACCTAATGGTGATTTGGAAGCTTGATTTTAATGAGCTTTAATTTAGAGAAAAGATTGCTTCAGCCGAGGCTCGAAGGAGGAAGCCTTGGGAAGGGATTTAGGTCACCAAGGCCTATTTAAGTTACGAAAAGGAAGAAAAACCAAGAAAAGTCCTTCCCATGTTTTGCCGCCCACCCTCCATCACTCCTTCCCTCTCACCATGCCGTCCTCCAAGAATCAAGAATCGAGAGCCAAGACCAGGGCATCAGACCCGGCTGTTCGCCCGTGCACCACCAGCCACCAGCGCTCGCCGCCATCGCCAGCCAGCGCAGCACCAAGATCAGCACCTGCTGCCGCCTGACACACAGCCGAGCAGCGGACGCGCCCAAAGACGACCCAGATCGCGCCCAAACGCCCCGCCAGCCTGCTCGCGTCGCGCCCAGTCCGTATCGTCGTGTCGCGCCCGCGCGCTCGTGTCGTCGTGCCAGCGCCCGTCCCCTGCCGCTCGGCCAGCTGCTGCAGCTGCGCTTCGAAGATCGCCCGCATCGTCGGCGGCCGCCCGGCTGCTCGCCTCTGCCGCCCAACCTGCCTGCCCCTTGTTGCAGAGAGAATGATTTTGCCAAAGAGAGTTGGGTCGAGACCTTGTGCCTTCTTGGTTGGTAATTCCCGAGCCTCCACTCTTTTAGACCTTAAGATGTTAGTTGTTTGCTTAATTAGGATGATTTTTATTGTTTGCTTAGGTTTCTCGAGTTCACTTAGAGTCTCAAGGGTTGTTTGTTGGTTGTGATAATTATTCTCTGCTTGTTTCCAGGTAAGGATTTCTTACCGTGGTTGTGTAGACCCTGCGATGCTTTCAGGATTGTGCCTTGTATGCTTGGTTACTGTTATGAGCATGTTAGCTGTAGGACAGCTTGTGTTTGAAATCTTGCTAGCATGTTTGCTTGTTGTTCATGTTAGTGCCATGCTAGGTTTGTTCTTCCAGCATGCTTTTGATTCCTGCTTGAGTTCGTAGTATCATGCTTGGGACTTTCCATACCTTGGCATATCCATGTTTCCTGCTCGTATTCTGTTGGTTTCTTGCTAGGGTTAGACAAGTAATGTTGATTGTCTGATTGTTAGGCTAGTTTGTGTCTTTGTACTTAGGAGACCGTTAGGGGTTGTTAGTTCAGGTTCCGCTTGGGTAAGTCCCCTATGCCCACCAATGCGTTGCTAGTGTATGTAAGTCCCCAATGGGCACTACACTGTTGGCTTATGTGTAAGTCCCCGATGGGCGTCATAAGGTTGCTAGGGAGTGTAAGACCCCGATGGGCATCTCCGTGATCCTAGCCGGAGTAAGTCCCCTATGGGCATCCTAGATGTGTAACACCCCGTTGGGCAGCATTGATGGCTAGAGGTGTAAGACCCCGATGGGCATCCGTATGTGTAAGACCCTGATGGATATCATTGATTTGAGGTGTAAGACCCCGATGGGCATCCGTATGTGTGAGACCCCGATGGGCATCATTGATTTGAGGTGTAAGACCCCGATGGGCATCCGTATGTGTAAGCCCCGATGGGCATCATTGATAGTTGGAGTTAGACCCCGATGGGCATCCTAAATGTGTAAGACCCTGTTGGGCAGCATTGATGGCTAGAGGTGTAAGACCCCGATGGGCATCCGTATGTGTAAGACCCTGATGGGCATCATTGATTTGAGGTGTAAGACCCCGATGGGCATCCGTATGTGTAAGGCCCCGATGGGCATCATTGAATTGTGGAGTAAGACCCCGATGGGCATCCTTGTGTCTAAGTCCCCGATGGGCATCACTGAGTCTAGCAGGTGTAAGACGCCGATGGGCATCCTTATGTGTAAGACCCCGATGGGTATCATCGCGTCCTAGGTTGTGTAAGACCCCGATGGGCATCAAGGTGTAGAACCTAGTGTAGGTTGTGGTAGTAAGTCCTTGAATAGGCAATTTCTAGACCGGCGGTTAGCCTGAGCCAACTTGTTGCTTCTGAGCTCGTATTTGTTTGCATGTATACTAGGTTGCTAGATGACTGATGTATCGTATTGTACCCCGGTTGGGGATTCTTACTGAGTATGTTTATACTCACCCTTATTTCTGTGGTTTTTCCACCAGGTAACTTGGGACAGCACCGGGACGGCTAGCGGAGGGAGCTGATTGATCATGGGAACTGCCGGCACTCTGTCGTTTATTATTTGCATTATTTGTTCAGCATGTAGATGGACAGGAGTCCTAGGGGAATGATGTTAAAGTTGTTTAAACTGTTTTGAGTGTTTTTATAAATACTGGCATGGCTTGTTTTTACTTTGTTGGATTTGCTTAATGAAAATTGTTGGTTATGTTTTAAGTGTTCCCCTTTCTCAAATGTTTTGAAAAGTTTTAAATATGAGCACTAAACCGCTTGTTGAAATATTTAACTTGCATGCTGAGTGAGGACCTAGGTTTAGGACCGTAATTCGAGTCGGGTCCTTACAGTTGGTATCAGAGCACAAAGTCATAGATTTTGTAGACTAACCTGCTTTGTAGGTTGTTGTTCCCATGATCATCAGCACTCCGCGCCCGTCAGGTTTGTCTGAGTTCATTAAGCTGAGGGTTTTATTTTATAATACTGCATCTAGTATACTTGTGTTACCCCTGTTGGGTAGTGAGAGTCCCATTGTGGACTAGCTTTGTGTTTAGTGTAGATCGTTTATGCTGATTACACATAGAGGAGCAGGGACATTTGGTATTTCCAACCGAGGAGTTGGACTGAGCGTGTTGATGATGAGACCACGTCCAGGGTTGTCTAGACCCGTAGGCCAACTTTGGCCCTGGCAGTTTAGTTGCCAAGAGAAGGGGGGGTAGAGGCTAGCATGCCTCAGAATGAGACTCCTTGAGCAGAGTGTGCCCCAGCCATGAGGGAGTCGATGGCAGGTCTTTTTAGCTAACAGAGAGTGGAGACCCAGGCGCAGTTTGTAGCACGTAGTGAGGAGTCCCGGGCACAGATAGCCCAGCCGACAGAGTTTATTTAGGAGACACCCCCAGTAGCTCCAGTAGCCCTAGAGGTTCCCGGGAGGGCATGGTTAGCAGGTTTATGCTGAAGAGTTAGTTGGCGTTGATGGAGCCGCTGAGTTTGGCAAGCAGAAGCGAGGTGGTTGGCCAGGATCGAGTTTATCATCCGAGTGTTGGGATGACCTGATCTTTAGAGGCCGAGGCGTGCCGTTCTTGTGTTGTTTGGTACAACACTTTGGTGGTGGAAGTCCCTTGAGAGAGGTGGACCAGCAGAGTCTCCACCAGTCACCCGGTCGATTGGCAAGTTGCCAAGTTAGTAGCTTTTGAGGAAGATGTAGAGACATCTTGACCTCTTGCAAGCCCGCTACTGTTTCGCAGCCAGCTCGATTAGTACCCTGTAGTCAGGATGTAGAGTGAAGTTTTCTTGTCGGGACCTAATCCGTCCGTGGGTTTCAGTTGGCTAGTAGAGTGGAACACTCTTTTTGTTAGCATGTTCCAAATGTGGAACTAGTTGTTGCCACCCGAGGGTTGGCCTGAGTATTTGTTGAGCATCGAGTGGGATGCAAGGGTAGGCTGTGGCATGCCTGTTAGACGAGATGCCAGAGATTAGACTGCCCGAGTGTTGGGCTTCTTATTTTTTTAGTCCCATTGTCCCTGTCACCTGGAGTGTGGCCTTCCCTACCCTTAGTGGGACACAAAGCTCGTATATAGTTGTTATGGGTTGTAAAAGATGTAGTGCTTGTTGGCACCAAGCTTGGTAAGGAGGCCTAGGTTCAGGCCAGTTCGCACCATATATGAAGGTAGTTCTATGGCCCACACGGAGTTTAGCATCCCCACTAGCCTTGTACCCATTTCCTTAGGTTGCACCTGTTTGGGTTGCATAAGAGATCTAGCTCGGTGGTAGTCGGATGACTACAAGTGTGAGGTCGTTCGAGGGAAAGCAGGAGTTTCGGGGTCACCGAGAGTTGGGTGCAAAGGATGCTGTTGGTTGTTAAGGGCTAGCTCTTCCGAGTTCTCGCGCTTGTGATATGGCCTTGTGAGCCAGTTTATTAGGAGAGTGATTCAACTACCCTTGAGTTCCCTTAGTACGAGTAGAGTTGGCATCGATGATGCGTGGTTGGTCCATTGTTGGAGCCATGAGTTGGATGGATTGTGCGGAGCACATTTGGGTGGACACATTGGTATGAGGTTTGTTAGCTTGGTGAGGTTACGCTCTTGTAGAGTGAGTTGGCCAATGTGGCGTTTCGTGGTGAGTTGACCCCGAGTGGGTTTGAACTCTTGTTGCTCCCTTTCTAGTTGTGGCTCTATTTGGAGGCAAAGGCTGCCTTGTGTGAGAGTTCTTGTTGGATCTTAAGGATTCAAGTTGGAGCTGTACACGCCAGTGTACTTTTGTGTAGCTCGTTCCGTGGAGTATGTTTTGGGAACAACGAAAGGTTCGTGTTGAGGAACCAGTACTCAATCCTTGAAGTGTTAGGGCTTTAGTTCTTAGCAAGTGCCCTAATTTTGATTGTAAGGATACCGTGCTTGTAGCCGGGTTGTTGCTTAGGCAAGTTATGCTAGTTGGCCCTTGACCTGGGTAGAGGAATTTCTTGTTGATCGATGGTTGGAGTTCAGTTGGAACTGAATAAGGGCGGTGGTAGCAAAGTCGCGTAGTTTCTGACCGTCATTGCTAAGAGTATTGTTCGGATCCCTACCCTGGGTAGAAGCTACGATGTGGTCGATGCTTGAGTTGGAGGTTGACACATTCTGTAGTATTCCTGGTCTTCTTATTTTTCGAAGAGATGGAGTGGGCCAGCATAGTTGAGATGCTGGAGAGAGTTGTGCCCGTGTAGCCAGTTGTCTGATAGACAGTTTGACGACAGTGTGTGTCGGAAGGTGATTGGAGGAACCCTAGGTTGTGGAGAGCCTCACCAAAGCTCAGTCAGACCCAGGCAGTGTTCCTCGGTTGAGTTGCTGGAAGCTTGTAGTCGGTTGACAAGCTAGTGTTGTTTTTTGGGTACCTCCGCGTTGGTTTCGAAACTGTTATCAGTTGGTGCTTGGCGTTGGCCAAGGTTTGGTTCCCATGTTGTTGTAAGAGCTAGCTTGGTTGGAGCAAGCGGGCGTGGCCCTAAGGACTTGTTCTTGTTTGGAAAGTTCGGAAGTTGGCACCTCCTTCGGTGTTTGGATAAGTACTGCTAGTTCTAAGTTGGTGGTTCAATCGATTGTGGAATCTCCCTGCTGTTATTTCTGAGAGAGTTGGATTGTTGCCCTTGGGTTGAGCAAGACAGCGAGTGTGTGTGAAGTTCGTTGTCCTTCGGAAGTCCTCTTGCTGGGGAATCGTCCCCATTTAGGAGGAGCAGCATAGCTCCTGAGTTGTTGTAACGGCCCAGGTTTTCATCCCAGTCTTCCAGGTACGCCCTAGGGGTATTTTGGTAATTTGGTCGGGCCGTCAGGGCCGTTTATGTCTTTTTCCAGTTGCTAAAATTATTGGATGGATTTATGAAGGTTTTTTTAGGCTTTGTGGTTTGGTTTGAGCATGGGTAGATGCAAAAGTAAAAATAAAGGAATTTGTGTTGCAGCTGGGATTCGAACCCGGGTCTCCGGAAAAGCCTGTGAGGATGCGTGCTAGTTGAGCTATGGAGAGCTCTTGTTACTCTTTCCGCGTCATATCTTAGTTACCCTTGGATCTTTGGAGTTTTGTGCATTTGGTTAAATGAAAAGAAATTAGGTTTTGTGTTTTCTTCCCCAAAACTCCATGGCCGCCCAACCCTCTTCTCTCCAAAGACCCTTGCCGTGATTTTCTTCCCTTGCGGCCCGAAGCGCTGCTCCGCCAACCAAGCGACCAGTAGCGGCCCGGTCGAGCGGCCCAGCCAGATCGCACCAGCGGCCCAGCCAGCGCCAGCGAAGCAGCGCCCAGACGCCTGGCGCCAGCGCAGATGCAGCCAGCGCCAGAGCCGTCGCAGCCCGCCAGCCGAGGCGTCGCGGCAGCACGATCCGCGCAGCGTCCGTCGCGTCGCCGCGCCGCCGCACTCGCCAGCCGCTTCGCCGCCGCGCCAGCTCCTCGCCATCGCCAGCCGAAGCTCGCGTCCGCATCGCGGCTCGAGCGCCCGTCGTCCGCGTCGCGCGCGCGCGCGCGCCTTCGCGCGTCTGCGCCCGTCACCGTCCGCGTCGCGTGCCGTCCCAGCGCGTCCGGGCCTAGCGCGCCATCCGCGCCCAGCCGCTGTCCGTCTGCGCGCAGCCAGCGCCAGTGTGCGCCCATTTGCCGCCCATCAGCGCCCGTGTCGCCCATTTGCCGCCCATCAGCGCCCATCCGCGCCAAAGAAGCCCCACCGTCGCCGTCTTGCTGCCGTCCGCGTGTCACCGCATCGCGTGAGTTGCTCCGGCCGAGCCCTATTTATTTTATTATATTTAAGCCTTTAGAGTGTGATTATCATTGTTTTGTTAGGTTCTCGTAGCTAGCTAGCTCGGGTTCGATCGCGGCTTAGAATTTTGTGTGTAGTTGCCTCCCGGCGAGTAAGGATTTCTTCTGGGAGTTGTGTGGACCTGCGATGTTCTATGTGATTGTTGTTTGTATGTTTGTTTGTGTTTATCAAGATGTATAGTTTAGGTGCTCTGCTTACAATTCTCGACTAGCATGACTTCGTATGTTGTTCTCTCATGTTAGTCCATGCTAGGTTGTTCCGTTCTAGCATGCTCATATCTGTTCTTGCTTCGTAGTACCATGCTAGGTTCGTTGTATCTGTTGAGCACGTTTTGGATTGTATTGGATTGTATGTTATTGATATGATAGGTTAAAGTGTAGGTAGGTAGCATCATCCGGGCCTGATGCATAAAGTATCTTGCATCCACGGCAGGGACGTCGAGACAGTTCTCCGTCCCTGGACCCCGTTAGGGTTTAGCTAACCCGCCGGTAGGCCCCGCAATCTTGGGTGAGGGTGGCGGTCGTTAAATGCCCCAACGGTCGGGATGATGACTTGGCATTGCCTCGTCCCGACGATCGGCACGCCTCGGCGTGTTCGGCCGTAGCCCTTGATTGCCACTGTTAGGGCAAGGACCGCTTCTGGTGTAAGCCTACCACGACCGGTTCCTTAGCCTCAAAGTGCGGTGGTTCAGTGACATAGTTCACGTGTCCAGTCTCACACCCCTATGTCGGTGACACCGATCCGAGATTTAGTTAGGCGTGGTGGCCCGGACATGGGCGACTTGCCACTAGACCCGGCACCCCCATAGTCTGCGATGAGCACGCGGTGCATGCTTACGCTCATTACAGGCGCCGACCGGAGAGCTCCTCGGGATCTTGAGCTAGTGCACCTTTCGTGACGACAACGAGAGACAGCCGAGGCCGAGACTTGGTTCTCGTATAGGGCGTATTGTGTGGTGTGGATTATTCCGGACTAAGACCCTGAGTTGGCATCCGAGGTCCAAGTGTGGACTTAAGCTATGTGCTCTATTCTGTGTTTATATTCATAGCTTGCATACACTCATCTAGATGACCATGTGCATCGTATTGTACCCCGGTTGGGGATTCTTCTTGAGTAATTCGTTACTCACCCTTACTTATCTTTCGGGTAACCATGGCGCGAGCGGGATGGTCAAGGAGGAGCTATGATCATGGGAACGCGTCTTTGTCGTCTCTGACTTTTTATTTCTATGACTCTTGTCTTTCATTTTCCCCTGAATGCATGTAGCCGGGCACGGAGCCCTAGGATGTTTTCTGAATGATTTTATGGATTCTCGCTTTATTGAATTTGAGGATGTTTCAAATGTTTTAATAAATCTCTGATCGAGTGTACGTTTTGGAAATGTATTTGCCTTGAAACAGTGCTTGGAGACAGGGACGTGTTTTCAAAAAACTATATTGATTTCTGATTGAACCTTGATTGTTTTGTTTTAATTGGGAATCAAAACTTACTTGCATATTATCCTTTCCTTTGAATGCATGCATTGGGGTAAAGGCCTATTTAGAGCCCCTTTTGGGTCTGGTCTTTGAGCTTGGTATCGAGCTCGTAGTCATAGACTTTGTAGACTGACCTTTTGTTGTAGGTCGTCTTTCCCATGATCACGAAGACTCTGACGGTCATCAGTGCACGCTAAGTTTTCTGCTTTTTAGAAAAGGGTTAAGAATTTACAATACCTTTCATCTAGTGTATGCCTTGTTTTGTGTTGTGGAGCGAGAGACGAGCGTGTTCTCACTCGTCGTTGGTTTGGGTTTAGAGCGCCATCATGCCAACTTCCCGCAGTGTGAGCTCTATGTTGTGGTTTGTTGAGATATCCGGATAGATTCGGATACTGGCCGGGACATCGTTCGGATGGAGGCAGAGGTTAGACTCATGTAGGCCACGTGTGGCCTTGGTTGCTTAATTCCCCCAGTGAGAGGGTGGAGGTGTTTTGCCTGGAGTACCACTCCGGAGAGGAGTTAGCTTTGGCTTTTGCTCATGTTGATGCTTGTGGAGCGGTCCTAGTGTGGACTAGCCTCGATAGTTCAGTGTTGATCTTGAACCTTAGCGGATGGTTGATTGCCCAAAGGAGTAGCTGCAGAGTTGGTAGCCTTGAGGTGGTTCTTTGAGACATCCTTGTTCTCCTGTAAGTGTTGTTGTTTTGCAGCTAGTAAGTCGGAACCCTATAGTTAAGGGTGCAGCGAGCAGTGTTCCCATCAGACTTGATCTGTTGGTGGTTCCTCAGTTGTTTAGTAGAGTTGAGCACTCTTCTTTTGGAGAGCCCTAGAGTAGGGCTAGGCTGCTTTGCATGTTGAGAGAGCCAGGCTAGAGTTTTGTTGAGCATCATGTAGAGATGCAAGAGTGGGCCGTGAGTCTTCGGTTTGATGAAATGCCTTAGGCATGGTTGTTTGAGTTGAGCTCTCGTATGCCTCGTCATAGTTTTTGTCACTTGAGGTTGTGACCTTGCTGGCCCCATTTGTAGTAAGGTGTGGATTTGGTATAGTGGCACTTGAGGTGCAATGGTTGGTGTGCCGCTTTGGCTCTACGTCTGGTTCAGGCTTGAGTTTGGCATGGGTATAGCGGATGGTTCTATGACCGCTCGGAGTTCAAATGCTCCTTTAGCCTTTGGATCCGTTTGTGGCAGTTGCACCTGTTTAGGTCGTGCAAGAGGGCTAGTTCAGTGGTAGTCGAAGGACTACAAGTGAAAGGATGTTCGAGAAGAGCTGGAGCCTCTTCCCAGTGTTACTGGGGATTGAGTAAGTCAGCAGGTTGACGGTTGGTAAGTGTTAGTGCGTGTGAGTCTCACGCTAGGGCTGAGGCCAAGAGATCTTTGTGGTTGGTAGTGTGGTCCACTACCTTCGGGTGCCTAAACCTGAGTTGAATGAGCATTGTAGATGCGAGTTCGGTCCAGCAGGGGAACCATGAGTTGGATGCTCACGAGATGAGTTGGTTGTTCATGAGGTGAGTTGGATGCTCTCGAGATGAGTTGGATGCCCATGAGATGAGTTGGTTGTTCATGAGGTGAGTTGGATACTCATGAGATGAGCTGGATGTCCAAGAGGTGTGTTGGATGCTCATGAGGTGAGTTGGACGCTTATGAGATGAGTTGGATGCCTATGAGATGAGTAGGACGCCTTATGTGTAAGCGCACTTGGTAGAGTCTTGGTATAAAGTAAGTTCGGTTTGGCATCGTTATGTTTTAGCAGAGCAAGGTTGCCACTGCTTCGAGTATCGTGTGGAGATGGAACTTTTGGTGTTCCTTTGGTTGATTGTATCTCTGCGCTGTTAGTGTTGCCTTTTGGAAAGCACATGTTAGTCTTGGATCTCTGAAGGAAGGTTGAGAGTTGTGCACACAAGTGTGCTTTTGTGAAGTTCGTTCTGGTGGCGAGAGTTTCTAAACCATGAAGGGTTTGCATTGGAGAACTGGTGCTCAGTTCCTGGAGAAGTTGGACTCCAGGTGGATGTTGTAAGGCTTTAGTTGAGGTTGTAAGGATACCGTGCTCGTAGTTGGGTTGTTGCTTAGGCAAGTTTGTTAAGTTGAACCTAAGCTTGGTTGGTGGAACCTCTTGTGTTCATGGTTGGTGTTCAGATGGTGCTGAACGAATGGTGGATGTAGTGAAGCCGCGTAGTTCCTGACCGTAGTTGCTAAGGGTGTTGCTCGGAATCCTTACCCTGGGTGGAAGCTACGTTGTGGCTGATGCTTTGAGTAGGAGGATGACACATTCTCGCCGTTTCGGTCTTTTTGGTTTCGAGGTTCGGAGCGAGGCCGGCGTGGTTGTGATGCTTTGGGAAAAGGAGTTGTTTGTTCAGGTAGTTGGTTGTTAGACCGTTAGACGACAGTGTGTGTCGAGGGTTTTCGAAGAACCCTAGTTGTGGAGAGCCTCACCAGAGCTCACTGCGGACCAGTAGTGAGTTTAGTTGGCAAGTGTCAGGTCCAGTCGAGTAGTTTGTAGCCTCGGGTGAGTTGCTGGTAGTTTTGGTAGGCTAGCAAGCCAGAGTTTGTTTGGAGTAGAGTCCGGATTTGGTTCCGGTGTGGTGGCAAGTTGGTGCTTGGTTTTGACCAAGGTGTGGTTTTTGAGTTGCTAGAAGTTAGCCTTGCTCGTGGGGCAAGTGGTTTTGCCCTGGAGGATGTCTCTCCTGCTCCCAGAGTTTGAGAGTGCCCTTATTTGTTGTTTGGGGGTGAGTCTTCTCTTGCTCGTGGTTGGCGGTCCAGTCTGTGGTGGACCCCTTGTGGTTGCCTCTGGGAGAGTTGGATGTTGGGCTTAGCTGAGCAAGACAGCGAGCAGTTGTGAAGCTCTCTGTCCTTCTGATGTCTGCTTGTAAGGACCTGTTTCTCCTTGGGAGTTGTCAGGTTATTCCTTGGTCTTGGAATTGGTGGTAGTGGTGCTAGTAGGAGGAAAAGTTTGTTGGTCGCTTGGAAGCGCTTGTTTGTCTAGCTAAGCGGACTCGTGAGTGGTGTTCGGAAGTTGCGATGGGTTGTTCTGCCTCCTATGAGTGTTTGGCCTAGTTGGTTAAGGTTTTGAGTGTTGGCTTGGAAGTCATTTGCACCTTTGTAGTTGAAGGCCCCTTTGTTTCAGCTTGTGGATGAGGTTGCACCTTTGTGGGTGGATTAGGTCCAGGCTTATTGAGGGATCCTTGTTGGCTAGTGTAGCTTGCACTCTGCCACCATTGTTGGTATTCTTGTTCTTGGTAGTTGGTGTTGACCGGTAGTGGAGTTCCGCTTATGAAGTTTCGGTGGGAAGGTGCATTAAGCCTAAGCTTGAGGGTTAAGCTGTATATGTGTTATCGTTTGGACTTGTGAGATGTGTTTCATATTTGAGGCGAGCTTTGTTCCGTTGTTTGCATGGAGGTAAGTTTAGTGGTTGGAGCCCTCTGGGGCCTCGGTTGTTTGCAAGTTGTCTTGCCCACTAGTGATTTGAGTCGAGCTAGAGATGAGTGGATTGGCATAGCTATGCGATTGTAGTTGTTTGAGCTTCCTAGTTCGTAGCACTCAAGTTGTTGGATTGTAAGTTTCCGTGTGGGAGCCGTCACTAGTTGAGGTTGTTGTGTGTGTTTGGATTTTTGGAGTATTGACTTGATGGCTAGAGCTCGCACCTAGGTTGGTGTGCAGATGCCATTTCTATGGAGTAGAGGCATGTCGATTTGAGTTGGAGATGTTGCCATTAGGGTGTGGCAACAAAGGTTTGTTCTAGGCAGTGCGTGGGCGAACCGTGGTTCAGGAGAGTGTTCTTAGAGGCTTATGAGCCGAGTGCAGTTTCTGTAGTGTTTTCACCCTTTTTGTCCGATGGTCTTTTGGGAGGAGTGAGCCAGATCCTTCGGAGCTTGTTGTGAGTTGGTGTTTCCGTGATTAGGCAGCGGGGGACTAGTGTGGTTTTATGAGGTTGCCACTGGTAGCGCCTCTCGCCCGATCGATTCTTGTGGTTCCATTGAGGCATTGTATGGTAAGTGTTGCAGGTCTCTAGTGCTGTGAGAAAAGGTTGGTGGCCGTCAGTGTTGTTTTGGGTCCTGTGTTGCTGCATTTGACCAGAGGTGATGTGCAGGAGTTTAGAGCTAGTGTTGTCAACTCAGAGCAGGCAGAAAAGTTACGCCGATGTTCGGCGTCGAGTTTTAGAGTTTGAGGTTGGACAGTGCGTAGTTTTAAGGTTGTGCCGTTGAGAGTTGTGTTGAGGTTTGGTAAGCGGGAGAATTGGAGTCTCCTGTTGTTGGACCATTTGAGATTCTCGAGAGGATTGGCAGAGTTGCATATTGGTTAGCTTTTTCTGTCATTGTCGGCCGTGTGCAGTGTTCTCATGTATCGGTGTGAGGCAGTATGTGTCGGACCCATTGCTCAGTGTGGACTTTGAGCCTTTGCAGCTGATTGAGGATTTGAGCTTCGAGAGGAAGCCTGTGAGTATTCTGGTCTTTGAGTCGAAGACGTAGCATAATCGTGGGATCCGTTTGGTGAAAGTTCAGTGGAGGAGTCAGAGTTCAGAGGAGGCCGCTTGTGAGAGGGGAAGACGGGATGAGATTGCGATATCTGTCTTTGTTTGATCTTAAGGACTTTCGAGGACGAAAGTCATAAAAAGGAGGAATATTGTAACGGCCCGTGTTTTCATCCCGATCTTCCAGTGCGCCCTAGGGGTATTTTGGTAATTTGGTCGGGCCGTCAGGGCCGTTTATGTCTTTTTCCAGTTGCTAAAATTATTGGATGGATTTATGAAGGTTTTTTTAGGCTTTGTGGTTTGGTTTGAGCATGGGTAGATGCAAAAGTAAAAATAAAGGAATTTGTGTTGCAGCTGGGATTCGAACCCGTGTCTCCGAAAAAGCTTTGTGAGGATGCGTGCGATTGAGCTATGGAGAGCTCTTGTTACTCTTTCAAGCGTCATATCTTAGTTACCCTTGGATCTTTGGAGTTTTGTGCATTTGGTTAAATGAAAAGAAATTAGGTTTTGTGTTTTCTTCCCCAAAACTCCATGGCCGCCCAACCCTCTTCTCTCCCAAGCCCCTTGCCGTGATTTTCTTCCCTTGTAGCCCCGAGCGCTGCTCCGTTCAGCCAAGCGACCAGTAGCAGCCCGGTCGAGCAGCCAGCCAGATCGCACCAGCAGCCCAGGCGCCAAAGCAGCGCGCCGAGCCCAGCGCCCAGCCAGAGACGCAGCCAGCGCCCAGTTGCCGTCGCAGCCGCCGCGCGAGCGTCGCGGCAAAGACCAGATCCAGCGCGTCGTCCGTCGCGTCGCGTCGCAGCCGCCGCGCCGCATCGCACCGCCGCGCGCCAGCTCCTCGCCATCGCCACCCGAACTTGCGTCCGCATCGCAGCTCAGCGCCCGTCGTCTGGGTCTCGCGCCCGCGCGCCCCTCCGCGTCTGCGCCCGTCTGCCGTCGCGTCTGCACCGTCCAGCAGCGTCCGCGCCCCAGCGCTGTCCGTCTGCGCAGCCAGCGCCAGATGTCGCCCATTTGCCGCCATCAGCGCCCATCCGCGCCAAAGCGAACTTTCACCGTGCTTTGCTGCCTGTCAGCGTGTCGTCACCAGATCGCGTGAGTTGCTCCCAGCCGAGCCCTATTTATTTTATTATATTTAAGCCTTTAGAGTGTGATTATCATTGTTTTGTTAGGTTCTCGGTAGCTAGCTCGGGTTCGATCGCGGCTTAGAATTTTGTGTGTAGTTGCCTCCCGGCCGTAAGGATTTCTTACCGGAGTTGTGTGGACCTGCGATGTTCTATGTGATTGTTGTTTGTATGTTTGTTTGTGTTTATCAAAGATGTATAGTTTAGGTGCTCTGTGCAATTCTGACTAGCATGACTTCGTATGTTGTTCTCTCATGTTAGCCCATGCTAGGTTGTTCCGTTTCTAGCATGCTCATATCTCTGTTCTTGCTTCGTAGTACCATGCTAGGTTCGTTGTATCTGTTGAGCACGTTTTGGATTGTATTGGATTGTATGTTATTGATATGATAGGTTAAAGTGTAGGTAGGTAGCATCATCCGGCCTGATGCATAAAGTATCTTGCATCCACGGCGGGGGCGTCGAGACAGTTCTCGTCCACGGACCCCGTTAGGGTTTAGCTAACCCGACCGGTAGGCCCCCGCAATCTTGGGTGAGGGTGGCGGATCGTTAAATGCCCCAACGGTCGGGATGATGACTTGGCATTGCCTCGTCCCGACGATCGGCGTCCTCGGCGTGTTCGGCCGTAGCCCTTGATTGCCACTGTTAGGGCAAGGACCGCTTCTGGTGTAAGCCTACCACGACCGGTTCCT